>LR990950.1:1121344-1727900 GCA_905163415.1 Noctua fimbriata | reverse complement strand
GTATATCTTCTACATCTAGATGGCTATTGTCTAGATTTTCCAGTTCTAGATCTGTAAGTAAACAAAAACAGTTAAGAGTTACTCATTTACAATTTTATTGAGCAGATGACATAAAGACATTACAATGCACTGAAAAAGTAAATTATGTATTTGTTTTACATCATTTGAAAATATGGGGTGGAAGCTACAAGAACGCGAAAACGGTTACCATGCATACAGTACATCATTTGGAGCCACATAGAAATTTTTCATTGGTTATTAAAAAAAACAGCTGTTTCCTACAAAAGTGCAATATCTACATGGTTCAAATGTATAGAACAGCTGATTTGTTTTTTAGTTAGTGATGACAAATTTCTATGTTGGTATAGAATGTTATGTGAATAAGTGGTAACCGTTTGTACGTCGGTGTCGCTTCTAATCCATCATCATCATCATCATTTCAGCCGAAAGACGTCCACTGCTGGACATAGGCCTCCCCCAAGTGTCGCCACATTGACCGGTCCCGTGCGACTCGCATCCAGCGGATCCCTGCCACCTTTACCAGGTCATCGGTCCACCTAGTGGGAGGCCTTCTAACGCAACGTCTTCCGGTTCGCGGTCGCCACTCCCGAATTATTTCGGCCCCATCGGCCAACCGTTCTGCAAGCAATGTACCCTGCCCACTGCCACTTAAGTTTGGCTATTCTTCGGGCTACGGCGGTAAACTTGATTCTACCCCATATATTAACAAAAACCTTTTATGTTTAATAAATTGTAACATTATTTCTTGGAAGATATTACTTTATCATTAATTTTTTGTCTCAAAAACATACCATCACATTGAGTGTCCTCCTTTGGCTCAAGAATATCATCTTGTCTCTCACAAACAGCTGGTAATTCTTCTTCCACAACAACGCTGTCTGTTTGACCAACTTCCACTATACTTATGCTACCTATTGATGAGATAATAAACCCATGGGCAACCTGTAAGTGGTCTTGCTTTATAAAAGGCTGTAAAAAGATGATTACAGTATTACATAAAATATGTCAATAAAGGGCATTACTTACACATTAAACAGTAAATATCTGTTAAAGAACACCTCACCTCATAATTCCCATTCATTATCTGGGTGAACAGCTGTTCTGCTTCCAAACATTTCCTCAGCAATCGGAAGCATTGCTTTAGTTTAGCACAACAGAAGGAACAAGCGAGGATCGGTCTACTGTCGTCAGTTACAAACTGCAACAAAACATTGAGTTTAAGTTTTCTGGGTTTGTGAATAATATTTTGCAAACACTGTATTCTACAGGTTTACTTCAGTAACGCTCTTTTAAACACCTCTTACAGAGAAGGTGTATACATGATCACCACTCTTGCTCAATTTTATTTTAAGCACAGGTTCTTTTAATATTAGTTTTCTTTCACCAATATTGTTGATTTCCCTTTTCTCCAAACCTCTAGCATTTAAATACAAATGTTCAAGAAATATAAATATTATTAAAGTAGCAACTTACTGGAATATCAGTCAGCCTCTCATATACTTCATGCAAGTTCTTGTTGACCACCACAAACATCCGAACATTCTCCGCTAGACATATCCTACACATTGGCAGTTTTTCCATCTTGTAACTGATTCCTGACTGATAGAGACTAATTCTGCTGCGTACAAATAACAGGCGACGCTTGTATGTAATTATTGCGACTTCTTTTAGTATTTACGAAAGTGTCGCAATTAAGCTTAACTTTACAGCTTGTACATTGTACTTATTTAAGACGACCGGGTAAGGCGGCAGCGGCCGAAGTGTGCTAGAATTATTATATCACTCGTAGGACAGCCTATAATTAATAGAAATTAGTTTATTAGTCCCAAGAGACCATCTACTGCACCTACTGTACGAATACCGGTATCAAAACGCAAACAATTTCTATTATTAACTGACGAGCTATTAAAAGAAACTACTTTTGTTTTCGTTGACTTGACACTGACAGATTGACATTGACATTTCAAGGTTAGCAAAGCAGGCACAGAGTATGTAAACACCACATAGTTAGTAAGGACAAGCATGGCGAAATCCTATTTCACTATGCATTTAAAAAATATATAGGCTCATTATACAGATTGTCATTGATTTGCCGACTCCAAATTAACATTATTTATTTGTTATTTCTATATCGTTTTTTATATACTTTCCTCACAGGTCAAAATCATTTTTTAATTGATTTTCATGAATGTTTATTCTCAGCGTTTACATCATGCTCTTTTTTAGTAAAATGTGTAGTTAAGTTGGTCATCATAATAGAAAGGGACAGAATATTCGCAGCTTTGTTCCTTTCTTTCGATGCCGAATTTGTGGTGCAAGTTAGCATTCCCTTTAAATTTCCATAGTACAGTCAATAGGCCCAGTTCACGTTGGCTAAGCGCGATTGTCGAGTGCACTCGGCCAACGTGTACCAGGCTTTTTGTGTTTTTCCATTTTCAGCTAACGCTTGCAAACGACCGAGCGTCATCCGTTTTTCGTAGATCTTACATCAAAGGAAATTTTTGGTGCAGTCCGTAAACGCCAATCACACGTTGGCCGAGTGTTCAGTGTTCTAATTCGGTTTGTCGGGTGTATTTATTCCTTCCTTGGTAATAAAACAAACATAATTAGAATGAGAACAATTTTATTGGGAATCAAATACTAGGTGTAGGACCCTTCACGAAGCCGTCAACCAAACAATCTGTACATCAAACTAAGTAACTTGAAGCAATAATTATTGCTAGGAAACGACTTATTTTTGGGATGAAAAGTCACGGTTTATGGTAGGACTCAATGAAACGCACTCAAAACATTGTGCTGGATCTCCGAAATATTTGATTGTCTTTGTGCTGGCTTGCTGATACATTGAATGGTACGGGGGTCGTGGGGGTATTTAAATTAAACTTCGGAACTACAAGGTTCCCAGGTATGGTCTAGAACAAAAAAAAATATCATTAGCAATAACGGGAGAACAAATGCCTTCGGCTTCGTTAAGAGTGCTTTTACCATTATAATCACAATGAAACAATAACATTACAGTTTCAGTTTTTAATAAGTATACACCTAAACTCAATACTTATCAGTATCAATATTTGTGATAATTATGATTTTTGTGATAATTATCAATATTTGTGATAATTATATCAATATTTGTGATAATTGAAGCGCTTTGCTTTGATTATTTGAATACCTTAACCCAAAAAACCCTCTCAGGGAGAATCAGCAATGCCATCCAAATGCCTTTTTTTTCGGATAGGGATCATCGAATCATTTATTAAACAGACCATATAACGCTACCCTTCATTGCGTGACAGTAACAAGGTGCCATTGAAATGAGTGAAAACCTGATAAGAAGTCGTATTAAGTTCTTAGTACACATCGTATTGAACACCTTTGACTATGGGACCAGGGCCAACCTTGGAAATCTACGGCTACCTTCATTAACCTGAGTGGTGACAGGCCAAAAGAGAGTCCCTACAGATGTGCGCTGGCGCCAGGAGCGAGAGGCGTAGGAGGTTTTCATCGCTACTCCCAATCAAGTGTCACGTGTGCTACGGGCCGAAACGCGCCCAAGCGGATTGTCGTACGAGGGAAAGAGATATCGGGCGGTGTCGGGAAGCCGTTGCCTGTGCCGGCTGCTGCAGGTGTTGGGCGGCGACACCAGGCCAGCGGCGGCTCACTGGTGTGCTTCAAGTACGACACGCCGCGCCGGGCCATATCACCAGTCGCTGCATAGCAGGCAGGTCCAGCGCTGCTGTACCGGTGGAGAATTGAGTCGACCTTTGCATCGTCGAACCCATCCGAAATATTTAAGCACTTTGGTGAATAGAATAGAATAGAATATATTTTACTGTAAATAATGAGTATACATCAAATAATATGTGCAAGGTCTTAAAAATAACAGGTAGATCTACATGTTTTGCCATTTATGGCTTACAAAACAACATGTTTGGCTTAGAACAAACCAAAAAAAAAAAAGAGTATACAGCACACTATGAAATTTGAATAGTTTGCTGTGTAGACTCAAATTTTTGGTTTAGTGAGTGTTTTAGATTTAGATTCTTGATCTGAATATTCCTTTACCCACCTGCACGCTCGTGCCACGTTAGGTAAGTAGCGGCTGACCGTTAAATACCTAAAACCCGATTCTTTTTTTACGAGCGGCGGGGTGTCGGGTGACCGACGCTCGGCGTGTAAACAAAAAGTTTCTATGAGCTGATAGTAAACTAATGACTGTTTACTCAAGTGTATGGAGCAAGCTTCACAACGCAAGTTGTTTCGTAACTTTGAATGACTGCCTTTGTGTTTTATAAGCCAAAACAAAATAAAACTTGTATTATTTCAAAATTTAAAGCGATGACCCTATGTTTTTTTGAACCTAAATTATAGCCTTACTCAGTAGGCATCAAATGACATCATAATAGTGACCACTCTTCACACAAACTTTTGAACTAAAGATATTAATAACATCGCGTGGACTAAATTTCTAGTCAAAACAATTACCTACACAACGTAAGCAGATCATTATACACCTTCGAACTCTTAACTAAATGGTATGGAATTGGTACTAAATCTTTTGTAATTAATCACGCTTTATGTTTAATTTACAATGACTACGTACAAACTAGCAATTTAATAGTTGATGTGGTTTTAATGTAGACCAAAATCATAAGACAACAAAATTTAATATACATTAATAAATTAAAATAACCTATATTAACTAACTAACTTAAAAATAAACTTAAAAAATGGCGTCAAAAAACTCCTCCTCAACGTAGTCAACTGGTAATGTACCCAAAAGACTGGCGGCGTTGCCACGTTGTATGGCAACGCTAAGCCTTTGGCCAAGGTAAAAGCCAGCCCTTGGGTCACGGGAAGAGTCAACTAAACGTTTAGAAATGTCCTTGAAAAGGCTGTGAGCACTCGGACCCCACGGACCTAGAGTTTCAACCCCAAACGGCTCGAAAATATAGTTACCAATAAGGTTACTATATTTACGCCGCTTGAGGTTCTCTGCAGCCGCAGCCGCAGCACCAGCACAGCACGATGAGCTAGGAAGATGGGATGGCGCAAGAGTATCAACACAAGTTGCTTCCCACACTAAAGGCCTACCCATCTTCCATGGAAACAAAGACATGCCGTCCGGTCTCTTGCCATCGTCGCGTGCCAAGCCATTTGGTTCTAATAAAGCTGGAACGCCGACGGTGACAAGAGCTCGACGGATGATATCATTTAAGTTCGCGTGCCGTGCAAAGCGGCCCGCACTTCGGCTGCATGAAAGGCCGTGGTGTCCAAGGCTGTTGACAGCTTCACCACAGTGACAGCGATGAGGAGAAAAACAAGGGGCGCCTAGGCGTAGAGCAGCAGCAAGGCGGAAAGTAGTGTCGTCGAGCAAAGTGCCTATGCTCGACGACGGTAGTGCGTGAAGCCAAAGACCCGACTCCCACTCACCCACAGCCAGCAGACGCGCACGCTCAGCAGTAGTAGCAGACGTGAGCAGTAAATTGTTCTGAACTACTCTGCAGAGCGGCTCGTCCCAACGTCTCTGGGAAAATGGATGGTCGGGTTCTTCAGAATTCGGGCAAGCGAGTTTCCAGGCATTAATAGCCTCGGAGAAGCACGGCACATCAAAATCAATCAGTGTGGAAGCCAGGATATTCCTGATTATTTTCTCAGTGCCGTGGACCGAAGATATAAACGCCGGTAAACTAATACTAGAAATTTTGCGGACGCCGAGTCCTCCCATACGAATGGGAAGAGTAGCTTGTATCCAAGCACGGTCGTCCAAAGCCACATTTAAAACGGATGATATAGTATTTTTTATAATTTGGTCCATTTTGTCCAAAAGATGAGTGTGCTTCCATAAAGGGGAAGCACGTAGGAAATATGTTAATTTTGGGCCGAAACAACAGTAACGGATTAGGGTGATGGCCGAATGCATATTAATTTGGAGCAACCTTTCCGAAATATCATTGAAATTTTGAATTTTTTCCTCGATAAAATCGGGAAAGGAATTCTCGAAGATTGGAGACCCAAGGAGACGAAGAGAACTTTTTTCAATAATTTTGATGTTAGGGGCTATTACGTTAAATTTAGGAATAGTCAGTTGTCTGTTGGTACAGTCCGCTAAATACAGTTCACATTTTGCAAGGTTTAGGTCAAGGCCAATTGAAAATTGGATAATGAAATCAATAGTTAGTATATAATTTTGTCAGAAAAATCCATAAATTTATAAAAACGTGATAAAACTATTAAATTGCTAGTTTGTACGTAAGTCATTGTGAATTAACTATAAAGCGTGATTAATTACGAACAATTCTGTACGAATAACATACCATTTAGATAAGATTTCGAAGTTGTGAAATGATTTATTTACGTTGCGCCAGAGCGTTGTAGGTACATTTTTTTACTATTTGGTACAAATTTGGTACACGCGATGTTATTATTATTTGTATATCAAAACTTTGTTTGAAGAGTGGTAACTATTATGATGCCATTTGATGCATATTGAGTTACCCTATAATTTAGGTCAATAAAAACACAGGGTCATCGCTTTAGTTTTTGAAATAATACCAAGTTTTATTTGAATTTAACGTTTGGTATCTTGATGATGAAACCCTGGGCTGCGACGTAGATACTGTTTTAAATGATTTAATTTTCTTAAAAAATAAACTTCATTCAATTGGCCTTGACCTAAACCTTGCAAAATGTGAACTGTATTTAGCGGACTGTACCAACAGACAACTGACTATTCCTAAATTTAACGTAATAGCCCCTAACATCAAAATTATTGAAAAAAGTTCTCTTCGTCTCCTTGGGTCTCCAATCTTCGAGAATTCCTTTCCCGATTTTATCGAGGAAAAAATTCAAAATTTCAATGATATTTCGGAAAGGTTGCTCCAAATTAATATGCATTCGGCCATCACCCTAATCCGTTACTGTTGTTTCGGCCCAAAATTAACATATTTCCTACGTGCTTCCCCTTTATGGAAGCACACTCATCTTTTGGACAAAATGGACCAAATTATCAAAAATACTATATCATCCGTTTTAAATGTGGCTTTGGACGACCGTGCTTGGATACAAGCTACTCTTCCCATTCGTATGGGAGGACTCGGCGTCCGCAAAATTTCTAGTATTAGTTTACCGGCGTTTATATCTTCGGTCCACGGCACTGAGAAATTAATCAGGAATATCCTGGCTTCCACACTGATTGATTTTGATGTGCCGTGCTTCTCCGAGGCTATTAATGCCTGGAAACTCGCTTGCCCGAATTCTGAAGAACCCGTCCATCCATTTTCCCAGAGACGTTGGGACGAGCCGCTCTGCAGAGTAGTTCAGAACAATTTACTGCTCACGTCTGCTACTACTGCTGAGCGTGCGCGTCTGCTGGCTGTGGGTGAGTGGGAGTCGGGTCTTTGGCTTCACGCACTACCGTCGTCGAGCATAGGCACTTTGCTCGACGACACTACTTTCCGCCTTGCTGCTGCTCTACGCCTAGGCGCCCCTTGTTTTTCTCCTCATCGCTGTCACTGTGGTGAAGCTGTCAACAGCCTTGGACACCACGGCCTTTCATGCAGGCGAAGTGCGGGCCGCTTTGCACGGCACGCGAACTTAAATGATATCATCCGTCGAGCTCTTGTCACCGTCGGCGTTCCAGCTTTATTAGAACCAAATGGCTTGGCACGCGACGATGGCAAGAGACCGGACGGCATGTCTCTGTTTCCATGGAAGATGGGTAGGCCTTTAGTGTGGGATGCAACTTGTGTCAATACTCTTGCGCCATCCCATCTTCCTAGCTCATCGTGCTGGGGCTGCGGCTGCGGCTGCAGAGAACCTCAAGCGGCGTAAATATAGTAACCTTATTGGTAACTATATTTTCGAGCCGTTTGGGGTTGAAACTCTGGGTCCGTGGGGTCCGAGTGCTCACAGCCTTTTCAAGGACATTTCTAAACGTTTAGTTGACTCTTCCCGTGACCCAAGGGCTGGCTTTTACCTTGGCCAAAGGCTTAGCGTTGCCATACAGCGTGGCAACGCCGCCAGTCTTTTGGGTACATTACCAGTTGACTACGTTGAGGAGGAGTTTTTTGACGCCATTTTTTAAGTTTATTTTTAAGTTAGTTAGTTAATATAGGTTATTTTAATTTATGCAAATAAATGACACCCTTTCTAGCCATTTACAAATCAATTCGAAATTCACATGTATCATTCGAAAGGCCGTAAAAACAGGAACAAAAGAGTATATAATATTACTTACTAAACAAATAACAAACTCCTACAACGATCACTAATTACGAAGGTGACAGCCGGGGGACTTGAAAAAAACCGAAAATAATTTAAAGAAGAGTTTAATTACTTTAAAATTACAATATTTGACTTATATAAAATCTTAAGTCTAGACTTGGACGATGCTAGTTCCGAAGTGCCTAAATAATTCTTACAAA
Source organism: Noctua fimbriata (assembly GCA_905163415.1). Lineage (NCBI taxonomy): Eukaryota > Metazoa > Arthropoda > Insecta > Lepidoptera > Noctuidae > Noctua > Noctua fimbriata. Next base: position 1,719,456 of record LR990950.1, on the reverse strand, counting down.
AATATAATTCTAAACGATTGCGAGACGCGTATGCGGTGTCAGCAGATTGGAAGTATGTGACCGATGGCTGCACGAGGCGTCGAGTCAGCAGATTCCGTGTGTTGCAATTTTGTGTGGAAACCTCCGTTGTACGTAAATAGTTATCATGTCGCTATTCAGCCGATTTGGTGTAGGCAGGGCACGTAACACCTCGCCCCTCAGAACAGCAACTATTTGAGCAATTTCAGCGAGAATGTTGCTGGTACATTTTTCTTGACTTTAGGAGATTCTGCGTCTTCGTATTGATGATGTTCATCGCTTTCATCTGGTGATTGCGGCTTTCTGAACTTTGTGCAAACATTATACCGACGTATGGTGAGGGTAACGATCAGTACAGTTGCACCGAATATTACGACATATAGTGGGATAGTCGTATGGTAAATCGATTGTTCCAGGTTAGTGTGATCGATTTGTACTGGTTGCTGCATTAAGATTTTATCTTCGATTTCATGTAGACTGTATTCAGGTGCAGTGAATTTAACTTTAGATGTGGGATAGATTCGTTGACAATGTTCAGGTTCATGGGTATTTCGGTGATTTTCAGCGGTTGTCCTTTTATATGGTCATTCGTGTTGATTATAGTAAACTGATCAGTGCGTAGTAAGCATTTTTGCGGTATGGTGGCGAGATAACTTCCGTGTAGGGAGATGAATTCTTGACGTTCGCATTGTAGTTCGGTTCGGGTTGGTTGTGGAAAGGTGAGTGTATAGCGTCTGTCGTCCAATTGTTCCATGGCTTCTTTGGTCAGCGTGGGTTTAGTGGGCAGGCATGACTTCTGTAGAATTTGATTAAAGATGAGCCCTTGGATGCAGTCTAGATGTCCTCTCGTCGGTTGATGGTGGACTTCCTCTTCGCAGAGATGGAGCTAGTTAAACTTCGGGCATTCAGCCTCTATGTACTTGAAAACTTTCCCGTTGGTTGCAATGAAAGGGTAAGGAGGAATAAAGGTGTACATAAACTTATTGGGAACTATTGCTAATCTATATAATTCGAACTTATCAGGGGAGACAATTTTTTTTTCCTGTAAAGTAATAACCGGGTTTTATAACTGTATAGTATTCTCTTAGATCTGCCTCTAGCAATTGGTCTGAGCCGTATATAGATTTTATTGTTTATCTGATGTAGCCGCAATGGCTCCCAATGGAATTTTAACAAGTCTTTCAGTTGTTGGGTTGTCGACATTCCGTCCAGGTTCTCTAGAACACGTCTCTGAAGCATGTCCCATGCGTGCTCGATGGGTCTGGCGATTGTGGAGGCCACGGCAATACCCGGATGTTTTCCATTGCCAAGTACTCTCTGGTCGAAGGACCAGAGAAGCCAGAGAACAGAGAAGAGAAGAGAACAGAGGGCAGAGAAGTCTGCATCTCTTCTCGCCAGATTGCGTGGCATTGGCAACAGCCTCCTGAGAATAATTGCTGATAGGCATCATGGAATTCCTTTAATGAGGCTTCTTATAAAAACCACCCTGTCTGTAGTAGAATATAAGTACTAACAGTGTGTAAGTTAAATTGTTTACTAACTTTCTAGAATTGTATTTTGTGTAAATGTCATTGGATCATGTTGTCTGTTAAATAAATAAATAAATAATAATAAAAATATATTAAAATAGCTAATGGACTAATAGCAGAGAGCCTCGACCAACACCTTAGGAGGCTCTCATTGCGCGGCTGGGTCAAGGGCTTGATTCAGAAAGCAGTACTCCTGGACACGGCACGCATAGTGAGGCGGTTCCTCTCTCTGGAGCACTGACCACCGGCAGCCTGGACCTTGTTCCTGATGCCGATGGGAATTTTTATATTTTTAAATGTTTTGTTTACTTTTGTTTTTTGAAATATTTAAAAAATTATAAAATAAGAGAAATGATGAATAAAGTAAGTATATTAATATTATATTATATTCAAATGTCTCGATCTGGCTCGCGAGGTTGTCGACATGTGGGACGTGAGTACAGCAGTCATTGTGCCGATAGTCGTGTCGGCCAATGGCTTAATAGCCAATAGCCTCGACCAACATCTGAGGAGGCTCTCGCTTGGCAGCTGGATCAAGTGCTTGATTCAGAAAGCAGTAGTTCTGGACACGGCGCGTATCGTTAGGAGGTTCCTCTCTCAAGAGCCCTGACCACCGGTTGCTCGGACCCTGTTCCCAATGCTGGTGGGCTACTATGTTTTTTATATTTTTTTAAGTTTTTTTTTTAATTGTTTTAAATTATAATATTTAAAAATGTATTTAATATGTGTAAAAATAAATAATAAATAGGCAAAATATGGGTTGTGCACATATCACCAACTTTTATATCTGGTAACACCTGTATTTTATGCAAATAAATGATTCTTATGTTAAAGGACAAAAAAAATTGGTAACAAAAAAAAAAGAAAAAAAAATCAATGAAATAAAAATAAAAAAAGAACATTAAATTTGGTAAAAAAAATGGTCTCTAACTACGAGGTGCACTTAGAGAAAAATGAAACGAAACATTTATCAGTAACACATCCTTTTTATTATTAATAAAAACACACCTTTATAAGTATAAAAAGAATCTAATACATGAAATAGGACAATACAATTTATTGAATATTTTGTTTGGATTGTTTCCCTCAAGTTTTAACTAAGTTTGGAAAATCTAGAACTTCAGATCCAGAGCTTAAATAATCTTAAGGCGCTTGTACAAGGTGATTTAAAAAAGTATACATAGACGTATCAGAAGCGACCAAAATTTCTTCCTGTACGCGTAGCATGACCACCATAGAAACGGGCTTTGTCGACGGAAGAATCGACAAAATCATCTGTCACTTTGTCGATTCTTCCATCGACAAAACCCATTTCTACGCGGTCATGCTACGCGTGCTGGTCGAAGCTTCTGCGGCCGGCAGTCGTGGTCGTGGCCGCGTAGTGCGCGAGGGCCCTAAATCTAAGTGCGAATGTCACAGATGAAATTAAAACTGATCAACTCATCTCTATGGAGTCCAGAAGCTGTCATTGTCATTTGTTTTATAGATTTTATAGCGATTGTGACACACTCTCCTGAGCTCGGTTTAGATGAGCTGTTCGAGATGCGTGTTCAGTTTCATTGATGAAATTCGTCCAATGTCCTCTGTGTTTGCGTACAAGCTTCCTGAAGATCTTCTCTCTTCATTCAAAGATAGATAAAACTCAGTCAAATGGGAAATAATTTATAAAAAAAAAGAATTTGATGTTTAAAGTTATGATGATGATGACATTTTGAACTTAGACTTAGATCTATGAACGTTACTTAGCGTGTACGGTATTATACATGTCCTTCTCGCTCAATCGTTAAACAACAAGCTCACGACAGAGACGGAAATATCAAGTGACTTGCCTTGATCTCTTATAGCAGTATTGTTTTAATCTTCAGTGTGGGAAAGAGATGGAGCTAGACGTCCTGTATAGCTCCCTCTTTTTCGCACACCGAAGTGACATTGCAGTAAAACTGCTATAAAAGGTCCAAGGTCAAATCAGTTGCTAAGTAATGTTTGTAGTTCTCGGCCTTCGAGTGCTGCGGATGCCGTTGTTGCTGACGTTAAGGGTGGAACTGCTGGGGTATTTGCAGGTGCTTCTTCTCCACAGCTGGGGTCATCGAGCGGCAACGCTGTGAAAAGAAATAGCGGTTAGAGCTAGCCAAGGTCCTTCGCCCGTGACTTTTTGTGGAGATGCTGCCGCGCGTTAGACGCATTTGTGACGCGCGACTGAAGCGATGAGAACGCACGTCTGCATCGCTACTGTCATCATCATCTGTCTACCTTTTCCCAACTATATTGGGGTCGGCTTCCAGTCTAACCAGATGTAGCTCAGATAGGACAGACTGCCTATCCGACCTCCACAATCCGGTACCTAATTGAGTAATACAATACCCCTCGGTAAGACTGGTTGTCGGACTTTCGAGCCACTGACTACCTGTAACAACTGTCAAAGATCTACGAATGACAGCCGGGAATGCCGGGACCAACGGCTTAAGCCGCGGACCGAGTGGACTGATACGCGGGCTCGATACGCCCGACCTACCGACTTGTCACAAAGCAGTATCAAGTATTAGATTACGACTTTTTTCATCTTGTCCCGTCAATAGCTCGTAAATATTTGAATGTGTTTGCAAGCTGATGATGACGGTGCTCACCTCTCTGTAGTCCGCCTCACACATGAGCGGTGTTCTCATCTCCACTCTCCGCGGCGGCGTCACGTCCTCGTCGTGAACTAACTTGTAGACCTCCGAATGTTTCAGATGGTCCAGGGACACGGGAGGCTTTTCGTATTTCATGAAGTTTATCCTGAAATGTTGAATAAAGGTTATAGTCTCTTGTCTTTTCTTGGCCACCAGAGCTACACGCTCAAAAGATACAAGTTGCTCACAGTCCTTTCTCGGGTATTTCAGTTCTGTTTTGCACGACTGTCTTGTCTAATGAATGACCTTTATTCTAGTTTCGATAAGGTATATAACTGCGAAAGAGCTGTAGAGCTTGCTATGACTCCGCGAGCCATTTGTTTTCTCCGCTTTTGCTGGACCGTGTAGCTCGTGGCTCAGGGATGCACGGAAACGCCTCGACGGTCGCTCTTAGAGACAGTGTGTTGTCAACAATTCTATAAAAACGTCTACTTCAGTGAGCATCATAAAACGTAGGTCTGCGATAATTCGGTAGTTGGTACGAATAGCCAATAAATCAAGAAACATCTCTAAAAATTAAATTTAACATGTTTAAAATAAAAAAACAAGCTTTTATTAAAACGAAAAGAATGAAAATTAGGTTTATCTATCAACAATGAACGTGTATACAAAGTTTCGTGCGTTTCGTTTTGTTTTATGAGCTATCCAAACTCAATTTGCGTTTGAATAGCTCATAAAAAATATGTCAATTGATTGGTGTGTCCACTGCCCTATTCAGTCAATGCTTGTGACAGAATTTCCTCTATACTCTTATTGTGCGAATACTATTTAGTAATGACGTTTCTAGTAGCTGTCAGCGCGGCGTTTCCGTGGTCTATGGTTAAGATGTTGAGGTTTTACGTACCCGAAGCACGTTTTTTTTTAGTAAGGGGTCAATATAAGAGGAGGGAAATCGAAAATAGCAACATAAATGTAGAAAATACCTACTTTGACGTTAAACATGTATGGTTATGATAAGCTGAGAGTTCAAAACGTAATTATTGTGGTCGGCGTAATACAATGGGTACCTATTTGCTTTAAATAAGAAAATTTTTAGTTGCATTGAAACATGGTACAAACAAATAAATAAATGGGCTTATTTTCTAGAATCTCCGCTGCAGCCGTTTGTGAATTGTCAAAGCAATCTTGAATGAAAAGCGGCGAATCGGCGATAAAACACTTAGCGCCATCTTGGGGCAATACAAGGAACTCCATGACAACTTATAAACCGCATTCAAAGCTGTTATTCTCGATATATTACAACAATAATGACACTGACAGTTTTTGAACGAGGTTTTGATATGCTGAGTTCCTTTTTAATTATGACATTCACCGTAAGTTGCTGCATTTGGGATTTAAACATAACTGGCGAAAAGTAGGTGTACTAAAGGTACAGTCGCCAGCACATCAAGCTACTAAAATCTGTCAAATTTATTTAATAGATTTTCAAGTCTATCGCTAAAGCATTAGGTTCAAGGTTGATTGTTAAAATTGACAATTTCGGGTAGCCTGATGTGCTGTCGTCTGTACACCGCTGTAGGATCAGTCAGATAGAATAGAAAAATACTCGCGCAGCAATTCACGCCAAGAACAGGAACGCGCTTCGATATGGTGCGGCATTGAGAGACCGCGCGAGGATGCGCGCGTCAACGCTTGAAACTCAGCAAAAAGACTGGAAGCGTAAGGGGCGCTACGTGAGCACGAAAACTTGCTCGCGCGGTCTCGAGTATCCGTGACGACTCCCGAGCATTTGCGAGAAGGCGCGCGACCGAGTAGCGAGCATGCGCGATGCTGCGTCTATATTCAAACAATTTTCTACTAAAAACCAATGGTTATACGGTCCTATATTCAATGGAGGCAGTAAGTTACGCGAGGAGTTCCCCGTTCTGTCTGAACTGACCCTAACCTTCGCTGAAATACATACAATCTATTAGAACCATGCAGCAATACCATGGCATGTGCAAAAGACACAAAAGAATATCTCGACTGCAAAATGAAACTGTAATGGAGTGAAAAAAAAAACCAAATGGCGTAATTGATTCTGCGAGTGCCATGCTTTAAATCGATCTTCAAATACGATTCGTGTAACTCACTTCAATCAATTTGTCATAAGTATCGATCATAGTCTCCCGTAGTCTATGGTAATCTACTAGGTGACAGTTTGATTCTCTGGAATATTGAAAAAAAAAGTAAAGCACATCATCTGCCTAGTCTTTTCCAACCATGTTAGGGGCGGCTTCCAGCCTAACCGGATGGGGCTGAATACCCGTATTTTACAGCGACTGCCTGTCTGACCTCCACAACCCAGTTGCTATTAAGTAATACGATACCCCTTGGTAAGACTGGTTATCAGATTTTTTGAGCCACTGACTACCTGTAACGACTGTCAAAGATCTACAAATGACAGCCGGGACCAACGGCTTAACGTGCTTTCTGAGGCACGGAGGAAACTCGGTATGTAATGGGTGGTCACCCATCCACGGACCAACTTTTTTTTAAAATAGGTGTTTTTAATGTACATGTTTTTAATGTAAGATTTTTACTTTAACCACCTCCACGATCTCCGTACTATCCAATGCATGGAATGCAGTTGGGGTTTGAATTTGATGGCCGGCCTTATTGCCGCCATTTTTTTTTTTCAAAGTTTCGGCCACGCCTATAACATATATCAATCGATAGTTGGCATCAATACAAACAAGTTTTGTATGAAATCTTCTAAAGTGTCATGTTTCCGAGATATAACCTATCAAAGTTGTGCCGAAGATGCCATCAATGAATGGAGTTTAACTTTGATAGCACTTAAGAAAATTTTGTCTCATCCAAAACTGGTTTGTATCGATACCAGCTCTCGATTAATATAGGTTTCATTCATGGCCGCAACTTATAAAAAAAAAACAATGGTGGAAGTTGGGCCGGCTATTAAATTTCGAATTTCGCGGACTGTCTTAGCACTTTCACTATTAAGTGTGTTAACCCAACCCCTAATAAGCGCTTACATTAAAAAACTACAATTTATACAAAAGATCTACATACCTATACTTCCTACAGTAAGACTTGGTATCACCCCACGGCCAGATTTCGTTCCAATTGTCAATCTGCACAGCGCACATGCAAACAAACAGAAAAGAGACACGTAAGCAAGCAAACTAACTAATAAGTAATGCTTCTAGAGAAATTATACGCTTCGTGAATCTTCGCATGTCTTCGGCATTAAGAAAGATCGACGATGGTAATTAAATTGCGTGGATCAGAAAAGTGTGATCTTATTTAAGGGTATGGATGCTTCATCATTGGGATAAGTGATCAGATCAGTTCCCAACACGGAGAAGGATATCGTGAGAAACGAACCATTTTTTTTTTTTTTTTCAACTTTGCCCCACATTAGGAATTTCTCCTGTATCGTGGGTGCGTATACAAACATTTAAACTCACATACACAAACAGCCAGACACGGAACAACTACCTGTAGATCATACAAATATTTGTTTCGTGCGGGGATCGAACCCGCGACACGCAGCGCAGCAGCCAATCGCTTAGCCACTGCGCCAACCGTGCCGCCAAATTAAAGATATGTGATATCTACCAACCCGCACTCGGCCCCCGTGGTGTATTATAGCCCACTCCCTCTCCTAGAAAGGAGGCCTGTGTCCCAGCAGTGGGAACATTGTATGCTATTGACTATCAAACTTTTTCCATGACACCAACATCGTGTTCATGAAAATAAATTTACCCGTCCGATACTTTTAAGACCAGGTTTTGAAGTTTTGCCTCTGATTATAATTTGTCGATTTAGGATATTGAACATGAAGGAAGTTGTACAGTTTTTTTTTTCAAAGCCAAAGTGTTTTATTTGTTTGATGATCTTTATAGGATCCTTAAATAAAGGGTGTCAATAGACCCTTAACGAAGCCGAAAGGCACTTGTTGTCCCCGTCTTTGCGATCATTTTTTTGTCCTAGACCATACCTGGGAACCTTCTAGTTACGGAGATATTGGGGGTCAAAGTTCCAACTATTTCACAAGTATTTTTTTAAATACATGTTTTTAATGCAAGATTTTTACTTTAAACATCTCCACGACCCCCGTACTATTGAATCCATCCATCAGCACAATCGTTTGAGTGCGTTCCATCGAGTCCTACCGTAAAACATAACTTTCCACCCCAAAAAAAAGTACCTAATTTCCCAGCAATAATTTTTGAGTAAAGTTACTAAGTTTGATGTACAGAATACTTGGTTGACGGCTTCGTTAAGGGTCTGTTTACACCCTGTATGATCACGCCTAACTAATACACGCTGTGCAGAGCTATTACAACCACGGTAGTACTTGCCAATTTTAACTGATTGATTACAAAATTATAGATTCACAACTGACTACAACAAAGCGTGGCATGACGAAAGATAGAAGACTTGCCGCATTAGTACTGACGCGACGATCGTGTTAATTCGGAAACGCGAAGATTACCGAAGCGCATACTCTTTCTGCTTAAGGTGTACAGTCGTTTCAAATTACGAACACGCCACATGAGTGACGTTTTAGTCATTGACATAAGGCTACAATTGTATTGAGGTGCGTTCATAAAATGCAACAACTGTAAGATGGGCGTATATACAGAAAATATACAATGATAATATGGATATTCGATAAACAGTTAATATTTTTCTCCACACGCCCCAGACAAAGTGAATGTAGAAAGAAAAAAATGTACACTGTTTTAAGCTTTCACGGTTTACAACTAAACTTATACTGTCACTTACGGGATATCTTCCGTGATTGTTCATTAATATTTTTTATTTTTTTTATATCGGTAGCTCAAAATAATGAACAATCACGGAAGATATCCCGTAAGTGACAGTATAAGTTTAAAATGTACCAATTTAAATCAAATTTTCTTCCATTTTACAAAGTGTTTGCAATTATTTCAGATAGTAGTATAAGTACTATCCAAAATCATCCGTTTTGTATGCTCAGGTGTCTGATTTTACGGAGGGAATTTGGTAGGTAATATATGGTCACCCATCCTCAAATCGACCTCGGCAAGCGTTGCTTAACCCTGAATATCGACCCGTGCGGCTGTTAATATTTAGCCACGGGCCTCTCCAGGTGTTAAAACAGTGCACTTTTATCAATCGATACAGGTCGTTAAGTGTAAAAACGGTCACAAAGGATGTAGCTAAAGCGATGCCTACATATACATAAAATACTCTATCTATACTATACATAAACATCTATGATCTATGATAAAACACGATACATACACATGGACGGTACAACTACATGAAGTACACAACAGTTTTTACATAAATGTATAAATAAAGTACAAAAATTCACATCAATTTATACAATTACGGTATAGTCGACCTCGTAACTGCCTTACCACTTTTTACAAAAACTCGCAGTAAATTAAATCTTCACTAAAGCTAATACTATCGAACTGTCCCATAATAGTAAAGGTACTAACGAGGCACCCCGGCTTCGCAAGGGCGCAATGGAGCTAAAGTAAAACATCGAGATTTTTATACGATAACAGCGCCACATATCGGGGCGAAAAGTAGTCTTATATTTCAAGTTGGAACCATCCATATAAATTCACAAAATTTCATTCAAATCGGTTGGGTCCTATTTATACGTGATTTTTATACGATAAGAATGTATTAAAGCGTTGTCGCTTATGACGTCCAAGTGACATTTAACATCAAGGTGAAAGCGCCAAGGTAGCCCGCGAAATTCAAATTTTCTTACTATTTTGCAATTTGCTGGTCAGTGTTAGGATGTATGTTAATTAAAATATTATGATTTGCGACCGTAACAAATAAAGTTTCACCAAGTTCGTCATCTACGAGTATTCTACATGGAGCAACTGCCTATCTGACCTCCACAATCCAGTTAGTACTGGGTAATACGATACACCTTGGTAAGACTGGTTGTTAGACTTATTTTTGGGCCACTGACTACCTAACGACTGTCAAAGATCTACAAATGACAGCCGGGACCAACGGCTTAACGTGCTTTCCGAGGCACGTAGGTAACTCTGTATGTAATGGGCGGTCACCCATCCACAGACCAACCTAGGCAAGCACGGTTTAACCTAAAGTTCGACCCGAGCGGCTGTTATTATTTAGCTACGAGCTCCTCCATGGTTTACTAAATTATAATGATTAAATTCATTAATACAACCCTCAAATCTAATTAAATGAACTTAATGGGGTTGTATTGATGATTTTAATGACTACAATTTATACATACATACGTTTTACGGCGCAAAATAAAACTTGATACAGACCGGCAAATTGCAAGAAAAACTTAAAAAATATTGCATTTCACGGGCTACTTTGGCGCTTCCACCTTAGGGCTGTGGAAACCGATTATCCTTCCAAATAAACGGAGAAGGCTGATTAATTCACTATTGGGTGTTAAACAGCAAAAACTAAGCATCATATATATTTATCTTTAACACTAATTTGGGCAAATTTTGGCTTATGAAAACCACAAATTAATTTACCAATAGGCATAGTTTATTTATCAATAAGTTTAAATAACCCTATTTGTCACAGATATATTTAAAACTTTTTATTAAATTTTTTCCCGATGCAATTCAATTTTTTTTTTGCGAAGAATAATTAGTGCATCTCACTTTCTCATACGGCGCTTGGTGAAATAGCAAGCATTTTTAAACGAGTTTGACTGTGCCGAGCTGTCAAACTTGGCACTGACATTTGCACTCTTAAGGTGGTAAAGTAATTACGACGTCAACTATACTTAACATACTATACATTATACCTATTAGATAGCACTAGAGCACAATCAATGTAAAGTAATAAAATCAAATAAAAAAATGTATTATTTTTACAACGATCAGCGGATTTCACCAACAAAACCGTGATCATCATCATCATCATCTGAACGTCGTTCAAGAGCAGTCATCAGTCGGTGACAATGTTCTTTAACAATTAACATAACATCACGACTGTAAGCCCCGAAGGGTTAGGCAGAGGTGTGTTATGTTTAAGTCCCATGTAATAGGGGGCGAGCCTATTGCCATCAACCGGGCACAAATCTAGACTCCGTGGCTGCTACTGAGATATTCCTGAAAACAGCAATTATTAGTAGCAATTATGATAGTGGCGGCTCTTAAACGTCATTTTTTTATTTTAAATAAAAATTAAGTGTGCCCAAATGCGTAAAAGAAATCCACAAAAAAACGGACGTACATTTTACATAAATCAAACAGACACAACATGGACGATTACAATTCTAACAAATACATATACACAACATCACGCTTGTAATCCCTGAAGAGTTAAGTAGACCTGCAACTAACCGTTGTTGAAACGCCCTGAACGAAGCCGAGAGGCGCTTCTTCAATTCGTTATTTTTTTTTGTTCTAGACCATACCTGGGAAGCTTCTAGTTACAAAGATATTGGAGATCAAAGTTCAAAAATTTTCTTAGTTTTTTATTTTTTTAAACTTCATCTATTAAGTGTCTTAACTTTAAAAAATCATGGAGGTATCTCCATGATTTTTACACAAAAAAGATCATTTCCCAGCAATTTTTTTGGGTAGAGTTACCTCCTATAATAAGTACATAATATATGTACATAATGCTTGGTTGATGGCTTCGTAAAGGGTCTATTTACATACCCTGTATAAACATGCATATACGAGTGGCTCTTGCAACAGCGTCAAAATATCAGGAGCCCAAAATAATCAATTAAAAGATATCCTGTAACTGACTGTAAAGCCCGTCACAGACGTAGCTATAATATACCGAGATATATTATAGTATAGCAAGCTACACACGGGAGCTATACAATATATATTTTGCCCTCACTCGGTATGCCAAAATGTACCGAGATATATTTTAGATATTTGTCGACATATTTTGGTGACGTCATAGAAATATACACCACTGTTTTTTAATTAGTACAAATACTTAAAGGGCTTATTAGAGAAGGTCTTGTTATTAGATATGTAAAGTCTCAATAAATAATATTCATAAACAGCAAAGTTATAAGCGTTTGTTTATATACCAAAATGTCACTCAATTTATGGAAATATAGTTTACCGGGACCTATGAATGGCGACAGGAATGGAAAAGCACTGTACGTAGTATTTTCTAGTGGTAATTGTTATGAATGATTGATTCAATTATGAATTTACATTTTTGGGATTTCGTTTTTTTGACTTTTGATTACACAAATATGATCAGTAACTGGTACGGATAGAGCTCCATTTTTTTGTACTAATTCAAAAATAGTGGTGTATAATAAAGCTGCGTGAACGGTCACTCAAAAATCTATATAGAAAATATGTCGTAATATGCCTTGCTATGATTAAGTTTGTGACGGGCTTAGAGCACAACCTGTGTAGTACCTACATTTCGCCAATTTTATGTTTAAATCCCATGAAGCTTTTCAAATACCTACGAGAATGATGTCATGTCTATTTAAAATTTAATTTTAAGTGTGTTTTTCTTCTAATAATGTAACATAACTGCCGACCACAATATACTAGGTAAAATAATATATACCTACGCGTTTTAAAGTTGTCTCACATGGCATGCTTTCACGAAATGCTGATATACGGAGATGTCAACGACGATATGGCATTGGTAATTAAAGTTCTGTAAATCTATACTTAATATTATAAAGCTGAAGAGTTTGTTTGGTTGAACGCGCTAATCTCAGGAACTACTGGTTCGAATTGAAAAAATATTTTAGTGTTGGATAGCCCATTTATTGAGGAAGGCTATAGGCTATATAACATCACGCTACAACCAATAGGAGCGGAGCATCAACAAATATTACTTCCCTTTTTTAATCAGATTTTGTTACCATTTTTAAGGGTTTAAATTTTATTGTATGCACCCAAATTCTTATTCACAAATTAAAAATAGCCTTAGTTACTCCTAATAACATCAGCTATCTGCCAGTAAAAGTCCTGTGAAAATCGGTCCAGCCGTTTCGGAGATTAGCCGGAACAAACAGATAGATGGACAAAAATTGAAAAAATAAATGTTTTTGTTATAAGTCCGTATATATTTTCATATACATTCAGTAAAAAGCTGTTATTTTGATATTACAAACAGACACTTCAATTTTATTTATTTTTTATAGATGATTCTGGTAAAGCGGCCCTTAGCCGACACTGCTATAGAGCTGATGGTAGGCCCCCAGGTATAATACGTGGGGGCCTACCATCAGCTCTATAGCAGTGTTGGAAAGAGACAGAGCTAGACGTTTTGTATAGCCCCTTCTCTCCCCACACTGATGTTAGATTAAATAAAACTGCTTTAAAAGGCCACGGTAGAGTCTAAGGAAGATATTCGAAGTAATAAATCATAAGGTTCTCAATCTCAAAAGTTCTCAAAATCATGCAAGATTACGGTGAAATTGTACAGACGCCAACACATCAAGCTACTCCAATCTGTCAATTTTTTTTTAATAGATTTTCAACTTTATCGTTAAAGCATTAGGATCAAGATTGATTGGGAAAATATGACAGTTTCGGGTAGCTTGATGTGCTGGCGCCTGTACTAACACGCACGGATCAGTATATTTTCTCCCTTATTCTTTTTGTGTTTATATTTTTTATTATGCGTAATGTCTAGCGCAGACAAATGTATTTTTTTTTTCTTTCAAAAATAAAATCAAAAGTCATTTATTCAAATTAGGCAGATCAGGGGGGTTACCATGACGTCTTAAAGCAGGAGTAATTCTAGTGTGGGAAAGAGACAGAGCTATACAGGTCGTCTAGCGCCATCTCTTTCCCACAATGAAATTACTCTTGCTTTAAGACGTCATGGTAGGCCACCTGGGGGATTACTATGACGTCTTAAAGCAGGATTAATAGCAGTGTGGGAAAGAGACAGAGTTATACAGGTCGTCTAGCGCCTTCTCTTTCCCACACCTGAATTATTCCTGCTTTACGACGTCATGGTATGCCACCAGCACTTTTAGAACGGCAAAGTTAACAAAAAACAGTCCCCCAAAACGCCTTTCTTACTTTCTTACGCTTAAGCGAGAAGTCTAGTCACTTTCACGAAGGTGTGCGGATGCCTCCTCTCGCTCTAGCGAATGACACTACTGATGAGAGAAAAAGAAATAGAGTAACAGAAATACATTGTCCGTGCGTGTTAGTGTAATTTCGCCTCTAAAACATGGTTTTTACTAAGCGACCTGCGACTTGACCAAACTTTTATTAAGTCTGAATCAAACCTGTCGTATCTTGCGAATAAATTTTTAATTTTTTGACAGTTGTGTTGTGTGATACTTGAACTGTCAGACGTCAATTTAATTACGCATATAACATCTGACTTTAATCAAAAGTCAATTGTTCAAATTAAGCTGATAATCAAACCTATTTCGATTATTTGAGACAGTCCCCCAAAAGGTCCGCGCTTCGCCACTTCGTAGTGCGAGAATTGGCGCAACAAACTCCCCAGCTACATATCCAGGGCCAATATTTTCCATTGGGCACCCTGGGCCAAGCTCAGGGCCGCACGATCTAATGGGGGCCCAAGTTTCTGTCATAGCTAGCTATAACAGGAACTTGGGTCCCCAAGCTTAGCTTTAAAAAAAACTTAGCTTATTTTAACCAGGCGAGTCGCTTTTAAATCTTCCATTCTTGCAATTCTTTACCTACTTATACACCGTGACTTTTTAGTCGTCTTACAACGGCAGCCCACTTCATGTATCCAATGACTACTAAACATTCATAAAAAAAATAGGTATTTATGAGATATTAATAATTAAAAAATAAAAATATTATTCAGTATTATGACGCATGACGTAGTTAAAACATCCAGTTGCGAGCGATGATCTACTGGACTCGAGTGTTGGGTAGGTATATGTTCTCCCGTTTGACACGTAAACATCATTAACAGGATGTTTCATAATTTTATTCTAATTTTTTATTGTTATTTTTCTTTGTACCTATTATGGAAGATAAAAAAAAATCGTGCCTAGAGCTATTTTATGTCGGGTACATTGAGTGGACGACCTTTGTAAGACGACTAAAAAGTCACGGTGTATTTCTTTATGAACTGCAAGAGAACAAAACCCTAACATATCCCAGACAGGAGAGACGGCGCTCACTCTTATAAGGGCACCATTATTCTAAAATGCCTAGGACCTCCATTCCTCCAATTAAAGACGGCCCTGAACACATCTGTCTCTTTGGTTAAAAGAACCAAGTGAAGTCAGCCCTCAGTTATTCGCAACATCTTTGTCACGCAACACTTGACAATGTGTCACTAACGTTGCCAGATGCAGATGTCTCATCGCACGATGTTGCCAACCATTGCGACATACTTAAATAAAACCTTGCCAAATTGTTTTAATTATATTTTACTTGCAGGAAAGCTGTTAATTTATTACAAACAGCTTATTAACCGTTGTTTCTTTAGTAAAACTATGCAAGCTTTGCCATTTATGACTCAAAATTATGAAGAAAAGTGATATTCTGTCAGCGAAATACGAAATGTTAAAAATATTTGATTGAAATAAATCTGCCAGCCTTTTCCCAACTATGTTGGGGTCGGCTGCCAGTCTAACCGGGTGCATCTGAATACCATTATGTAGCATGGAGCGACTGCCTATCTGACCTCCACAACCCAGTTAGTACAGGGTATTATAATAACTTTTTGTAAGACTAGTTGTCAGACTTTCGGGCCACTGTCTACCTGTAACGGCTGTCAAATATTTACATATGACAGCCGGCACCAACGGCTTTACGTGTTTTTCGAGGCATGGCGGAAACTCGGCATGTAATGTAGGTCACCCATCCACGGACCAACCTAGGCTAGCGCGGCTTAAACTGAAGGTAGATCCGAGCGGCTGTTATTATTGAAAACCATACGTCGATCATGTTAAAATACGGAACGGTCTGAAACCGATCGTCAATTGTTTAGGCCCTTCATAGTCGCTTAGAAAAGACCATGTTTTAAATAATACAAAAACCACCAATTTTTCTGTGAAACGACACAAGAAACAAAAACGATTCAATCGTTTTATTTGTAGTACACAATTATATAGTTTTCGACCAAGGAAAAAGCAAGAAGCCTTGTTGCTTCATCTTACTTGTTTTTGACAATGAGGATGGCAACTAGTGGCGCTAGCATAGCCATGATTTTAAGTGATCATGAACTAACGTATAATTATGGAATTTTATTTTGAAATAAACAGATTATGAACAACTGGTTCCAAGCATGGTTGAAAAACTGGCAATGTCATTTTATATTTCAAAATAGCTTGACCTCATTGGTCAGATTGAGACCTAGCTATGGTAGCGCCATCTACAATTAGCTTTTAACGGTCGTCCCTATTCAAAAGTGCCTGTAACAAGTAACGGTGCATTTAAATGCATTGAGTTTTAAATTTTAAATCTGGTTTTTCACAGAAAAACTGATGAGTCTACGAGTATAGGATGTATAATGTAATGGTAAGTCAAACCTGGTGTCATGAACTCGATCGCTTTGGAACCTAAAATGATACACCAAATGTTTATATACGATCAAAAATGAAGTCAATAGTCTTATGATTAAAGCGTGGAACACATCGGCCCGTATCTTGCATTTAAATATGCGCTATAAGATAGACTAATAACACCTGTATCTATAAACACGTCAAAGTAATTACTTAGAGCCGCGTACAGAAATCGCGAGGCGTGCGTCGCAAATGGTTCGTCACGTATGCCTCAACCTGAAGCATACGACGGTACATTTATGCGAACATTTTAACGACACATGCTCAAGCTGAGCACGCAAACAACCAGCCAGCTCGCACTGAGGTGGCGTTCGCAACGATCGTATGACGCAAATGCTCACTGTGAGCACACACGTCCACACACCCCGAGACATACGAGACTAACCATTCGCAACGCGCGCCTCGCGATGTCTGTACGCGTCAATTCATTCATTCATTTCGTTTATTTTTTTATTTTTATTCTGTAAATTTCGTGCCGCTCATGCACATATAGGGTATTTGACTGAAAAAATCTATTAACTCCGTCAGTTAGACCATCAAAAAATATTGGACACGTATTTTTTCTTTTGTCATGTAAACGAAAAATGACCACGATACAGCGCGTTGAAATCTCGCGTGACGTCACAATTTCTGTTACTTTTTACTAGCCAATGACGTCACAAGCCCCCTCTTTTGAAGTTTCATTTTTTGATTATGTGACAAAAGAAGAAATACGTGTCCAAGAGTTTTTTGGTGATATATCTGACGGACTAAATAGATATGTTTTTTTTTTTCGATGTTTTCTAATAGCCTACTACTACTGTTGCTTCAAGTTTGAACGGAATTTTGAATAAATCTGCTACTGAATCTAACACTTGTATCTATAGGCAAGTTAAGGTAATAACTAGAGTTAACTCGATGACATGTCTTGTGATATCCACCATAATTCACCAAGACCCCACGAGTGGTGAATTTTCTCAGTAAAAGAAATTACTTATGCAACCACTTTTATGCAATAGACAAGAATTTGAACGAAGTAATCAAGGCTAAGAATCCCAACTTTTGACAGTTCTAACTTGAAGCAACAACTAAACTACAGAATAAAAATCGTATGTTAAATAATGACTTTTACTAGTGAACACTTTGACTTGTTTATAGATGATCACTTTGACAGTTCGACTTTACTTCTGACTTTGCAATAGTACTGTCAAAGTCACAATGACATTTTTTTGGTTAGAATGAAGTCTGTGTTGAGTTTCTGTCACCGACAAGTTTGTCAAATTTAGAATGATTTTCTTTACATGAAAAATTTCTGTTTGCTTGCTGTCAGAGGTAAATCGAACTGTAGAAGAAATGTAGATATCTCATTTTCTCTATCAATTCCATGTTCATGCTACGCGTAATAGTTGAGCCATATCTATTAGCACGGAAGCATGTTCCTACACTTTTCCGTCACTGAAATACGTCATTTGCCTGACCGGGAGTGCTATCGCACGCGGCAGCATCGATGACGCGCTCGGCAGCACGCTGTAGTTATCGCTCTGTCGACGGAAAAGGAATAGGAGCATGGAAAATGCGATTCTGTGCTGATTGACCCTAAAGGCGAGATTCCTTTAGGCAAGTCTTGCATGCAAGTATGACGTCACCTTTGCGTAAAATACAAGCACATTGGGAACATGTTTTCAAGAGTACAAATTGCAGGTTTTACTTGCATACAAGTGGAGATGTTCAACAATTGAGTAGGACACGTCAGACGTTCGCAATTCGAAATGTGCAACTAACGTTTGCGCGTTCAATTTGCACGTCACTTCAAACTACGTCATACAAGTTGTAGCTTGTATGCAAGTTTGTTCAAGTTGTATGCAATTTGCAACTTGCGTAATGGAATCTCGCCTTTAAGAACATTCTAATTCTATCCACGCTTAACACTTAAAACTAGCGACAAAATCAACAGTACCCAATGGCCTTTCCCTTGATAACCTCCGACTGCTTCTCAAACATTTCCTTTATCATCTGCTCGTCGTACACGTCCTGCTGCTGCCGCCACCTGCGACCTCCAGGCAGGACCACGGCCCTGGCCTCGTCAGGTTCTAGGGGGCCGAACATTCGCTTCGGCTTGGCCGCTGCCACTCTTGGCGTCGGATGCTGTTTCACTAAACGCGATTCGTGTTCTATCCGTTCTTGTTCCTAGATTTTTGTGGGATTTGGGACTGTTAATATTATTTGTTTAAGAATAAGAATGTTTGTGTGTTTTAAAAAGTATTGATTAGACCTAAATTAATAAGTTCTTGTCGGTTTATGAATTTGTAGTTGAATACCTGTTAAATGCTACTTCAGCAGGAGGTTTAACTAAACTCAAAATTAAAAAGGAATTTGTCAAGTTTTCAACTTCAAACTCTCAATTCAGAAATAGGGTCAAAATGTTTTATGTAGATTTAGTTGAACAATCAACGAGAATATCCTCCGTTTATACTTGATAGAAAATCAAGATATACACATGGTATAATAATATACTTAGCCTAATATTCTCTTCCCGTGACAGCTGGGTCACGTGATTGGCCAAAGAATACGTTATCAGTTGCGATGCTGTCGATGTGTTGCCACGGTGTGTGATTGAGTTACCCGAGCAAAATGCATTGTTTAACTTAACAAAGCAATTATGTACTAATAATTCAATATGTAAATTAATTTAAAACTAAATAGATGAATCACACAAGTTACTAAATAGTTAAGCTAGTTAGTAATTTATTTTATTTTCATTCACTAAATGAGAAAGTCCCTAAATTTACTGAAAAGAACAATCAATGGTAACACTTACAGTGACGTAGTCTTAGGCCATCGTAGGAAGAGAATACCAGGCGAAGTATATTATTATTCCATGGATATACACTGATATCTGATTTAATAAACTGTGAAAGATAGTAATAAGTATGAAAGAAGAAGACATGCTGCGTCGACCTCTAAAAAACTCGTCGTTCAGCAATGGACCTACCTTCCTCTGTTTCTCGTTCCTAATTTCTTCTTCCGACATGATTGGCGTCATCCTCATATTCTCCTGTGCTTGCATCTGCTGTGCCTGCATCTGCTGTGCCTGCATCTGCTGTGCCTGCATCTGCTGTCCCTGCATCTGATGCATCTCCGTCGGCTCCTGAACCTCTTCTATCGTTACCCTATTTGCATCTCTCTTCTGTGCTTCATTCTGCGCGGCTTCGATGCTCTCATTCACCTCTTGTATCGTCTGCATCTCGTGCTGGACTGGAGATATAAAGATATTTTTACGACTGCGTGACGCAAAGGAGGGTAGGTAATGTGGTTATCGGCCTATGTGTGTCTGTTTGTTCTTTTGTGGTGCTCTAAAGACCAAACGCATGGGCCGATTTTGATGATTCTTTCGTGAAACGATTTGTCTTATTCTTCTGAGTAAACACTAAAGACATGACAGCAATAAAAAAACAATATGGCGGCAACTAGACGCCATAAGAAAAGAAGAAGGGAGAAGAAGTCGGTGGCAAAAAAGCCAATGAAACAAACAAAAGCCACCGACTTCTAAAAGTAAAGTTATTTTTAACTTTTTAGAAAAGGGATGATCCTCTAACCACCGGACGGGTGTTGTAACCAACTTGTACGGGTCTTGTATTAATTGCAAATCTAGCGGATAACTTTGCATGCACGATGCAGGATTTTAGTTCGTATGTAGCGCCATAGATGTCACTGCACACCTCGCTCTAACATGATATAGTCATGTTATCAATCAATCAATCAATTCATTTCATTCAGACACAAGGATCCATAATTTTGTTAGAAGGTATACTTAAAAATAATGTTAGTAATTAAAAAATATTATCATCATCATCAAAATAATATATATAATTAAACTAATACAATTCTTTTTCATGTCAAATAAAAATGTAAAATGTCCACAATGTGTGTGTGTGTCATGTGTGTGTGTGTGTGTTTATCTGTGTTGTTATGTATTGCCTACTAAACTAAATCATCACGTACCTTCTTGCTTGTAACTCTCCTGAACTGTTTCCACATGAGACTCCTAAAATTAAAATGAGATTAATGGTTTATATTTTAAATACATCATCAAACGCCTGTCTTTTCCCAACTATGTTAAGGTCGGTTTCTAGTCATGACATGAAGCCACTTTTTATTTGACATCCACGACTCAGTTTTTGGGTATACGATACACCTTGGTAAGACTGTTTGTCAGATTTCCGGGGTTCTACTACCAGTAACAACTGTCAAAGATCTACAAGTGACGGCAGGGACCATTAAAAGACGTTTCCTAGCAATCATTTTTGCACAGTTTGACTTAGTTTAATAAACAGAATGCTTGGTTGACGGCTTCGTGAAGGGTCCGTTTACACCTTGCAGATGTAGCACAAATGATATACCTGGTGAGACATCTTGCTGAGCTGTTGGGTGACGAGCTCAAGAGACTGCTGGATAACCTCAGGGATCTGCGCGAGCGCGGCCAGCTGCGCGCGCATCTGAGCCAACTGCTGGTCCAGACTGGCGTTGGGATCTGGAGAGAAACATCAACCGATTAACTGCATGTAATCTCCGGTGGGTGTGTGTATTGGTTTCCAACCAACCTTAAATTATGAAGTCTGACTGATTTATAAGCCTGGCCGCATGCGAAACCTGAATATAGTTTGTTCAGAATAAGTAACTGAATCGATTCCAATAATTTTTAAACCATGTTATATTTTGTCCCAAAAATATTTAAAAAAGGTTACAAGTTGGACACCGAGCGACATTATCATCTATCGCAATTATTTAGGTACTTACTGCCAAATTATTATTCTGAATGAGCTCAAGACGACGCTGGTGGCACCGCGTGGTGACCAACTTTTTGTGTGTACAACCAAATAACAGAACAAGCTTATAACTTTGTGATTTTTCATGATACAGTTTTGAAATTTTGTACATAGATTCCTTACATAAAAATACTAGGCACGTGTTTAAGGTTTCGCATATACTAAAACTAATGTTGTATTTAAATGCTTCAGTTACTTACCAACCATCTTCTGCACGGTCTTAACTAGCTGCTCAGCCATTGTTTTCTCCAAATCTTCTTCTGTGTCTTGCTTCTCTTCTTCTTGCACTACTTCTTGTACTTCTGGAACTTCTGGTATGGTTTGCGGCTCTGGTAGCTGTTCTTCTGTTACGAGAGGGGTAGGTTCCCTTGGCGGGGGTAAGGGTATGCCTGAGAAATAAGCAATGGTGTTAATTACATCATAAATATGACTTTAACATGAAGTATTCTAATACATACTCTACAGTGCCTTTCACGCTTATTAATCGCTCCGAAGGGTTAGGCAGAGGTGTGCCTAAAAGAACACCTACATTTTGCCAGTTACATATGTTAAGTTACATGTATTAAGGGGCGAGCCTATTGCCATCAACCGGGCATAAAGATATCGTGGCTGCTACTGAAGAATAGCTAATAAAAAACCCAATTAAATTTTGGCCGATCTAGGAATCGAACACAGGACCTCATGTTTAGTAGTCACGCTGTCCACTAGACCTACGACCAACTACTTCTGACCACGTATCTATGGCCCTGTCGTATGCTTGACCAAAATCATCTGTGTAGCCATCTACCAGTATTTTACACGGAACAATTGCCTATCTGACCTCCACAACCCAGTCAGTACTGGATAATATACCCCTTAGTAAGACTTGTTGTCAGACTTTCGGGCCACTGACTACTCCGAGACACAGAGGAAACTCGGTATGTAATAGATACGTAACTAAGTAAAGGTGACGCCCTTTAGAGAATTCTGTACCACCTTCTACTCATGCAGCTTGTAGGAAAATAATTCGCAAGCTTCATATGAAGCCCTTCGTGTCCAATTCAATAATACGTTCAGGAACCTGATGGAGTTGCCATGGCGTTGTAGTGCGTCTGGGATGTTTGTGGCGGCGCATTTAGATTGTTATTACACAATAATGCGTAAGCGCGCAGCATCGATATTGAGTCGAGTCATGCCCAGCCACAGATATAGATAGACCTAGATAACGCGAGAGCAACTACTTCGCGTGCCATATTATTATGTAGCTTACGTACAAAAATCGTAACAATTTCGAACTCAGTCTGCATCGGAGCATAGCGCTAGTCGGACGTCAGTGGGCGTCATGGCGGGGGGTAGGACGAGGGCGGCGTCTTTGAATCGATTTGATTTTCCCATCACTAAATAGTGCTTGTGACGTCATAATAGGTAGTCAAAAAATGGCACGCTTGGTTTTCATACAGACCGTGATACTAGCGTTATCTAGGTCTATCTATATCTGTGTGCCCAGCCCTAACAGGGTTCTAGTCATTATCGCTGGCAGAGTAATAAAATAAAATAGTTTAGTTTATACCTTCAAGTAGTTTACAATAAAAATAGGCCGTAAGGTAATTAAAGTTGTATGTTTGAGTTGCAGCCAATACCTAAGCTAAGATAACTTAATCTCTTGTAATTATAGGTATCAGCCCACCCTCGTTATTAAAACCAATGTTATTGTGCCTAGTTTGTGCAAAAATGTAGGATCAATGAGAAACATCTTGCAGACACTGTTTTAAGCTTTCACGGTTTACGACTAAACTTGTACTGTCACTTACGGGATATCTTCCGTGATTGTTCATTGTTTTGAGCTCCCGATATTTTGGCGCTGTTGCAAGCGCTATGATCGCGGGTTGACTGGAGAATGCGGCTGGATGGAAAATAAATTGTTAAGAGCAGACAAATCTATCTACCGTCTTTCTTTGTCTTTTGCTACGCGCACTACTGGAACTCGACACTAAGTCACGGCAAAACACACTCACAGTATCACCAGGTTTTTTGGAGTCCTTATTGCGATGTCGGCTGCTATTTTATTTTCCATCCACCCGCATTCTACTTCATCTTAAGATCGGCCCGAGCGGCTGTGATTATTTACGAGCTCCTCAACTAGTGTTAAGTAAAATCGATTAAGAAACTCACCGGTATCTTCAAGATCAGGAACCTCACTCTCCTTCAGAGGATCGACAGCTTCCAGAAACTCTGGTACTTCAGGAATAAGTATAGGTTCCTCAGGTTCCACTGGTGGTAGAGAAGAATCTATCTCAGCCCTCTGTTCCCAGGGCAAGGGACCTGTCTCGAAGTCCTGTGAAGAAGTGATGGAGAATGAGGGTGATGGTGGAGAATATACAGTTGGCGTTGATACAAATTATTGTATAGATGTTGAATAACGTGAGAGTCTAGATGGAAAGCGTATCGAAGTATTTTTTACCAAGATGTTAAATAGATAGAAGATTCACAGTTGACACAGCTAATCCTCACAGCTGAACTGTTTGTACGATGTCAGCCGAACTCAGCTGATTGAAACAAACATATCGCACAGTCAGAACGAAAGTGACCGAACTCAAATTTACGGCGAATTGAGTTAAGAGCATTAACGTCTTACGGGATTTCATACAAACTTTCAAGTGATTTTTTTCCAAATGACATTATGAAAAATAAAGATAATTGGAAATTTCTGTTTCTATGGAAAATCTAAAATCGGTATAATTTTGCTGTATCACTATTTTTCGAAAATGATCTCTGTCAAGTTTTTAGACTCATGTATCCTGCTTATGCGTACGAAGTTTCATTAAAATCAGTTCAGTCATTTCGAAAAATTTTGAAAGTTTGTATGAAATGCCGTAAGACGTTAACGCTTTTAACTAAATTATGATTTCGATATGTTGCGTTGACAAAAACAAAGAAATATTTTATAAATTGTATAGACCCAGTACATTATCGATTCTGAACCGTCTTTGAACAGGCTGGTCATTGAAAACTATCCCTGTCATGTATGTTATTGCTCGATTGGCCGAGTTCGACCAACTATGTTCGGAATAATCCGACCAAAGACGTATCAGGTGTATTCCAGCCGTTTTCTATGACCATTTGACCGATGATATCTGGATAAAGGACATAAAAAGTTCATCGATGTATCTTGGACAGCCACAAATGTTATAAACAAGTATTTTGAACCGAAAAAGAATGTAAATCGTCTTTGATGACAAATAAATGAATATTTTTCGATGCTAGTGAGGAATGGCTTTGAAATTTTACAGTATTTCAAAAGAACAAACACTCATGACTATTTTTTACCGAAATATTATCATACAGAAAAATAAATCCTTGAGACTACAATTGAAAATATTCATTTATTTATTGTCCAAATAAAATCATTAACATCAACTTAATTAATATTAAAAGCAGAAACAAAGTAATTGAAATCCACAGACAAGTCCAAGATTTAAAAAAGATACGAATATTATAATTAAATTTGTTTTAACATGGTAGTACTAAAACATTCCCAAAAAAATATGAATAAATTAAATAATAAATTAAAAGCATATTTAAAATCCAAATAAACTGTAAATCAGAAGATCAACTAAGTTATTAATAAAGAAGAAACAACTAATGATAGATTACTAATAACAATAAATGATGAAGCTATACCTCCGGTTTATAATCAGGCGCAACTTTAGGCTTTGCTTGCTTCACTATTTTCACTTTATACGGTTCCTGAAAAGAAAAACTATAATTAAAACAAAATGTATGCTAAACTTTGATAGATAACAGAGAAATTCGTAGCAATAACTAGAAACACGCTGGATACAGCAAAAGGTTTTAATCAGTTCATAAATTCGTCTATGTAGACGATGTTGTGATACCACTTTATACGTTTAATTTAATTGTGTAACCTAAATAAATAATTTAGAGATTTCTATTCTACATAAACTTGAAAAGTATAATACCCATATAAGAAATAGAATTACGAAGACAATACCAATAAAGCAGATGAGCCACATAATTAGAGACCAATTAAAAATTTGCAAATTCGAAATGAAAAAGACTCACTATATGAAAATCTACGTCGCGACCGCCCGCTAGAAAAACCGAACAAAAACTGAATATTAAACTTCTATTTCGGCCAGAAGTCTTTCATTGAATTTATGCCAGAAATTCTGAATGTCAAATCGGAAGAATTATATTGATTGTCGATACGGAAGCGGGTATAAATAGATTTGTAAATACTGTAGTACTTGGCCGTGATATTGATGAAGATATCGACAATGTGACGGATGAAATAACTCGTTGAATCAAACTAGCAAATAAATTAGATTGAAGGCATGTGCTGTCATTTGAAAACCTTCTAGTTGATGAAGATGTGCTCTGTCCTAGGAGCTTTTAGACAGTTAGTTAGTCTCCGCTTGGAATACTGGTAGACTATAAAAAGATTCCACTTAAACTAAAAAGTAGAATTTATACAGTTTCATAATCAAAAAAAGGAAAAAGGTGTAAATGATTGCGTGACGGTTGACAGGGGAGAATGGAAGAACAAAACGTGTTTCGCCGACCCCAAGTAATGGACAAGGGCAGGAAGATGTTGATGATACAGTTTCAAAATCACACTAAGAATTTACATCAAAATAGAGTATTACTTACGAAGAGCAATTTTAAAACAAGTCACATTTATTAGTTGTGGCATAAATGGTCATGGCTCTACGCAAAAATTATTACTGGGAAACGACTTATTTTTGGGGTGAAAAATTATGTTTTACCGTAGGACTAAATGTCACGCGTTCAAAACATTATGTTGATGGATGCATTGAATAGAGGAGTTGGGGGTCGTAGAGGTATTTACAGTAAAGTTTGAATATTTAAAAAAAAAGTTGGAAATTTGACTTTTCATTTGATGTCTCCGTAACTAGAAGGTTCACAGGTATGGCTCAGAACAAAAAAAATATCACAATGACTGGAAGAACAAGTACCTTTTGGCCTCATTAAAGGTGTATTTACACCCTTTAGATTATTATTAATTTAGCATCAACAACATAGACGAAGATGATTAAATTATTCGTTATATTGAACCTAGCCCAAATGATTAAACAGATCTTGACCTTGCTTAGGGTCTTTCGAATGACAAAAACAAATATCAGGTTCTCGTGGGAAGGAATTATTGCTTACTTAAGGTGGACGCGCCAGGGTAGCCCGCGAAATCATTTTTTTTTTTTGCCGTTTTCCGATCTGTGTCAGGCGGCTGTATGTTGATTAAAATATGTTTCGATGATCGAAACACGATATACGATTCGATACGACATGTTTCGATAACACGTATGTATGTATGTATTTACAGAATTATAATCATTAAAATCATCAATACAACCCTGTTCATCATTATAATCCCGTTGAATGACAATTTCATGAATAAGTTATTCAATGGGATTAAATGAACTTAAATGATTGTATTGATGATTTTAATGATTATAACTCAGTTCAGCCATATTTATTACGGTTATTATATTTTAATCAACAAACAACCTGATAATGACATTCAAATTGCAAAAAACGTATGAAAAAAAATTGAATTTCGCGGGCAACCCTGGCGTGACCTTAAATACATGAAGAAAGTCAATGAATTGAAGACGCAATGCAGAACCCTATCCATGTTTTAAAGTAGGCCAATAAATAGATTTTCTATTTTTTTTTTCCCTTACTTGTTAAACGTCGACGAAGCAAAAAGAGTAGGGATATGTCAGGTAGCGTCCTGCACTAGTTTCTGAATACACGGATAGCAAAACGGTGTGACTTTATCTAAGTACCAGATTATGCCAGCAGCTTCGCCCGTGTATAATTCGGTGATTGTCCCACGGGATCATACACCGGGATAAAAAGGATCCTATGTGTTAATTCAGGTTATAAACTAACTGTGTGCCAAATTTCATCCAAAACAGTTCAGTAGTTTTTGCGTGAAAGTGTAACAAACATCCATCCATCCTCACAAATTTTCATATTCACTCACCGCAACGACCTGTTCGTCCTCCGTCCAGCCCTGGTACCCGAACTTCGCCTTCGGCACCGGCCTCTTCGGTTTCTGCAAGAAGGTCGTCCACTTCTTTTCCTCCTTTTTTCTCTCTTCCTCTTTCTGCCTCAGCATCTCCTCGTTCAGTGCCTTGATTACTTCTGAGTCCTTGAGCGAACCAATCATTGGCTTGATCGGGAGTATCTCTGAAGTGGGGTCGTCGGTGCGATGCATGTGTGAGTTCAGAACTCTGGCGAGGCTGTTTTTAAAGGGCAAAATAATTATTAGTTCCCGTTCAATTTGTTTTGACAGTACAAGCCCGCCACACTATTCCCAAACCACTGTAACTCCTGTGCGCCAGAATCAACAGTGGCGACCACCAGAAAAGCGCCGAGACAATGAAGCTCGACGAAGTCCCAGAGAAACAATTTAACTGTCTTGGATCCCGCAACGAAATTAACCAGAAAATAATAGCGGAGGGGTAGGAAAAACATAACAAATATATACTTATGTTAGTTTTGACAGTAGTTGTCTCTATAGCAAATTTAGTGCGTTAAAAAACCGGCCAAGTGCGAGTCGGAGTCGCGCATGAAGGGTTCCGTATCATCGTAGCAGGGGAACCCCCTTTACTTTTTAATTTGTTTTTATTATTTGTCGTTATAACGGCAACAGAAATACACATTCTGTGAAAACTACAACTGTCTACCTTTTACGGGTCATAAGATACAGCCCGCTGACAGACAGACGGACGGATGAACAGCGGAGGCTTAGTAATAGGGTCCCGTTGGTAAACCCTTCAGGTACGGGACCCTAAAAGGCTGAGCGTTGAAATTCAGTGCGTGGTGAAAAAGCCTCGCGGTATAATATCGCCCGAGAGTAAATTGGCTTAGTACCAACACTCCTCGGTAAGATTGGTTGTCAGAATTTCGGGCTGGAGGCTACTTTCGCTTCCTGTAACTTTATGTAAGTTTTATATTATGAAGTGAATAATAGTAACACTAGATTTTGCCCGCGGCATCGCTCGGTTTACTTTAGAGTTAGATAATTAAACTTTTAACACACTACTAAAGTTTCTAAAATAATATAATTCAATCAAGATTCGAAAGACAGGTGGCGCCATCTATTATCATAAGAACGTTATTGTTGTTTTCATTCATTGATGAAAGGTATCTTATGTCCGTTTCTGTACACTTGACAACGTATATGGTCAGTATGATTGGTTCAGTGGTTTAGGCGTGAAAAGGTAACAAACAAACTTACTTTCGCATTTATAATATTAGTTAGGATAAAATAATGCTTACCCCATAACGTGTGCCTCTCTTAACATATCGTCTTCTCCTGATATGATTGGTTTTATATGTTCTTCTGGCATGCCAGGTTTGCCAAGCAATTCTGCAGGAAGGAAATACATTTTTATTTTGGCTCGTTTTTTTATCATGGCCTTTGGGCTGCTTTCATTCACTAGGCCTCCACTCCTCAAAGATGGACAATCTAACAAACACACTTTCGCATTAATAACTTTAAAGGGTGTGAGTACTTACTAGCAATTTCTGGGTCTATCACTGGCTCCTCAAGTCCGTCAACAATTCCTTGTATAGTTCCGATGTTGTCACCACTTTCTGTCAAGTACGGAGACATTCTCGGGTCTCGAGTGGTCGTGGAGGGTTCCTACAATCAAACAGTCCTCATTACATCATGCCAGAAAACCCGTGAAAGATTAGGCAGAGCACACCCTCATCATCAACTTCTAGCCTTTTCCCATTTATGTTGGCATCGGCTTCCAGTCCAACTGGATGCAGCTGAATACGAGTATTTTACATGGAGCGATTGCCTATCTGAACTCTACAACCCAGTTATGTTTCAGGACGACGAGCCTGTTGCCATCAAACGGCACTGCAGCTTGCTTATTTTATAAGCCTTAACATAATCAACGCTTAGTGCCCTCTGCTAAAACACAGACCTCCTCTCTATGAGACCTTGGGCCCAGTGCGTGTTGGTAGATGTCATATGTCTTCGAATTTTTGGTCATAAAAATGTATTATCATTGTTCAATCGGTTAGGGGGAACTGATTTAAAATTTAGTTCCAAGATTTGACCAATACATACTAACTAACTTACAAGGCAAGTTAAACAAAATAAAAGTATACTCACTTGAATATAAACATTACTAGTGTCATAATACTGGCCGCCGCCACGTTTTTGAATATTCTCCGGATCAAATACTACAGGTCTGAAGCCAAGCAAAGCATCAGGTTTCTCTTCCTTAGCTTGTTCTTCTTGTATTCTTACTGGTTCTGGTTTTACTTCAATAGGCGTTTCAGGAATAATCGTTATCGGAGGAACGTCATCTATTGGTTTAATTTCAACAGCTGGCGTTTGTACAGGTTGAGGTATATATGGTATATCTTCAGGTAGACTCTCTTTTCTTTCAGCAACAATGATTGTGTCTCCTGCATTCTCAACTTCAACAATTTTGACTTCACTTTCGAACTTGACTGTCTTTTCTTTTGGTTTCGATTCTTGTTCTATTACAGTTTCAGGTTCATGGTTGACCTCAATTTCTATACTTGCTTTTCTAGATTCTTTTTCCTCGACTTCAGTAACAATTCCTGTATTTTCAGAATCTCCGCCGTTTGTATTGTTTTCACCATCTTCAAGGGCAGCTAAAGCATTACATCTTTCTATAATCTCTTCAATTTTAGTATCAATTTCTTCAAAGCCATTTTGTCTCGAGCCTTTTCTAACTTGTTTGCTGTATGACTCTTGGTAACTCTTAGTAATCTTCTCTTCTTTAAACTCTTGGACTTTTACTTCTTTTTTTGTGTCTATGCCTACCTCTTCTTTATATTCTTCTATACTCTTAATGGTTTCGTCTATAGCTGAAGCCAGAAGAGAGGACTTTCTCTCGATTTCTCTGATCTCCTCCTGTTTACATTGTATTGATTAATGCTTAGGTAAGAAAGTCTTTTAGTGTCTACACACGCTTTTAAAAAATATGTTTGGTTATAGTTCCAATGGATAGAAATCAAGTGGTTGCTAGATGGCATGGTTGAGTGTTAAAATACCTATAAGTCTAGACAAAGCGATATTGTATAGAAATAATGAAGAAAATTTTAAAAATGTATGGAACAGACACCAAAGCTTCGGTTTATCGCGTTAGAACTCGTTTTAAGAACACAAAACGCTTTGAAACCGTTTACCACTTGTATAGGCCCTGTGACATTGCCCTGATACATGAAAAAAAACGATGGTCTTCTATACAACTACTATATGCTGCGAAAAGAAATACATTAACTAATAATTTACATGTACTGTGAGTTATAACAATTAGCTGACCCACCTTTGCATAAATGGTTGAGATTTTTTTGTTTTTTTTTTTCTAGTTGACGCTTCCCGTGACCCAAAGGCTGGCTTTACTTTGGCCAGAGGTTAAGTGTACATATAATGTGGCAACGCGGCCAGTCTCTTGGGCACATTACCAGCTGACAGCGTTGAGTAGTTTTTTGATGCCCTTTTATAATTTGTTGTTAGTTTATTTATTTTAGATTATTTAATAGTTTTTAATTGAAAATGTATTTATATATTTTTTTAATTCTTTTATATTTTATTTATTTGAGCTAAGTAAATTAAAATTAAAAGAATTATAACATTTTATCGATTCGTATTCTAAAAAATCTCAACCATTTTTGCGAAGGTGGGTCAGCTAATTGCTATACTACTAAAAATGTGTGGATCAGTCAGATTAGGTACAGCTGGGCTTCAACTGCAATTACATTGGATTTTAACGACCGACCTGTATTTATTCAGGCTGATCCTAATATATTTGTAGCACTAACATCCCTTTAGTAAAATGAGAATGAGTTTTCAACACAAACCAATGATATAATGGGTGTAAC
Organism: Noctua fimbriata; assembly: GCA_905163415.1. Classification (NCBI taxonomy): domain Eukaryota; kingdom Metazoa; phylum Arthropoda; class Insecta; order Lepidoptera; family Noctuidae; genus Noctua; species Noctua fimbriata. The sequence continues at coordinate 1,688,069 of LR990950.1, read as the reverse complement.
AAGACCCTAAACAAAGCCGAAAGGCACTCCGTTATTGCAATCATTTTTTTGTTCCAGATTGTACCTGGGAACCTTCTAGTTACGGAGATATTGGGGGTCAAAGTCCCAAATTTTAAATACATCTTTTTAATGTAAAATTTACTTTAAACACCTCCACGATCCCCGTACTATTCAATCCATCCATCAGCACAATGATTTATACATTGAGTACTACCGTAAAACGTGATATGTCGCCCAAAAATAAAGTCGTTTCCCAGCAATATTTTTTGCGTAAATTTACTTAGTTTGATGTAGATAATGCTTAGTTGACGGCTTCGTGAAGGGTCCGTTTACACCCTCGATGCATTTGTTGTACTGCTTTGACAAAAGTAAAAGTACTTGAAAATTAAAAAGTGCCTGTGAATGGTTTCATTAAAATAAATGTTTCTAGTTTGTGTTCAATATATTCCCATCCTACATACCTTCGAATAATCTGGTGTATCAGCACCACCAAACAAACCCGGCTTTCTATAGACCGGGAACCGTACCCTGCCCGCACCGCCCTTTAAACCCGGCTTACAATAAACCGGTTTTACTTTACTCGCACCACCGTTTAAAACTGGTTTCGTATAGACTGGAGACTGGGGCTGTTCCACAGGTGGACTCGGTAATGGAGGGTCATACACTACTCTTTCGATAGTCGTTTCTATGTGTGGAATAAGATGTTTTTTGACTATATGTGGGTCCTCGTCTTCAGGACTTAGAGTACTATCTCTGGGTATGGGTGTCGCACTTCGACTCTTCGGCAAAGGGAGGGACAACTTGAAAACATATTCTTCGGTTAGTGGCGTCGGAGGGACTGTTGAAGGAGTAGGAGTGTCTATAGTGCTAGGAGGGCTTTCTGTCGATAGTTGCCTTTCTAAATCTGTTCGTAAAGATAGTTTCTTGTCTGTAGATTGAACTGTGAATGATGATTCTTGGACTACAGCTTCAGATGACTTGCTTAGAGACTCAACTTGCTGTGTCATAGCCATTTCTTTTTTAAACGCAGATGCTGCGGTTTGGGAAGACACTTGACTGGTTTCAACTTCGACTAATGATTCTCTCTTTGCCGTTTCAGAGGCGATATCTACTACTGTATCTTTCATTGCTTGAGAGGTAGCGCCAATTTCTGAGCTGACAGACATTTGGCTTGCTTGAGAAGCATCTAGGATTGATTCTTTCTTAGCCTCTGAGCCAATTTGAGTACTAACGTATGATTTCGCCGACATTTCTTTTGACGCGTCAATCGCTACTTGGTCACCTACTTGAACTTTACTTACAGCCGTTTTGGATATCAGTTCCGATATATCTTCAACTTCAATAATTTCTGGTGATAAATTAGTGTCGATTTCGACTTTCTTTACTATTTTCAAGGCAGCAAACTCTTCGTGAACCGGCTTCTCTTCTTTAGGTTTTATTTTAATAGTTTCTGTTATTTCTACAACTTCTATTGGCTTTGGTTCGATGACTTTAGGTTTAGTTTCAACTATTTTCTCTACTTCTCTCTGTTCTTCTACAATAGCAACGGTTTCTTTCTTCATTTCAACATTAGCAAACTCGCTCTTAGATTCTTGCACGCTAACCTCTAAGGATTCCGCGACAGAAAGCGATTCATTGATATCAATAGCGACTTTTTCAACTTTTTCTATTTTCTCTTCTTTAATTTCCACAACAGGCTCCACAATGTCCTTTGTTTCTTGGATCACAACTTCTTGAATATCAGTAGATTGTATTGCTGTTTCCTTCTTGAACTCTTCTGAGACCAATTCCTTAGTATCATGCAAGACCTCTTCAATCTTTCGTACAGTAGCAGCGCTTTCAGCTTTGACTGTGGCTAGTTTGTGAGTTTCTTCAACAATCTTCGCTGTTTCTAACTCTTTGATAGCGGTTTCAATCGCGACGTTTTCCGCGCTGATTGTTTCTATAGTTTCAACTGCTGTGTTGATTTCTTCAGCGCTTTGTACTGAAGATGTTTCGGATATGTCTGTGAGATGTTCCTCAAATATAGCGTCCTTGTTTGTATAAACATGAGACTCAACAATGGCTATATACGTTTGCTTTGGTGTTTTAGGTTTCTTGTGTTTAGTGTCTTGTTTTATTGTTTCGACATAACTCTTCTTTTCCATTGTTTCTGAAGATGAAAACTCCCTTTTAGACATTTCAGTTCTTTCCATTGAAGTTCTCCTACTATCTACTTTGTCTAACCATTCTAGAGGATCACTCTCTTTCATAACTTCTTCTTCAATTTGGCTCCTGCTTCTGGATCTTCTGTTTTTCATTAACATCTCCTTCTTAACGTCTTCTACAGCAATTGTTTGGAATTCGGATATCACAGCGTCTAGCTTTTGAGTCACTTCGGGTGTAAGCCTCTTGTCTGAACGTTGAGCCATTTCGGCCCCTGTAATTATCTTTTCTGTCCTCTGTTCTTGTTTAGCCTCTACCTTCTCAATCTTTAGTTCCTGTTTCATTTCTTTTACAGGTACAGGTTTGACTATTTCTTTCTTTTCAACCTTTGTTTCTTGGATTGACTCAACTTTCATATCTTTTTCAATCTTTTTAGAGACTGATTTAACTTCTTGTTTCTTTTCCACCGGCACAGGAGTTACAAGTTGCCTTCCTGCTTGCTTACTCTCAGCTACTTTCATTGTTGATTCTCGTCTTTTTTCTACGTTTTCGACTACTTCTTGTGAAGTCTTGCTTACAATTTCATCTCTTTCGCCGCTGTCATACCTGCGAGTTTCACTCACTGAAGATTGTTCTAATTGGTTAAAGATCGGTTGACTTAGAAGGAATCTGGATAAAGCTACCATCACATCTGTTAGATGTAAGAAAAAGGTTCTTAAAAGCAGATCGTAGTGGTAGGACGAATGTACGGTGCCTCTTATATTGGGAATAGTTTGTAAGCCCATTGTATAAGCCCTCTGTTCAGCGGTTGTACTTTTTTCTCCTTTAACACTGGAAGCAACAGTTTTCGCGGCTTTTTTGAATTTGGTTTTAACATCGAGATTACTTTCCGACAACTCTGGAACTGCCGATTCTATTCTCGATTGCTCTCTTACTTCTTCATGTTGATATTCTTCGGAAATGACAGATTTTCTATGTACATCTTTACCGTCTTTTGTAACTTTTTCAGATATTTCAGATTCTCTATAATCTTTTCGTGCTATTTTCTGCGAACCATCTTCTTGGGTTTCTGTCCTCTCTTCTTTACTCACTTTTCTTTCAGCGTATTCTTTACTTTCAGTTTTATCAATAATTTCGGAAGATTCTTGTGTTTTCTCAGACTTTACTGATTTTAATTCTGACTGTTGTTGGACTTCAGAAGAACTCATTTCTAAATCGATCTCTTTCTTTATATCTTCTGCCACAGACACTGCTCTCTCAATACTCTCTTCTACAACCGATATCGCAGTTTCTTCTATCTTCTCTATATCCATTTCTTGCCTCATCTTTTCTATATACTGTAATTCTTCTCTTATCGATTCTTCTTCCACTTCTTCTCTAAACATTTCCTTTCTCTCTATAGATTTACTATCTTTTCTCATACTCTCTTCATGTTTGGTAACTTCTTCACTAATCCTTAATCCTTTTTTCTCAACTTTGACATCTCCTCTCAAGCTTTCTCTTCTCACATCTTTGGATGTAACCTCTCCAGCCACAGCATCTACAATCTTAGTTTCCTTAGTAACATCGACTACCTCCAAATTTTTGCTCAAGCTCTTCACATGCTTCTCATACTTAAGTAATTTCTCAGTAACTTCCTTACTCTGCTTGAATCTGGTTCCATCCGGATCATACTGCTCAGAAATCGGTAGCTTATACTTACTTTCACCCACGTCATGTTGACCAAAGGCATTGATGAGATAGTCAGGATCATTATCGATGGGACTTTTGCCAAATTCATCTCGATAGTTAGGATTTAGGATGATAGGATCTTCTAACGGCGGGACTTCTACTATAGGTTCAGTTGAAAAGGGACGGTAGGGCTTCGTAGGAGTAACAAACGGGGAAGCAGTAAGGGACCTAGATTCCGTCAATCCTGGGGAACTGTCGAAGTCAATCGGGTGGCTGCCAATATCCGAGGGCTCTACGAACTGTTGGATTTGAAAAACTACCTCAGTCGGTTCCGATTGACGGCCTAAAACGTCCTCGTAATCGTAACAGAGGGGCTCGGTGTCGTCCAGCACCGGGTCGTACAGACCGCTGCAACAAGAGAAAAGGTAAAGTTGAAATATATCAAACTAGGTTATGCTCGCGGCATTGCCCGCGTGGAGTTCGATAATTGTCCCACGGGATCGTACTACCGGGATAAAAAGTATCCTATGTGTTAATCCAGGATATAAACTATCTGTGTGCCGAATTTCATCCAAAGCCGGTCAGTAGTTTTTACGTGAAAGAGTAACAAACATTCATCCATCCATACATTCATCCATCCATCCTCACATACTTTCGCATTTATAATATTAGTAGGATTTAATGTATCTTTATCTTGCTTCCCTTAGTCGTTAGGCAGTCAGTGGCCCAAAAAGTCTGACAACCAGTCTTACCAAGGGGTATCGTGTTACCCAGTACTAACTGGGTTGTGGAGGTCAGATAGGCAGTCGCTCCATGTAAAATACTGGTATTGAGCTGCATCCGGTTAGACAGGAAGCCGACCCCAATATAGTTGGGAAAAGACTAGGCAGATGATAATGATCTTCCTTCCCTTATCCCATGTTACTTGGGGGTCGGCGCAACACGTCTCTTTTTTCCATTCTCCCCTGTCAATCGTCATTCTATCATTTACTCCTTTTTCCTTAATATCATTCCTCACACAATCCACCCATCGTTTCCTTGGTCTTCCTCTCCCTGTCCGTCCATCAACATTTATATTCATTACTCATTTAGTCACATGCGATTCGTCCCTCTTCATCACATGCCCATACCAAGACAGTCGATTCCCTTTCAACTTTTCTGTAACTGGCGCAACTTTCAAACTTCCTCTAATATACTCATTCCTTACTTTATCCATTCTTGGCACGCCATTCATCTTAGTATATAAATAATCCGATAAAAATAGCGCCATCTCATTGTCAATTTTGACATTAGTTATGGGCGCTGAAATGTGTTTCAAGGTCAATGTCATCTCCATACATTATGGTGATTTTATCTACAGCTATAACCTGCTGCTCTCAGCGTCTCTTAGAACATCTGTAGTAGGTGGAAAACAGTGACTAATATAAAGGGTGTAAATAGACCCTTAACATAGCCGAAAAGTACTTGTTTTCCTCGAATTTGCGATCATTTTTTTGTTCTAGACTATACCTGGGAACCTTCTAGTTACGGAGATATTGGGGGTCAAAGTTCCAACTTTTTCACATGTTTTATTTTTAAATACTTGTTTTTAATGTAATATACTTTACTTTACACACCTCCACGACACCCGTACTATTTAATCCATCCATCAGCACAATGCGTTGAGTGCTTTCCATCGAGTCCTACCGTAAAACGTGATTTTTCAGCCCAAAAAAAAAGTCGATTCCCAGCAATAATTATTGCGTAAAGTTACTTAGTTTGATGTACAGAATGCTTGGTTGACGGCTATGTGAAGGGTCCGTTTACACTCTGTATAAATAATCCGGCAAAAATAGCGCCATCTCATTGTCAATTTTGACATTAGTTATGGGCGCTAAAATGTGGTTCAAGGTCAATGTCATCACCATACATTATTGTGATTTTATCTACAGCTATAACCTGCTGGTCTCAGCGTCTCTTAGAACTTCTGTAGTAGGTGGAAAACAGTGGTTAATATACTAGAAAAATCTAATTGTAGATAAGTTATTTCAAGGTCACATGAAGACAGAAGAAAAAAAATGTTTCGATTCTAAAAATCTATAAGTACAAGAACTCTAGTTTACGGTTTACTTCAAAAAAGATCCGTAAGTTTGTCATCATCATAATCTTTCTGCCCTTGTCCCATTCTACTCGGGGTCGGCGCAACACGTTTTCTTCTTCTATTCTCCCCTGTCAGACGTCACGGTATTATTTACTCCTTTATCTTTCACTAGCCACTACCCGCGGCTTCGCCCGCGTGGAGTTCGATAGTTGTCCTACGGGATCACACTACCGAGATAAAAAGTATCCTATGTGTTAATCCAGGTTATAAATTATCTGTGTGCTAAATTTCATCCAAATCCGTTCAGTAGTTTTTGCGTGAAAGAGTAACAAACATCCATCCATTATCACAAACTTTTGCATTTATAATATTGGTAAGATACAGATATCACACAATCCATCCATCTTTATAATAGAACCAAATCATTATTTTTATGTAAAATGTTAAATGAATGTCTACATAAAGAACAGACGTATGAAAAGGCGAGAACAAGAAATATAAAATATGTAGTCTAAAAAAAATTAGGCTCAAAATCGAAGTAAATACCTACATTGTCAATATCATATCTATAATATCTTGTAATCACTATAGCCAACAACTTCACTTCACTCACACTTTGACCACTCATTTTTATTAAAAAAACAAAAACAAGATGGCTGACTGACAGTTAGGTACAAGATCTAAAGAGGACGGCTATCAAAGAGATATAATACTAACTGATGATACTGATTTCGATTTAATACTTCAGTAATATAGCAAGTCAAAAATAGATTGTCTTTGAATGTTACTATAAATATCTTTGAGCAATGTTATGTGTCTTTATTTTCTTCGTTTTGAATATTAGCGGACTTAAAGATGGGGTATTGTCGTGAGGCAAGTTTTGTGTATGAATGTGGATGGGTATACGCGTAGAGAAAGACCAGACAAACGGATGTATACAGACCCTTCACGAAGCCGTCAACCAAGCATTCTGTACATCAAACTTAGTAAGTTTACGCAAAAATTATTGCTGGGAAACGACTTTTTTTTTGGGGTGAATAGTCACGTTTTACGGTAGGACTCGATGGAACGCACTCAAAGCATTGTGCTGATGGATGGATTGAATAGTACGGAGGTCGTGGAGGTGTTTAAAATAAATGTCTTACATTAAAAACATGTATTTAAAAAAAACTTGTGAAAATGTTGTAACTTTGACCCCCAATATCTCTGTAACTAGAAGGTTCTCAGGTATGGTCAAGAACAAAAAAATGATCCGAAAGACGGGGAGAACAACTGCCTTTCGGCTTCGTTAAGGGTCTATTTACACCCTTTATACTGTGTGAAGGATGATATGGCAAGAAACGAGGTGTCCGATGAGATGACGAGTAATAGAGAAATATGAAAGGAGAATACTCCGCCGACCCCAAATAAGTGGGGATAAGGGAAGGAGAATGATGATGATGTGGGTCAATCTCTGCTTATACCGTCCGAGTAAACAGGCGTAATGTTATATTATGTTTTGTTTTAAATGTATAATAATTGTAAGAATAATAAGGAGGAATACTTTGACGCCTAAGTGTCCTATTGTCGTCGTTGTTTAGATGTTTATATTTTCTTACATTTAGTCTTATTTTTATGATTACTTTAGTTCTTTGTAGGCTGTATATAATGTACATTATAAATGTAGTATTAATAGGTATTAGCTAGTTATATGTGATATTTATTTTAAATAAAAAGTATGTTCACTAAAATAAAATTTAAATAATTGTAAGAAGGTGTGTGATTAAATATGAAAGTCAAATTCCTAAAGTTTTTCCAATAGTTTATAATATAATAATATACACTTCTTTTATGCACTAAAAATACACTAAAATATCACAAAATACTTACTGGTCTTTATAAAGTAAATAAAACCTCATTTTTTACAAAAAAAAACTATGTAACTAAAAATATCGATCGTTTTCGCGCCGAAATCTACTACAGACTGAAAATGAAAAGCCAAATACAGATTGCGAACATGTTTATATGCGAGACAAATAATCTAAAAGGACAAATGACTATTTTTATTTGACATTAATGGCTAATTTAGTATCGGCTGTCAATACAACTTTAATTAGAATTGGCAAAGCGGGACGGCGGTAGTGATCGAGACAAGTTCATTTTAAAACTGTTTATACAGAAAGTGGGCATCGTCGCAAATAGCTGTCCAATATTTCGTTGTTTTCATTAATTTGGCAATATTACTGTATGGAAATAAGAAATATGGCCAACTATAAGGTCTAACTATTCATACACGAAATATTTTCAGGGAATCATCTAACGGCTATAACGAAGCCATTTCAAGGGATATTTTTTTTTATTTGAGTATATTTTTATAAAAAATAAATAATTTAAAATTACTTGACCCACAAAATAAATACTAGCTCCTTATTTTTGAATATCCATTACGCTAGTTTACTACGTCGTATTTACCTTAGTGTCATTGTTAGAATATGGGAGTAAAGATTTTATGCAAAAAGTCTCAAAAATTTTTAGAATTATAAAAATTTCGTAAAAAAAAAACACTCAGTAAATTTTTTTTTCGTTGCTATAGCGACTTACGACTTATAGAAGTTACTCTTAAAATATTTCGTGTATGAATAGTTAGACCTTATATAGAAAGTAGGCATCGTCGCAAATAGCTATCCAATATTTCGTTGTTTTGATTAATTTGGCAATATTACTGTATGGAAATAAGACATATGGTCAACTATATTGACTGATGAATGTGAATGTGTATTATAAAAAATGTTTCTTTGGGAAAGTTGTTTGTTGTCATGAGTACAATCACGTGTTTAAGTATCGGTCAATAATTACCAGTCACACTATACAACATTATTTTTAGTATATTAACCGTGTTATATTTTGTCCCAAAAATTTAAAAAAAAATCTACAAGTTGGACACCGACCGACATTAAGTACCTATCGCAATAATTTAGGTACCTACTGCCAAATTATATTTATCAATGAGCTCAAGATGACGTTAGAGCGGCGCGCTGCGTGGTGACCACGATTTTGTGCGGACAACTAGGTAAAAGAACAAGCTTATAACTATGTGATTTTTCATGATACAGTTTTGAAATTTTGTACATAGATTCTTTACATAAAAATACTCGACACGTGTTTCAGGTTTCGCATATACTAAAACTAATGTTGTATATGGTAAATATCCCGTTTTTAGTGCTAAGAGGCGACGGCATTTCATCCAAACATTCAAGTCCTTTTTTTTCGAAATTACTGAACCGATTTTAATGAAACTTCATATGCATAATATAAAATCGGTTCAGCCGTTTCGTAAAAAAAGGACGCCTCTCTAACTTGGCCGTTTTTTTCTATCTAAGTGCCTTTAGTATTAAGTAGTACATATAGAAATCAATATACATATACTATTGTTCATCACCAGTAACTATTTATAGAAATAGCTGCAAAATCTTTTCTTATCGGCCTTGACACTAACTGTTACGATTGGATACAATAATTTATGTATAACGTGAACACAACATCACGCATGTATGCCCGGACGGTTGGCAGAGGTGTACCTACACTGAGTGAATAGCAGTAGACGCCTTTTTTTTTTTCATCCCATCCATGTTCCTTCTTCGCCCTTTGTGTTCCAGGGCCGCGGTATCTCTTTCGAACAGTCCCGCAGCCCTGGCAGGCATCGGCCCGTGCGGACCCCTACGTGGTTGCTGACATCTCTTTTTAGGCGCGCGTGGAACACGAATGCGCCGTCGACACGGCCTGTCGTCATAAGACGGCTGGATGGCGAGCTAGCCCATAACTCGCCGTCCACAGGCACAGCAGAAGACACCTAGACACTACGTAGAGTGTCTAGTTCCCGAAGCGAAGCCGACAGGAATCGGCTTCTAAGGCGCCTTGACCCCCCCCGCTCTGGGCGGAGCGGAAGGGAGTGTCAGACTTGTACTGACTAAAACCCATCCATGTTCCTTCTTTGTCCTTTGTGTTCCAGGGCCGCGGTATCTCTTTCGAACAGTCCCGCAGCCCTGGCAGGCATCGACCCGTGCGGACCCCTACGTGGTTGCTGACATCTCTCTGAGGCGCGCGTGGAACACGAACGCGCCGTCGACACGGCCTGTCGTCATAAGACGGCTGGACGGCGAGCTAGCCCATAACTCGCCGTCCACAGGCCCGCGCCTACGGTGGCCGGGGGCCACCACGTGACCCCCGACGCCCAGGGCGTCTCCCGCGGCGGCTGGGACGTGAGGCTCTTTTCCTCTCACGTTCCGCCACCTCCTTCACTAGCATGACTGCTTCGCAGAAGGAGGTGACGGCTTCCCATTCCCTCTCGCTCCGGACCATGGCTTGAACCAGGGCCGGGCGCGAGAGGTCGCCGCCGCCGATCGCCTCTACGAGGACACGGCGCTGCTCCGCCCAAGCGGGACAGGCCTCCACAGTGTGCTGCACCGTATCCTCCGGACGATCCTCACAATGGGCTCAGAACCTGGGCTTAGGCAACTCTGATCCTGCCAGGGCTGCGGGACTGTTCGAAAGAGATACCGCGGCTCTGGAACACAAGGGGCACAGAAGGAACATGGATGGGTTTTAGTCAGTACAAGTCTGACACTCCCTTCCGCTCCGCCCAGAGCGGGGGAGGGGGGGGATGGGATACTCGGTATGCGTGTTTATTCAAAGCATACTATACAGCACTGCTGCATCACCGACACATCGGGAAAGTAACTAAAGCGCTGGCCACACCGCCAACTAGCGAGCGAGCGAGGAGAGTATTGTTTTACCTCTTTTCACACTTCGGTTCACACCCTGTACTACAGAGATAAGCTACGTCATATATACTATATACAACATTAGTTTTAGTATATGCGAAACATGAAACACGTGTCTAATATTTTTATGTAAAGAATCTATGTACAAAATTTCAAAACTGTATCATGAAAAAGCACAAAGTTATAAGCTTGTTCTGTTACCTGGCTGTCCGCACAAAAACGTGGTCGCCACGCGGCGCCTCCAGCGTCGTCTTGAGCTCATTGATAATAATAATTTTGCAGTGATTACCTACATGACCTACATGCGATAGGTACTTAGTGTACCGCGGTGTCTAACTTGTAGCCTTTGAAATATTTTTGGGTAAAAATATAACATGGCTTAAAAATTATTGGAATCGATTCAGCTACTTATTCTGAACAAATTATATTCAGGTTTCGCATATACTAAAAATAATGTTGTATATAGCAGTAATATAGTGCAGGTAGAGAAGGTCTTACCGCAGCACTCCAACGGTAAGGCTGTGCCCCGACTCCTCAACTCTTCGACTGGCGACTTCTACGGCCATGTCGATGGCTTCCTCCCCGTTGATGGTAAGGATGTGGTCACCGTTGAGTAGACCAGCGCGCTTTGCTGGGGAGTCGGGCTCGATCTGTGAAGAATATGATAGCATATATATTAGATAGGAATATACTAATATTATTTTATAATATTATAAATCTGAAGGGTTTGTTTGTTTAGTTGAACGCGCTAATCTCAGGAACTTCTGGTTCGAATTGAACAAAATCTATTAGTGTTGGATAGCCCATTTATCGAAGAAGGCTATCGGCTTTATAACATCACGCTACGACCAACAGGAGCGGAGAATCAATGAAAAATGATTAAAAAACGGGGAAAATTTATTCTATGTTATAAAAATTTCACGCTGTTTTGGTCGCTGGTAACAGCTAGGCAGCATATAATGTTCCCACTGCTGGGACACAGGCCTCCTCTCTGTAAGAGAGAATGGGCTGTAATCCACCACGTGGGCCCAGTTCGGTTTGGTTTGAGTGTCATCATCATCTGCTTGCTTGTTCCCAACTACGTTGGGGTCGGCTTCTAGTCTAACTGGTTGCAACTAAATACCAGTATTTTACATGGAGCGACGGTATCTGACGCAGCTACTGGTTAGATATGTGTGAGAAATTATTAAAATGACTTAATTTGACCTCTAGTACAACTTGAGGGTTGTACTAGAGGTCAAATTAAGTCATTTTAATGGATTAGGTCGAGTTTCCCTGTCACCTTGTATGTGTGTGTCAAACGCATGCTAGTGTGGGTAATGTTTTTTTTTAATTTCTAATGCATTATTATATTAGGGGTTAAAGTACGAAATTGCCGATTTGTATGGACGATTTCGTGAAAAGTGATATTTCCATTCAAACTTTTTTTTTTTGGAAATATCTGAACCGATTATGATGCAATTGTAAACTACAGTTAAGTGAAAAAAGCTGCGCTGCACTGCGTATCTTAAATTCTCAAAACACAGTGTATGACAAAAATACACCTACTTGAAGTAGTGAAACCGACGGCACATTGAAACAGGTGTTTTGACACACTACCCTGTGAGGTAATATATACAACTACTAGTACGATTTTTAACTCTAAAAGGTACGTAATTTAACAACTAATCCAATAATAATAGAATTAGGAAAAAATATAACTATAAAGGGTGTAAATATTATATAATAATTTTGACGGCACGGTTGTCGCAGTGGCTGAGCGATTGACTGCTGCGCTTCGTGTCGCGTGTTCGATTCCCGCACGGAACAAATATTTGTATGGCCTACAGGTAGTTGTTCCGGGTCTGGCTGTTTGTGTATGTGAATTTAAATGTTTGTAAACGCACCCACGATACAGGAGAAATTCCTAGTGTGGGGCAACGTTTAAAAAAAAAAAATAGCCTCTTAACATATCCGAAAGACACTTGTTCTCCCCGTCTTTGCGATCATCTTTTTGTTCTAGACCATACCTGGGAACCTTCTAGTTACGGAGATATTGGGGGTCAAAGTTCCAACTTTTTCTAATTAGACTTTAAAGTCTTCTTCTCCTTCTTTGCGTGACTCAAATAATATATCAGTATATAAGGTCTAACTATTCATACACGAAATATTTTCAGGGAATCATCTAATGGCTATAACGAAGCCATTTCAAGGGAATATTTTTTTATAAATAATAAATAATTTAAAATTACTTGACCCACAAAATAAATACTAGCTCCTTATTCTTGAACATCCATTACGCTAATCTACTACGTCGTATTTACTTACTGTCATTGTTAGAATATGGGAGTAAAGGTTTTATGCAAAAAGTCTCAAAAAATTTTAGAATTATAATAACTTTGTAAAAAAAAAACACAGAATTTTTTTTTTTTTCGTTGCTATTGCTACTTTACAACTTATAGAAGTTACTCTTAAAATATTTTGTGTATGAATAGTTAGACCTTATATAGCCACCTGCACAGCTCAGTCGTTGGCTTCGTTTAAATCCGGAAAGGTGCAGGGGGTTGTGCAGGATGGGCAAGAAAGGAGGTGGGGCATATATATTTGGGACGGGTCGATGATACCCCATTTGGCCAGATTATTTCTACAGCGGCCAACCTGGGCTAGCAAACGGTTAAGAGATTTCCAGACTGGCCACTGCAGTTCCTGTCCAGGAGGAAGATGTTCTGCTGGATTGATGAAGTGAGGAGGGGTGGGATATCTGTTCCTCCACAATTCGCATCTTTCATCTGACGCAGTGTCTTTATAGGCAATCGCATCTGTGCCTGATTGATGGCAACAAACCACGCTATTAAATACATGGGACTTTAAAAAACCGGTGAAATGTACCTAGTTGGATTATAGATACACCTCTGCATCAACCCATATTATAGCGTTGCCGTAATGTTATTTTATCGCCGTATTCCAATTAATGACTATAAACTCGCCTCCTATTACATGGTACTTTAACATAATTGGCGATATGATGATGTACGGTACCATAGTGTCGACCTAAATCAAATATGGCGTAAATCACAATTGTCCAGGATACGAAAAAAAACCGTTTGATTCCGTAAAATAAAAAAATAAAACCAGCCAACTGCGAGTCGGGCTCGCGCATGATGAGTTCCGTACCATCGTAGGTAGGTAGTCAGGTACTAGATAGGCATTTTTATTATTTGTTGTTATAGCGGCAACAGAAATACTTAATCTGTGAAAATTTCCCAACCGATCCATAGTCACACCAAATTGCCACACCAGTGTGACTTCAATTGGTGGCCCAAATTTAACTTACGCCTTAGAATTTGGTCGACGATACAACTCCTTTGTTTTTCGAATGGTAAATCATCAAATGACCCCTCACGCTCTTGGCAGAACGGACGGGAGTGTCAGACTTGTACTGACTAAAACCCATCCATGTTCCTTCTTTGCCGTTTGTGTTCCAGGGCCACGGTATCTCTTTCGAACAGTCCCGCAGCCCTGGCAAGCATCGGCCCTTGCGGAACCCTTCCATTTTGCTGACATCTTTTTGAGGCGCGTGTGGAACACGAATGCGCCGTCGACACGGCCTGTCGTCACAAGACTGCCGGACGGCGAGCTAGCCCATTACTCACCGTCTGCAGGCTCTCTGCCTAACCCTTAGAGGATCACAGGCGTGATGTTATGATAATTTAATAAAGGGTGTAACACGACCCTTAACGAAGCCGAAAGGCACTTGTGCTCCCCGTCATTCCGATCATTTTTTTGTTCTAGACCATACCTGGGAACCTTTTATTTATGGAGATATTGAGGGTCAAAGTTCCAACTTTTTCACAAGTTTTTTTGACCACCGTACTATTTAATCCATCCATCAGCACAATGTTACATTGAGTCTTACCGTAAAACGTGAATTTTCACCCCAAAAAAAAAATCGTTTCCCAGCAACAATTTTTGCGTAAAATTACTTAGTTTGATGTACAATGCTTGGTTGACGGCTTCGTGTAGGGTCCGTTTACACCCTGTATAGTTTATCGTCAATCAGACACTATTAGAATTATCTCATTAGTTGCATTGATAGCTTACGCAACGTTACACAAGGGCACTCGGCCCCCGGCGCGGTGCCAACTATCGTGAATCGACAGCCATCGATGTATTTCAGTATCAATGTCAATCTAGATGCTAGTGACAGCTGATGTGGATAGCTAGTGAATTTGATTGTGGGTTTGTCTTTTTTTATATTAAATGGGCCTCTTGACCTCAATCTAGTCCTGAGGACAGTGATGAGGTCGACGATGGAACGAGCTAACTCAAAAGGAGCCTATTAACTCACAACTTAAATAAATTAGCGTCATATCAACTTGAGAACACCGACGCAGGCAGGGAATTCCACTCCTTGGCTGTGCGCATGATTAAACGATGTAGCAAAGCGCTTCGTGCGAATGTGTAAATCAGGTTTTTAATCAGACATTTGAAGACAACGACGGAGGATCTCGTGGCTCAAAGATAACAGACGCACGGGACGATCTTTGTGGAAGCTGCGCATGCAAAGTCGTTCTGTGGATGGGTGACCATCTGGTACAAACCGAGTTTCCAACATGCCTCGGAAAGCACGTTAAGCCGTTGGTCCCGGCTGTCATTTGTAGATCTTTGACAGTCCTTACAAGAAGTCAGTGGCCCAAAAAGTCTTACCAAGGGGTATCGTATTACCCAGTACTAACTGGGTTGTGGAGGTCAGATCGGCAGACTAATATGATGTACCAAAACATTCATTTAAAGTTATTATATTTAGTTCATTCCTGTTTTGTTTTTAATGTTCAGAATGTACAAGGAGTCTCTAAGAATTTTAACACTTGATCATTAATACCTATTTTTTTTTTTTTATATTCTACGATACCCCTTAGTAAGAATGGTAGTCAGAATTTCGGGCCACTGACTACCAGTAACGACTGCCACAGATCTACAAATGACAGCCGGGACCAACGGCTTAACGTGCTTTCCGAGGCACGAAACAAACTCAGTATGTAACAGATAGTCACCCATCCACGGACCAACCTAAACAAGCTTGGCTTAACCTTAAAATCGACTAGAACAGCTGTTATTATTTAGTCACATACTATGTTCGGTACCTAACACGGGCTGAATAAAGCAACATGCACAGATCTCGCTAAATCGAATATGTTTAATGACTTGCCAACATACCGAACTTTTTTGTTGACAGCACCCACATAGGTACAAGATTTACGGCTTTTAGCGTCCATAATTCCATAGTGTCATCACAAAAAAAACATAGCAAACCAAAAGTATGCAGGGTGTAAGGGACAGCCCTCCACAAACTGATGGGGTGAATTCAGTATATCATACTAAGATGACCGGTACAAGAAATTATTTCAGGGATGTTATGGGAATTCAATAAATTTGATTTGTTTTATTTCCTCATACGCAGTGTATCGGTAACGTGGCAAAATGCACGTAGCGAACGGCAAGCGCGACGACGAGTTTGATGAATTCTGTAGCTAGGCAGGAAGTGAATAGCTGATTTTACGCATAGTTTATTAGAGTATTTCAACATCCATTGTTGGGTTTTTGATTTTAGCCGTATTATTTACATAAAGTGCTGCGTAGGTAAATTTACATTGATATAAAGAAATAATCTGGAGAAAAAATCCGGTAGAATATATCTGTCGGTTTGTGGAGGGCTGTCCCTTACACCCTGTATTTTCTGTGCGTTGCAATGCATCTTTCCAATGCACTTTCCAACCTCCTTATACTTTTTACTACTCTACCCTACTACCTCGTTGTCGTTTGAATAAACATCACCTTTAATTTATGCTAGCCTAGTACTTGTGAGTCCCTAAAAAGACGATTTTAGTCAATATTTCAATTTCAATTCGGGAAAACCTTATTTGAGTTATTTGATCATCCCACGGGAACATCGCATTTTTTCGGGATCAAAAGTATCCTATGTGTTAATCTAGAATATAAGCTATCTTGATACCAAATTTCATCCAAATCCGTTTAGCCGTTTGAGCGTGAAGGAGTAACAAACATGCAAACTTTTGCTTTTAAATTATTAATGTGATGATTGATGTGCCCTTTCCACAGAGGGGTAGCACTTAGACTTAGGTACAGGACACTTGCTACGATTCTTATGGTGGCAATTTAATAATAGCCTTCGCTGTCCTTCCGTCCGTCCCCCCGTCCGTCTGTCTGTCAGCGGGCTGTATCGCATGATCCGTAATAGGTAGACAGTTGAAATTTTCACAGAATGTGTATTTATGTTGCCGCTATAACAACAAGTAATAAAAATAAATAAAAAATTAAAGGGGGTTCTCTAATACGATGGTACAGAACCCTTTATGCGGATTCCAACTCGCACTGGGCCGGTTTTTTGTTGTAGACCATACCTGGGAACCCTCTAGTTACAGAGATATTGGGGGTCAAAGTTCCAACTTTTTCACAAGTTTTTAAACTAACTTAACTTTAAATACTTCCATTGACCCCCGTACTATTCAATGCATCCATCAGCACAATGTTTTGAGTGCGTTACATTGAGCCCTACCGTAAAACGTGATTTGTCACATTAAAAAAAGTCGTTTCCCAGCAATAATTTTGGCGTTAGAGTTACTTAGTTTGATGTACAGAATGCTTGGTTGACGGCTTCGTGAAGGGTCTGTTAACGCCTTGAATACTCTCGCACATACCCTAGCTAGGAGTGTCTCGGCGAGTGTGTACAGCCAAAACTCCATAAACTTTTGTTTCCACTATTTAAGATAGGATGAAATAGTATCATCGTCTGTCCATCATCATTCGTCATTTCAGCCGAAAGACGTTCACTGCTGAACATAGGCCTCTCCCAAGTGTCGCCACATTGACCGGTCCCTTGCGACTCGCATCCAGCGGATCCCTGCAACCTTTACCAGGTCATCGGTCCACCTAGTGGGAGGCCTTCCAACGCAACGTCTTCCGGTCATCGTCTGCCCGCCTGTTCCCAACTATGTGTGTCGCAGTTGACGTCCAGTCTAACCAAATACAAGTATTTTACATGGAGCGACTGCCTGTCTGACCTCCACAACCCGGTGCTGGGTACACTACCTCTTGGTAGAACTAGTTTGTCTGACCAAGAAGCAAAAGGTTAGACAGAGGTGTACCTAATAGTACACCCACATTCGCCAGCTAAGTTTAACTTCCATTTAATTTACTACATTGTACATTGTGCGTGCAAGCAAAAACTTAAACAAGCTTTGTAAACAGTATGATATAGATCCATTCCAAACTAGTGTGTCGTCAGCTAGGAAGTGCTTAAGTCGAAGCTTTTTCATGTAGTTAATTTTTTTATGATGGCTGTTATGCAGTGTGAGCAACAGAGTAATTATGCTGTAGTATATAGTAACTTGGTGTGAATGTCCATAGAATTTTTTTTTTTTTTCTTTCTGTATTTTAAAAGTGGAAACCTGTAATTGGCTTTCAGACTATTGTACTGTCCTTGATCTGTTTGTTTTAGCTGTAAGTCTCCCATGTTATCTAAATAAATAAATAAATTAATTAATTAATAGGGGGCGAGCCAATTGCCATCAACAGCACACAACCTCCGCGGTTGCTACTGAATAATTCCTGATGGAAAACACTCTATAACATTCTGCTCGACCCGGGAACTGAACCCAGGACCTCATGCATTAGTTACCTTCTCAACAGTTAGAGGCATCTCATCATCAGCTCCGCCGAAGATCTCGAACCCCCAGGGTTCGTCCACGTCGCGAGATAAACGGACATCCAGCGCCATCTAGTGGACAAAAGAAGATGTTAGCTTCAATGGTGGCGCTACTCGTTGACAAAAAATCTTCTCATGTCTGTGACGTTTGTTTGTTTCATTGACTTTTATGCCACTGACTTCCGGAAGTAAAGTTATTTTCCACTTTCTCAGAACTAAGAGCGATATAAGTCCTTCAAAAAAAAAACTGCACGAATTTTTGATTAGTAAATGTTATTACTCTACAACATTATTTTTAGTATATGCGAAACCTGGATATAGTTTGTTCAGAATAAGTTACTGAATCGATTCCAATAATTTTTAAACCATGTTATATTTTTCCAAAAAATATTTAAAAAAGTTAAAAGTTGGATACCGAGTGACTTTGAGTACTTTCGCAATAATTTAGGTACCTACTGCCAAATTATTATTATCAATGAGCTAAAGACGAAGCTGGAGGAGCGCGCTGCGTGGTGACCACGTTTTTGTGCGGACAACTAGGTAACAGAACAAGCTTATAACTTTTTGATTTTTCACGATACAGGTTTGAAATTTTGTACATAGATTCTTTACATAAAAATACTAGACACGTGTATAAGGTTTCGCATATACTAAAACGAATGTTGTATAAGAGAATTTCTAGATGACAATACATTGAAGCTAATCCATTGAATGAATAATTTGTAACTGGACATAAATATTTTACTAATTTAATCATAATGTACTGCATGACAATTGGATGTATTGTATATTAAGTTTTTAGCTACACATTTATTATTAGTTGTGACATGAATTTTCTATGCCTCAATGGCGGGACATAGCAGACTTACCTGTATTTAACGCAACATCTTATGAACCTATGATCCACAATAAATTATTTGAATTTTAACTTTTAAATGTTTATTTTTGTCAGTTACTTTGTGTGAAAAAACGTTTTTGATCTTTTCCGTTTAGTATCACCACTTTAAGTATACAGTTCGAGGTGGCGCTACTTGTCAAGAAAATATGCATCAATATGTCAAACTTGGTACATTTATTTTAGTTCTATGTTTTCCCGCCTGCACAAATAAAGTCAAGTAAGTCGTCAGCTTCGAGCTTCAAAAAACCTACTACTTGAAATTCCATCACATCGTACTGGTTTTATGTCTAATTCTTACGCTGTCTCAACTATAAAACTCTGGAACGCGCTACCCCTTAGCATTAAAAAAGCTGAAAGCAAAATGGCTTTCAAAAGAACAGTTCGGAAGTACTATTTGAAATCAAATAATTATATATATTATAGATAGATATTAGTTAGTAGTCATAGTAATTATTATAACGTTTCTCGTGTTTGGACTATTTGTATGTATTATAATATATATTAGTTTATTTTATTTTACTGTATATATGTGTATTAGTATGTACCTATTTATGTATATCAATCTATGTTAACAAATTGAATTTTTTTCTTATTTATTCATTGTACTCTATCACAATGCTATCCTATTTGACCCAAAGGTTGACTGGTAGAGAATGCCTTGTGGCATTAAGTCCGCCTATGTACCACTCTTGTACATGAAGTTTAAATAAATAAATAAATAAATTTGTTGAAGCGGACGTAGGCTGTCAATAGTGATGTATTGGCCCATACAAACATTGTGGTACACTGTTTAATTTTCTAATTCATCACTTATTTATTATTTGATGTAGCGTGTTTTGGTGAAACGGAATGCAAAAAAACGCACGCATTATACCAACTAAGTTCATGAACGCACGATGCATTTTGAGTTTGCATTCCGTCTTTGATAGCACCGATAGTGACGTCAAAAGCTATGTGCTGAAAACACTTTTATTTGAAAAGTACTTAAAGTTTCACTAAGATTTCATTCTAATATTTTTATTGCAATCATTGTTTGAATAAAGCGCATAATATTTATTAGTAAAATTATTCTATTAAGGCAAACAAGGCAAATGTAAACAAGGCAGATAAAAGTAAGTGACGTCACCTCATGGCCGCGACATTCACTGGCGTTTGAACTGTCGTAGAAAATTGTTGGAGTTTAATCATTTTTTGAGCGACAAGCAGTAGTTGAACTTAACTTTTAATTATTTTCTTGGGTTGATAGTACTGTATTCTATTCAAGAAAATAATCTATACTATATTACTATATAATATTATAAAGCTGAAGAGTTTGTTTGTTTGCTTGAACGCGCTAATCTCAAGAACTACTGGTTCGATTTGAAAAATTCTTTTAGTGTTAGATAGCCCATTTATCGAGGAAGGTTATAGGCTATATAAAATTTCACGCGAACGAAGGTCGCGGGCAAAATCTAGTACATGCATATTCCGTACTTTCAATTACTAATTTCGCTGGCGAGTTAATAGTCAGATACTTCCTTTTGTACCGTACCGTCCTTCACACACTCTATCCATCGTTAACCCTGTAAAGCCATATTTGTTATGGTCGCGAATCATATCTTAATCACCATACAACCTGACACTGACCTGCCAATTGCAAAAAACGTAAGAAAATTTAAATTTCTTGGGCTAGCCTGGAGCTACCACCTTAAGTAAGAAACCTTACTAAATTCAGTAGTTCACATCGCAACTGTCAAGCGTGACATTCCATTGCCGAGTCAGGGAAATTCTAAGAATAGATTTTAAAATCCACACATTAGTTGTGAAGGTATACAACATTAGTTTTAGTATATGCGAAACCTGATACACGTGTCTAGTATTTTTATGTAAAGAATCTATGTACAAAATTTCAAAACTGTATCATGAAAAATCACAAAGTTATAAGCTTGTTCTTTTACCAAGTGGTCCGCACAAAAACGCGGTGACCACGCAGCGCGCGCCTCCAGTGTCGTCTTGAGCTCATTGATAATAATAATTTGGCAGTAGCGTGGCCTAAATTATTGCGATAGGTACTTAAAGTCGCTCGGTGTCCAACTTTTAACTTTTTTAAATATTTTTGGGAAAAAATATAACATGGTTTACCATGGTTATTCTGAACAAAATATATTCAGGTTTCGCATATACTAAAAATAATGTTGTATTTGCAGTTCTCTGCCTCAATATCTGAGTCATCAAGACATTAAAGGCTGATAGTAGTTTCTTGAAATAGAGGGTGAACCCTGTGCTAGAAGCGGTTTTTTTTGTCACAAGCCCACCACACTATTCCCAAACCACTGTAACTCCTGAAAACCAGAATCAACAGTGGCGACCACCAGAAAAGCGCCGAGACAATGAAGCTCGATGAAGTCCCAGAGAAACAATTTAACTGTCTTGGATCCCGCAACGAAATTAATCAGAAAAGTATAGCGGAGGAGTAGGAACACCATAATTTCCACTTCCCTCCATATCAGCAGGAGATAGAACGAAACAAGGCCAATAGACACAAAGGGACGTTTACAACTGGGATAAGCACAGTTGCCGAGCACCAAAGACAAATGTTATCATTAATATTTATTAATTTATTTATTTAATCCTGACTTATAACTATTTTTACAGGCACAACCCAATGCAATAGTGAAAGAACTATACTTCTAACAACTTATACTTCTTATACTTATTATCTATAACTAATTACATATAATGTTATCCTTGTGAATTCACTCAGTGTACAAGCAAAAATGTCTGCCTCCTCTGCTACAAGGTTAAGAGTGCAAAGCGCCCGCGTCACGGGCGCCTCATTCAACAGATTAGTGCGGCCACGAGATACAGCCAGCAGCTGAAGCCGACGTCGCCGCCACACATATCTGTCGGGCACACTCAAACACACCAACGCTAATATGTTGGCCTTATGTATCTTGCCTCTAATTAATTTAAATAAATATGAGACAAGTGCAAACTCACGCCTAACTCTCAGCTCGTTGTGTTGTATATTTATGAGTCCTAAGTTGGGAGCTGTTCAAAGTCAAAGTCGAAACATTTATTGCGAACTAAGTGTACAATATGGTGTTATGTTAGTACTTATGATTTAGCAGCCTTTTACTAGCATTGCAATTTATCATACGCTTGCCCTTATCATTCTAAATTAGCATGCATTAAACATTATTTTTTTCTTTTATATTAGTACATTTAAATAGAGAAAATATAGTTATGTCAAAATTATTGTTTGAATTCATTCAGATTCCAGGATACAGTCATAGCAATTTTGTTAAGATAAAAAGTAACACTAACATGGGCGTACCCAGCATTTTTTAAGGGGTGGGGCAGAAGTAAATAAACGAAGTAGTAGGAAATTAAAAATGCTTCTTATTTACTGACTGATACGTTTTATTGACTGCACTACACATTATTTCAATAATAACCTGCGAGGGTTCTGGTGAAATCTAGCTATAATTTCGTTTTCAAATATATGTTGTGCTTCCAGAACCCGCTTTCTATGCACACTAATCATACAGAGGCCGACAAGACGATTAAGACGAGTTTCTGTCATTGTTGACCTTAACCATGTTTTTCTTTTAATGTGAAAAATGTTAAAGTACCCAAATGAATACCGTGGGTACGCCCGTGAACATTAACTCTGAGAGACCGCAAGCAGAGACAACCATTTTCAAACCGTTTCGTCTTCCGCAACGAGATTCAACACGATTGACGTGAACTTTTCCGTCTAGTGTGACCATTCTAAGTATACATTTCGAGGTGGCGCTACTTGTCAAGAAAATATACATCGATACGTCAAACTTGGTACATTTATTTTAGTTCCGTGTTTGCCCGCCTGCATAGATAATTTGGTTGAAGTTGTGGCATATTTGACAGTGACATCGAGTTGAGTTTTGATTTTTCCGCCATTGATAATACCGCCGAAGAAATGTCACTTTGTCTGGGAATTGAGCTGAAAATTGAACGTGAAGAATTCGCGCTTACAAGTCTTCGGAGGCATTTAAAAACACATGCTATAACAGAACATTACGACTGCGCTTTCCCGAAGTCAGGCAGAGGTATTAACTTATTGTAGTACACCCACATTGCACCAGTTATGCTTACGCCTCATGTATATAAAAATAAACATAACATATCGTTACGCAGAAGAATTCGGCAGAGGTGTACACACATATTTCACCAATTATATTTAAGCCCAATGCCAGCCGGGGCGCGCCTATTGCTATCAATAAGACACAAATCCAGACTCCAAGCATCTATAAAATCCGAAATCAAAAAACGGATTGTCCGACAACAGGAATCGAACCCAGATTCAAACGCATAGAATTCTCTCTTGTGGCCACAAGACCCACAACTCTTGAATTTAAAATAGAATCAATGAAAATCAAAGCATTTATTTCAAGTAGGCCAGTTACAGGCACTTTTGAATTGTCGAAACAAAGACAACAATGAAAAGTAGCTACAGTCCCAGTCACAAGGCATAAAAACTGTGAAAGTACTGTAGTTGCCCATTCCCTAACGTAGATGTCTATGGGGAAGAACGGGCAAGAAACTCCATGGACACTAGATTACTAACTGTCCTAAAGTCAAAATCTACGTCATCATCCTCTTATTAACCATGACAGCCTAGTGCTGCGACCGTCGGACTGCCAACTCATAGGACCCAAGTTCAAACCCAAGACACGCACCTCTGATTTTTCGGATTCATGTGCGTATTGTATTATTATCACTTGCTTCGGTGAATGAAAACATCGTGAGGAAACCAGCATGCCTGAGAGATCTCGACGGTATGTAAAACCAAGTCAGAGGCCCATGGGCGGTTTAAAAACTCTGACACCAGGTTAGGCACTAACCACACGATAAAGAAATAAGAAGAAAATCCTCTTATCATTATTAATGGGTACTCAGAACCCTGGACATCTGACCTTGAAACGTGCAAAGGTCTGATGCTGATTAGAAAATAAAGAAAGTGTCTGATTACCTTCTTGTCAGTCCCAACTTTCCACGCAAGTGTATCGAGCCACGGTTAAAATTTAACTAACTGAATCTTTGGCAAGGGTTCTCGTTGACATCAATTTTTCTAGTGGTCTAGTTCTACATTTCACTGGCTCAATCGAGACCTAGAATAAAAGTGTTTGTACATACTCTTCGTCATCAGTCATGATTCGTTGTAAATGTAATTTCTTAGTACAGCACGTGGTTTGGACTTGTGCGCTGTTATTTATTTACTAGCTTTTGTCCGCGGCTTCGCTCGTTTGGTTGTACTCTGCTTGTAATAATAATATAATCATGATTCGTAAGATACGTGGCGCCGTCTATTATCAAAACAACGTTATTGTTGTTTTCATCGGGAACAGTACTTTTTTTCGGGATGAAAGGTACCCTATGTCCGTTTCTGTACACCTTACAACGTATATGCAAAATTTCAGGATGATCGGTTCAGCTGTTTAGGCGTGAAAAGGTAACAAACAATCAAAATTACTTTCGCATTTATAAGTATGGAAGTACCTATGGATTTAGGACATTGCAAGCCATTATCATCTGCCTAGCCTTTTTCCAACTATGTTAATGTCGGCTTCTAGTCTAACGAATTGTGTGACGTAATTTTTTTTCGTATTTATCTCAGCAAACCCTTTTAATTGATACCCATATCATGTGGGTGCATAAAAAATAACTAGTCCGCCATCTTTGGTAGTCCGCCATATTGGATTTAGAATGACGTCACAAGCTAACCATGCTTTGTCATCGAAAATAAACGTGTATACAAAATTTCAGCCTAATCAGTTGGGGATAACATAACACATAACGGTCAAGTGCGAGTCGGAGTCGCGCATGATGGGTTCCGTATCATCTTAGTAGGGGAACCCCCATTAATTTTTAATTTAATTTTAGTTTTATTATTTTTTGTTATAGCGGCAACAGAAATACGCATTCTGTGAAAATTTCAACTGTCTAATGTTACAGACTACAAGGTACTGCTTAAATAATAATAATAATAAATAATAATATTAATACCGGTGGGCTACTATTTTTTATATTTTTAAATGTTTTTATATATGGTTTTTGTTAAGAAATATTTAAAAATGTAATTAGTGAGTAAGAAAATAAATAAAGGAATAATAATAAATTCATTTATTTCAGGTAAATAACACCCATTGCCACAAGTAAATAAATAGAAATCCGAAGACATGGACAGATAATATTCGATAAAATAAAAAGAATCAAAATAAAATCAAATAAAACCAAATACAATACAATCAAACTAAGTTAAATTGAATAAATTAAAACCAAATAAAACAAATCCAATTATCTAATCAAAATAAATCAATCAAAATAAATCAAATAAAGCGAAAACAAATCAATACCTTCTCTCCGACACTGGTAAAGAGACATGTCTGTCGGAACAATGGGGGCTTATACCAGCTCGACTTGATTCCATTATCGATGATTTTTAATGAACGTCAAAAACTCTGATTTGATTTTAATAAGTTAAATAATCAGAATACTTATTTTATGGCACCTTCCGCTTGTAAACTTGCGGTGCGCGTAATATTATATTATAATTAAGATTTTGATGAATATTGATCAATAATTTTGTTACTAGCAGTTAATATTACACAGCTTATTGAGTGATTTAAGGGCATTACATTGGTCGATGACCTTGATGATTTGATCCCTGTACTGGTTTTTGTTGACTTGCCCCGCACATTTCGCAAAATTTCGGTTTTTATTTATTATTTTAAAATATTAAAAGAAATAACAGAAAAAAAACAATACAGATTGTTAAGTATATTTGTTGTTACAAAATTCATGCCGATCTATTCAGCCGTTACAGAGATAATTTACAATTAAGGTTGAAAAAGGACCTATTTTCTACGATTAACCAAAAAAAATTGAGAAGGTTTATTAAAATTTTAAACAATACAATTTATTTGTGATGAACTTAACTATAACATACTTTTTTCACACGGAAAACGCACGAAGGGATTCATCAACAAATTTCTTTGAACATACGCTGTTTTTGGGATTTGAGCCATGTAATGCCCTTAATTGAAATGTATAAAAGTCAATGCGTCGGGTATTTGGGGGCAGTCGTTATGTAACCGTCAAGTGAGAAAGTTGTAGTGGGAACTCTGATCAAAATAAATCCGTTATAGTGCACGGTTTATTCTAATTACTTTATTTTTTCATTGTTGTTTTTATCTTTTACTCTGGACGCTCTTAATGTGCACGTCTTTCTACATCGTTCTCACATATATGTATAATCTCAACATGAACGATGTAACCAAGATTTTGTAAGAATATTTTGATGTAAAAGAGTGTCCATGGAGTTTCTTGCCCATTCTTCTTCATAGAGATCTACGCTTTGGAATGTGCAACTACAGTACTTTCTCAAATTATTATGCTTTGTGACTGTGACTGTAGTTTCGCTTTTTTTTTGTTTTATTTGACACTCAAAAGTGCCTGTGATGGTCTAATTGAAATAAATGCTTTGAGTTTGAGTTGGCAACCATATTTTTATTTGGACCATCGAATCTGACCACCGTCTACAATACCTATTATGGATCATGAGATGCAGTCCGCTGACAGACGGACGGACGAACAGCGGAGAGAAGGAGCTTAGTAATAGACGTTTGATATTTGTCATTCAAAAGTGCCTGTGATGGTCTAATTGAAATAAATGCTTTGAGTTTGAGTTTGAGTTTTGTAACCTTCGTTTGTGGAACCCTAAAACGGCCATGATTATATTTTTAATTTTAATTTTCAAATCGGGATGGCTCCATCGTTTCTGATTCACGTTGGTCTCCAAAACTTTTCACACTACACCAATATCAAAATACATCGAAAATTATTGAGAATCAGACAAATAATGCGTTTAATGATAATCATAATGCTTTTCTCTCTCATCTACTTAGTATCTGCCAAAAATAATGTGAAGCAACTAACAGACACCGGAGGACAAGAGGTCATCGAAATAGGAACTCCTATTAAAGGTAATTAATCAATCTTACTAGTCTTACTATCTCTTGCTGGTTTCACATTTGCTGGTTTGGCTGAGGGCAGATCAGTGAGACAGAACAGTTTGGAAAGACAGTGGCGTTTAAATATAGGACAGTCCGCGAGTGATAGCTATGGAACGGCAATATTTACGCCACTTACTCAAAATTGCAGCACAAATTGCTTTGGATGAGCTAATTGAAATTGTAAAGGATGAAA
This sequence comes from Noctua fimbriata, assembly GCA_905163415.1. Lineage (NCBI taxonomy): Eukaryota > Metazoa > Arthropoda > Insecta > Lepidoptera > Noctuidae > Noctua > Noctua fimbriata. The sequence goes on along the minus strand of LR990950.1, from coordinate 1,660,581 downwards.
TAAATAGCAAAGAAAAACTTAAAACAAGTCAGGACGCCCGTACTGACACTACGCTGCTCTTTGCACTGCACTGCCCTCGCGTTCACACGAGTCCAGCCTCAAGACAGACGAGCGAGAAAGCCCATTTATCGAGGAATGTTTTAGGCTATATAACATCACGCTACGCAAAAAGAAAACAAGTCAGCAGCGACGGGTGAAACCGAGGGCGACAGCTAGTCTAGCTACACAAATAAATAAAATTGAAGTGTCTGTTTGTAATTTCAAACTAACAGCTTTTTACTAAATGCTTATGAAAGTATATACGGTACAAAAAAAACTTTATTTTTTAAATTTTTGTCTGTTTGTCTGTTGGTTACGACCGGACCGATTTTGACAGGACTTTGACTGGGAGATAGCTGACGGGTATAGCTTAAGCAGTAACTTATTCTACTTTTATTTTAGAAAAAAAGATAGGTTTCAGTTCGAAAAAAAATAAAAATTAAATTGTATAAAATAATATTTTTATAATAATTAAATCACGTGGACTAAGGTCACGGGCACCAGATAGTGTCAACTAAATGCTTTGATTTTGATTTTATAACAGACATGGCGTCTGTAGAATTGCATAAGCATAAGCATAATCAGCCTATAGGCTGCGGGTTGGTCTTCGAATTTTTAGTTCAAGGACATGCCGGTTTCCTCACGATGTTTTCCTTCACCGTTTTGAGCAGTGGTGATGAAATAAATTATACAAAGTAAGGCACCTGCCTCGAGCTGTGGTTCGAACCCACGACTTACTAAACTTATACTGTCACTTACGGGATATCTTCCGCTGTTGCAAGCGACGTGATCGCGGGTCGGCGTCATGGCGCTTGCAACAGCGTCGAAATATCGGGAGCTCAAAATTATGAACAATTACGGAAGATATTCCGTAAGTGACAGTATAAGTTTAGTTGTAAACCGTGAAAGCTTCAAACCACGACTTAATGTTCGTAAGTCGGGGCCGTCACCACTGGGCCACCGCTGCTCTCTCTGTAGAACTAAAACTGTCATTATTTACTCGTTATCTATTTATTTGTATTATATATTTATTTATATGTATAAGTATATTATGTTTGAAACTGTTGTTCCGTCACTTACCCCCCAAAGGTTCATTGGAAGACCGGCGTCAGACAGCATCACCTGTCTGGCATGAATGCTGAAATGAACCTTTTTGGCGCAGCCGTGAGGCACACAGCACATATATTTTCTCTTTTTAAATGTTTTTTTTTTTTAATTTCTCATTTATTTTTTATTTTGTTCCTTTTTTTTTCTTTATTCTGTGTGTTTGATGAACTGACGTCAAATAAACTTTATTCTTTCTTTTCTTTCATAATTTCAGAACTACCAATGGGTTTGGAAGAAGAACCGTCTGCTGAGGATGATAATGATGATGATGAGAAGGCCACGTTGAAGGCGACCGCCGCTACCTCAGTGGCTGCCAAGAAAGACGTGAAGAAGGGTACTACTGTTAGTGTTTCTCTTGTGTTTTATTACTAATCGATAAACATTTTTAATTAGTTTAAAGCGTGTTCAAAAACTGCGATTTATTACTTATACAACATTAGTTTTAGTATATGCGAAACCTGAATATAGTTTGTTCAGAATAAGTAACTGAATCGATTCCAATATTTTTTAAACCAAAGTTAAAAGTTGGATACCGAGCGACTTTGGGTACCTATCGCAATAATTTAGGTACCTACTGCCAAATTATTATTATCAATGAGCTCAAGACGACGCTCAAGGCGCGCGCTGTATGGTGACCGCGTTTTTGTGCGAACAACTAGGTAACAGAACAAGCTTATAAATTTGTGATTTTTATGATAGAGTTTTGAAATTTTGTACATATATTCTTTACATAAAATACTAGACACGTGTATCAGGTTTCGCATATACTAAAAATAATGTTGTATATTTGTCGGATTCGGTCATTAGTACGGACATAAAATGAATCGTAAGTGCGCTGGTAGTGACGTCAAGCGACCTACTTACAAGTCTACCCGCACCACAGCGTGCTTCTACAGAGCCCTGATGTTTACAGCTCGAGGCGAGGACGACAGTCAATGTCTGATCGCGGAGGAGTTGAGACGCCCTAGAACTCTACCCGATTCATTGTGCCCCGTGTTATTGTGTTAAGTTGTAATCTCAAGTAATTTGTTAGTTTAACAGAAACAGTGTATCGCACCCAGTGTATTTTCATAGCAAGAAACCCATCGTCTGCCCACATGATGTACGAGCCTAACGGAATAAATCCTGACATATCCGACATATTTAGTAATAGGTGTAAAAATACTCTAAACCTTAATTTACATAAACTTACAACTAGATTGACTACTCGAATGTATTATTTATGAGTTTTCTTAAAATTAATAAAACAGCCGAACCCGTTAAGAGGTAACGGGCTGCGATTCTCCATACAAATGTATTCTCCTTTTTTCGTCCTCTAGAGCAATCGTTTATTTTTCATAAAATCGAGGTTTACTGTAGACATGACCCTGTCATATCCTTTTTTTATCAACTAATAAGTAAATAAAATATGACCCCCCAGAAAATACAAAAAATGCCCTATTTTTATGGCCGTGATTAGAGGACTACCAGATAATTTTGAAAAGTTTTTAAAATATATTGATGAGAACCTAGAAACACTCTTTCTTAAAAAATGTATGTCAAAAATAATTGAATCGGCTCAGTTTTCGATGAGAAAAAAGGAACATACGAAACGTCGATCTAGTCAAAAATTTTGTGATATAATCGGTCTGATCTGCAGCTGTCCCTATCGCACTCCACGGAGGCAGGCTTGACGCAGCGAAACTGCAATAGTTTCTTCAAATACCTCACAGGCCCTGTTCTCTCTTAACTAATAATAATAACCAAGAGTTGTTCCAGCAGACAACCGTTAAGAAAGACGTTAAAGAATTAGAGAAAGTAGGTGGGCTGGACGTGGACGAAGACGAAGCGAGGATAGAGAAGGAACTATCTGAGATTTACAAGGATACTGCTGGTGAGTACTATACTTACGCCTGTTTTCCGTAGGGTTAGGCAGTAACTACAGAAAGCCACCTGCGAGGTTCCTTACATACTCCTGTCTCATCCACATTCATACATCTGGCTGGAGGCCATGAAGTCTTAAAGCAGTACTGGTTTAATCTGATTCCAGAGGGGGAAAGAGATGGGGCTAGACGTTCTTTCTGTATAGCTCCATTTCTTTTCCACTCGGGAATGACATATGGTTGAGGTCCTCCGCTTGATCCCCAGGTAGGATAAACTGTTATTCGAGATTTTCATCAAGAATTTTTCAGTAGCAGCCCCGGAGTCTAGATCTGTGCCCGGTTGATGGCAATAGCTTTATCACCTATTACATGGGACTTAAACATAAATTACTGGTGAAATGTGGGTGTACAATGAGGTACATATCTGCCTACCTCTTCGGGGTATTCAGGCGTTATGATAAATACCATTTTCTGAAAAGGAGAAAAGCCGCTACCATTGTCGATGTCAGATGAGTCGTCTCATTCGATTTCAAAACTGCAGAGCTACTAGGGCCTGATTTTCTTGGCAATTGAAATGCTGGAGTAAAAGTAAAGGTTATGTAATTTGATACAGATTACAAATCAGACAGTGCAGAAGAAAAAGATGTAGCCAAGGAAACGGAAACTCCAGCTCCCGTTGAGAAGGTGACAGAAGACGAAACATCAGCTGAGGAAACGGATTCAGACAAGGCCATTGGGAGACAGAAGGCCAGGTGAGTGATGCACGAAGCAGCAAACATTTTTGTTTTTTAAAACGTTGCCCCATACTAGGAATTTCTCCTCTATCGTGGGTGCGTTTACAAACATTTAAACTCACATACACAAACATCCAGACCCGGAACAACTACCTGTAGATCATACAAATATTTGTTCCGTGTGGGGATCGAACCCACGAAACGCAGCGCAGCAGCCAATTGCTCAGCCACTGCGCCAACCGTGCCGTCAGAATTCTTTTGCCCTTATTCCAATTTATTTGGTGTTGGCGCACGATGACTTCTTCTTTCATGCATCCTACTACTCGTCATCTCAGAAGTCTTCAGAAGCCTTCTTTCTAGCCATATCATCCTCCACAAAGTCCATCCATCGTTTCTTTGTAAGGTTTCATCACGATGTTTTCCTTCACCGATGTCAGTCATGTCCAAGATTATCTTAATAAAAAGAACAGAATTGAAACGTCGACGTTCAATTTATGTTTCCTTGTGATCGCAATAAGATCTGACGAATACATAAATCAAGCCCGTCTTGTTACCGCATGTAATAATTTCTCCTTTATCTTTAATTACAGCTTCAGATTCCATCCGGATTCGACGGACAAGGCAAGTATTGAGAGGTTCCGCACATCCGTAGACGAGATCAGCTGCAACAATCGGCATAATCTCAAGGGACAATCCACACCCGTGAGTCATAATCATTCTTCCGAATTTCGAAGACATGTGACATCTACAAACCCGCATTGGGCCCGTGTGGTGGCTTGCAGCCCAGTCCCTCTCATAGAGGGGTGGGGGGGTGCCCGTGTCCCAGTAGTGGGTACATTAAAGTCATGCCTCGGAAAGCACGTTAATTTGTTAATCCCGGCTGTCTTTTGTAGATCTTAAACAGTCTTTACAGGTAGACATTTTTCATCGCTAATTTGAAAAATGAAATCTGCTGTTCTATACATTATGACCGTGTTTTTTTAACCGTAATTTTCTATGTACAGGGGGTTCAGAATGATGTACTGAATACTTGGTAACCGTTTTACACCCTGTATTCAAAGTTACATTCTATCGCGATAGCATTCTATCTGGAAAAGTCAAAAAATAAGAAATGATTTGAAACCGATTTTTAGTCGAGACTTCCAGGTCTCCAGGTGTCATTCGTGTAACATCTGTAAGATCTAACAACTGTCTAAACAATTTATTTTACAGGCAATGGCTTCAACTTCATACGGCAAGAATGACGCATTTCGCGTGATCAGCGACGGCATGCTACTGATAACAGCTGTCTTATCTTATGTTTTTATATGTTCCTAATTATCAATAGCATTTGATTGACTTGAGGAACTCAGTTCACTCACTAATTCTTAAAAAGCATTGACTGTTCTATGAAATCATGAGGGTGTTCTTCAAGGGTGTTTGTTGGGACCGCATCTAATTTTCGAATTTAAAAAAATAATCAGGGCTAATTGTTATTGGGTTTTTCCATTAGTAATTTCTCAGTAACAGCCACGGATGGATTTGTGCCCGGTTGATGGCAATAGCCTCGCCCCCTATTACATGGGACTTAAAAAACATAACTGGCGAAATGTACTGTTACATACACCTCTGCCTTACCATTCGGGGATTACAAGGCATGATGTTGTTTTTTTAAATGACTGACTATCAATGTAGAAGTGTACGGTGTATCTCAGGGGCCTATGCTTGGACTAGACCTAATATTATCTTTCTTCTCTTTCTCCCTTCTCTTGGAAGTGCGTGGGTCTGGAAAGTTGAATACAAAACTTCGTCATTCCATCTCTGATTTTGCATCAATGTTAAATTTATTTTTATCCTCATTGCTACAAGGTTTGGCTTCGCACTAGTCTTTCAATCTCACAAAGATCTTTATTAAAGTTGCATTTAAGTTGCTGTTGAGTCGCTGCCACTGACAAGTCTGTCATAAGTACTGTGATCATTATTCTCATTAATATAAGGTTTCCTTTCAATTGCCAATTTTAAAAGCCCTGTAGATATTTTTTTATAGATTAGTGAGTGAACAGATTTGAAAAAACGTTACAATATTTAAAGGAAAATGCTTAATAAATTATATTTGTGATGTTTTTTTTTTATTGTTGTTTAATATATGAATTATTGATTTAATTACAAGTGTTTTATTGTGTTTATGGGTAATATTTAATGTTCGGACTGCATTTACTTTGTCAAGCAAGCGTTTCATACGAATAACAACGTTAGCTGTAAAAGAATAAGGTAAGCATTAACATGACACTCTTATTGTTTACTCAAAGAAATAACGGGTGTAATAGACCCTTAACGAAGCCGAAAGGCACTTGTTCTCCCCGTCTTTGCGATCATTGTTTTTGTTCTAGACCATACCTGGGAACCTTCTAGTTACGCAGATATTGGGGGTCAAAGTTCCAACTTTTCACAACTTCTTTTTTAAATGCATGTTTTTAATGTATGTTTTTTACTTTAAACACCTCCACGACCCCCGTACTATTCAATCCATCCATCAGCACAATACTTTGAGTGCGTTCCATCGAGTCCTACCGTAAAACGTGATTTTTCACCAAAAAAAAAACGTCGTTTCCCAGCAATAATTTTTGTGTAAAGTTACTTAGTTTTATGTACAGAATGCTTGGTTGACGGCTTCGTAAAGGGTCTGTTTACAGCCTGTATTAACATTATTTGCTTAGTTATAAGTTTAATATTCAAATGAATAGGTTACTTAGCAAATTCAATATACGGTATATGAATTTAGACCTAAATGTAAATGACATCTGTTCTACTATTTATACGAATAAATAGAATTTAAGTGTCTGTTTGTAATTTCAAAATAACAGTTTTTTACTGAATGCATATGAAAGTATTTACGGTACTTATAACAATTTTTTTTTTTTTTTTTAAATTTGTATGTGTCTTTTTGTTCCAGCTAATCTCCTAAACGGCTGCACCGATTTTGACGGGACTTTTACTGGCAGATATCTGATGTTATTAGGAGCGCTATGTTATTTGCGCACTAGCATACATGTTCATACTGATTAAGAACCCGACTAAACACAAATAATTGTAAGCAAACGTATACTCTCCCTGATGCTTCGAAAGCGCGACAGTGCCAGCAGTATCTTGAATTTAATGACATATAGGGTTGATTGCCCTCTTGTGCGGTACTTGAACTGATGTGCACACTTGCACACGGGTTCCAGGCCAACAGTTTTTAATTTTAGATTAGTTTTACTAACAATTTATGGACTTTTATGGATTTTATCTGAAACTAATTTTTTACGCGGCTTCGCCCGCGTGGATGTCGAAAAATATCCGACGGGAACGTACTACCGGGGTTAAAAAGTAACCTATAGGTTAATCCAGGTTATAAACGATCTGTGTGCCAAATATCATCCAAATCCGTTTAGCCGTTTTTGTGCAAACCCGGAACATACATCCAATAAAGTGACCAAAATTCTAAAAACTATATTTTCGGCGTCAGACTCGAATATTCAATGTAAGGTTACTATTTTATTTTACTTCGTCCGCGTAGAGTTTAAATTTTTTTTTCTAGATAATTATGAATTATTAGAACAATAACAATATAAGGTCTAACTATTCATACACGAAATATTTTCAGGGAATCATCTAACGGCTATAACAAAGCCATTTCAAGGGTTTTTTTTTTTTTATCTGAGTATATTTTTATAAAAAATAAATAATTTAAAATTACTTGACCCACAAAATAAATACTAGCTCCTTATTTTTGAACATCCATTACGCTAGTTTACTACGTCGTATTTACCTTAGTGTCATTGTTAGAATATGGGAGTAAAGATTTTATGCAAAAAGTCTCAAAATTTTATAGAATTATAATAATTTCGTAAAAATATAAAACACTCAGATAATTTTTTTTTCGTTGCTATGGCGCCTTTAGGACTTATAGAAGTTACTCTTAAAATATTTTGTGTATGAATAGTTTGACCTTATATAGAGCTTTGTTCATGGCTAATTGTCCTCCACTACGTGTGATATTTGAGGAATACTGTAAAGAAATACCTACTGTAAAGGAACGGTATCTACCTAAACACCGTCCTTCACAGTATTTCTTTATGTGTTATGTTTTTCACTAATTCGGAAGCGGGCACTAAAACAACCAGGCCAGTTGGAGAGCTTAAACGTAAGCAAGCCACATAAAACTGGCCGTGGAAGAAACAGTCTTGGTTCAAATCAACTCCAGCAAATTTCAGAGTTTGTCCCTGTGACTTATTAATAGTCATCGCGAAGCACGCCTTGATAGGGAACTGCAATCTTTCAAACGGAAGGTCATTTGGTATCAATGGTATACGCGACACGAGGACTGTTTCCCCTCTGGCAGATCCAGTTAGTATTTTGGACTCAATAACATTGCGGTAGAGAACTGTTGTTACTTGGAGTCTAGTTCCATTGCACAATTTTGGAGGTGGTATATTTCGAAGCATTGTCAGCCTAAACACAAAAGTTGAAGATCCTAACTTCAAAACTGACGGACTTTCAAATAAAATAGCTATAATATAGACAACATTTAGTGTTTGTTTCATCGCAATCGTTTCATTCTATGAAAAGTTAGAAACGGTACACGTGTACTTATATTATTTTTACTTGAATACATAGTCAACGAACAACTTCAACACAAAACTTCATCCCCCTTTTCACCCCCATGTGGGCTGAAATTCAAAAAATTTTTTTTTTTTTTAGAATGGGATATCGTCAAATGACACCCCTGGGCGGAGCGGAAGGGAGTGTCAGACTTGTACTGACTAAAACCCATCCATGTTCCTTCTTTGCCCTTTGTGTTCCAGGGCCGCGGTATCTCTTTCGAACAGTCCCGCAGCCCTGGCAGGCATCGGCCCGTGCGGACCCCTACGTGGTTGCTGACATCTCTTTGAGGCGCGCGTGACACACGAACGCGCCGTCGACACGGCTTGTCGTCATGAGACGGCCGGACGGCGAGCTAGCCCATAACTCGCCGTCCACAGGCCGGCGCCTACGGTGGCCGGGGGCCACCACGTGACCCCCGACGCCTAGGGCGTCTCCCGCGGCGGCTGGGACGTGAGGCTCTTTCCCTCTCACGTCCCGCCACCTCCTTCACTAGCATGACTGCTTCGCAGAAGGAGGTGACGGCTTCCCATTCCCTCTCGCTCCGGACCATGGCTTGAACCAGGGCCGGGCGCGAGAGGTCGCCGCCGCCAATCGCCTCTACGAGGACACGGCGGTGCTCCGCCCAAGCGGAGTTCAATCATAAACCTAAACACAAAATTTGAAGATCCTAACTTCAAAACTGACCGACTTTCATATAAACTTCCATGCCATATTTTACCCCTTTAGGGATGGAATTCCCAAAAATCCTTTTTTAGTGGATACTTACTCTTCACAAAGATCACACCCTCCAAGTTTCATGTCTCTAGGACCAGCGGTTTGGGCTGTGTGTTGATATATCACCCGGTCAGTCAGTCAGTCAGTTTACCGTTTTATATTTATATACAACATTAGTTTTAGTATATGCGAAACCTGTAACACGTGTCGAGTATTTTTATGTAAAGAATGTATGTACAAAATTTCAAAACAGTATCATGAAAAATCACAAAGTTATAAGCTTGTTCTGTTACCTAGTTGTCCGCACAAAAACGCGGTCACCAAGCAGTGCGCGTCTCCAGCGTCGTCTTGAGCTCATTGATAATAATAATTTGGTAGTAGGTACCTAAATATTGCGATAGGTACTCAAAGTCACTCGGTAGCAACTTTTAACTTTTTTAAACATTTTTGGGAAAAAATATAACATGGTTTAAAAATGATTGGAATCGATTCAGTTACTTATTCTGAACAAACTATATTCAGGTTTCGCATATACTAAAAATAATGTTGTATATAGATAAACTATATACAACATTATAATAAACTATCATCCGTTAGAAAGCCTGCAGTCTGCAGGGACTCTTAGAGAGATGACACACGATGCATTGATGATACGTTGCGCCGCTGGAGCGGCAACGCAGCGCAGCATAGTACTGTTTCGACACGTCGTGAGTAAGTTGCATTACCGATGTGCCACTCAATGAGTTCAAATTAGAGTTGTTGTTGGAAGTGGGTAGCGGATATCATGCGATCGCGTGCGTGAAATATGCTTGCACTGTCTAGATAGGTCTACTCAAATCTGTGTGGTTATTTCTTCACAATACCATCTCAGACATTAATCTACATGGTCCTCATATGACTTGAGCAATGTCTGGACTTTAAAAGAGACTGTGACCTCTGAGTTTGTTTCGGATGTTTCTTCTCAGAGTAGTCAGGTACGAAACACCGGCCCCATCTAGTTTTAAAACAACATGTTGTGACATGTAAAAGAGTTTTGTAAACCAATTTACAGAACTAAAATTTATGATTAATGTACCTACGGTGGTGCAAGGTGGGGCAAGTACCTCTCTGACCCGAGGGTAAGAATTTTTAGTCAAAATTAATAAAATGACAAAATTAAATATTCATTTTAGTACTTTAACATTTTTCATATTATTATAAAAACTTGGTTAAGGTCAACAATGACAGAAAACCGTCTTGTCGGCCTCTGTATGATGAGTGAGCATAGAAAGAGGGTTCAGGAAGCACAACTACATTTGAAAACGAAATTTTAGCTAGATTTAGCCAGAACCCTCGCAGGTTATTATTGAAATAAGGTGTAGTGCAGTCACAAAACGTATCAGTCAGTAAATAAAAAGCATTTTTAATTTCCTACTACTTAGTTTATTTATTTCTGCTCACCCCTTAAAAAAAACTGGGTACGCCCATGACGGAGATTGAAGCGGAGGTGGGGAAAAAGATCACTGACCTGCAAATTGCAAAAAATCTAAGAAAATTGGAATGTAATCCTCGTAGTACTAATTTTCAGCCTAGGTTAATTTAAGAACTGTCTCATGTGGTTAATTTTATACAGGCTGTAAACGGACCCTTCACGAAGCCGTCAACCAAGCATTATGTACATCAAACTAAGTCACTTTCTGCAAAAATTATTGCTGGGAAACGACTTTTTTTTTGAGGTGACAAATCTTGTTTTACGGTAGGACTCAATGCAACGCACTCAAAACATTGTGCTGATGGATGGATTGCATAGTACGGGGGTCGTGGAGGTGTTTAAACGGGAGAACAAGTGCCTTTCGGCTTCGTTTAGAGTATTTTACACTCTTTATAGGATTTTTTTTTTAAGGCGGACATTGTCCTACATTAGGAATTTCTCCTGTATCATGGATGCGTTTACAAACATTTAAACTCAAATACTAAACAGTCAGACTCGGAAACTGTAAGTCATAAAAATATTTGTCCCGTGCGGGGATCGAACCCGCGACACGCAGCGCAACAGCCAATCGCCCAGCCATGTGTGTACCGCACACCAGCTACAGTTCTGTCTAAGCCAAAGGGAATCCGCGCTCAAAGTAATTCGTTCTGGCCTTTTACGTTAGCTGTCTTGTACAGACACCAGCACATCAAGCAACCCAAAACTGTCAAATTTTCCCAATCAACCTTGAACCTAATGCTTTAGCGATAAAGTTGATAATCTATTAAAGAAATTTGACAGATTTTAGTAGCTTGATGTGCGTCGCGTGACTTCCTAATCATAATTAAAATTCTAATCGAGAGACATGACGTCATTTAAAACAATTGACTGCCGTGCCTTGACTTTGATACTGGACATTGAATTTAACGAGCTTCGTGGCTTTATTAACAGCCAGTATGTACTTAAATACATATATGTCATTCCGCTGTCAACAGCACAAAGTACTTTTATACAACATTAGTTTTAGTATATGCGAAACCTGAAACACGTGTCTAGTATTTTTATGTAAAGAATCTATGTACTTTCAAAACTGTATCATGAAAAATCACAAAGTTATAACCTTGTTCTGTTACCTGGTTGTCCGCATAAAACGTGGTCACCACGCGGCGCCTCCAGCGTCGTCTTGAGTTCATTGATAATAATAATTTAGCAATAGGTAACTAAATGATTGCGATAGGTACTTAATATCGCTCGGTGTCCAACTTGTAACTTTTTTTAAATACTTTTGGGACAAAATATAACATGGTTTAAAACAAACTATATTCAGGTTTCGCATATACTAAAAATAATGTTGTATATAGGGTCAGCAGTGACTGCGGACCTCCAGTGTAGCCAGAGCTGAAAAACGCGCGCAAAATTCCTCCACGTATTTCCGCTCAAATGAGTCCCCCGCCGAAAATATACCGCTATCAGAATTATCACTATATCTATATGACTCACTAGATAGGCAGATTACTTATCTTGCATACTACTTCGTACACAAAAATATAGTCATTTGAGTATTGATTCTCGAGTCAAGTGTAGTGTATCAAGATGGATCATCCTGCATTTGCTGACGCTGGTGGCAGTCCTGGTATCGCAATATGGACTATTGAGGTTAGTCAATATTCATCATCATCATCTGTGTAGCCTTTTTCTAACTATGTTGGGGTCGGCTTCCAATCTAACCGGATGCAGCTGAATACCAGTATTTTACGTGGAGCGACTGCCTATCTGACCTCCACAGCCTAGTTAGTATTAGGTAATACGATATGATACCCCTTGGTAAGGCTGGTTGTCAGACTTTGCGGCCACTGACTACCTGTAACGATAATAACAGCCACACGGGTCGACCTTCAAGGTTAAGCCGTGCTAGCCGAGGTTGTTCCGTGGACCTCCATTACATACAGTGTTTCCTCCGTGCCTCGGAAACCCCTTTAAGCCGTTGGTCCCGGCTGTCATTTGTAGATCTTTGACAGTCAGACCAGTCTTACCAAGGGCTATCGTTTTACCTTGTTACTGGATTGTGGAGGTCAGATATACAGTCGTTTCATGTAAAATACTGGGACTCAGCTGCATTCGGTTAGACTGGAAGCCGACCCAAAAATGTTTGGGAAAAGGCAGGCAGATAAAATGAATCTTTCTTTTGAGCCACGTCAGCTGTTTTTGTTTTAAAATAAAAAAATCTTTCTTTGAATTATCTATACTATCTATACTAATATTATAAAGCTGAAGAGTTTGTTTGTTTGTTTGTTTGCTTGAACGCGCTAATCTCAGGAACTACTGGTTCGATTTGAAAAGTTCTTTTAGTGTCGGATAGCCCATTTATCGAGGAAGGTTATAGGCTATAAAATTTACGCGGACGAAGGTCGCGGGCAACAGCTAGTCTTTTATAAAACGATTAAATAAACTATAAAAGGGCAACAAAAAACTCCTCTGCCAGCTGGTAATGCGCCGATAATGATGTGCTAGTAAAGAGACTGATGGTGTTCCCACATTGTATGGCAGCACTTAGCCTCTGGCCAAGGTAAAAGCCAGCCCGTGGGCTATGCGTCCGAAGTTTAATTAAAATCAGTTCGGTCATTTCGAAAAAAATTCACCGGAAAGTTTGTATGAAATAATAATAATATTCCACATAATAATATTCCACAACTATCACACAACGCCGTCTAGTCTCAAGCTAAGCAGAGCTTGTGTTATGAGTACTAGACAACTGATAAACATACTTATATATTTCTAAATACATACATATATAGATAAATTACATCCAGACACAGAACAAATGATCATGCTCATCACACAAACATTTGTCCTGGGTGGGAATCGAACCCACGACCTCCGGCATAGCAGTCAGAGTTACTGACCACTAGACCAACAGGCCAGTCATGAGTCAAATGGCGTAAGACGTTAACGCTCTTAAAGAAAGACAGACTGTATTAGCTTGATATGCTGGCGTCTGTACAAGAGAATTGGGTGTGTGGGTGTGTGTCTGTGTGTAAACTACTGTTATATAACATCTAAAACTTACCATTTATTTCAGCAATTCGAACCAGTCCCTATCGACGAAAAGAAGTACGGCAAGTTCTATAACGGAGACTCCTACATCGTTCTAAAGGTAAGATACATCCCATCACACCTCCTTTCTAGCCATATCATCCTTTACACAGTCCATCCATCGTTTCTTTGGTCTTTCACTACTCTTATACCCATCCACAGTCATAATCAAAACTTTCCTCACGAAATTTTCCTCATTTCTCCGCATCACATACCCAGACCACGACAAGCGACATACCTCCTTTCTTGCCATATCATCCTTTACACAGTCCATCCATCGTTTCTTTGGTCTTCCTCTACTCTTATACCCATCCGTAGTGATTCTCAAAACTTTCCTCACGCCATTTTCCTCATTTCTCCGCATCACTTGCCCGTACCACGACAACCGGCCCATTTATTCATCCATTAGGACTTAGAAATATTGATGTTAATTTTATTTTGGTGCAACTAACTGCGCTTATCCCAGTTGTAAACGTCTCCTAACTTGTGTCTTTTGACCAAACTCTATTTCGTCTCCTGCTTAAAAAGATGGAAATGGTCTCCACCGCTATTCTTCTCGATTAATTTCTTTGCAATATCCAAGAGAGTTCAATTATTTATCCGTGAATGGTAACGTACATACTGTCCGGCTGCAAACGCAGCTGCTTATATCTTTCGTATTTATCATCATCTTCCAGCCCTTGTCCCATTCTACTCGAGGTCGGCGCAACAAGTTTTCTTCTTCCATTCTCCACGGCACGGCATCATTTACTACTTTCTCTTTCAGATCATTCCTCACACAATCCATTCATCTTTTATTTGGCCTTCCTCTCCCTCTCCATCCATCAACATTCATGTCCATCACTCTTTTAGTCACATGCGTTTCATCCCTCCTCATTACATGTCCATACCAAGACAAACGATTTCCTTTATTTTTCTATAACAGTGGCCAATTTCAAACTTCCTCTAATGTACTCATTCCTTACTTTATCTATCGTATTTATAACAATGTTTAATATAATTTTAAGTTAGTTGACAAAATACTTACGCGAACACCGCGGATTAGCATCCAACCTACTCTAACTTAGTTGTGATCGGTACATCTAATAAACTTATAGTGTTACCAAATCAACCATACAATTTGGGACACGTCGAGCTATATTCAATTCAATTCAAAACATTTATTTCAGATTTTACGGGCCATAGTGTGTTAGTAGTAGTATATCAAGATAACTTAAAGCTATGTTATTAACTTACACACACATACAAGAGAAAAAAAAACTCATGTCAGCCACAATATATGCAAGCTTATCCAACGCCTCCAAACAGGACTATGGATGTATTCTGCAATTACACTCAGGTAGCTGTTGGGACTGCCCCTCACCCCTCGCATCAGCGATGCTGCTCTCTTACGTGTAATGGTATGAAAGCCGTCCACTTGAGCTTCAGCAAACATCGCTGACGCTGCAGTAGCTAGGCAATCCCTTTCAGCAACTTGAAAGCATTGTTATATTACCTCGTTGTTTTTCTGACGTTGACTACTATGGTACCAGGCTTTCAGAAGATGTAGTAGTTAGGGATAGTGTGGCGTGTTTGTCCTATACCTCGATTAAGTCAAATTCATTTTTCAGACGACAGGTCAGAGCAATTCCTCCCTGAACCACGATGCGCACTTCTGGATTGGCAGCAAGACCACCCAGGATAAGAAGGGGTCAGCTGCCATTTGGACTGTGACCCTCGATGATATGCTGGGAGGCAAAGCTGTCCATCACAGAGAAGTGCAAGGGCATGAGTCTAGCAAGTTCCTGGGGTATTTCAAGCCAGGTAAGATTCCACAGAGCATTGGTACGGTGGGCTTATCCCAGTTGTAAACGCCCCTTTGTGCCTATTGGCCTTGTTTCGTTCTATCTCCTGCTGATATGGAGAGAAGTGGAAATTATGGTTTTCCTACTCCTCCGCTATACTTTTCTGATTAATTTCTTTGCGGGATCCAAGACAGTTAAATTGTTTCTCTGGGACTTCGTCGAGCTTCATTGTCTCGGCGCTGTTCTGGTGGTCGCCACTGTTGATTCTAGCGCACAGGAGTTGCAGTGGGCAGGGAATAGTGTGGCGGGCTTGTACCAAAAAAAAAGCAATGGGAGCTTAGTATGGTCCTCGATGTGAGGTTCGAATTTAGACAGACTCTTTTGCTACTCTGTGTAATTTATTTATTCACTGCCTCCTTGGTCTAGTGGTCCCAAGCGCGATTGCTGAGCATGAGGTCCTGGGTGGGATTCCCGGGTCGGACAAAGTGTTATAGGTTTTTTTCCATTTGACGGCACGGTTGGCGCAGTGGCTGAGCGATCGGCTGCTGCGCTCCGTGTCGCAGGTTCGATTCCCACACGGAACAAATATTTGTATGATCTACAGGTAGTTGTTCCGGGTCTGGCTGTTTGTGTATGTGAGTTTAAATGTTTGTAAACGCACCCACGATACAGGTGAATTAGTGTGGGGCAATGAACTAAAAAAAAATATATTTATAATATATCAGGAATTTTTCAGTAACAGCCAAAAAGTCTGTTTTTGAGCGCGGTTGATGGCCCCTATTACATGGGGCTTAAACTTAACTGGCGCAATGTGGGATTGTGGGTATACCTTTAGGTACAGTCACAAGCAGCAATATGTAAAAACTTAACGTCTTTTAAAAGTGTTTTTCTCCTATTATTCTGTATGTAACATAATATTCTGGAACTCATATTTTTATGAAAAAGATCCTATCTCCAAGTTTCAATAGTTATTTCTCACGAAAATTGTTTTTAAATTTAGGAAAGTGGATACATATCGTTCTGTATGGTGTCCGGACGTAAAGAATAGCACCATCCCATATCTTCCCGTGGGTGTCGTAAGAGGCGACTAAGGGACTTACCAGAGAATGGGCAGCAGCGTTCTCTGATTCTACAACAACCATACTGCGATCGCCAACCCGCCTGCCAAGCGTGGCGATTATGGCAAAACCCCCCTTCTTGGGGGAGGCCTATGTCCAGCAGTGGACTTTTCGGCTGAAATGATGGATACATATCGGTGCTCGTGACTGTACACCTCTACCTAACCCTTCGGGAATTACAGGCCTGATGTTATGTATGTTATGTTCAGTTTTAGATGAGGAGAATAATTATCTAATCTTCGTCTCTAGCCATCACGTACGTGGAAGGTGGCAACGAGTCTGGATTCACGGAGGTTGAGACCAATGCTGGCGCTGAGAAGCGACTGCTCAGGCTCTCCGGTTGCGATAACATGAGGATTGAGGAGGTAACGTATAATTGCGTTCAGTATCACTACATAGTATAAAACAAAGTCGCTTTCTCTGTCCCTATGTCCCTTTGTATGCTTAAATCTTTGTAACTACGCAACGGATTTTGATGCGGTTTTTTTTAATAGATAGAGTGATTCAAGAGGAAGGTTTATATGTATATATTGCACCTGTGCGAAGCCGGGGCGGGTCGCTAGTATAGTATATAGTAATTCACCATCGATACTGACTAGCTGTGATGCAACGGAATCTTTAGCGGTGCCAGTAGTGATGACGTAGGTGTTAGAGTTGTTGGTGGCGATCTGTTTATATATTATTTTTTTTTATATTTTCTAATTTTACAAGTACCAGAGCGCAAGGAATTCAAAGATAGGTCACTGCTTTGTAGTATTTCCAACTACGTAAAACAGAACGTAATCTGTATACAGTATGCCTATAATCCGTAAATACTGCCAGGTCTTGAGGTCCTAGTAAGTACATGTAGTACATGATGTAATGTTGTTGCAACAATGCATAAAAGGTGCACTTCCCAGGTGCACAGGTTGTGGGGCAGCACCAACAGTATCTTAAACATGATTGCCAGTCGCCTGGACTGTGTTTATGTGGGTCGCTGTTGTGCTATCATTCATGGCTTGTCGCATCAGTGATCCAGCGTTATGTGTTGTGTTGTTTGTTTTTACCAGTGCTTACTCAAAAACTGTAAGTGAAACTTACGACTTACACACCACATTTTTTTATGCGTTGACGACGCGCGTAGAACGCAAACAGAACGCTCAGCAATCGCAAAACTGCAGTCACGTTGGTACCTTTGCACACGATCCTTGCGTTTGTATCGCTATAAACGCGCTGAAACATCGCCACAAACGCGCATTTGTAGCGATGCATTGCGCAGAAAGCCACCGCTATTTGGAACCACAGTATTACACCTACGATGGCGTCGCTCGAGAGTGACAACTCTACTTACGATTTAAACGCGCTGTAAGCACGTTAAATTTGCGTTTGTATCGATATGTTACCGTACGTGTTGATAACGCGCTGAGGACGCGCTAATTAAAAACGCGAGTCGGCAGCGTGCAAAGGCCCTACGGTAGCATAGTCGTATGTTTTACTAACAGTTCTTGAGTTATGGATACTTGAATAAAGAGAAATTCTATTCTATTCTATAAAAAAACCTTCATTATCTTCATCGTCGACAGTCCAGCTCCAGACACTGGTGAGTACAGGCTCCCCTTTGGTGTCATTTCTGGTATGCACGGGTCTCAACTACATACAAGGTTTAAACGGACCCTTCACATAGCCGTCAACCAAGCATTCTGTACATCAAACTAAGTAACTTTACGCAAAAATTATTGCTGGGAATCGACTTTTTTTTTTGGGGTGAAAAATCACGTTTTACGGTAGGACTCGATGGAAAGCACTCAAAGCATTGTGCTGATTGATGGATTGAATAGTACGGGGGTCGTGGAGATGTGTAAAGTAAAACTCTTTCATTAAAAACATGTATTTAAAAAAAAAACTTGTGAAAAAGTTGGAACTTTGACCCCCACGTACGGTCTAGAACAAAAAAATGATAGCAAAGATGGGGCGAATAAGTGCCTGTCGACTATGTATACCCATCCTTCCATGTTTTTAATTTTAAATCCGTCAATGTGACGTAAATACGTCAATCTTTGAATCGAAAATACAATTATCTTATAGCATTTTAGTTAAATTGTTTGCAACAAGCACAATCAATATAATCCACAGATTGTATTGTATAACGGGCTGGTGTCCGCAACTCAACGTCCAAAACGCGTATATTGCGTGATAATCCATAGATAATAAGATATGAATAAATTCTTAAAATTATTATATGTGAACCGAGTAATTTTAATTTTAAAATCGACGTATATAAAGGGTGTAAATAGACCCTTAACATAGCTGAAAGGCATTTGTTCTCCCCGTCTTTGCGATCGTTTTTTTATTCTAGACCATATTGGATATTGGGGGTCAAAGTTCCAACTTTTTCACAATTTTTTTTTTTTAACATGTTTTTAATGTAAGATTTTTACTTTACACACCTCTATGACCCCCGTACTATTCAATCAATCCATCAGCACAATGCTTTGAGTGCTTTCCATCGAGTCCTACCTTAAAACGTGATTTTTCACCCCAAAACAAAAAGGCGATTCACAGCAATAATTTTTGCGTAAAGTTAATTAGTTTTATGTACAGAATGCTTGGTTGACGGCTATGTGAAGGGTTTGCGTATACACCGCACGGTCGTGCTAAGCCTCTGATATCGCGAAAAAGACAGTCCGTATGGACAGGTGATAGCGTGACGATTGACAGAGAAGAATGGAAGAAAAAAAACGTGTTCCGCCGACCCCAAGTAACATGGGACAAGGGTAGAAAGATGTTGATGATGATGATGTTTCTGGTGAGGGAGAGCCTGTAGAAAAAACCCCCTTCAATCTTCCCCTTCCTCTGCAGGTGGAAGCTGACGCATCCTCCCTGACGAAGGAACACTGCTTCATCCTGGAGGTGGATCATGACATCTTCGTGCTGGTGCCGGAGGGAGCTAAGGCGACGCAGAAGAGGAAGATCATCAGCGTTGCCAACCAGCTGAGAGATGACAACCATAATGGTCGAGCTACTATTGAGATTATTGGTGAGTTCTTATTGTTCTCGATTTTTTAACCGACTTTAAAAATTCTTTGTTTATTTGAAAGGAAAAATCGGTTCAGTAATTTGGTTTTTTTTTCCTTTAAGAGCGCTTGTACAGAGAGTTGGCAACGTCGCAAGCTGTCAAATATTTCGCTGTTTTGATTAATTTGGCAATATTACTGCATGGAAATAAGAAATATGTCTAACTTGTGAACTAAAGTATTGATTATGAAATGCAATAATTAATAACACCGAATATTTAGTTTTAGATGTAAAAAAAGTATTTGGAAACTTTCCAAATGCCTTTTTTACACCTAAAACGGTTACAACATCAAGTTCAGTGTTTTAATTGCAATTCATTATTAATTTTCTAGTTTACTAGTTAGACATATTGCTTATTTCCATACAGTAATATTGCCAAATTAATTACAACACGTAAATATTTGACAGCTATTTGCGACGTTGTCAACTTTTTGGACGAACGCTTTTAATACATATTTTTGCTTCTTGGGCTATATCGATGATATCATGATCCCTTAATAACTTCTAGTTACAATGTAAAAATTAATTAATGACAAGAATTTGTGTGGTATACTACAACTAAGAAGGGTGAAATAATAAAACTTTCTGAAAAAAAAACCGACTTCCAAAAAACACTAAAAAAGTGTAAAATAACTTTAGTTTCGGAAGTCGGTATTTGTTTGTTTCATTGACTTTTTTTGCCACCGACTTCTGCCGCTTCTCCTTTTGATCTTTGCCCACCCCTCCACGTGCATTCGCGCTACGTGGCCAGCCCACGGCCACTTCAGTCAGGCCGTTTTTTCTTAAACATCTGCAACCTGAGTTATGGAACGCAGGGTCCTGTTTCTAACGCGACAAAAAGTATTACACACAACATAATACAACAAGATTTTAAACTATCATGGTCACTAACATTATCGAGGAGCTCGTGGCTAAATAATAACAGCCGCTCGGGTCGATCTTTAGGTTAAGCCGTGCTTGCCTAGGTTGGTCTGTGGATGGGTGACCGCCCATTACATACCAAGTTTCGTCCGTGCCTCGGAAAGCACGTTAAGCCCTTGGTCCTGGATGTCATTTGTAGATCTTTGACAGTAGTTAGGTAGTCAGTGGCCCAAAAAGTCTAACAACCAGTCTTACCAAGGGGTAGCGTATTACCCAGCACTAACTGGGTTGTGGAGATCAGATAGGCAGTAGCTCTAAAAAAAATCTGCTGTTCCATACGTTTTGACTATAAAGGCTGTAAATAGACCCTTAACGAAGCTGAAAGCCACTTGTTATCCCCGTCTTTGCGATATTTTTTTTGTTCTAGACCATACCTGGGAACCTTCTAGTTACGGAGATATTGGGGGTCAAAGTTACAACTTTTTCACAAGTTTTTTTTTTTTTAAATACATGTTTTTAATGTAAGATTTTTACTTTAAACTCCACCATAACCCACGTACTATTCAATCCATCCATCAGCACAATGCTTTGAGTGCTTTCCATCGAAAAACCTACGGTAAATAGTGATTTTTCACCCCAAAAAAAAAGTACTCGTCGTCGTTTGCGTAGTTACTTAGTTTGATGTACAGAATGCTTGGTTGACGGCTTCGTGAAGGGTCTGTTTACACCCTGTAGGTATTGCGTTTTTGTAGGAAACAGCTGGGTTTTTTTTAATCCAACAAGCCACAATCGGTTCGTAAATGACTCGGCCAAAGCGCTGTTGGGTCACGTCGTTATCGATGTTTATCATCGCAGATAGAGACATGAACCATCGCGGATATCACAAAGACAAGCCACAGATATCACTTGATTTTCCTCAATTTAATCCGATAATGTGATAACTGCCCTATAAACTTATACACGGAAAAAGATTAGACTATATTTTTATACCTTTTGGTGTTTTGGTCTTTCCGTTTATCTTTTATCAACCGAAAATTGGCGATGCATATAATTTAAATGAAATTATCGTTGTTATCATTTTGATTGTTATGTTTGCCGACTGCAATAAGGATTAGTTAGTAAGTATTACGCATAGATTCGTAATTTTTATGCAATCAAAGGAGCCGGCTGGCCTTGAGAAAAACCGTTGTGAATGCACTTATTAAACTAGCTGTTGCCCACGACTTCGTTCGCAAAATTGACCAAGTTTCATACAAAATTTCAAGCCTCGTTTTAACCCCTTAAGGGATGAATTTTCAAAAACTCCTTCTTAGTACACACTTACGTCGTTTGTGCAAAATTTAATGCTTCTAGACCGAGCAGTTTCCGCCGTGATGTTGATCGCTCAGTCAGTGAATCAGTCAGCTAGTCAGTTTTGTACTTTAAAATATATGTCGGATCCGGTCATTAGTATGGACATAAAATAAATTGAAAAAAAAAAAGTTGGAACTTTGACCCTCAATATCTCCGTAACTAGAAGGTTCTCAGGTATGGTCTAGAACAAAAAAATATCACAAAGACGGGGAAAACAAGTGCCTTTCGGCTATGTTAAGGATCTATTTACACCCTTTATACTATGCTGTTGGTCGATTCCTTTACCAATTCATCATACGTTTTACTTTCCTAGTGTTGAATTTTCAACAAAGTGTCCTTATTCATCATTTTGTTGCAGATGAGTACTCTTCGGATTTCGACTATGCAGCATTCTTCGATGCTCTTGGTTCTGGATCCAAAGATGAAATCGCCAGCGACGAGTCTAGCTCTGTAAGCTTTTTTTATATATACCTACTAAAAATAACATGCTCCGTCAGTGAGTGACCACCGATTACCACCGAATTTCCTCCGTGTTTCGGAAAGCCGTTGTTCCCGGCTATCAATTGCAGATCTTTGACAGTCATTGCAGGTAGTCAGTGGCCCGAAAGTCTGACAACCAGTCTTACCAAGGGGTATCGTACCCAGTATTAACTGGATCGTGGAGGCAGTCGCTCCATGTGAAATACTGGTATTCAGCTGCATCCGGTCAAACTGGAAGCTGACCCCAACATAGTTGGGAAAAGGCTGGCAGATGATGATGATGACTAAAAAGAACGAGGCTCAGTGATAATCTTTTAGCGATAATGTTGACCAAAAAGCTGATTGTCTTGAATGGATCAGAATGTTGGGCCTCAAAAGGGATGAATGAAAGGTAATTGCATGTGGCGGGGAGGATAATGCTAAGGGGGATGTGTGGTGTTACGCGAACGGATAAAATAAGGAATGAGTACATAACAGGAAGTCTGAAAGTGGTGGATATCGTGGTATAGACATGACATGTGATGTGGAGTAATGAGGAAAATGTAGTGGGCAAAATGTTGAGTATGAATGTAGATGGCTATAAGAGTAGAAGAAAACCAAAGAAGCGATGGATGGACTGTGTGAAGGATGATATGGCTAGAAAAGAGGTGACTGATGAGATGACGAGTAATAGAGAAGTATGGAAGAAGACATGCTGCGCCGACCACAAATAAATAGGGATAAGGCCAGGGCAATGATAATTGAAGAAAATGTTAAAAAAAATATTGGATTGACTGTCGAAGTCCCTTGTAAAATACAAAACA
Source organism: Noctua fimbriata (assembly GCA_905163415.1). Lineage (NCBI taxonomy): Eukaryota > Metazoa > Arthropoda > Insecta > Lepidoptera > Noctuidae > Noctua > Noctua fimbriata. The sequence goes on along the minus strand of LR990950.1, from coordinate 1,637,503 downwards.
TTTTAAAAGCGATTTCAACTGGTCTAGCTACCACAGTCCTCTGGGTTCGATCCTCGGTCAGTACTCAATAATAATTAATCAGCTTTCTGTCCCCTCCTTCCCCTCCACACTACTAAGCAGCACCACTGGTTGTGTCGTGGGTATTTTTTTCCCTTCTGCACTACTGGTCCAGTGGTATCGTAGGTACTTGTAAAATACATATATATTCGTTGCCTATTACACTACCTAATTTATTTTCGCAACTAGATACAGGTACCTTAAGTAAAAAACACAATTCCTATGATTTTATCTAACACTAGCTGATCCGCGCAACTTCGTCTGCGCCACATAAGAGAAAGAGAGGGTCAGAGAGAGTGTGAGTCAACCTTAAAAGATAGACATATGCTATCGCGGACTTATGATTGTTGCGTAACTTTAACTTCCGTGTTAAGATTTATGGTACGTACTAGTTAAGTTGACGTTGGACTGGTGTTAAATAAACCGATATACTCGTAAATTGGATCTAGTTGAGAAAATAAATTGGGTAGAGTAATAGGGAACGAATATATATGTACCTATTTTACAAATACCTACGATACCACTGGACCAGTAGTGCAGAAGGGTAAAAAAATACCCACGACACTAGCAGTGGTGCGGCTTAGTAGTGTGGAGGGTAAGGAGGGGAAAGAGAAAGGAGTAAATGATGCCGTGACGTCTGACAGGGGAGAATAGAAGAAGAAAACGTGTTGCGCCGACCCCGAGTAGAATGGGACAAGGAAAGATGATGATGTATATCTTTGGGAATAAAACGAGTTCCGACGTTATTTTAATTTTACCTTTTCATTCTGTGTACCACTTTATAATGTTACAAACTAAACTTACTTACTTTATTACGTACGATTTCTTTCAGAGTAACTATCGCGAGGACATTTCAGCTGTGTACTTGTACAGAGTCGTGGTTGGAGACGAGCTCGACCTGATCTCGCTGAACAAGCCCTACAAACAGAAGCACCTGTCTTCTGATGTAAGTAACGGTTCCATTATGTATCCCTTCGACTACTGAGCATGAGGTCCTGGGTTCGATTCTCAGGTCGGGCAGAGTGTTATTAGATTTTTCCTCCAAGAATTACTCAACAACGTAATCTGGATTTGTGTCCGGCTGATGGCAATAGGCTCGCCCCCTATTGCGACTTAAACATACCTGGCGAAACGTGGGTGTACTAGTAGGTGCACCTCTATCTAAATCTTCGGGGATTACCGGCGTGGTGTAATGTATGTATGTAATAATAAAAATGCGAAGATATCTCTGTCTATCTATTACTTTTCAGGCATAATTGGCTGAACGAATTTCATTGGCATTTGACACACGATTAGACTATGACCTGGTTTCAAAGATAGGATAGTTGTATCCCGGTAATACGTGCCTCTGCTTGGGGTAATTCCCGACGTCCAAGCCGGTAAAGCTGCGAGACGCACTATAAAAATGCAAATCCAGCACAACACGACATCTAAATAAAAGTGAACACTAAAAACGGGATATTTACCATGTTTACTAATTGTGTTGAGTTCCCGATATTTCGGCGCTGTTACAAGCAGCATGATCACGGAAAAACTTATTGCGGGTGGATGTTTATAAGCAGACAAATCGCTCTCGCGGTGTCTGTCCCATTTTTAGTGTTAATGATAATTTTAGTGACCATGTCAGTATAAAAACTTAATTAAAACTACTCTATCGATTTTCAATACTCGGTTCAGGGTTGTCTATTGTTTGCCCGAAGATTATATGCCATAATCATCATTTTCCCGAATTTCATTTACCCGAATTTCATTTGCCCGAATGTTTCATTTGCCCTAAAAGACATATGACATACTTTTAATTGCCCGAATTTTAGATACCATAAGATACGAATGCCATAAGCATTGTTTGCCTTATTTTTATGTGCCATAATAATTATTCGCTTCGCGGGGCTCCTACTTCTGTGTGGTTTATAAAAAAATCCCGAGTCGGGGTGCCCTAAAGTCCCAATTGCATCCAATTTCTCTTGATATAAACAACCGTTACACACCCGATGTCGATGGCAAATTATGTTATGGCATATCATAATTATGGCATGTGATAATTAGGGCTTACAATGATTATGACAAATGATGTTATGGTAAGTGACTTTATGGGAAACAATGATTCTGGCACGTGACTAATATGGCAAATGAGAGTAGGGCAAATGAGTATTATGTCGTATGATATTATGGCTGTTGACTATTATGGCAAATGATATTAGGGCAAATAGAATTCGGGTAAACGGCGGTATAACCTCGGTTCAGAGCCGAGAGCAGAATAGAATATTCTTTATTATGTAGACCATGCCAGTATTAATAACAATCATAAAAAAAAACATTTCACATAGGATGACACAACGGGCGGTCTTATCGCAAGTAAGTAGGCATTACAGCAGCGTTATTGAAGCCTAGCCTTCCTTCTACCGTCTTTTAATAAGCACAAATGCGTTACAAAGCCGTGGATAGCAATAGAAAAGCAACAGATGGAAAATGAATCAATAATCCATTTTTGTTGGCTTTTTTGAGTGTCCCACTGCTGGGCAAAGGCCTCCACTTTCTCCTTCCAAACCTCTCTCTCCTGTGCGATATCTGGTCATGACCCGCAAACGAGATCAGACTGTCACACCACCGTCGCCGCGGTCTACCTCAACGGCGATTTCCTCCGACAGTCTTCTTCTTTATCGTGTGGTTAGTGCCTAACCTGGTGTCAGAGTTTTTTTGCCGCCCATGGGCCTCTGACTTGGCTTTACATGCCGTCGAGAGATATCTGTCAGGCATGCTGGTTTCCTTCACCGAAGCAAATGATAATTATACAATCCGAAAAATCAGAGGTGCGTGTCTTGGGTTCGAACTTGAGACCTATGACTTGACAGTCCGACGATCACACCACTAGGCTATCACTGCACAGCGTCCAGTGAGTGACTTTCGTTGCTCATCTCTCCGGGTGCATTCGTGCTTCGAAGCCAGCCCACTACCACTTCAGCTTCTTCAATGCTCCATTAAAACGTTTAATTTTTCTCTCAATTTACAGGAGGTATACATTCTGGACACTCCCGACTCGGGAGTGTACGTCTGGATGGGTTCTGGAGTCAGCGAAGATGTCAGGAAGACATACCATGACATATCTAACAAATACTTCGAAGCTAAGGACTATCCGTCTTGGGTAAGTGTTTTCATGTTGCCGTGGCCGACTTGGAGATCTCTAAACAGACTTCGAACCCAAGTCGGCCGGAGCAAAGACAATCTCTGCAGAATCTCTGCAGATGGGGGTTCATGGACGGCTCGGACCTCAAATGCGTATGCGGCGTCTCCCCACAAACAATGGCCCACCTTCCATCTTGCACCGTATGCCCCATCACCTACGCTCTTGATGATTTACGTACTGCATCAGTGAGCGGGGTTTTGCGTCGCTGAGTTTTGGGCTAAACATATTTAAATTTTTGCCATCGATTTTTTTTTTTTTTTTTTTTATTCTGTATGGGCTTACTCTTGACCTCAATCTAGTCCAAGGACAGAGATGAGGTCGACGATGGAACGAGCTAACCCAAAAGAAGCCTATTAACTCGCGATTTAAATAGATTGGGGTCATATGAACTTGGAAACACCGACGCAGGCAGGGAATTCCACCCCTAAGAGGAACAAGTGTTTATTATTATTGCAGAATAGAATAGCTGCTCGTCTGACTGTCGTGTTGTTATAATGGTGCAAGCGCGACAGCTGAGCATGAGGTCCTGGGTTCTTTCCGGGTCAGGCAAATTGTTATTGGAGTTTTCATCAGGAATTTCTTAGTAGCAGCCACGGAGTCGGGATTTGTGCCCGGTTGATCGCAATAGGCTGGCCCCCTATTACATGGGACTTAAACATAACTGCCGAAATGTGGTTGTACTATTAGGTACACCTCTGTTTTACTCTTCGGGCATTACAGGCGTGATGTTATGATGATGATGAGGTTCAGCTGCGCTTGCCTAGGTTGGTCCTGGATAAGGTGACCACCCATTACATACCGAGTTTCCCCCGTGCCTCGGAAAGCACGTTAAGCCGTTGATCCCAGCTGTCATTTGTAAATCTTTGACAGTCGTTACAGATAGTCAGTGGCTCGAAAGCAAACAATCTCTTACTAAGTGGTATCGTATTACCCAGTACTAACTGGGTTGTGGAGGTCAGATAGGCAGTCGCTCCATGTAAAATACTGGTATTCAGCTGCATCCGATTAGACTAGAAGCCGACCGATATGGTTAGGAACAGGCTAGGCAGATGATGTTCTCTGTTGCTAAGGCATTTTGTACCTTATTGACCATGCTTTTGTACTTTAGGTGAACGTAACCAAGGTGTCGGAAGGTGCTGAGTGCTCCACCTTCACGCAGTACTTCAGTAACTGGGAGTCCATCTCTCCCAACTCTAAGTTGGTCACTGATTCTGGTACGTATCTTACTTCTTACTTATAATATAAACTAGCTTATGCCCGTGCGCAGCGGTGGCCCAGTCGTGGGTTCAAACCCAGGCAGGCGTATTACTTTGTGTAATTTATTTCATCACCACTGCTCTCAAAACGGTGAAGGAAAACATCGTGAGGAAACCGGCATGTCCTAGAACCAAACATTCGAAGGCATGTGACATCTACCAACCCGCACTGGGCCAGCGTGGTGGATTATAGCCCATTCCCTCTCATAGAGAGGAGGCCTGTGTCCCAGCAGTGGGAACGTTATAGGCTGATTATGCTATGCATGCTTATGCTATGCCCGTGCTATCGCCCGCGTGCAGTTCGATAATTGTCCCACGCGATCATAGTGCCGGGATAAAAAGATTCCTATAAATATAGATAAATGGAAAATTTATTTCTTTTTCTTTCTTTCTATATGTTAATACAGGTTACAAACTATCTGTGTGCAAATTTTTATCCAAATCTGTACAGTAATTTTTCTAGATGCTCACAATCTTTCGCATTTATAATATTAAGAGGGGATAGGATGCGTAAGTTTGTGAGGATGGATGGATGGATGTTTGTTACTACTGAACGGATTTTGTTGAAATTTGGCACACAGATAGGTTGTAACCTGGATTACCACATACAATATAAGATCCCGTGGGTTAATTGCCGAAATCAACGCGGATTTTTTTTTAAATCGGTTATTAAAAAAAAATCTGCTATTTCATACATTTTGACCGTGTAGGCATTGTACTTTTGTAGGAAACAGCTGATATTTTTTAATAACCGATGAAATTTTTTTAAATGGGGGGCTCAGAATGATGTACTGAATACGTAGTAACCGTTTTCGCGTAGGTGTCCCTTCTACCCTGTATAGCCACCTGCACAGCTTTCGTTGGCTTCGTTTAAATCCTGGAATTCTTCGTTGAAATCTCTGTGGTTGTGCAAGATGGGCAAGAACGGAGATGGGGCATATCTTGCAGAGGGGCTCTACACTGGCATTATATTTGGGTCGGGTCGATAATATCCCATTTGCCAATGATATTATAAATAAAAAGAGGTAGATGTCGCACTAGCGCGCGCAAATTGTTGCAGACAAATTCAGACAATAAACAGAAAGAGATAGCTATTGCGCTTGAAGTACTTAAATTACGACAATAATTTTCGTATTGTATCATACGTTCCGTATTATCTATCGCAGTCGTAACAACGCAACGATATTTGGATGACGCTCAGTACGAACGTAGCGTATCTTTCTTTAAAATATCATTACCTTCATAATATTAGTATAGATTAGGAAACTTCACTACATAATATAAAACAAAGTCGCTTCCCGCTGTCTGTCTGGATTTTAATGCAGTTTTCAGCAATAGATAGAGTGATTCAAGAGGAAGGTTTATATGTATATATTGCACCCGTGCGAAGCCGGGGCGGGTCGCTAGTGCATGATATAACGAACCAACGGTTTTTTTTTTTCAAAAACTGACCTGCTTATTGTGATCCTTGACAGATGCTGGCTACTACTCCGAGGATGCTGAACGTTCCACGCAAGCTGCCAAGCAGATTGGCAAGAGTGCGGCTGCCAGAGGATACATGCCAGACCAGGGCGAGGGCAGTCTGACTGTCACCAGGTAAGACTTATTTGACACAAGCTTTCGTATGCGGCTTCGCTCGCTTCATCATTTCAGCCGAAAGACGTCCACTGCTGGACATAGGCCTCCCCCAAGTGTCGCCACATTGACCGGTCCCGTGCGACTTGCATCCAGCGGATCCCTGCAACCTTCACCAGGTCATCGGTCCACCTAATGAGAGGCCTTCTAACGCAACGTCTTCCGGTTCGCGTTCGCCACTCCAAATCAGAAATGAGGACATCCGGAAGAGAACTAAGGTGACCGACGTAGCCCGAAGAATAGCCAAACTTAAGTGTCAGTGGGCAGGGCACATTGCTCGCAGTAGATCCCCGCAATCTTCACCAAGTCATCGGTCGGCCTAATGGGAGGCCTTCCAACGCAACGTCTTCCGGTTCGCGGTCGCCACTCCAGAACTTTTTGGCTCCATCGGCCATCCGCATCGGCAACGCCTGCTTCGTGGTAGGGAATTATCCCATAGACACGAGGACCTATCAAGCTAAACCAAATTAAGCTGATCTCTCATTGTATGGGAACCTCATACAAAGCGAGATCAGCTTAATTAAATAGAATAGAATAGAAGAGAAATAATTTATTTGCATTGAATGTAGGTACATACATGAGTTGTTACAGTAGTAAGTATTTGTTCCTGGTACATTCTACCATTTGGCGTGCAAACATTTAAAATTATAAACAATTGTTGTGAAAGCTTTTAAGTTGAAGTTGTATAACTTCAACTTAAAAGCTTTCACAACAAATCAACAAATTATTTTTTAACAAAAAATCAAAATCAAAATAAAGGAACAAATAATAATACAGCTATATTTTATCTGTTAGGAAATCTGATACAGAATAATAACATTTTTGTATTAATAAAGATGGAAGCTGTTTTTTAAAAATTCTCAAAGGCTGCTCTTTGATACTATTTGGAATCTTATTATAGATTATATAAAAAACACTAACGGGATACAAAACGTTATTTTGGTTGTTACCAACGAGGATTTCTTCCTTGTGAAATCTTATTATAGTTCGTTGGTCTATTGGTCGCTAGTGTGACTGCCGCTCATGAGCCCCTGGGTCCGATCCCCATCTCGAGCAACCTGAACTTAAACTCAAAAGCGAAAAAAACATTTAGAAATATCTCACCATTCCTCTCTAGCTTTCATTTCATCTTCCCGTCTATAAGTCTGTAAAGCACATATGATTGTAGGAAAACCGTAACAAATTGGATAAAAAACTCTCGTATTAAGAGACTGAGGCACTTTTCTACAATACATTAAATAGCAAGATACAAAACATTGTTGCTCAATTGTCACAAACACACATCCAATCTCGAAAAAACTGCAATCTAAAAATCAAATACAAATATACACACACACACACGCACTCACACACACACACACACATGTACACTCACACTCGTCAGTCACACACTTTTACACTATTTTTCTTGTTTTTGCTATTAATAGATTTTTTTTAACTCTTATTTTTCCTTTTTAAATTAAAAATAAATAAAAATAATAGAAATAAATAAATAAGTATAACTTTAATTACCCACATATTTGTTACTACTGTAATTATTTTGCTATGGAAGAGCGGTGTCTCCTAACACAGGATAATATTGCTTAAAAGGAGCCCCCAAACACGATTGTTGTAACAAATTTTTTGAATAAAACATTTTGTATTTTTTTGTCTATACCTAAAAGTAAACTCCAACTCTCCTCTTTCCAGGATATCTGGCGGAGATCAAGAAGACGTGACAGAAGAGTTCGCGTCCGGAGTATCAGTGTTGTACCAGAGTGACGTGTATGTTGTGAAGTACGAGTATACTGACGCCAACGGCGCTGATGCCTTCATCGTGTACTACTGGAAGGTGAGTACAAGTAATATTAATAACTTCTTAGCGTGATGATTTTAGCGTTTTCAATGGCTTTTTTATACTGAATGAGGTTACTCTTGACCTCAATCTAGTCCTGAGGACAGAGATGAGGTCGACGATGGAACGAGCTAACCCAAAAGAACTCGCGACTTAAATAGATTGGGGTCATATGAACTTGGGAACACCGACGCAGGCAGGGAATTCCACTCCTTGGCTGTGCGCATAATAAATAAATGATGTAGGAAAGCGCTTCGTGCGAATGTGTGGAACATCGACAAGGTATGGGTGATAACCTGCAGTTGCTCTTGGGCACACTCACCGAAGTACAATCTGTAAAAGACCGAGAAACATGCAACTTTGCGCCGATGGGCCAGGCTATGAAGCCTGGTACCAATCAGCTTATCGTCACCAATGAGCCTCTTGGCTGTGCGCTCAACAGAGTAGAGTGTGGCTTCCTTCACTTCCTGCAACGTTCAGACACGCAGGAATGACATCAAGTATCAAGTGTCCCATCGTTTGTGGAACAACACCACATTTACACTGACGTGACGTGACGTGGCCATGGCCCACCTGGAAGACTCTAAACCGACTTCGAAGACAGGTGGGCCGCTGTAAGTACATCCTGGTCCGGTGGCGTTATTCCAATAAAGCCGAGTGTGACTGTGGAGTCTCATCCCAAACCATGTCCCACCTCCTGACCCGCTCTTTATGCAACTCCACCAGCACTTTAAGAGCGTTAAACTCTTACGGCATTTCATAAAAATTTTCAAGTGATTTTTTATCGAAATGGGTGAACCGATTTTAATGAAACTTCGTACGCATAAGCAAGATACATAAGTCTAAAAACATAATACATAATATTTTCGAAAAATAGTGTTACAGCTAAATTAGACAGACAATAGAAATTTCCAATTAACTTTTTTTTTAAAGAAATTTCTAAAAGTTCTCTGTCAAGTTTTTAGACTTATGTATCCTGCTTCGTACGAAGCTCCATTAAAATCGGTTCAAGCATTTCGAAAAAAATCATTTGAACGTTTGTATGAAATGCTGTAAGACGTTACACTCTTAAGGAACCTGTTCGAAGCCATTTCCAACGATCTCGGTCTGGTCAAAAAACACCTGATTCCATAAATTAACGGGGCTTTATAGGCTAATCATAGGGTTTGTCTTCAGGGTTCTGAAGCCAGTGCTGATGACAAGAAAGCAGCTTTGGACCTGGTGTCCCAGATTGAGGAGGAGTTGGAAGGCGCTGCTACCGTTGTGAAGGTGCCTCAAGGGAAGGAGAACAAGCATTTCTTGACCATCTTCAAAGGTAAGGCAGATGAAATGGAGTTGGGAAAAACAATGATGAGATGGACGTTTTTATTGTTAAACTAGCTGTAGCCCGCGACCTTCGTCCGCAGGAAATTATTATCTATACTAATATTATATAGCTGAAGAGTTTGTTTGTTTGGTTGAACGCGCTAACCTCAGGAACTACTGGTTCTGCCAGGGCTGCGGGACTGTTCGAAAGAGATACCGCGGCCCTGGAACACAAAGGGCAAAGAAGGGACATGGATGGGTTTAGTCAGTACAAGTCTGACACTCCCTTCCGCTCCGCCCAGAGCGGGGGGGGGAGGGGGGTCATTTGATGATTTCCCATCAGAAAAAAAAAAGAAGTTCGAATTAAATATGAAATATGAATGATAAATGGACTATCCAAAACTAAAATATTATTTAGTTTTGGATAGTCCATTTATCGAGGAAGGCTATATACAACATTAGTTTCAGTATATGCAAAACCTAATACACGTGTCTAGTATTTTTATGTAAAGAATCTATGTACAAAATTTCAAAACTGTATCATGAAAATTCACAAAGCTTGTTCTGTTATCTTGTTGTCCGCACAAAAACGTGGTCACCACGCAACGCGCGCCTCCAGCGTCGTCTTGAGCTCATTGATAATAATAATTTGGCAGTAGGTACCTAAATTATTGCGATAGGTACTTAAAATCGCTCGGTGTCCAACTTTTAACTTATTAAATATTTTTGGGACAAAATATAACATGGTTTAAAAATTATTGGAATCAATTCAGTTACTTATTCTGAACAAACTATATTCAGGTTTCGCATATACTAAAAATAATGTTGTATAATAACACTACTCTACGACCAATAGAGGCTGAGCAAAAAACAAAAACAAGTCAGACGCGGCGGGTGAACCCGCGGGGCACAGCTAGTGTAATATAAAAATATCACTTCCTATTTGAATAGAATTTTGTTAATAATAAAAGGGTTTTAATTTGTTTGCCCTGAACCCAAATTCTTTTTCTAAAATTCCTAAGTTAAAGCCTAAGTGACTCCTTATAACATCAGCTATCTGCCAGTAAAAGTCTTGTCAAAATCGGTCCAGCCGTTTCGGAGATAACCCGAAACAAACAGACAGACAGAGAGACAAAAATTAAAAAAATTAAACTTTTTTTGTTATAAATACCGTTTTGACAGTAGGTACGCCTGATCAAAATCCTGAAAGTCTACCAACCAGTCTTACCAAAGGATATCGTATTACCCAATATCTGGGTTGTGGGGATTAAATGCATCTGGTCAGATTGGAACCAAGATAGCTGGGAAGACGGCGGCTGAGCGATTGGCTCCTGCGCTACGTGTCGCGGGTTCGATCCCCGCACGGAAAAAATATTTGTACGGCCTACGGGCAGTTGTCCCGGGTCCGGCTGTTTGTTTATGTGAGTTTAAATGTTTGTAAACGCACCTACGATACAGGAGAAATTCCGAGTGAGGCGCAACATTAGAAACAAGAATTTATATGGTATACAACAACTAAAAAAACCGACTACTGAAAAATCACGCTCTAATTAAATTCAGGGGACTCCTCCTATTGTTGGAGTCGGTTAAAATGTAGCCTATGTTACCCGGGCCATACTAACGAATCGATTGACACCTTATTCATCAAAATCGGATGAATAGTTTAGGCGCTACGGAGGAACATACGTAAATAGAGAATATACACACATAGACTGCTAAAATCATAACCCGGCTTCGCCGTAGTCGGGTAAAAGAGCTGATGATGATGATAATATTAACCGATATCATCATCATCATCATCATTTCAGCCGAAAGACGTCCACAGCTGGACATAGGCCTCCCCCAAGTGTCGCCATATTGACCGGTCCCGTGCGACGCGCCTCCAGCGGATCCCTGCATTCCTTCACTTGGTCCTCGGTCCACCTAGTGGGATGCCTTCCAACGCAAGGTCTTCCGGTTCGCGGTCGCCACTCCAAATGAGGACATCCGGAAGAGAACTAAGGTTCACAACGTAGCCCGAAGAATAGCCAAACTTAAGTGTCAGTGTGCAGGGCACATTGCTCGCAGAACGGATGGCTGATGGGACCGAAAAGTTAACTAATATACTATTTTCAATTTCAGGCAATCTGATAATCATCTTTGGAGGCAAGGACAAGCCTGACAATTCTAAAGGATCCTACGAAGATGACAACATTCGTCTATTCAGAGTAAGTCTTCGTTCCCCTGCCCTTATCTCAATTCATTTGGGGTCGGCGCAGCATGTCTTCTCCCATACTTCTCTATTACTCGTCATCCGCGTCTCATCTCGCCTCCAGCGTCGTCTTGAGCTCATTGATAATAATAATTTGGCAGTAGGTACCTAAATGGTTGCGATAGGTACTTAGTGTCGCTCGGTGTCCAACTTGTAGCCTTTTTTAAATGTTTTTGGGAAAAAATATAACATGGTTTAAAAATTATTGGAATCGATTCAGTTACGTATTCTGAACAAACTATATTCAGGTTCCGCATATACTAATCGGTAATCTAGACTTCGTCCGTGGCTGCTACTGAAAAAAAAAACACTTTGCCCGACCCGGGAATCGAACCCAGGACGTCATGCTCAGCAGTCACACTTGCAACTACTAGACCAACGAGGCAGTCAAAGAACAACTAACTGTATCATGTTACCCAAAAACAGATCATAGGCAGTCCATGTAACATGCTGGTATTCAGCTGCATCCAGTTAGACTGGAAGCCGACTGGAAGCTGTCTGGGATAAGGCAGCAGATGATGATGATTTTTTTTTAAATTACAGGTGGAAGGCACAGAGCTAGGTGTGGACATGAGAGCCATTCAGGTCCCGGAAACAGCTGACAGTCTGGAGGATGACGACGTGTATGTTCTGGAGACCAAAGACACCGTGTACGTCTGGATTGGCAAGGTGAGGTCTCCTTACGAAGTCTTAAACAGAAATCTTCTTCTTCTTAGCGTGTCGATGGCAATCTAAATCGTATCAACCCAAAACTGAGCTACTAGTTTGGCGCTTTCGTTAGCGTCCATCAGTTCCTGTAGTGAACAAACAACAGGACACGCAGGACACGATATTAAGTGCCCCATCGTTTGTAGAACAGCACCACATTTACACTGCAGGGCAGAGTCATTAATGAATCTCCACCTGAGCAGGTTTTCCTTGCTGCGACCAACCTGGGTCCGGAGTCTATTTAAAGACTTCCAGGTCAGCCATGGCAACTCATGTCCAGGTGGGAGATTTTGAGCAGGTGGAACGAATGGGTTAGGTAAGGATGCACTACCTCGCCACAGCTTTAGTCTTTCCGTACACCGCTCGCCAGTGAGTGGGGTGACACACTTCAGAAAGCTGTTTCGGCTTTTCAGCCTTTGCGACATGAGGGTGTTTAGATGTAAAGGGTGTCGTGTGTCTGAAATCAAAACAGAAATAACTTACATAGTTATTAGGAATAGGGTGAAGTCCCTCATCCATATTCCATAGACTACCTGTGGCCCGCGACCTTGCACCGCGTAAAATCATTATAAAAATAATACCCTGTTTGTATCGAATTTTGTTAAGGGTTTCAATTTTTTTTGCACGGAACCCTTATCGTTTTTCTGAAATAGAAGTAGCCTTAGTTACTCCTTATAACATCAGCTATTTGCCAGTAAAGTCCCGTCAAAATCGGTCCTGCCACTTTGGAGATTAGCCGCAACAAACAGATAGACAGAGTCAGACCGAGAGCCTCCTTCGCGGATTACAGGCGTGATGTTCATACAAATATACCTTTAAAATTACAGGAATCAAACGCCACAGAGAAGGAAGCAGTTGCCAGCTTCGTGGAGAAAGTCGTGAAAGAGAAGGAGGTCTCGACCATAGAGCAGGGAGAAGAACCTGACGAGTTCTGGGACGCTTTAGGTAGGTGTCATGTTTTTTGCGACAAGCCCGCCACTCTATTCCCTGTCCACTGCAAATCCTGTGCGCCAGAATCAACAGTGGCGACCACCAGAACAGCGCCGAGACAATGAAGCTCGACGAAGTCCCAGAGAAACAATTTAATTGTCTTGGATCCCGCAACGAGATTACTTAGAAAAGCATAGCGAAAAAAACATAATTTAGATGTCATGTTCATAAGTGCAAGTGTTTTTAACCAGGGACCGATTAATCGGGTTAACTGGTTAGACCTATAACCCATTTGCTTGATTAACCATTATACAGGTTAACCTGTATAATACAGGGTGTAAGGGACAGCCCTCCACAAACTGATGGGGTGAATTCAGTATATCATACTAAGATGACAGGTACAAGAAATTATTTCAGCAATGTTATGGGAATCCAATAAAATTGAAATGTTTTATTTCCTCATACTCAATGTATCGTTACCGTGGCAAAACGCACGTAGGGAACGGCAAGCGCGACGATGAGTTCGATGAACTCTGTAGCTAGGCAGGAAGTGAACAGCTGATTTCACGCGTCGTTCGTTAGAGTATTTCAACATCCATTGTTGGATTTTTGATTTTAGCCGTGTTATTTACACTGATGGAGTGCTGCGTACAGGGAATGTAATTTTACATTGAAATAAAGAAATAGTAACTGAAAAAAAAAATTAACAAGAAATTAAGTTTTCCGGAGAAAAATTCCGGTGGAATATGATTCAAAATAAGGAGCTGCACCCTGTCAGTTTGTGGAGGGCTGTCCCTTACACAATGTATATGAGTACTATTACCATTTAAATATAGCTGATTAGCCAGAATTAAAACGACAAAGCATTGAGCGCGGGCTAACTCCGTCACGTTCTTACATTTTGGTAGTTAGCTTTATACACTTCGACTGGAAGCCGGCACCCTAGGCAGCATGATGATATCAATTGTTTATTATTTAATAATTTTATAAATTTCGGACGTTTTCGAATTCCCCCCACATTCCGGACACTGAGCTAATATTCCGGACGTATGGTAACCCTACTTTAGAAGAGGTCTTTGCTCTACAATGATAGACAAGTAATACTTCCAACTCTACTCACCAGGCGGTGCCCCCGAAGAAAAGGAAGACCCCTCTGGCTGGAGGAACGCAGTCAACAGGAAGATCAACACGCCCCACACTTTGACAGCTGTCACTGTCAGTGTCACCAAGAAGATCAAGTTCGAAGATCTGGACACTGAGTTTACGCAGCAGGTATAGTGGGACGAAAATCGAACCAGTAATCATAGAGAAATCAGTGTACATGTTACACGAAAAAAACCGGCCAAGTGCGAGTCATACTCACACGCACACAGAGTTCCGTAGCACCAAACAATATAATAAAAATATTTTGAAGGCAATGAGCCTTCAAAATATTTTATATGTTGTATTGTAATACAACATATAAAATTCGCCAACCCGCCTGCCAAGCGTGGCGATTATGGCAAAACCCCCCTTCTTTGGGGAGGCCTATGTCCAGCAGTGGACGTCTTTCGGCTGAAATGATGATGATGATGATTGTAATACACTCAACAGCAAAACTGGAAATCCTGGCATCGTCCTTTGTTTTTAATAGTATGTTAATGAAAAACAAAGTTACTGATGCAGTTTAATGAAAAAGTCCCGTATCTCAAAAACTAAACATCAAATCTTTTTCAAACCAATTTTCGTTAAAAAATTTTTTACTTCTACAATCCTACATTTTTTCAGAATTTTCCTCTTGCTTTAGAAATTAGATAGTGGGGGGACACCCCCTCAAACTTCAAACTATTGACTTTAAGAAAAAATGGTTTTACGAACCTCAATGTCATTTTTAAAGACCTATCTATAGACACACCAAGCTTTGAAGAAAAAAAAAAAATCAGTTCCTTGTAGGGGGACTCAATCTTTTTTTTTTATATATATAAATATCGTAAAGCGGTTCATAAACTACATCTACCTACCAAGTTTCAACTAGTCCTAATAGTCTCGGAATAAAGTGGCTGTGACTGCAGACGGACAGACAGACATGACGAGTCTATAAGGTTTCCGTTTTTTGCCATTCGTCTACGGAACCTTATAAACGATACTGATGGAATACATAACCCCGTTATTTTTTAGAAATCAGTTAATAAAATAATAGATAATATTATACACTATGCATCACTATTTTTTAATTAGTACAAATACTTAAAGGGCTTATTAGAGAAGGTCTTGTTATTATATATGTAAAGTTTCAATAAATAATATTCATAAACAGCAAAGTTATAAGCGTTTGTTTATATCCCAAAATGTCACTCAATTTATGGAAATATAGTTTGCCGGGACCTATGAATGGCGACAGGAATGGAAAATAGTAGTATTTTCTAGTGGTAATTATTATGAATGATTGATTCAATTATGAATTTACCAGTTATGACAAATTTTCCTGGACAATTTTGGGATTTCGTTTTTTTTCACTTTTGATTACACAAATATGATCAGTAACGGGTACGGATAGAGCTCCATTTTTTTGTACTAATTAAAAAATAGTGGTGTCTAAGCAGATATATCTCTGTCTTTACAGGACCTGTCCGACGATGGAATCTACGTGCTGGACACCGGCGAAGAGCTGTACCTTTGGCAGGGAAAGAACATCCCTGAGCGAGCCAAGATGGCAAGGAGCGACATTATCAAGGTAAGGATTGGTATTTGCGAGAGTGAACTCTATTTATTATAACGCAAAGTAACTTTTGGCATGCATCATGCCACCGCTGAGGAACGACCTCGTCCCAGGACTTAATTTTTTTTCGTTACAAGGCTTATTTGGACCACAGGCTGCTGGTTTTGTCCAGCTCGTACCGCCATCTGCTACAGTGACGCTTTTTGGCTGCGTCAGGGCTCCACAATGTGGCTACTTTGGCCCGCAGCTCATTAGGCAATACCATAATCAGCCAATAATGTTCCCACTACTGGGACACACGGCCCCCTCTCTACACAAAGTAATGCGCCTGCCTGGGTTCAAACCCACGACCTACTGTTCGTAAGTCGGGGCCGCCACCACTGCATTAGGCTATAATTACAACATAATTATTTCTTATTAAAATAAAATATACTCGAAGCAGTCAGCAGACAGCCTAGTGATGTGACTGTCGGACTATCTCGAGTTCGAACCCAAGGCACGCACTGATTATTCGGATTTATGTCCGTATTGTATAATTATCACTTGCTTCGGTGAAGGAAAACATCGTGAGGAAACCAGCATGCCTGAGAGATATTACTCGACGGCATGTAAAGCCAAGTCAGAGGCCCATGGGCGGCATAAAAACTCTGACACCAGGTTAGGCACTAACCACACGAAAATGAAAATTGTTTTATGCTTTTTTCAGGAGTACATTGAGGACGACGGCTTAGAGCGCACTGCGGACTCTGCCCTGGTCGTGTTCGTGAAACAGGGTGAAGAACCCAGCGTGTTCAAGAAGCTCTTCAACGAATGGGACAACGATATGTGGGACGTAAGTATATGGAACTTAGCGAAGTGCAGTGGAG
Source organism: Noctua fimbriata (assembly GCA_905163415.1). Taxonomy (NCBI): domain Eukaryota; kingdom Metazoa; phylum Arthropoda; class Insecta; order Lepidoptera; family Noctuidae; genus Noctua; species Noctua fimbriata. The sequence goes on along the minus strand of LR990950.1, from coordinate 1,620,779 downwards.
TGATGAACATATTTCAACTTTATCACTGAGGGCATGCAAAGTCGAAATGTGTGTTAATCCCGGTTATAAACTACCTGTGTGCCAAATTTCATCCAAATCGGTTCAGTAGTTTTTGGGTGGGTGAGAGTAACTCAATCCATCCATCCCTCCTCAAACTTTCAGAATTATAATGGGAAATAATTAATCGGGCGAATAGAAACTTAATTGGCGACCAATATACTGAATGGGCCACTATTGTACCAAGTAAATAACTATTTATCCGGTCATTGCGGCAAGGAGAATATAGGAAGCAAGAGCGAGCGAAGGCTGAGAGAGACTTGTGGCACTCCGATTCGGACAGGTTAGGTTCGAAGGGGATGGCGGGGTCAAGTGAGCGAACTAAGACCCCGGAATCCCCTTCGTGTTATGTTACTTTAAACCCTGCAAACTGAAATACGTCGACTACGCCTTATCTACAATCTTGTGGTTAATTGTAGCTGCCAACCTATTATTTTTGCTACCCATTTTAATTATTTTTAAAACCCTAAAATCAGTTTAGTTTGTCGCCGCGTTAAATACATGCCATTTCTAATTGTAGGAAGATTTAAATTAAAGTATTTTATTTGTTTCTTTCGCAGAACCAAACATCCTATGAAGACATCAAGAACGAGACTACAGAAAAGAATACAAAGTGAAAAAGAAATTAAAAATCTTATTTATTTATTAATTATTTTATACATTTTTATTATTCACAATATTTTACATGTAACTATATCACACTTTGGAAAAATAAACTATTTATAACATTACACATGATGTTTCTTTAAATTTTATATTTCTGATTTGTTTAGGAACCCATATTCAGTATTTATAATGAGTACAAATTGTACATGTACAATAATTTACATAACATAACATCACGCTAACAGTACACCCACATTTCACCAGTTATGTTTAAGTCTCATGAAATAGGGGGCAAGCCTATTGCAATCAACGGGTTTTTCCATCAGAAATATATCAGTAGCGGCCACGGAGTATGGATTTGTGCTCGGTTGATGGCAATACACTTGCCCTCTATACATAGGACTAACATAAATCACTTGTGTGTACATTAGGTACACCTCCGCCTATCCTGTTAGAATTTAATGGAACCCAACCATTTTAGTTTGTATTTTGTGGCGGGTGGCGCTGCCAACGTGTCTTGTTAATTCATAATCTGTGTGTTCAGATTGGTTGCTATTGGTTACATTAAAATAAAAAGTTGTATCAGAAAATATTTCTATTATTGCTACAAATCCCTCAAATTCCTTCATATCCCTCTGGCATGATGTTATGTTGTATTGTATAATGGGCTGGTGTCCGCAACTCCACGTCAACGCGCGTATTTTGCATGCGGATGATGTTATGTTATAAAAATATACAAAAAAGTGACGGAGTAGAGAGTGCTTGGTGCTTAGTCTCTTTCATACCAGTCAGCAATATTTAAATAGTTAACCCATTTATTATGTGGGTTAACCAGTGTAATGTAGGTTAACCAGGGTTAATCAAACATAAGGGTCATAGGTCTAACCTTTGAACCCGATTAATTGTTCCCTGGTACCACTCAAACGGCAGCGATACACTGATTAATAATCTGCACGAGGTTCTTATTCTCCAACGCAGCCGCGATCCTCTCCTTGTCTGCTAGCTGCTTGTTCACTGCATGTTCGGAGACGTGGGACCCTTCAGAGACTTCTACGGTCACCTTGAAGCGGCTTGGTAGGGCACGGAGGAGCTGCACGCGGATAGAGAGGCCTGGAATGTCGAGGGATGGGGTTTTAGTGTGGTAAATGATAGTTTCGAACTGATGAATGATAACTGAAGTCTATCCAAATCCTTGTCATTAAATAGATTTCAATTTTAGGCAGTTGTTGATTAAGTTTAAACTTATACTGCCACTTACGGGATATCTTCCGTGATTGTTCATTATTTTAAGCTCCCGATATTTCGGCGCTGTTGCAATCGCCATGATCCTGGGTTGACTGGAGAATGCGGGTGGATAGAAAATAAATTGTTAAGAGCAGACAAATCTGTCTACCATCTTTCTTTGTCTTTTGCTATGCGCACTACTGGAACTCGACACTAAGTCACGGCAAAACACTCACAGTATCACCAATCACGGAAGATATCCCGTAAGTAACAGTATAAGTTTAGTTGTAAACTGTGAAAGCTTAAAACAGTGTTTGATTAAGTTTGTTTTAGAATGGCTACCTGTTATGTAGACATGAAAATCAAAAAGTGGTCATTGATGCCACTTCTTTGTAAGACAAGTAATTATCAGAACTTGCCTGGTTTTCTTTAAGCCACATAGAAAAATTCTAGAAAGCCGTGTTGTGAAATTAAAAAAAACAATCAACGCCAGCTATAATCATTGAACCCATTTGGACTTAGTATTAGTTTATTTATCTGTGGATTTTTTTATTTCCGCATGCATGCGGAAAAATATAAAAAATCCACATGTGTGAAATACATTACATGTTGAGCCTAATCGCAGTGCAATAAGAACCAGTTTTCGAGAAATTGTTTGTGTTGTACTTGTGACATAGTTCCGAGGAATGAATATTATAGGCCATATTGTTCAATAGACAGCCCCCAAGATGACCCTCTTACCCAATAAAAATCGTGTTTAGAAAATATTTCGAACTAGTTTTGCCAGCGGTTTTGCTCGCATTAATTTAGGATTTGACAATTAATTCGGGTTGTACTCTGCTTGTATACTATAATTCAAGCATGATTCAAAAAACACATGGTGCTATCATTTATCATAAGAACATTATTGTTGTTATCAGGAATTTTTAATCGTACTTTTTTTCATGATGATCAATACAATGGTTTAGGCGTGAAAAGGTAACAAACAAATTTACTTTCGCATTTATAATATTAGTTAGAATAACTAGCCATGTTTTATCATATTAGCCATTAGTAATTCATATGCTACGCAGAAGATATGAGGCGTTCTATCCCTTACAACAAAGATAGAAGCATCTAGAACTTACCTATCAACGTAGCCATGCTACAGTGTGGAATCGTCGGCGTAAAGTTAACAAACACAGTATTATCCTTATTATCCACTCTTATATTACTCTCCTCGACTACATGTAGCTCTTCCAGCGACAGAGGGTGCTCAGGATCATTGATATTGCGAATTAAATCGAAAATCTCACGTTCATCAAATAAGTCTTCTACATCTTCGTCGTAGTCTGCTGCAGTCTTTTCCCGCTCAGATTCTTTCTCGTATATGTTGGGGTTTACGTTGTCGGCTACGGATTTTGTCATTTTTCTGCGGCTTTTTAAGTTTTATTTTGTAAGAATACAGAAAATAAAACAACGCACGATCTGTCAACACAGGGGGTTATATTATGACGTTAATTTGTTCGTTCATAAATCACTGTTTGGACAGCTGTTTAAAATCATTTAGTTCTTAACAAAGAGTAAAATAAATAAAGAGGTTCTAAACAGCTGTCCAAACACAAGAGGGAGGATACGCTGCATCGTGAAAGAGAGAAAAAGTGGAGGAAAGCCTTTGCCGTAGAGGAAATTTAAGCCTTTGCCTAGGCGTTGCCAAGAAAAAAAAGTTGAAGACTCATATAACTGGGAGGGCAATGGGGTCGCCATTGCCATCAAACTTATACAATTCTTACTAAAATTGAACATAAAAAATTAATATCAACGGTTGTTTCTAAGATAAACTAAAAAACACAACATTAGTGTTTTGTAAACACTAGTAAAAATTTCTGAACGAAACCTCAACTGACGTTCTTTGCGTTCCAAAAACGGATCCTTCACTTTTACTATTTCAAACATAAAACCGTCACTTTACTCTTTTGCTCTACAACCAGATTCGCAAGGCTATCTTGCTCTACCTAAAGTAGGTTACTAGATTTGAAACGCGCAGCCTGACAGCTCAACAAGATCAATATTTCAACCAGACGATATCCTTTCCGTGTTTTTCAAACAAATTAATTTGTGAGGGGCGTATCACATCTAACAGAACTTCAGAGGAACGCAGGACATGTAAGTAAACTCATTTAAAATGGCCACAACACCCTCTCACATCTTCAAACGTTCAATTTTCTATTTAGAAAGTTGATTTATCTAAAATGTTTATAACTATTTGTTTTTGGATTAGAATTCGTCATTGCGATAGTAAATCGTCTAACAAAGTGTGTTATAAACGATTATATACATAAAGGAAGTATGTAATGTTCGTATAAAGTACTATTTCGCTAGTTTTCTTAGCTATTTGTAAGGGTGAATAGCACTGGGGTAGATAATGACGTAATTCGCCGCAGGCTTGAATATAGAATAATAGAACCTACCCTTTACTTATAAAACATAAACATAACATCACGCCTATAATCCCCGAAGGGTTAGAGAGAGGCCTACCAGTACATCCATATTTCGCCAGTTATGTTTAAGTCCCATTTAAGAGGAAGCGAGCCTATTGCCATCAACCGGGCACAAATCCAGACTCCGTGGCTGCTACTGAGAAATTCCCGGATGGAAAACCCAATGACACTTTGAATAATACATTTTAAAATAACGCTGTTATATTGCAGGTAAGTTTCAGATAATTATCTTAATCATGTTTTCCTGGTTAGATAGCAATTTTAGGGAAAACTTCAAGAGTGCTTGTACAGAAAATTGGCAATGTCGCAAAAAGCTGTCAAATATTAAGCTGTTTTGATAAATTTGGCAATATTACTGTAATGGAAATAGGAAATACCGCGGCATATAAACTTGTAATATTACTTACGGGATGTCTTCTGTGATTGTTCATTATTTTGAGCTCCCCATAATTTGACGCTGTTGCAAGCGCCACAGCACAACCACCCACATTCTCCAGTCAACCCAAGATCATGACGCTTGCAACAGCGTGAAGATATCCCATAAGTGACAGTATAAGTTAAGAAAATGTTGAGATTTCATTAGAAAATTGCATTTGTTTGACGCTGGTGCTGTTTGCTAGTTTAATATAAAACTACATGGGCACTTATGACATATCAGAAGCTAACTCTTTTTATGCAACTAAACAGTCAGAGTGTACAATAACCTCATGTTATCATACTACTGGGATAAAAAGCATCATATCAACATAAAAAGGGTGTAAATAGACCCTTATCATAGCTGAAAGGCACTTGTTCTCTCCGTGTTTGCGATCATTTTTTGTACTAGACCATACCTGGGAACCTTCTAGTAACGGAGATATTGGGGGTCAAAGTTCCAACTTTTTCACAAGTTTTTTTTTTTAAATACATACATGTTTTTAATGTAAGATTTTTACTTTAAACACCTCCACGACCCCCATACTATTCAATCCATTCATTAGCACAATGCTTTGATTGCTTTCCATCGAGTCCTACCGTAAAACGTGATTATTCACCCCAAAAAAAAAAAGTCGATTCCCAGCAATAATTTTTGCGTAAAGTTACTTAGTTTGATGTACAGAATGCTTGGTTGACGACTATGTGAAGGGTCTGTTGACACCCTGTATAATAATCCAGATTATAAACTATCTATGTGCCAAATTTCATCGAAATCCGTTCAGAAGTTTTTGCGTGAAAGAGTAACGAACATCCATCCAATCGTCACAAAGTTTCGCAGTTATAATAGTAGTAAAATTTCTGAATAAATAAATAACCAAGAAAACACCGTCTACAATGAGTTTTGATAGACACTGTTTTAAACTTTCACGGTTTACAACTAAACTTATACTGTCACTTACGGAATATCTTCCGTGATTATTCACGACGAAATATCGGGAGCTCAAATAGTGAACAATCACGGAAGATATCCCGTAAGTGACAGTATAAGTTTTGATAGACCCTTCCTACTCTCTCGAATTGATGAAATCTTCCATTCCTCAGCAGCATGGCGTCGGACCCCTGGATTGTGCAGCCGCACGAGGCCGCGAAGTTCTCAGAGCACTTCCGTAACCTCGGCCCCGTCAACGGTCACCTCACCGGGGAACAGGCCAAGCGGTTCATGCTACAGGTATGTAGATGTTGAGGCACATGCATGCATTTTTTTTTTATAATATAGGTCTTTAACTATGAAATTGCCGTTTTTTGTCGGACATTTTGTTCTGTTTGTTACTTTGACGTATAGTTATAATTTTTCCTAATTACATTTTTATTGGATTAATTGTTAAATTACGTAACTTTTAGAGTTTAAAAACCGTACTAGTAGTTGCATATTACCTCATAGGGTAGTGTGTCAAAACACCTGTTAACTTGACAGATACCATTTCGAAATGTCTTTAAAAAAAAAGATAATTTGAAATTTAGCTTCGGTCTAATTTAGCTGTAACACTATTTTTCGAAAATGTTCTCTGTCAAGTTTTTAGACTTATGTATCCTGCTTATGCGTACGAAGTTTCGTTAAAATCGGTTCAGTCATTTCGAAAAAAAATCGCTTGAAAGTTTGTATGAAATGCCGTAAAACGTTAACGCTCTTAATAAAGACAATATTTAGGATGTTTCGTAAGGAAATGACACATCCTGTTTATTGTTTGCTTTATTAACACAAACTAAAGACCGGATTACAGAACGTGTTTGAATCATCGGATATAGCTGTTTGTTCAGTCAACTAGCAACAAACTGTACGATAAAAACATCATCATCGTCATCAGCTGCCTAGCCTTTTCCCAACTATGTTAGGGTCGGCTTCCAGTCTAACCGGATGCAGGTGAATACCAGTATTTTACATGGAGTGACTGCCTATCTGACCTCCACGACACAGTTAGTACTAGGTAATACGATACCCCTTAAGTAAGACTGGTTGTCAGACTTTTTGAGCAACTGACTACCTGAAACGACTGTCAATGATGTACAAATGACAGTCGGGACCAACGGCTTAACGTGCTTTCCGAGGCACGGAGGAAACTCGGTATGTAATGGGTGGTCACCCATGCACAGACCAACCTAGGCAAGCACGGCTTAGCCTGTAGATCGATCCGAGGAACAAATCTTTTTTTTTTAATTCCATCCAATCCAAAATGCCTATCGTCTATAGGGTGATTGGTAATTAGGTGCAACAATTTTGACCCCGATAACTTGGGGTCCAAACTGAGTTGTTTTGGAGAAATCGAACTTTTAAAGTTTTTGGAAATTTTCCACCTCTCCGCCATAAACTGTGAGAAATCTACACCGTTCAGGATGTTAAGGTGATATATTGAAAAAAATGTGTTTTTTCTAGGTCGTGTAACTTGTCAAGTATGTGTAATAGGGATTTAACATTTTGGTATATGTTTTTTGACTCTTTGATCTAGTATCATGTAAAACGAATACACGATTCAATGTTTTTTTCTCGATACAAAAAAATTGCAAAGTTATATCTATTTTTTTACTTTTTTCGACATCACGGCGTAACGCTTAAAGAGTTATTCAATGGAATTTACTTAAAAAATAGAGGATTATCATATCAAAGTTTGCTCAAAGTAGTTTTAAATTTAATTCATTTATTTTGTTAAAAAGGGGTAAATTCGTTTTGGCACATCGTTTTATTCCGAGCGCACGCACATTATAGCCATCTCTTCTTTTGCGTTTCAAAAGTAACTGCATCACTTTCGCTCGCTTAGTAGATCAGTCGAGCTACGATTTATTTTCTAGCTATCGCCTTATACTGATACTTTTTTGATAGCTCATAAATGGACTATTTCGAAAACCAATCTGTCAAAACAGTACATCCTTTGGTACTTAAGCGCCATAAAGGTGAAACGTTCATGTTCTGAAACTTTCTTGCAACTACTCTTGCATTTCGAGGCTGTTTTCTCAAAATAAATGTATAACACTCGTCGTACAAATTACAGAAACGACTTCCTTGTCTCATTAGCTTTTTAAAATGGTGCTACAGTACCGTCTTTTAGTACTTGAATGTCCAGAGAACGATAGTTGTTCGTCAGTAGGTAGTATTTTAATAAAACTAGGTAGTACAGTTTTTTCGATGCTCGTCTTCCTTGTTATGCTGGTTTCACACGAGGGCAGAACAGTACTGCTACTGTTTGAACGCGCAGAACAGTACTGTCTTGACAGTAACCAAGGCAGAACAGTTAATAGCCCGCCGGTCTATTTTTTCGGGGCAGTTTGCTCCCTACAGACGAGCGAGAAAGGTGACTTTCTCGCTCGTCTGTCTTGAGGCTGGACTCGTGTGAACGCGAGGGCAATGCAGTGCAAAGAGCAGGACAGTGTGAGTGCGCGCGTCCTGACTTGTTTTAAGTTTTTCTTTCCTATTTATTTAATTTTTTACAATTTCAATTAGCTCATCCAGAGCAATTTGTGCTGCTATATTGAGTAAGTGGCGTAAATTTTGCCGTTGTCGTCGTCGACGCTCCGTCGCTTTACTCGCGGACTGACTGGTCCTATATTTAAACGCCACTGTCCGTTCAAGCTGTTCTGCCCTCGTGTGAAACAAGCATTACAGATTTTCTTGTTACCACATTTGCGACACCAAAAACAACTAAACAAAATGCTCTAATTCCAGTCTCAACTCCCGCCACCGATCCTGGGACAAATCTGGTCCCTAGCGGACACCAATGCTGATGGGAAACTGGATCTTAGAGAGTTCTCCATCGCTTGCAAGGTATTTGACTCTCCTTATCTTGGTTTTAGAAACGATGGATGGATGAACATGGTGTGAATGATAGCATGAAGGTTGATAGGGGAGAATGGAAGATAGCCGTGATGCGCCGACCTTCAAGTAACATGGGACCATTGCATAATAAAATATTTCGCCTGGTATTCTCTTCCCAAGAACCATTGATTGTCCTTTTCAGTAAATTTAGGGACTCTCATTTAGTGAATCAAAATAAAATAAATTACTAACTAGTTTAACTATTTAGTATGATTCACCTATTTAGTTTTAAATATTATATACATTAATAAATTAAAATAACCTATATTAACTAACTAACTTAAAAATAAACTTAAAAAATGGCGTCAAAAAACTCCTCCTCAACGCTCTCAACTGGTAATGTACCCAAAAGACTGGCGGCGTTGCCACGTTGTATGGCAACGCTAAGCCTTTGGCCAAAGTAAAAGCCAGCCCTTGGGTCACGGGAAGAGTCAACTAAATGTTTTAAATTAATTTAAATATTGAATTATTAGTTCATGATTGCTTTGTTAAGTTAAAAAATGAATGTTCGGGTAATTCAATCACACACCGTGGCAACACATCGGCAGCATCGCAACTGATGACGTATTCTTTGGCCAATCACGTGACCCAGCTGTCACGGGAAGACGCGAAGTGTATTATTATACTTCGCCTGGTACAAGGGCAGGAAGATGGATCGTCGCCGACGCCACGCAAACCGGCAGCGCGATGAGAGAACAATGTTCAGGACAAATTGACCTGATCAGAAAACGCTTCACTCAGAAAAAACCTTCATCATTTGCCTGCCTTTTCCCAACTGCGTCGTTGTTCCCAAGTTCATATGACCCCAATCTATTTAAGTCGCGAGTTAATAGGCTTCTTTTGCGATAGCTCGTTCCATCGTCGACCTCATCTCTGTCCTCAGGACCAGATTGAGGTCCAGAACAGGCCCATCATCACTACATAGTATAAAACAAAAGCGCTTCCCGTTGTCTGTCGCATAAGATCTAAGCATACATAGGGACACCTATGTATGCTTAGATCTTTAAAACTACGCAACGAATTTTGATGCGGTTTTTTTAATAGATAGAGTGATTCAGAGGAAGGTTTATAAAGGGTGTAAATAGACCCTTAACATAACCGAAAGGCACTTGTTCTCCTCGTTTATGCGATCATTTTTTTTTTGTTCTAGACCATACCTGGGAACCTTCTAGTTACGGAGATATTGGGGGTCAAAGTTCCAACTTTTTCACAAGTTTCTTTTTTAAATACATGTTTTTAATGTAAGATTCTTACTTTACTCACCTCCACGACCCCCGTACTATTCAATCCATCCATCAGCACAATGCTTTGAGTGCTTTCCATCGAGTCCTACTGTAAAACGTGATTTTTCACCCAAAATAAAAGTCGATTCCCAGTAATATTTTTTGCGTAAAATTACTTAGTTTGATGTAAAGAATGCTTGGTTGACGGCTTCGTGAAGGGTCTGTTGACACCGTGTGTGTATACAACATTAGTTTTAGTATATGCGAAACCTGAAACACGTGTTTAGTATTTTTATGTAAAGAATTTATGTACAAAATTTCAAAACTGTATCATGAAAACTCACAAAGTTATAAGCTTGTTCTGGTACCTGGTTGCCCGCATAAAAACGTGGTCACTACGCAGTGCGTCGCGGGCGCGCCTCCACGTCGTCTTGAGCTCATTGATAATAATAATTTGGCAGTAGGTACCTAAATTATTGCGATAGGTACTTAATTTGGCTCGTTGCCAACTTGTAACTTTTTAAAATATTTTTGGGACAAAATATAACATGGTTTAAAAATGATTGGAATCGATTCAGTTACTTATTCTGAACAAACTATATTCAGGTTTCGCATATACTTAAAATAATGTTGTAAAAGAAATTATTCTAAATAAAACTGTATTTCCAGATAATCAACTTGAAGCTGCACAATATTGAAGTACCGAAAGCCTTGCCACCGTCACTACTTACCTCCCTCAGTCCTACCGGTAAGTTCAGTCTTATAAGACGACTAGCTGTGTTCCGCGGCCTCGTCCACGTGAAATGCTTATAAAAATAGTATTCCCCTATTTGAATCGGATTTTGTTAAGAATTTCAAGGGTTTTAGTTTTTTTGGCACGGAACCCTAAGTTACTCCTTCTAACATCAGCTATCTGCCGGTAAAAGTCTAGCCAAAATCGGTCCAGCCGTTTCGGAGATTAGCCGGAACAGACAGACAAAAATACCGTATATCTATACTAATATTATAAAGCTGAAGAGTTTGTTTGTTTGTTTGTTTGCTTGAACGCGCTAATCTCAGAAACTACTGGTTCGATTTGAAAAATTCTTTTAGTGTTGGATAGCCCATTTATCGAGGAAGGTTATAGGCTATAAAATTTTACGCGGACGAAGGTCGCGGGCAACAGCTAGTACTTTCATATGCACTCAGTAAAAAGCTGTTCAATTTAATTTTTTTCTCCACAGCTACCCAAAAACCCCAATTCGCGTCCCCCACGCCCACGCCGATTAAGCCTCCGATTCCTCCCATGCCCTCCCTCCCTCCTCAGCCCCAACAGCCCCTGATCTCCGGCCTATCATCAACCACCAGCAACCACTCCCTCTTAGGGGACCTGGTAGGCCCTCCTATGGTTGCTCAACCCCCTTTAATCCCACCTATAGCTCCGCCTGCTAAACCTATGATTCCTAATGTACCTGACCTAATTTCTGGAGTGAAGCCTGGGCAGCCAATGGGCTCGCAGTCTTTGGTTAACACGCAACCGTTGATTGGTGGGCCACCGCCTATGGTTGCTTCTCAGCCTTTGATCGGTTCTCAACCGATGGTTCCTTCCCAGCCGTTGATGAGCTCTCAGTCAATGTCGTCCCAACCTTTAATGAGCTCTCAACCGATGGTTCCTTCTCAACCTCTGATGTCTTCACAGCCGTTGGTTGCCGGTCAACCACAGCAACCTATGTTACCATCTCAACCTCTAATGAATCCTCTGATCGGCCAGCAACCACCCCTCATTCCAAATCTGCCGATAGATCAGGCATTTTCCATGTCCAACCAGCCTATTATGCCTCCAGCTCAAAATAGGGGATTTGTGTCACCCCCTGAGGGGACCCAAACTTCGATGGCTTCTCAGCCCATGGCCAGCCAGTCTCCTTTGACCTCCCAGCCTATGTCTACCGGCTCAGGGTTTGGGTCTTTGATGAATAGTCCTCCATCGGGTGTCAATGGTGCCGGCAGTGTGCTCAATCAGCCTGTGACGTCGACCCCGCTGGCGGCGATGCAGAAAAGTGATAGCATGTCAAAACCAGGTAAGAATGACTATTTCTAGATGTTTAGGAGTGACAGGTTGAACAGCTGACTTTCAAATGGGTGGAATATACTAGAATTTAACTCTTAATAAATAAAAACCCTTCAAAAACATAAATGTGAAATGAGAGCCAAGTTCTATATTATGATATATGCCTTGGTTGTTGACTTCAACGACAAAAGTGAGATCTAAATGGGTGCCAAGTTCAGTGGTGAGTCCTGAAATTTATTTATAACATCAACAGTGGCAAGGAATACTTAAAAAAAATATAAATACTTACCGTGCCATCTTTATATATTTTTGAAATAGCTTTGTATATTAGACATCATCCATCACTATTTACATTAGAGCTCAGATCGCGAAATAGAAGTCATTTGTATAATAACCTTACCAGACAATATAGAACTACCCTCTTTGGGAAAAGTGTGTTTGCTATGGCCACAAAGATCTACAATAAGATTCCTAATAACATAAAATAATGTAGCAATATTAAGGTCTTTAAAAAGAAATTGTTCCAATTTCTTATAGAAAACTGTTACTACTCTGTTGCAGAATTTTTAGCTAGTAGAACTTTTTAAATGTTTCATGTCCGCTTGACTTTAATTTATTGTTGTTTTAGTCTTGTGTCTATCATGCATGACCAATAGTAGTAATATAATTTATATTTGAACAAAAATTGAATTTATATCAAATAATTGTAATTTTAGACTCATATTTTCAATATATTATATATTATTAATATATTGAAAATATGTAAATATGTATGTGTATGTTGTGTGTGTGTATTGTAATTATGTATTTTTATTATTATTATTTATTATTATTGAAGCAGTGATAGCCTAGTGGTGTGACCGTCGGACTGACAAGCCATAGGTCTCGAGTTCGAACCCAAGGCACGCACCTCTGATTTTTCGGATTCATGTGCGTATGGTATAATTATCACTTGCTTTTCGGTAAAGAAAAACATCGTGAGGAAACCAGCATGCCTGAGAGATATTTCTTGACGGCATGTGAAGCCAAGTCAGAGGCCCATGGGCGGCATAAAAACTCTGACACCAGGTTAGGAACTAACCACACGATAACGAACGAATATATTATTTCAAATTTGTATGCCCAAGTGGCTGATCATGGAATGTACATTATCATTATAAATTATGTATTGAACACCTGCATGTTACCCATGTATCACAAATAAAAGATTTGATTTGATTTGATAAAATATTTTATAACAACTTAAAATATCATTTCTTCTTATAACTTACGATAATAATTATATTGACGCCTAAGGTCTGACTTGGCTAGTTCTCATATACTCTATGTCTCAACATATGAGCCAAAGACATGTTTATGTGAAATAGTTTTTGAATTATGAGGGGGTCAAAAGCGGCTCCAAATGTTGCTGTTCGCCAGTTCTGTTAGCTTGAACTTGGCTTGATACGCTACCGCGTGTCTAGATATTACGTAGTTTCAGCAACTTGCTTTGAGTGACGAAATTAGTGCAATGTTTTGGTAAATTCCATCACCCAAATACCCTAACACCACATAACAAATATTTTGTTTGTTTGGCTTAGGGCAAATCAAATTTGACGTTTTGAAAGTACTGATACTGTTAGCCTGCGTCATCCCACTGCTGGGCAAAGGCCTCTCTCCATGACTTCCAAATTCTTCGATCCAGGGCCAATGTGGACCACTGGTCGTTAGTTTTGTCCAACTCGTCTCGCCATCTCCTGCGAGGTCTACCTCGTCGCCATCTGGCTATGTCAGGGCTCCACATCGTGGTTATTTTGGCCCACAGCTCGTCGGGCATGCGGCAGACATGGCCAGCCCAGTCCCACTTTAGCAAAAGCGGCTTTTTGAGCAACGTCAATGATTTTACAACTTTAGCCCATGGATAAAAGATCAAACACGTAAATTTTGACGGCACGGTTGGCGCAATGGCTGAGCGATTGGCTGCTACGCTGCGTGTCGCGGTTTCGATCCCCGCACGGAACAAATAGTTGTATGTATGTCCTTTAGGTAGTTGTCCCGGGTCTGGCTGTTTGTGTATGTGAGTTTAAATGTTTGTAAAAGCACCCACGATACAGGAGATATCGCAGTGTGGGGCAAGGTTTAAAAAAAAAAGTCTTTAGGAGTAGCGAAGGGTCAATTTTTGTAAGAAGTACAAATGTTTAGTGTGATTATATTATTTGTCTATACAAAATTATTTTTAGTATATGCGAAACCTGAATATAGTTTGTTCAGAATAAGTAACTGAATCGATTCCAATAATTTTTAAACCATGTTATATTTTTTCCCAAAAATATTTAAAAAAGTTAAAAGTTGGACACCGAGCGACTTTAAGTACCTATCGCAATAATTTAGGTACCTACTGCCAAATTATTATTATCGATGAGCTCAAGACGACGCTGGAGGCGCGCGCTGCGTGGTGACCACAATTTTGTGTGGAAAACTAGGTAACAGAACAAGCTTCTAACTTTGTGATTTTTCATGATACAGTTATGGAATTTTGTACATAGATTCTTTACATAAAAATACTAGACACGTGTATCAGGTTTCGCAAATACTAAAACTAATGTTGTAGAATACTGACTGTGCCATTTTTCAAAGGGAATCCGGTAGGAATTGAGTTGTATGGAGCCTTCGCCACTGGTCTTTAGTAACTTTTTATAATTTGTATGACGTACTTAATAAAAAATGTAGCTGAATATTTTTTATTTGTACTTTTGTAATCCATTTAATTTTGCATACACTGTATTGTCTCAAGACGAAAGTCTATGACCAGTGTGTGTTGCCAGTGATTACTTACGGGACCGAAACATGGTCGCTCACAATGGGCCTTATCAGAAGGCTTAAAGTCACCCAAAGGGCAATGGAGAGGGCTATGCTTGGAGTTTCTTTGCGTGATAAAATCAGAAATGAGGGCATCCGCAAGAGAACCAAGGTAACCGACGTAGCCCGAAGAATAGCCAAACTGAAGTGGCAGTGGGCAGGGCAAATTGCTCGCAGAACGGATGGCCGATGGGGCCGAAAAGTTCTGGAGTGGCGACCGCGAACCGGAAGACGCTGCGTTGGAAGGCCTCCCACTAGGTGGACCGATGACCTGGTGAAGGCTGCAGGGATCCGCTGGATGCGAGTCGCACGGGACCGGTCAATGTGGCGACACTTGGGGGAGGCCTATGTCCAGCAGTGGACGTCTTTCGGCTGAAATGATGATGATGATGATGTATTGTTATTATTAGTTACTATTTTTAAACTTGTTCTTACAGGTTCTCTGGTGACGAGTCCCACGGAAATGCCGATGGGGGTGATGAGTCCTCCAACAACTGTGGAATGGGGTATACCACAACCGCAGAAGCTCAAGTGAGTGTCTTTCATCCTTTCTGCGTCCCAACTACATAATGTTGAGCTCATTACATTCTGAGTTGAGCTAAACGATTACTTACAAATGCTCTGACTGGACAGATCCACTCAAATAGGTGTGGTTATTTCATCAAACGACTATCTTAGTGTCTGAGATGGTCTTTGGCCTTTATGATACACATCATCATCTGCTTGCCTCCCAACTATGTTGGGGTCGGCTTCCAGTCTAACCGGATGCAGCTGAATACCAGTATTTTACATGGAGCGACTGCCTATCTGACCTCCATAACCAAGTTAGTACTGGGTAATACGATATCCCTTGGTAAGACTGTTTGTCAGACTTTGGGGCCACTGACTAATCAGAAATCATTACACATGCTGATAATGTAGGTATACATATAAGTTGGAATATTTATTAAGTGTGCCGATACCTTTTACCTTACGGCATGCAACATAATTATTAGGTTTGAATTAAATTAAATAGTATTATAGATACAGCTATTAGATACGATTATTATTAGCCATAGTCAAATTTAATAGGTACCGATCAGACTAAAAAGAGAAAGAAAAAAAAAAAAAAAAATAACTCAACATTAAATTAATTAATGAATTAAATATATTCTCGCAAATCATATAATGAAGTATAACTATGACATAATGTGTAATGTTAAAAAAAAAAAGCTTAATGTCAAAATATTACATAATCTGGTAATGTCAAAATCTGTTATGTCAAATTATAATACAGCAACAACCATAAAATATAAATAAATAACAATTTCATTATTATAATCTAAAACATTGGATATTGCAAAGACATTCGATATTGCAAACCTGTAACGATTGTCAAAGATCTACAAATGATAGCCAGGACCAACGACTTGACGTGCTTTCCGAGGCACAAAGGAAACTTTTTATTACACGTGGTGTTCGCTCTGCCTATAGATACACGCAGCTATTCAATGCAACGGACCGCGCGAAGACGGGCGCGGTGTCCGGTGCGCAGGCGAGGTCCATCATGTTGCAGTCGCGTCTACAGCAGCAGGCGTTAGCGCAGATCTGGGCGCTCGCGGACCTGGACGCGGACGGGAAGCTTGGTGAGTATTGTGCCGTGTGCGGACACTGGGTAATAGTGCCTTCACTGAATATGGTAATATTGCGACCTCATGGGAATATTGCACAAAAATGTAATATCGTCACCTCGGTCATAAAAGTGAATGAGTATTTTAAAAAAAAGTTACTTTGGGAAAGTTGTTTGTTATCATGAGTACAATCACGTGTTTAAGTATCGGTCACTAATTACCAGTCACCCTATATAACATTATTTTTAGTATATGCGAAACCTGAATATAGTTTGTTCAGAATAAGTAACTGAATCGATTCCAATCATTTTTAAACCATGTTATATTTTTCCCAAAAATATTTTAAAAAGTTACAAGTTGGATACCGAGCGACTTTGAGTACCTATCGCAATAATTTAGGTACCTACTGCCAAATTATTATTATCAATGAGCTCAAGACGACGCTGGAGGCGCGCGCTGCGTGGTGACCGCGTTTTTGTGCGGACAACCAGGTAACAGAACAAGCTTATAACTTTGTGATTTTTCATGATACAGTTTTGAAATTTTGTACATAGATTCTTTACATAATACTAGACCCGTGTTTCAGGTTTCGCATATACTAAAACTAATGTTGTAGATGTCCTGTAAAACAACATAGACTAATTAAGTAAAAAACTTCGATAAAATGAACATGTTCTTTTCTCTTGCTCCTCAGGATGTGAGGAGTTCGTCCTGGCTATGTATCTGTGTGAGAAGGCGACTCAGGGAGAGCCAGTGCCTGTTAAACTACCACCAGAACTGATACCGCCTACATTCAGGTAAGATAGTAGCCTGATTGTATATTCAACCTAAAATTGCCCCCCCCATGGTACAGTTCCAAGATTCCGCCGCAATCAGACATTGACTGTCGTCCTCGCCTTGAGCTGTAAACATCAGGGCTCTGTAGAAGCACGCTGTGGTGTGGGTAGACTGGTAAACAAGTCGCGTGATGTCACCACCAGCGCACTTGCGATCCGACATATAAAATACTAGCTGACCCGCGCAACTTCGTCTGCGTTTGGATTTTCCCCGTTTTTGCAATCTTTTTCATAAATGCTCCGCTCCTATTGGTCGTAGCGTGATGTTAGCCTATAGCCTTCTTCGATAAATGGGCTATCAAACACTAAAAGAATTTTTCAATTCGGACCAGTAGTTCCTGAGATTAGCGCGTTCAAGCAAACAAACAAACTCAGCTTTATTATATTACTATACATTAATAAAATAACTATACTTTTCTCTGCAGACGCGACTCAGTCTCGTCAAACACGAGCGCTAAGTCGTACGAAGAGAGACGGAGGGAGAACATGGCTCGCGGTCAGGCGGAGCTGGAGCGGAGGAGATCTCAACTGGCTGACGCACAGCTCAAGGAGAAGGTATGGTGTTTAAATAATGAGTGTAAGAAGACCCTTAACGAAGCCGAAAGGCACTTGTTCTCCCCGTCTTTGCGATCATTTTTTTGTTCTGGACCATACCTGAGAACCTTCTAGTTACGGAGATATTGGGGGTCAAAGTTTCAATTTTTTCACAAGTTTTTTTTTTTAATATATGTTTTTAATGTATGATGAATGTACGTACTATACAATCCATCCGTCAGCACAATGTTTTGAGTGCGTTACATTGAGTCCTACACTGCCGTCGTAAGAAAAAAGGGCACAACTAACATTTTTGTCAAAATTGAGTTATATACATATTTAGAATCAGAAAAAAAAGGCACATCTACTCAATTTTTTATAGAATTTTATCTTCAAGGAATTCGGAGATACAGTAGGCTCAAAAGGCACAAATGAGACTAATATTCATGTTTTATAGAATGAAAAGGCACATTTATTAACCATTATATTGAAAAGGCACAAATACGTAGATGTGACTATTACTTCATACAGATTTTTACTAAAAACTACTTTGAAAAGGCACACTTACAACATAACATAAAGAAAAGTCATAAACTTTAAAGTCGATTTTCTCCATATTTATAAAATGTTAGTTGTGCCTTTTTTCATTATGACGGCAGTACAGTAAACCGTGGTTTTACTCCAAAAAGTCGTTTCCCAGCAATATTTTTTGCGTTAAGTTACTTAGTTTGATGTACAGAATGCTTGGTTGACGGCTTCGTGTAGGGTCTGTTTACAACCTGTATATATGCCTAAAAAAACACTATTGTAAAATCTATTTTAGTATTTCTTCGGGGATAGTTTAAATCCGCGGAACTAGCATTGGATAATTCCGCGTATCTGACAAATGTAGCCAATTTCAATTACGCGTTGTCGTGGTGACTAAATTAATGAATTTAATAGATTTCTACTGTTAACAATACATAGAACACATTAATTGTTACTATTCATGTAAAAATGAGGTCAAAAATCGTTGAATTAAAAAAAAAAAATAAACTTATAACCTTCCCCTGTAAACCTACACGTAGTGCAGATACGCGCACTTTACGTGTGGTAGATTCGCGGATTTGCACTATCCCCGACGATATGTTACTGATTTTTATGCCATTCGGTAATGAATGAATTAAACTTAAAAAAAAAACAAAACAATCTTATAGTTTCTTGGTCATTCTTCTCCATAGAGATCTACGCTTTGGAAGGGCAGCTACAGTACTTTCACAAGTTATCATGCCTTGTGCCTTGTGACTGTAGCTTCGATTTTTTTATTTTGACATTCAAGTGCCTGTAATGGTCTAAATATATGCATTTTCATCATCATCTGCCTGCCTTTTCCCAACTATATTGGGGTCGGCTTCCAGTCTTACCAGTTGTAGCTGAATATAAGTATATTACATGGAGTGACCTCCACAACCCAGTTAGTACTGGGTAATACCATACCCCTTGGTAAGACTGGTTGTCAGACTTTTGGGATCATTGACTACCTGTAACGACTGTCGAAAGATCTACAAATGACGATAATGATGAGATATCATTAATTTTATCGATTTGTATTGTACTAATATTATTTTTGTTCGTTCAACGCTACCAAGGAAGCTGAGGTAAACCCCATATTTTTGTACAAATACTATCCTTTTTAGAGAAACATTATTTTGTCCTTTATTTCCTCCGTAAGAAGCGGTGGAACTTCTTCAAATTCAAATTCATTTATTTTGTGAACATAAGTAAAACAGCAGGTGGCATATATAAAATTCAGAAACTATCTATGTACCGCCGTTAAGCATACATTTTTTTTCTAACAATGGTTTATACTATTAAATTGCTTCATAAAAATAAATAAAGAAGTCAATAAATAACAATGCAATTTGGTTTATTAAATAATTAAAATCATCAAATAACACAACATAAAACAACAAAACGAAAACATTACCTAACTTTATGTCATCTATGTCAATATTAAAATAACATGCATCAATTGTCAGAGTTATGTCAATATAAGTATTAATATAAATGTATAAGCAAATAGAATGAATAAATAAAATGGCAACATTATAACAGTTTGTCATTTAGAAATTCTCTAACAGCTAATATACTTTGTCTATCAATAGTTCTTAAAGTCTGTTTTTAAATTCTTTGAGGCTTTTACACTCTTTAATTTGTTTCGGTATATTGTTGTACAATCTGGGTGCCATTGCAAATACACTTTTATACATTCTTACTTCGAAAATCGAATTTGCCTTGGCGGTTGAGAGAATGTTGCATGCTCACTCAAATGCCTCTCTGATGGTGGCAAGTGTGTTGGATGATTTAGTTCCCTTCAAAATGGTTGAATGTTGAATGGTGCCGATACATGCGTCATGTTCGTGAACGGGCGCTGTCAGTAGGGACTGGTCGACTCTTAGCTGTCATGGTTTATTTTTGAACTGTTGATTATATCTTTTTACTCTAGACGCTCTTGGCTTGCATTTCTTTATACATCGCTCTCACATAAATGTTTAGTCTCCACATGAATGATGTAACAATATTTTGATTGAAAATAGTGTCCATGGAGTTTCTTGCCCATTCTTCTCCATAGAGATCTACGCCTTGGAATGTCAACTACAGTACTTTCTCAATTTATTATGCCTTGTGTCTGTGACTGTAGCTTCGATTTCTTTGTTTTTCTGACATTCAAAAGTGCCTGTAATGGTCTAATTGAAATAAATGCTTTGAGTTTGAGTTTATACAAATAAAATATCCCTTACTGAACACCTTTAAAATACATAACGATCGTCTGGCAGTTTGAGTACTATAAGCGACATACCCAAATGTCGCTTTGGTATTGTTCGTCATGTCGTTGAGCTCCTTGAGTAAATCTAGCTACACGATAACTGACAAATGCTCGCACTGACTGGACAGGTCCACTCAAACCTGTGTGGTGCTTTCTTCAAAAGACCACCTCAGACACTAATCTGCATAGTCCTCATGTGAGTTGACCAATATCATGTCTGGACCTTAAAAGAGACGGTGACCTCTGAGTTTGTTTCGGCTGTTTCTTCTCAGAGTAGTCAGGTACGAAATACCGGCCTGACCTGGTTTTAAAAAAAATACGTGTTAAAGTGTTTGTAAAAACATATTTAAAAAACATTAAACATTAACAAAAACAAACATTATTTTTAAAAAACAAAATAAACATTATTTTTATGTCATAATGATAAATATTTGGCAACTGAAACGCAAATGTTGTGAGACTATTTTAATCTTTTTTTTTTAGTAATCTCGTATTGTCCCACTCCTGAGCAAAGGCCTCCCCCCATTCCTTCCACTTCTCACGATGGTGTGCTTCTTCTCGCCAATTCGCGAGGAAGCCATCCAAGACGTCCCGCCATCTTCTCTCCGGTCTACCGCGACCCCCTCTAGCTGTTTCACGGCATCCGGCAGACATGGCCTGCCCAGTCCCACTTTAGTCTGGCAGCTTTATAAGCTACGTCGGCAATTTGCGTTCTGGAGCGCTGGGTGCTACGATTTTACTCTTTACCATTGACAATTTAAATGCCTTCAGGCCGAAAGAGAGCGTAAGGAGCGAGAAGAAGCCGAAAAGAGGGAGAAATTACGTCTCGAACTACAGAAGAGAGAACAAGAAGAGTTGATGAGAAAGCAGAAGGAAGAACAAGTAAGTCACTGATTTCACATTCATATTGATAGAATAAAAGACCACCTTTTTAGAATTCCGTAGCCGAATGGCATAAATGGAACCGTTATAGATTAGTCATGTCTGTCTGTCTGTCCGTATGTCACAGCCATTTTATTCTGAAACTATTAGGACTACAAAGTTTAAACTTGGTACTTGGTAGAATACATCTAGTATTCTGTGAACCGCTTTACGATTTTAAGGGCATTACATGGCTCAAATCCCAAAAACAGCGTATGTTCAAAGAAATTTGTTGATGAATCCCTTCGTGCGTTTTCCGTGTCAAAAAAGTATGTTATAGTTAAGTTCATCACAAATAAATTGTATTGTTTAAAATTTTAATAAACCTTCTCAATTTTTTTTGGTTAATCGTAGAAAATAGGTCCTTTTTCAACCTTAATTGTAAATTATCTCTGTAACGGCAGAATAGATCGGCATGATTTTTTTAACAACAAATACGTAATGATATACTTAACAATCTGTATTGTTTTTTTTCTGTTATTTCTTTTAATATTTTTAAATAATAAATAAAAACCGAAATTTTGCGAAATGTGCGGGGCAAGTCAACAAAAACCAGTACAGGGATCAAGTCATCAAGGTCATCGAGCAATGTAATGCCCTTAATACAAAATATAAAGTTTGAGGGGGGGGGGGCTCTCCATAAACGGAACTGAAACTAAAAAGAAATACACATATAACCACTATCATCCATCAGCTGCCTAGCCTTTTCCCAACTATGTTAGGGTCGGCTTCCAGTCTAACCGGATGCAGCTGACTACTAGTATTTTACATGGTTCGACTGCCTATCTGACCTCCACAACCCAGTTAGTACTGGGTAATACGATACCCCTTGGTGAGACTGTTTGTCAGACTTTTTGAGCCACTGACTACCTGTAACGACTGCCAAAGATCTACAAATGACAGCCGGGACCAACAGTATAACGTGCTTTCCGAGGCACGGAGGAAACTCGGTATGTAATGGGTGGTCACCCATCCATAGACCAATCTAGGCAAGCACGGCTTAATCTAAAGATCGATCCGAACGGCTGTTATTATTTAGCCCCGAGCCCCTCACATATTACTACTAATAATATTCATATAAGATTTTAAACTATCATGGTCACTAACATTATCATTAACACTAGAAACGGGATATTTACCATGTTTACTGTTTTTGTCGAGTTCCCGATATTTCGGCGCTGTTGCAAGCACCATGATCACGGATAAACTGAAGTTATTGCGGGTGGGTGTTTATGAGCAGACAAATCGGTCTACCCTCTTTCTTGTTCACTTTTTGCACTCAGTACCGCTACCACTGTCACTCGCAACTCGATTCTGTTCCCGACACACGAAACTCACTGTGTCCGCTCGCGAACTTTTTTCAAAAAAAGTTACAACTCAACAATGGACACGGCGCGTATCGTTAGGAGGTTCCTCTCTCAAGAGCCCTGACCACCGGTAGCTCGGACCCTGTTCCCGATGCCGGTGGGCTACTATTTTTTATATTTTTAAATGTTTTTTTTTTAATATTACTTTGTATAGAAATATTTTTTTTACCAAATTTTTGATACCAGTAGTAACATAAAAAGTCTGCCAAACTGCAAGACAGTTTGTCGGCAGTTGTTCTCGTTTCACAATAACAATTAAAACAAATTTAGTTTTTTTTTTTTATAAAATTACTAAAATAAAGTATTAAAAAAGAAAGTGAATTTACAGATTACATTCTCACATTTTACACCCATACATAATAGATGCAAAATTAGCTATGGACACAATGAGAGGTAGTGTTTTTTAAGAACCTTTTTAAGTTGGCTGGTTGATTTGACTTGCGATATCAATTGTGGGGGTAGCTCATGCACTAATGTCGGTACTACATATTTTCTAGTGCGCTTACCAAAGTAGTTTGTCACTTTGGGAACAGCAAGCGTCTTCTTTTTCGATAAACGAGTTGGGTACATATACCTACGTTCTTCCTTGTGATTTTGATTATAAAATTGTTCTGTCAAGATATTAAGCTTAGTTTTAAAATGGACTGGAATTACTTTACAAATTTTTAATAGTTTTTTTTTAAACTTTTTCTAGTGTTTTTATCTACAAGTAGTTTAAGTAACCTTGTTTGCAAGATATAGATTTTATTTAAATGTGTAGGGAACGTAAGGCCATATCCACCCAACCCATATTCAATAACTGAGTCAGCCAGTGCATAGTATAACGTATACAATACTTTTCTGTTGACAGCATGTTTAAGAGTCTTTAGTTTACCCAGAATGGATCGTAGCTTATTGCAAACATTGTTGACATGCAGATTCCAAGTGAATGTGTTATCTATGACTAATCCTAGGTACTTATAAGATGTAACTGTTTCCAAATATGAGCATTGACAATTCAGTTTGTTGTTATGTAAACATTCGTACGAATGGCCTTTCACTCCCACTGTCCACAAATTATTTTTATATTTATGATACGGCGATTGAATGAGCATGGACTTAGTTTTACTAATATTAATTATAATGCCATTATCATGTGCCCACTGAACTACACTGTCAAAATCGTTTTGCATATCTTGCTGTATTCGATCAATATTATTATGACTATAGACCAGGCAAGTATCATCAGCGTACATAAACGCCTTACATTTTTTTAATACGTTAGACATGCTGTTTACGTGCATATATCCTAATGGCCCATATACTAAACTGGTCGGAACTCCGAATTTAATGTCGCCCCGTACACTTTCAGTTCCACTGATACACACTTTAAGTGATCTTTGGTCTAGGTACTTGCTAAACCATGCATTCATGGGGCCCCTAATGCCGCATTCACTCATAGCCTGCAGCAAGCCGCCGTGGTCCAATGTATCAAATTTAGAAATGTAAATTATATGTATAGAAAATAATTAAAGAAATAATACTCATATTTCATTTATTTTTTTATAGGATAAGCGTGAAGCGGCTCGTAAAGAAATGGAGAGGCAGTGTCAGCTTGAGTGGGAGAAAAAAAGGTATGTCATGTATTAATAACCTGCCTCGTTGGTCTTGTGGTCGGAAGCGCAACTGCTGAGCATGAGGTCCTGAGTTCGATTCCCGGGTCGGGCAAAGTGTTATTGGGTCTTCCATCAGGTATTTCTCAGTAGGGAGTCTGGATTTGTGTCCGGGTGATGGCAATAGGCTCGCCCCGTATTACATAGGACTTGAAACATAACTGGCGAAATGTGGGTGTGCTTTTAGGTACATCTGTGCCTAACCCTTCGGGGATTACAGGCGTGATGTTTTGTTTTGTATTAATAACCGCAATACTTTCGATTTAGAATTTGGATGTACAAACAAACAACGAAATCACTTATTCTTAGTCTTTATTATACACAAAATAACAAGTAAAGGTTGTAAATAGACCCTTCCAGAAGCGGTAGTGCATTTGTTCTCCCCGTCTGTGTAATCATTTTTTTGTTCTGGACCATACCTGGGGATCTTCTAATTACGAAGATTTTAGGGGTCCAAAGTTATAAATGAGCCTTTAAAATATTTTTATTATATTGTTTGGTGCTACGGAACCCTGTGTGCGTGTGAGTACGACTCGCACTTGGCCGGTTTATTTTTAAATGGAAATAGTTTATCGAGTACTCAATTACATCATCATTCTCTTTTCCCTTTGCCCTTATCCCAATTCATTTGTGGTCGGCGCAGCATGTCTTCTTCTTCCATACTTCTCTATTACTCGTCATCTCATCAGACACCTCCTTTCTTGCCATATCATTCTTTATACAGTCCATCCATCGTTTCTTTGGTCTTCCTTTACTCATATACCACATTCATACTCAAAACTTTCCTCACGACATTTTAATTTTTGAGTACTCAAGTACGTTATATCAAAAATTCCTTCTGATTCCTTCCCAGGACTCGCGAGCTCGAAGCCTTGCGCACAGAGGAGCAAACCAAGGTCCTGTCCCTCAAGTCCAAGAGTCAGAACCTGACGGCCGACCTCAGCAACGTGGTGCTGCGCGCCGGCAACCTCGCCAAGGACATCCGGGAGACCAGGACTAGTGTGGCCGCCGCCAAGTGTACCATAGACGGGATGAGGTATGTGTGGAATGTGGCAATGACGACTTGTGTTTTTAGATGACGATTTACCTCGAGTTGTTAAAATTGTACAAAATAAACTTTTCGGTCATTTTGATGGCAATATTATGCACGGGTGCAATAATATATACAACATTATTTTTAGGATATGCGAAACCTGAATATAGTTTGTTCAGAATAAGTAACTGAATCGATTCCAATAATTTTTAAACCATGTTATATTTTGTCACAAAAATATTTTAAAAAGTTACAAGTTGGACACCGAGCGACATTAAGTACCTATCGCAATCATGTAGGTACCTACTGCCAAATTATTATTATCAATGAGCTCAAGACGACGCTGGAGGCGCCGCGTGGTGACCACGTTTTTGCGGACAACTAGATAACAGAACAAGCTTATAACTTTGTGATTTTTCATGATACAGTTTTGAAATTTTGTACATAGATTCTTTACATAAAAATACTAGACACGTGTATCAGGTTTCGCATATACTAAAACTAATGTTGTATAAGGTCTAACTATTCATACACGAAATATTTTCAGAGAATCATCTAACGGCTATAACGAAGCCATTTCAAGAGATTTTTTTTATCTGTGTATATTTTTATAAAAAATAAATAATTTTAAATGACCTGACCCAAAAAATAAATACTAGCTCCGTATTTTTGAACATCCATTACGCTAGTTTACTACGTCGTATTTACCTAGTGTCATTGTTAGAAAATGGGAGTAAAGGTTTTATGCAAAAAGTCTCAAGAAATTTTTGAATTATAATAATTTTGTTTGTTGTTAAAACAAAAACACTCAGATATTTTTTTTCCGTTGCTATGGCTACTTTACGACTTATAGACGTTACTCTTAAAATATTTCGTGTATGAAAAGATAAACCTCATATAAAAGGAGTCTCCCTGAGGAATCGCATCCGGAACGAGGTGATCCGACTGTCTGTCTTTACCTCATGATCCGTAATAGGCAGACAGTTGAAATTTTCACAGAATATGTATTTCTTTTGCCGCTATAAAAACAAATAAAAATAAAAAATTAAAGCAGTAGTAGAGGAGCCCTACTACGGTGGTACGGGACCCTACATGCCTGAGTCCGACTCGATTTGTACTATTATATTTATACTGTCACTTACGGGATATCTTCCGTGATTGTTCATTATTTTGAGCTCCCGATATTTCAACGCTGTTGCAAGCGCCATGATCGTGGGTTGGTCAATCACGGATGATATCCCGTAAGTGACAGTATAAGTTTAGTTGTAAACCGTGAAAGCTTAAAACAGTGAATTATGTTAAACCTTTTGAACGTCAGACCATAAAGGCACGCGCGTGCCCTCCACGCCAAGCCACAATTTCACCTACCATTTTGTCACATATTTGTGTCACTCGCTTGCTTGTCACGTATTTGTGACAGTGGCGTTCAAAATGTTAAAACAGTGACTAGGTATATTTTATGTTTAACCTTTAGAACGTACGCACGCGCGTGCCCTCCACGCCAAGCCACAATTTCACTTACTATTTTGTCACATATTTGTGTCACACGCTTGCTTGTCACGTATACGTGACAGTGGCGTTCAAAAGGTTAAAACAGTGTTATTCTATTTAGTTTGTAATGGCAACACTTAAAATCTAAATATTTATGCCAGGTCCGACCGCGATGCCAGTATGACTGAAATGCAGCAGCTCAAAGCGAGGGTCAAGGAGTTAAATGCGAAACAAATATCTTTGAATAAAGAGAAAGCCGAGTTGGATGCCAAGGTACGTTATACTCATCATCTGCCTGCCTCCCTATGTTAGGGTCGGCTTCCAGTCTAACCGGATGCAGCTGAATACCAGTATTTTACATGGAGCGACTGCCTATCTGACCTCTACAACCCAGTTAGTACTGGGCATTAATTCTTATAATTTAGTAGAAAACAATAGAAAAACAAAACAAAACAACCTTCACCGATGACCTGGTGAAGGTTGCAGGGATCCGCTGGATGCGAGTCGCGCGGGACCGGGCAATGTGGCGACACTTGGGGGAGGCCTATGTCCAGCAGTGGACGTCTTTCGGCTGAAATGATGATGATGGTGAATATAATATTTGTGGTGGCGGCCCCGACTTACGAACAGTAAGTCGTGGGTTCGAACCCAGGCAGGCGCATTACGTTGTGTAATTTATTTCATCACCACTGCTCTCAAAACGGTGACGGAAAACATCGTGAGGAAACCGGCATGTCCTAGAACCAAACATTCGAAGACATGTGACATCTACCAACCCGCACTGGGCCCGCGTGGTGGTACAGCCCACTCCCTCTCATAGAGAGGAGGCCTGTGTCCCAGCAGTGGAGACATTATAGACTGACTATGCTTATGTTAATACAGGGTGAAATTGAATAGATGCGACAAATTTACATATACAATAATACGTGTTGTCAAGAAAATGTAGAAAATATCAAATGTAAATTTAAAAAATAATTGATCAGCCTTACACTAGAAAATAGGCAAAATTAGGTAAATGAACGCTATGAACGGCAACGTCGATTATTGAGTATTGCGATGAGTCGGACGAAATTTTTTGATACTTTAATTTTTCTTATTTATTTTGCATATTAAATATTTTGCTGGAATACCGATAATTCGTACTTAAATAAAGATAATAACATCAATGGACCTTTTGAAAACGATAATCGCGTAATTTTTTAACGATTTAGATTGTAGAAAAAACAGTTTATAATTACTATGTTACTGAAACTGAAGCTCCCATTTTTTTTTGTCGCATATTCAAATTCATCCTGTATAACATCTTTGAATTTCGAACACAAAGATGGTTTTTAGGGTTCCTTAGCCGAATGGCAAAAAACGGAACCCTTATACAGGATGCAATTAAATTCATGGGCATTCTTTTAAGAGGTCATTGTACTCATCATTATGAACAACTCTTACTATGAGACCAAACCTGAAATTGCGAAAAAAAAATCAGTCGTTCCATACATTTTGACAAGTTATGCGAAAACGTTTAATTAAACTTACTGATCGTATAAGGAACTCGATACTGCGTTCCAAAACTCAAATTGCCGATGTAGGTCACACGGCTGCCAAGCTTAAATGGAACTGGGCTGGCCATATCTGTCGCATGCCGGAGGAGCTATGGGCTAAATTAATAACACAATGGGTCCCCAACAGCAGCAAACGGCGACGCGGCAGGCCCAGAAGGAGATGGCGGGACGAACTCGACTCATTTCAAAAACATTGGCAAACAACAGCACTGGATAGGGATATGTGGAAAGAGGGAAGGGAGGCATTTGCCCTGCAGTGGGACACAAATGGCTGATAGTAGTATGCGAACATAAATGTAGGGAACAGCTGATTTTTTTAGTATAGTAAAAGTTGTTCATAATAATGAGTACAATGACCCCTTAAAAGGATGCCCATGAATTCAATTTCACCCTATAGATTCGTCATGTCTGTCTGTCTGTATGTCACAGCCACTTTATTCCGAAACTATTAGGACTACACAGTTGAAACTTGGTAGGTCGATGTATTCTCACGTGAGCCGCTTTACGATTTTATACAAAACATTAAAAAAAAAATAAGATTAAGGGGATTACTACAACAACAACAACACACAACAACAACAACAACTACAACAACAACTTACGACAACAACACAACGAACGCACGACGTACAACTTCTACTACTACTACTTTTATGGCAATAGCCTCCCCCATATATTTCCAAGTACTACATACTTTTCGTGCGCCAACTCAAAAGTAATTAATTTAAAAAAAAAACTATTTTCTTTTCATTTTTTTTAATATAAATATATATTACTAGCTGACCCGCGCAACTTCGCCTGCGTTTGGATTTTTCCCCGTTTTTGCAACATTTTTCATGAATGCTCCGCTAGTATTAGTCGTAGCGTGATGGTATATAGCCTATAGCCTTTCTCAATAAATGGGCTATCAAACACTAAAAGAATTTTTCAATTCGGACCAGTAGTTTCTGAGATTAGCGCGTTCAAGCAAACAAACAAACTTCAGCTTTATAATATTAGTATAGATTCTGTCTAAAAGGCATTCCTTGCCTTCACTATACGGGGCAGTTCTTCAAGCTTCTTATAAAATCTCTAGCTTTTGCTCGCGGGTTCGTTCTCGTTATGTACGGAAATTAACCCACGGGAACGAATCGGATAGAATTCTCGAAATGGGATCAGTATTTCCGAAGATTATCCCTTACATACAAACATACAACCAATTTTTCATCTTTATAATAATAGTTTTTTAACTATGAAATTGCCGTTTTTATCTCACATTTTGTTTTGTTTCTAACTTTGACGTATAGTTATATTTTTTCCTAATTTTTGTAGGATTAATTGTTAAATTACGTACATTTTAGAGTTTACAAACCGTACTAGTGGTTGCATATTACTTCATAGGGCACCGTCAAAACACCTGTTTCAATGAGCCGTCGGTTTCACTACTTCAAGTAGGTATATTTTTGTCATAGACTGTGTTTTGAGAATTTAATATACGCAGTGCAACGCAGGTTTTTTCACTCTAACTATAGTTTGCAATTTCATCATAATCGGTCCAGACGTTTCCAAGAAATATAAAAAAAAATGTTAGTATGAAAATATCACTTTTCACGAAATCGTCCATACAAATTGGCAATTTCATACTTTAACCCCTAATATTAGTATAGATCAATAGCGAAGGGTCAATTTTTGTAAGAGGTAAGCTGGAGTACATATCTTGAATGTGATTATAATATTTGTCTATAGAATACTGACTGTGTCGTTTTTCAAAGGGAAATCGGCAGGAATCGAGTTGTATGGAACCTTCGCTACTGGTATAGATCACATCATATTGTTTTAGTTAAATGTTTTATTTTAATATATTTCCTTTGCCTTTTGTCCAGGCTAAAGCTTCTGAAGGCGCTGGCGAGGACGGGAAACTGAACATGATGGAAATTACACTCAAACAGCTACGTGATAAGGTAGGGATTTAAAAAATATCCACTTAAAAATAATTCGTCAATGGACATCATCAGCTGCCTACCCTTTTTTCCAACTATGTTGGGGTCAGCTTCCAGTCTAACCGGATGCAGCTGAACACCAGTATTTTACATGGAGCGACTGCCTATCTGACCTCCACAACCCAGTTAGTACTAAGAAAGAAAGAAAGAAAGAAAACATATTTATTTGGCACATGCCACAAGTACACACAACAAACAAATAAAAATAATTTAAATTTACACAATAAAAAAGTTAAAACTAAACAAAAATAAAAAAAAAAAAAACAAAAAGAGATAATATTGTGCGTCTCACGGCTGCGCCAAATAGGCCCAGTTCAGCAAACTGCCGAGCAGCTAGTGCCCGACGCTGGTTTTCAACTGGACCTGGGATGGTGATGTGACGGACATAAAACAGTTTTGTTTCTAATTAGGTAAGTGTAGGTATGCATGAATAGATACTT
Source organism: Noctua fimbriata (assembly GCA_905163415.1). Lineage (NCBI taxonomy): Eukaryota > Metazoa > Arthropoda > Insecta > Lepidoptera > Noctuidae > Noctua > Noctua fimbriata. The sequence goes on along the minus strand of LR990950.1, from coordinate 1,589,797 downwards.
AAATATAACTAATCTGTGTATAGTAATAATAACAATACGTAGGTACATAGGAAATATATAAAAAAAAAAAGCAAAACAACAACAAAAAATAAACAAGAAGAGTGCAAGACAAAACAAGAAACCTAAATAAATTAAACGGACGCATAGAAACATAAACCTGTTTCGCACGTTCCCACTTTGTAAACGCCTAATACTCGTATGTCATGAATCCGTGCACTTCGTCGCACTAGGTAATACCATACCTCTTGGTAAGACTGGTTGTCAGACTTTTTGGGCCACTGTCTACCTAACCACTGTCAAAGATCTACAATTATAGGCGTGAAGTTATGTTATTTGAAAATCCTTTTTTCGCATAGGTGGAAGCCGCGAAAGCCCTCGTCGAGAGCAAGAAGCAAGACTTGGAAACCAACAAGTCCCAACTGTCAGAGCTGAGTCACACCGTGACGGAGCTGGGCGAGAAATGTTCTCGAGTGTGGAAGCTATATGAGGAGAGACGCGAGGAGTACCTCAACAGGAGCTCCGCGCCCGCCGAGAGCGCCTGGAGCAACGCAGCAGGTGAGCTGGGAAAGCGAAATTCAAATTTTTGAGCGGAAATTATCGATAGTTGCCGGCAACTGTTGCCAGCAACTGCCATCTAGGTCGGCTGGGAGTATGTAAAAAGTGGAGCTTACCTTCACGAAGCCGTCAACCAAATATTCTGGACCTCAAACTAAGTAACTATACAATAGTTATTGCTGGGAAATGACTTATTTTTTTGGGGTGAAACGTCGCGTTTTACGGGAGGACTCAATGTAACGCAATCAAAACATTTTTTTTTATACTTTATACTAATTGGGCTTACTCTTGACCTCAATCTAGTCCCGAGGACAGAGATGAGGTCGACGATGGAACAAGCTAACCCAAAAGAAGCCGACTTAAATAGATTGGGGTCATATGAACTTGGGAACACCGACGCAGGCAAGGAATTCCACTCCTTGTCTGTGGAGGCATTGTATAGTACTTGTCTTTAAAAAACCTGTGAAAAAGTTGTAACTGACCCCCAATATCTCCGTAACTAGAAGGTTCCCAGGTATGGTCTAGAACAACAAAATGATCGTAAAGACGGGGAGAACAAGTGCCTTTCGGCTATGTTAAGGGTCTATTTACACCCATTAGATATAGCTAGATAACGCAAGTTTCACGATCCGTATGAAAACCAAGCGTGCCATTTTTTGACTTCCTAGTATGACGTCATAAGCGTTATTTAGTTACTATACAAAACAGACTACGTTTTTGTTCTTTAAACGTCTAGAGTTAAATTCTTGAGCTGTAACGTTGTTGTTATAAACAAACTAGCTTTTGCCCGCGACCTTCGTCCGCGTGAAATTTTATAGCCTATAACCTTCCTCGATAAATGGGCTATCTAACACTAACATAATTTTTCAAATCGAACCAGTAGATCCTGAGATTAGCGCGTTCAAACAAACAAACAAACAAACTCTTCAGCTTTATAATATCAGTATAGATTAGCTTGCTGCGACAGTAGCCACGTTAAGCATAAAATACTTAAGCCGGGCACGCGAGGTAGGTGCTCTTGCGTTATTTAGGTATATCTATATCTCTGGTGGATATGTTGTTTGAAAAGATAGTTGCCAGATTGTTGCCGGCAACTGTTGCCCGCAACTTCTGCACAGACTTGGTACAGGATGATTGAGACCTGTAATAAGTTACGCGATAGATTTGGGTGATACGTGTATTATAGTTGCCGGCAACTATGGTAATGTAAGCGAAAATGTTGCTAATTGCTGGGCAACTGTGGCTAGATAGATTGCGAGGGTGGGGGGAGAAAAAAGTCCGTTTCCCAGCAATAATTTTTGCGTAAAGTTACTTAGGTTGATGTACAGAATGCTTGGTTGACGGCTTCGTGAAGGGTCCGTGTACACCTTGTATTAAATTAGCGTGTTATTGTTGTAGAGGCGGAGTGGGGCCCCGAGTCCAGCGACGCGTGGGGCGAGGCGCCCGCCGCGGAGGAGGCGTGGGGCGACGCGCCCGTTACCACCGGTAACTATACAACATTAGTTTTAGTATATGCGAAACCTGAAACACGTGTCTAGTTTTTATGTAAAGAATCTATGTACAAAACTTCAAAACTGCATCATGAAAAATCACAAAGTTATAACCTTGTTCTGTGACCTGGTTGTCCGCATAAAAACGTGTTCACCACGCAGTGCGTCACGCGCGCGCCTCCAGCGTAGTCTTGAACTCATTGATAATAATAATTTGGCAGTAGGTACCTTAATTATTGCGATAGGTACTTAGTGTCGCTCGGTATCCAACTTGTATGTAGCCTCTTTAAATATTTTTGGGACAAAATATAAAATGGTTTAAAAATGATTGGAATCGATTCAGTTACTTATTCTGAACAAACTATATTCAGGTTTCGTATATACTAAAAATAATGTTATATAAACCAACATAACATCACGCCTGTGTGAGTGTTCACTGCCTAGTTCGACTCCCAGGTCGAGCAAAGTGTTATTGGATTTTTCCTTCAGGAATTTCTCAGCCAGTGAGTCTGGATATTGTTTCCGGTTGATGGCAATAGACTCGCCCCCTATTACATGCGACTTAAACTTAATCGACGAGATGAATGCCTAAAATTATTGCTCTGTTGTAATTTCAAGTCTCGGCATTGAGTCGAGCATTCACAATCAAGGAGTGCGTTTTGATTTAAACACTAGCTGTACCACACGACCATCACTCGCGTGAAATTATTATAAAAATATTGCTATCCTTTATGAATCGGATTTTATTAACAATTTCAAGGGTTTTATTTTTTCTGCACGGAACCCTATTTCTTTTTCTAAAATAAAAGAAAATTTGCCTAAGTTACTCCTTATGACATCAGCTATCTGCCACTAAAAGCCCTGTCAAAATCGGTCCAGCCGTTTCGGAGCTTAGCTGGAACAAACAGGCAGACAAAAATTTTAAAAAAAATGTTGGCAGTACTTATTCAGTAAAAAGCTGTTATTTTGAAATAACAAACAGACACTTCATTTTTATTTTTAAGTAAAGATGAATTAAGAAAACGGGCATAAGAGTTACAAGGACACGCTCACTGCTGAGTAGGTCAAATTGAGAACTAACAGGACGTGCATACTCCACACCTATTATAACTGCAACGCTTACAATTGTCAAAGTTTTGGGTTATCTATAGCCATTTTCGTTCACACAAAAAAGAAACGGTCGTGTTCTCGTGTTGGCAATATTTTTTGTAAGAACTAGATATTTGCTCGGAAATATAGCTACATGTCAATACGAAATGATTTCATTGGTATATATAGGGTGATTGTACTCATGAAAACAAAAAACTTTCCCAAAGATACATTTTTTTTTTATAGTCATTCACTTTTATCACAATAACACAACAGCCGTATGGAATTGCGCGTGCCTGTGACCTATCAGCTGTTAGCTGTCCTTACATGGGACTTAAACATAACTGGCAAAATGTGGGTGTACTATTAGGTACACCTCTGCCTAACTTTCGGGGATTACATTAAATGTTCGATATGATGGTGAAAAACCAAATACACTGTAAAATTAACAAAGTTACCACGTATTCAGTACATCGTTCTGAGACCCCCCCCCCCCCCCTCCCCATAACATAATTCTGAATTTTTCATCGGTAATTAAAAAAAAATCAGCTGTTTCCTACAAAAATGCAATACCTACGCGGTCATAATGTATCGAACGAATATTGTTAAAAAAAAATACTGATGAAAAATTTCTGTGTTGTGGGGGGTTCTTAGTGATGTACTGAATACGTGATGACCGTTTGTGCGTCGGTGTCCCTTCCATTAAACAATGTGTCCGGTTTTGGACTAGCGATACTTTAGATACTTATGTAACAACTATTCTATTATACAAATTTGTTGATTTGCAAAGAATTTGTTGTCAAAAAATTGTTGATAAATCCATAATTTTAAAAAAAAATCTGGTGTTTAATTGATTTTTTCAGTTTTTTTTCAAAGCTACCATAACGTGATCCCATTATTTCATAATGTAAACGATAGACAACATCTGTGCCCTCCTTTTAAGCCTATTTTTATCTTAGTAAGACCAAAACTTTGAGAGATATGATTTTTTTGTATGAAAAAACAAAATGGCTGCCAAATAGCAGGGAAGTGGATTGGACCCAAGTGTGTAGTTTATTTGCGTATTAAAATTGTTGTTTTATAAATACCTAGAATATCATAGTCCATGACCGGACACATTGTATATTACTAATTATAGATGTATAAACTTAATATCTGTTTCTTGGAGCTCTATAAAAGCAACTAAAACGAATCTATTCTACATGACTGTTACTATTATACTCGCAAAGTTTGACAAACTTCGCTACTTTCATTTATTTTTTCCTTTTTACTTCTATTGTTTCACTATCGGCCGCTAGTTTTAAGGTCGTATAGCTACACAACTTCTTAAGCAACCCTCAAATGATCCTTAACATGACCATCCATTACATACCGAGTTTCCTCCGTGCCTCGGAAAGCGCGTTAAGCTGTCCCGGCTGTCATTTGTAGATCTTTGACAGTCGTTACAGGTAGTCAGTGTCACGAAAGACACCCAGTCTTACCAAGAGGTAACGTTTTACCTAGTTACTGCGTGGTCCAAGGCTCGGAACCGGTTTAAAATATACCGGTTAATACTGGTTTATTTCGGTTTTCCTCCGAACTTTTCTTAAGAACGTGAACGTTTTAAGAACTTTATTTTAACCTAAATTAACCGGTTTATTCGACGAGCGGCATGTCGGCAAACGCGTAGCAACGTGTGACTACTTGTAAGGATGCCGCGCATAGCGGCGCGGTACTAGACGAACTTAGTACTTACGCTATTTCTTTTCATTCGATTCGTGACTTCGCAGTGGATTTAATTACCAGTTAATTTTATTATAATTGTGTTTAACATGGGTAGAAAGCGAAAGAATTGAATCTACACATACTTTGACTACAATGAAAACAATAAAACTTCAAAGTGCAATTTTAATTAAGCCACTTAAAATTGTACCTATGTTAATGTAACGAGGAGACTGATTAAATAACTGATTTATTGAAAAAGCATGTAATTTTTCTTTTTCCAAATATTTATAAAAATGTCAAATTAACCGTAAAAAAAATGTATATCTACATTTGTACCTGAACATCCATCTAAGTAGGTACTAAGTACAGCATGCAAAATGGTGTGCACACATTAAGCAGATTACTAGATTCCTGGATTTAAAATAAAACTTCGCTCTTATTTTCCTTTATTTATTTTTATTGGTAACATTTCAGTACGAATGATTACATTGATATTTCGCATGTTCCTCCAGGCACATTATACAAATTAAATTTTTATTTTGTTTGTTTTCTCTCGGTGTTGATGTTTTAAAGCATCTATATACTTTAAAATATTGATATATGCTTCAAGCGCATACATGGCGGCAAAAAATGTACTTCACCTATTAGCAAATTTCCAAAATAATAGTTTTTTTTATCAAGGTTTTTATCAAATATACATAAAACACATTTTTGACATTCGAAGTAGTTTCTTCTCCTGGTTTAGCACTGATATCTTCGCCTGATTTGTTTTCGTTACTATCAGAACTATTTTCTGAATCCTCTTTCAAAATTTGGTGGTACGGTTTTTAGGTGCTAGCAATGATTGGGATTGATCTTCATCATCAGAATATTCCTTTCTTCTTTTTCGTGGTTCACCTGTTACAAAATAATATAACATTCATTTAAATAAACATTCAAATAGTTTTTATCACATAGACACACTAAACGCCCGATCTAAGACCCAGTTTCACTGGTCGTTAATACCAACAGTGAAACTGGGCCTTAGATCGGGCATTTTGTGGCCTATTTATCCTTTAATTTTGAGAGTTTAAGGCCCGCTTGCACCACGAATCACTAAAGTCGTTTAACGTAGAATGCATTTAAAACATCGTTCTGTTTCTATCAATCGTTTAAAGATGACAGAGACAGAATGCTGTTTTAAATATGTTTAGCGTTAAAAGCGTTTAGCGATTCGCGGTGCAAGCGGGCCTTAATGTCGAATACAGAATTGAAGTGTTTAGGTACTTACCGAGATATTGAGAGTTTTCTTCTTCATTAAAAAAATACTGATTATCTAACTGGTCCATAGGATCTGTGAAAAGTAATATGTATTATGTTTACCGATTATTTATCGTCATTATCAACTTAATTTCACCAAAAAAAATATTAGATACTTACCCATTTTTTTTTGTTTTTGCAGCGGAGATTATTGATGCAATGACAAAAATAAACGTCCGACCGAAACTAATAATTTCTTACTACGGAATAAAAACAAAACAGCGCGCGACGTTGGATTATCGTGCGTCCGTATTAAACGGTTTTTATTGCTCTAAACCGTTTAAACCGAAAAAACCTTTATGTTAATACTCTTCCAAATACCGGTTTAATAATAACGGTTTATGCGAACGAAACCAAATATAAAGGTTTTGCGTCAAAGTACGTAATAACGGTTTGAAAATTTAACCGGTATCCGAGCCTTGGCGTGGTCAGATAAGCAGTCGTTCCATCTTACATGAACAATATTAGTTTTAGTACATGCGAAACTTGAGTGTTTATTATACAATTTTTATATTTATTTTTATTTAAAGAATCTATGTACAAAATTTCAAAACTGTATCATGAAAAATCACATAGTTATAAGCTTGTTCTGTTACCTGGTTGTCCGCACAAAAACGTGGTCACCACTCGGTGCGCCTCCAGGGTCGTCTTGAGCTCATTGATAATAATAATTTGGCAGTAGTAACCTAAATGATTGCGATAGGTACTATTGTCGCTCTGTGTCCAACTTGTAACCTTTTTTAAATATTTTTGGGACAAAATACAACACGGCTTAAAAATTATTGGAATCGATTCAGTTACATATTCTGAACAAACTATATTCAGGTTTCGCATATACTAAACATAATGTTGTATTATAAATCGCGAAAGTTTATGAGGTCGGATAGATGGATGTTAGTTACTCTTTCACGCGAATACTACTGAACGGATTTGGAAGAAATGTGGAACATAGATAGTATATAACCTTGATTAACATATAGGATACTTTTTATCCCTGTAGTATGATCCCGTGGGACAGTTACTGACCTTTATGCGGGCGAAGCTACGGGCATAAGCTAGTGTAAAATACTGGTATTCAGCTGCATCCGGTCCCCAACATAGTTGGGAAAAGACTAGTTGCTGATTGCAGATGATGATTTCTTAATGTTTTACTAAAACACGTTGAAAAAAATTAAAATTACTACACGTAACGAGCGATCTGTAAACATTTGAGGGTTCAAAAAAAAGTCGTCGAGTTATAGCAACCGCCAATGTTTTTTACACCTTATTTCTTTGTACTCAAAGTCTTAATCGGCCTAACTCTATACGTGTTTTTTATACAGTGAACAAATTATTCTAGTAATTTATTAGTGTTTTTGTGTGTAAACTCGACCTTATTTATTGTGCATTATGGATGTGTTTTGTGTGACTGCGTTCCTGATATTGGGTAGGGACACAAAAGAATTAGTTTTCGCCATTTCTTAAAAAAAATTAACCGACTTTTAAAAATGGAGGAGGTTATGAATTTGACAGTCGTCTTTTTCATTATAAAGTCATGTTTGTTTTTTTAATGTTTGTACTTCGATATCTCCGTGGCTAATAAAAACATTACCCTCCTTGGCGTCGCGCAGTCGGTTAAAAATAATAATTAGAAAAGACAGGCAGATGATGATGATGACATTAAATATATTTTCTCTCTTCGACAGCGATCGAAGCAGTGTCTACAGCCAGCACCCCTAGATGGCGCTGCGTGTATGAGTTTAGTGCGCGCACCGCTGATGAGCTGAGCTTGCAGCCTGGAGACCTGGTAAGCACTTACTCAGCATTAAGACCTTAACGAAGCCGAAAGGCACTTGTTCCCCCCGTCTTGGCGATTATTTTTTGTTCTAGACCATACCTGGGAACCTTCTAGTTACGGAGATATTGGGGGTCAAAGTTCCAAAATTCTCACAAGTTTTTTTTTTAATACATGTTTTTAATGTAAAATTTTTACTTTAAACATCTCCACGACCCCCGTACTATTCAATCCATCCATCAGCATAATGTTTTGAGTGCGTTACATCGAGTCCTACCGTAAAACGTGATTTTTAACCTCAAAATAAAAAGTCGTTTCCCAGCAATAATTTCTGCGTAAAGTTACTTAGTTTGATGTACAGAATGCTTGGTTGACGGCTTCGTGACGGGTCCGTTTACACCTTGTATGTGAGGGGATTTGTGGTAACGGTTTGTGTGTCGATGTCTCTACCACTATGTCTAAGCGTGTGGGGTATCGCTGCATCCCATAATTCAAAAGATAATAATGATGAGACTAAATCTTGACTTGGCTCGCGAGGTTGTCGACATGTGGGATGTGGACTCAGCAATCATCGTGCCGATAGTCGTATCAGCCCATGGCTTAATTGCCAAGAGCCTCGACCAATACCTGAGGAGGCTCTCGTTAGGCAGCTGGATCAAGGGCTTGATTCAGTGCGCGGTACTCCTGGACACGGCTCGTGTTGTTAGGAGGTTCCTCTCTCTGGAGCCCTGACCGCCGGTAGCTTGGACCCTGTTCCCGATACCGGTCGGCTACAATATTTTTTATATTTTTAAATTGTTTTTTTTTAAGGAATATTTAAAAATTTAAATAATTTGTAAAAATATTAATAAAGGAAATAATAAAGAGACTAAATAGTCTAGCGCACAATAGTTTAAAATTATAAATTTTTGACTATACTCAAAATGGAATAATGGGAAATATGATTTAAGATTTGATTTGAGTTTTTTTTTTTTTATCAGTAAAATGGTAAATATTCCGTTTCTAGTGAAAATGATAATATGGTTTAATTTTTGCAGGTAAGCGACGCGCCACCACCTAGAGGAGATGCCGAACCTGGATGGCGATGGGGCACGGCGAGAGGTAAGCAACATCACATTATTCTAACTATGCTTAGTACCTTTGACGGGCTCCAGGCTATGTAACACACGGGTCGATCTAAAGTTAGGTTCATCATCTGCCTGCCTTTTCCCAACTATGTTAGGGTCAGCTTCCAGTCTAACCGGATGCAGCTGAATACCAGTATTTTACATAGAGCGACTGCCTATCTGACCTCCACAACCCAGTTAGTACTGGGTACTACGATACCCCTTGGTAAGACTGGTTGTCAGACTTTTTTCGATCTAAAGTTAGGTTACTCTTGCCAAAATCGGTCCGTGGATGGGTGACCATCCATTACATACCGAGTTTCCACCGTGCCTCGGAAAGCACGTTAAGCCAATTCGAGTGTCATTTGTAGATCTTTGACAGTCGTTAGGTAGTCAATGGCCCAAAAAGTCTGACAACCAGTCTTACCAAGGGGTATCGTATTACCCAGTACTAACTGGGTTGTGGAGGTCAGATAGGCAGCCGCTCCATGTAAAATACTGGTATTCAGCTGCATCCGGTTAGACTGAAAGCCGACCTCAACATTGTTGGGAAAAGGCAGGCAGATGATGATGATGATAAGTATTGATCTGTTGTCGTTCTGGAGTCATGTGTCCGACGGTAATTCTATCAGTAAAAATTTCGAACTTCAATATAAACCGCCTTTGCTCATTTTCGTTATACAGGATGTTTTGGTGCATCGTTTGGCAAATTCAACGGACCGAAAGGCGGGGTCATTTGCTGTCCCTTCAGCAAATTTATATATATGCATATTAAACGTCAAAGATCTACAAATGACACTAATTGGAGTGTCATTTGTAGATCTTTGACGTTTTTTTACAATCGTCAAACGTCAATTTATTTCACAGGTCAATCGGGCTGGTTCCCCGAGTCCTACGTGGAAGACATCAACGCCGCCGCCGCCTACGCCGAGGTCATCGACCCCATGGAAACGAAGACCCAGCTGGAAGGCATAGCGGAGGTACCTGAAGCTGAGATAAACAACGATCTGGGTGGAGCCGTGATGGCTGTTGGTAAGTTTTCATTAAAAAAAAGAGAGAAACAAACATTTCGTGGCCAGTGTTGGCCATTTTCGGCCAGCAAAGGCCAATGTCAGCCATAAGAGGAAATACACAAATCTCCTAGCGGCGATTGTGAGCCATTACAGGTCATTGCCGGCCAGTATTCACCATTGTGAGCCAGTAGAGGACATTGTCAGCCGGTATTGGCCATTTTAAGCCACTATAGGCGATTGTCAGCCAGTAGAGGCCATTCTCGGCCACTAGACGCCATTGTCGGCCACTAGTGGTCAGCGTGTATGGTTGTGGTTGACAACTAGATGACCTTATGTAGAGGTCATCGACCCCATGGAGATCAAGACCCAGCTGGAAGGCATTGCAGAGCTGCCTGAGGCTGAGATGAATTACGATCTGAGGGGAACTATGACAGCTATTGGTGAGTATCTGTAAAAAAAAAGATATTTAATCAAATCATAGCCATTGTCAGCCAGACAACCGATAAAGGCCAGCCACAGCCACTGGCGGTCTCTCAATCAATATCAATCAATAATATTTATTACTTATGTAATCTTAAACAGTAAGATTAAAAAAAAAATTAAAGTAAAGACTAACAACAAACAATTTAATTAAAAGAAGTTAAAAGCTTTCAAGACTTCACTGTAATACAGTGGTGGCTACTATCAGCCGGTATTAGTAATTGGAAGTCGCTATTGTCCAACATCGATCAGCACTGACTAGCGACAGCCTCTACTAGCCATTGCCAGCCGCTAGAAGCCGTTAAAGTCAATAGAAAATAATAGAAGACTAGTAGTCAATGGTGACCAACAACAGCCACTAGTTGCCATCGACAGCTACTTGTGGCCTTCAAAGCCACTACTAACTAACGTCAACCACATTGTAGAATATAGAAGCCAGTGATTGCCACTAATATCAACCGGCAATTACTGTCTGTCATTCTTAGCTACTATTGACCATTCTCAGCCAGTATATAGCATCGTCTACCACTACCCGCCATTCTCAGCCACTATCGACCATTCTCAGACACTATTGGCCATCGTCAACCACTAGCCGCCATTCACAGCCACTACTGGCAATTCGTAGCCTTATTAATCATCGTCAACCACTAGCGACCATACAACGCCTCTATCAGCTATCTACAGCCAGTTACTGCCACTACTATCCATTGTCCACCACTGTTAACCATCGACAGCCATTAGAGACCAGCTACAGCCACTAGTGGTAACTTTTCGTACCTCATTGTAGAGACCAAGTCTTCTGGATTGGAAGGCATTGCCGAAATGCCGGAGAATGATATCAACGATCTAGGAGGCGCCATGCCGGTAGTCGGTGAGTGGCTTCACACCCAAGGCATGGGAAACAGCATGTTTTTATTCTTTATTTTATATCCGGAGTTTTGCATGTTGTAGTTAGTAGTTTTAGGTAGTTCGTGAAAATGAATTATAGGGTGACTGGTAATTAGTGACCGATACTTAAACACGTGATTGTACTCATGATAACAAACAACTTTCCCAAAGATTTTTTCTTTATACTCATTCACTTTTATCACAATAGCACAACAGCCGTACGAAACTCACGCACGCGCGCCTATGACCTATCAGCTGTTAGCCGCGTGACGCTGTTCTGTCTCATTACTATCGTACCGTGCAACAGAGGGTAGGCAGAGGCGCGCGGCTTGCAAGCCCGCTCCGTTAGTTTTAGCTGTCACCTCCTTCTGCGAAGCAGTCATGCTAGTGAAGGAGGTAGCGGGACGTGAGAGGGAAAGAGCCTCACGTCCCAGCCGCCGCGGGGGGTCACGTGGTGGCCCCCGGCCACCGTAGGCGCGGGCCTGTGGACGGCGAGTTATGGGCTAGCTCGCCGTCCGGCCGTCTTATGACGACAGGCCGTGTCGACGGCGCGTTCGTGTTCCACGCGCGCCTCAAAGAGTTGTCAGCAACAATGAAGGCGTCCGCAAGGGCCGATGCCTGCCAGGGCTGCGGGACTGTTCGAAAGAGATATCGCGGCCCTGGAACACAAAGGGCAAAGAAGGAACACGGATGGGTTTTAGTCAGTAGAAGTCTGACACTCCCTTCCGCTTCGCCCAGAGCGGGAGGGGTCATTTGATGATTACCCAACCACGTCGGAACAGCTGCTCACATTATATCAAGTACAAATACGATCGTGCGTACTGTTTGCACTACTCACATTTTCTAAGATAACTTAAGATGGGTTTTTTTTGTGACACTTATTAGAAACGTTTTTTGTAGTGATTCTAGTTTTAAATGTAGTATCAAGTTCAATACGTTACGCCAGCACATCAAGCTACCCTTTACTGTCAAATTTTCCCAATCAACCTTGAATCTAATGCTTTAGCGATAATGTTGAAAATCTATTAAAAAAAAATGATAGATTGTATGTAGCTTGATGTGCTGGCAACAATTTTTAAAACTATTATACTATATGTTTTTTTTTACGAACACGAATTATGTTTAAATTCGATTTATTTGTTTTCTCTATTGCCTATAGTGAATACTTCACTTTTTCTTAACTTTTTGCATGTAATTCGCGTAGTGGCATGCACTTTAGTATAAAATATTAGTGTCCGACTGAAACTTCGAATTCATTTTTTTTGTTCTAGAATATATCTGGGAACCTTCTAGTTACGGAGATATTGGGGATCAAACTTCCAACTTTATCACAAGTTTTTTCTTTTAATTACATATTTTTAATGTAAGATTTTTACTTTAAACACCTCCACGACCTCCGTACTATTCAATCCATCTATCAGCACAATGCTTTGAGTGCGCTCCATCGAGGCCTACCGTAAAACGTGATTTTTCTCCCCCAAAAATAAAGTCGTTTCCCAGCAATAATTTTTGCGTAAAGTTACTTAGTTTGATGTACAGAATGCTTGGTTAATAATTATTATTGCATGAAGTTCTTTAGTTATGTTGTTGGCTTGCTGTACGCTTTAAGATGCAAACTATAAGTGCAGCAAGTAACTGTTATATCAATAAATAAACTTTTAATTTAATAGCGTAAAAAAATCGTAATTTTAACAGACCGAGATTTTTTTCTTGTTTTTTTTTTTTCTTTTTTTATATAAGGTCTAACTATTCATACACGAAATATTTACAGAGTATCATCTAACGGCTATAACGAAGCCATTTCAAGCGATTTTTTTTTTATCTAAGTATGTTTTTATAAAAATAATTTAAAATTACTTGACCCACAAAAAAATACTGGGTCCTTATTTTTGAACACCCATTACGCTAGTTTACTACGTCGTATTTACCTAGTGTCATTGGAGTAAAGGTTTTATGCAAAAAGTCTCAAAAAAATTTAGAATTATAATAATTTCGTAAAAACAAAACTCAGAAAATTTTTTTTTCGTTGCTATAGCGACTTTACGACTTATAGAAGTTACTCTTAAAATATTTCGTGTATGAAAAGATAGACCTTATATATATTTTTTTCTTTTTTCTGTACATAAGCTATATGTTGTAATTATATATTTCTCTTATTTTTGTGTGCAATAAAGAATAAAAATTTAATAACTTTTAGCCAATCTGGAACTACTTAGGGTTGAATTACTTAGGCTGACCTTCGGCTTTGGTTTCGGCCAGAAATCGACCTTCGGCCATAAAATAGTCCATCAGAAAATAATTCAACATGAAATACTTCTGTTCTACAGAAGGCGGTGACTTCTATATCGCTGCTTACCCGTACCTGTCGGCTGAGCCGGGAGACTTGACCTTCGAGGCCGGCGAGAGGATCGAGGTTATCAGAAGAGATGGAGATTGGTGGACCGGCAGGATTGGCATCAGGTTAGTGAGATACTTGGCCTATCTCTCTCTCTCTCTCTCTCTCTCTCTCTCTATCTCCACTTTGGAGATCACAAACTGAGTCTGAAGCTACTTGACATTTAAAGGACCATGGGCATTCTCTATGAACTCTGGGCGTAAGACTAACAGAATTGAAATATATCTCAAATAGTAGCTTATAATTAAGACTTCACTTCATTCTGAAACGACAAGTTCATAAAGCTCCTAAAATATAAACTTACTAAATAAAAAACAGGACGCTTAGGCGTCTAAGTACTCCTCCACATGGCTGTCATCCGGAAACGTGCCCAGAAGACTGGCAGCATTGCCACGCTGAATAGCAATGCTAATTCTTTGGCCAAAGAAAGAGCCACCCCTCTGGTCACGCGAAGTATCAACCAGTTTACGAGAAATTTCCTTAAAAAGAAGACGAGAGCGTTTTGACCCCAAACGGCTCAAAACTGTTCCTACCAATTAGGTTACAGTATTTACGCCGTTTGAGGCTCTCAGCAGCCGCAGCAGCAGCGCCAGCACAGCTCTCCGGCCTTTCAAGGGTGTCGACGCAGGTTGCGTCCCACACCAAAGGCCTACCCAAGTTCCAAAGCATCAGCGTTATGCCTTCTGGTCTCTTTCCATCGTCACATACGAAGCCGTTAGGTCCTAAAACCACCAAAACAAAGAACTGTCTTTCTTTCCAGAACTGGTATCTTCCCGTCGAACTACGTGACCAAAGACACGACGACCACGGCCGACGTGATAGCGCCCATACCTGAAGCTGCAGAACCTCAAGCCGACACTGCTGAAGTGGAGCACCCCGCCCTGCCTCAAGCTGCACCGCCCTCCGCGCCCTACAGCCCGCCCATTCAGGTAGGATATAGGATGGGTTACCATCAGCTCTAAACTCGTTCAAATTGGACGAAAACTGGTGTCTTATAAGGCTGATAAAATCACAGTGTACTCGTCATCATCGCTGGTTAAGCAACTCTTGCCAAGGTTGGGAAATAGATGGGTTACGGTACCGGTTCAGATTAAGCGACTCTTGCCAAGGCTTGGAAATAGATGGGTTACCGTACCGGTCCAGGTTAAGCAACTCTTGCCAAGGTTTTGAAACGGATAGGTTACCGTACCGGTCCAGGTTAAGCAACTCTTGCCAAGGTTTTGAAACGGATGGGGTACCGGTCCAGGTTAAGCAACTCTTGCCAAGGTTTTGAAACGGATGGGTTACCGTACCGGTCCAGGTTAAGCAACTCTTGCCAAGGTTTGGAAATAGATGGGTTACCGTACCGGTCCAGGTTAAGCAACTCTTGCCAAGGTTTTGAAATGGATGGGTTACCGTACCGGTCCAGGTTAAGCAACTCTTGCCAAGGTTTTGAAACGGATGGGCTACCGGTCCAGGTTAAGCAACTCTTGCCAAGGTTTTGAAACGGATGGGTTACCGTACCGGTCCAGGTTAAGCAACTCTTGCCAAGGTTTGGAAATAGATGGGTTACCGTACCGGTCCAGGTTAAGCAACTCTTGCCAAGGTTTTGAAATGGATGGGTTACCGTACCGGTCCAGGTTAAGCAACTCTTGCCAAGGTTTTGAAATGGATGGGTTACCGTACCGGTCCAGGTTAAGCAACTCTTGCCAAGGTATTGAAATGGATGAGTTACCGTACCGGTCCAGGTTAAGCAACTCTTGCCAAGGTTTGGAAAAAGATGGGTTACCGTAGCAGTCCAGGTTAAGCAACTCTTGCCAAGGTTTGGAAATAGATGGGTTACCGTACCGGGCCAGGTTAAGCTATACATACCGTGGTTTGGAAATGGATGGGTTACTGTACCAGTCCAGGTTAATTTACACATACCGTGGTGTGGAAACGGATGGGTGACCGTTCCAGTTTGAGCAACTCTTGCTAGGGTTTGAAAATAGATGGGTGGCCGTTCTCAGCCAAGCAACACTCCAAGAACTGGAAATGCATGGGTCACCGTCTTAGGTTAAGTAACTATTGTCAACATTTGGAAATGGATGGGTACAAATTACAAAATGTAGGAATTTAATTTTTTATTCGTGTTTTCAGTGTCGGTGCCATAGTAACAACCATTCACAGTGATGAGTCAGTACATCATGTCATCATAGTCATCACGTTTTTTTCTCTTATTCACTGACACAGGAGCAGAAGTCTTCGACGCCCATCTCGTCCGAGGTGGCGTCCATCATCGGCGGCGAGCCCAACGGAGTGCCGCGCCCCGCCAGCGCCGCGCGCCGCGACTCCGGCCGGGACTCCGTCACGGGCCGGCGCAAGAACGAGATCGCGCAGGCCATCGCTAGCTACACTGCTACCAGGTAATAATAGCTTTCAGTAGCGAAAGGTCCATTTTTGTAAGAGGTAAGCCGGAGTACATATCTTTAATGTGATTATATTATTTGTCTATACAACATTAGTTTTAGTATATGCGAAACCTGAAACACGTGTCTAGTATTTTTATGTAAAGAATCTATGTACAAAATTTCAAAACTGTATAAGCTAGTTACAAGCTACACAAAGTTATAAGCTAGTTCTGTTACCTGGTTGTCTGCACAAAAACGTAGTCACCACGCGGCCCGCCCGTGCTCGTGCCTCCAGCGTCGTCTTGAGCTCATTGATAATAATAATTTGGCAGTAGGTACCTAAATGATTGCGATAGGTACTTAGTGTCGCTCAGTATCCAACCTTATTCTGAAAAAACAATATTCAGGTTTCACATATACTAAATATAATGTTGTAGAATACTGACTGTGCCATTTTTCAGAAGGAAGCCGGTAGGAATTGAGTTATATGGAACCTTCGCCACTGATAGCTAGTGTAAAAGTTCAGTAGTGCGTTGTAGTGGTAGTCCTATGTCATTACTTCCCAGAATTTGATCCTTAGCGACATTATCATACAAGGTGTAAACAGACCCTTCACGAAGCCGTCAACCAAGCATTCTGTACATCAAACTAAGTAACTCTACGTAAAAATTAATGTCTTTTTATTTTGGGGTGAAAAATCGCGTTTTACGATAGGACTCAATGTAACGCGTTGAACACATTGTGCTAATGGATGGATTGAATAGTACGGGGGTCGTGGAGGTGTTTAAGCCAAAATACTTAAAACCAAGTATTTAAAAAAACTTGTGAAAAAGTTGTACCTTTGACCCCCAATATCTCCGTAACTAGAAGGTTCCCAGGTATGGTCTAGAACAAAAATAATATCGCAATGTCGGGGAGAACAAGTGCGTTTCGGCTTCGTTAAGGGTCTATTTACACCCTTTATACCCTTTTTACACGACATATCTTGATCACGGAAAGGTGTTGTCTTGACGATGGTGCGTGGTAGTCCTCCACAGCTGTCTTCAAAAAAGAGCTGCCTTGGCGCGCCCTTCGGTATGGAAATAGCAAGTGCGACAACACTCCTTACCTCCTCCGGTATGGAAATAGCAAGTGCGACAACATTATGGTGTAATAATATCTACAGTGTGTTATTCCTGGCTAGGAATATTGTTTTTTTTTTTAATCCAATGATGCAGTTTTAGTTTTCATTAAAATCGGGCTCAAGAGTCATAACATAATATCCGAAACTATGAGGAATAACGAAAAATAATTAAAGGAGTCTCGAGCTTAATTTCTCAGTTACAGCCACGGAGTCTGAATTTACGCTCGGTTGATGACAATAGGCACGCCCCCTATTACATTTGACTCAAACAAAACTGGTGAAATGAGGGTGTACTATTGTACACGTCTGCCTAACCCTTTAGGGATTACAGGCGTGATGTTATGTTATATAACACTCATTACAAAATCTCCCTTGCTCTTCCAGTGCGGAGCAGCTGTCCCTTACCAAAGGCCAACTCCTGGTGGTGAGGAAGAAGGCCGACAGCGGCTGGTGGGAAGGCGAGCTGCAGGCCAAGGGGAGGAACAGACAGGTCGGCTGGTTCCCTGCCAGCTATGTGAAGGTAAGGAATGAACTTGAGAAAATGTAAGTCGGCACAGTCAGCGGTGAGTGACGACTTGTTCAGTAAAGGACATCGAGCATGCTGTAGGATTTGTAACTTTCAACGCCAAGCATCATCATCATTTCAGCCGAAAGACGTCCACTGCTGGACATAGGCCTTCCCCCAAGTATCGCTACATTGACCGGTCCCGTGCGACTCGCATCCAGCGGATCCCTGCAACCTTCACCAGGTCATTGGTCCACCTAGTGGGAGGCCTTCCAACGCAGCGTCTTCCGGTTCGCGGTCGCCACTCCAGAACTTTTCGGCCCCATCGGCCATCCGTTCTGCGAGCAATGTGCCCTGCCCACTGCCACTTCAGTTTGGCTATTCTTCGGGCTACGTCGGTTACCTTGGTTCTCTTGCGGATGTCCTCATTTCTGATTTGATCACGCGAGGAAACTCCGAGCATAGCCCTCTCCATTGCCTTTTGGGTGACTTTAAGCCTTCTTCAACGCCAAGCATAACGTTTCAAATACAACAATACACTATAATTACTATGACTATGGAAAGCAGCGGTGGCCCAGTGGTGGCAGCCCCGACTGATGAGCAGTAAGTCAGGGTCGCCAACCATCCAGGCGCATTACTTTGTGTAATTTATTTCATCACCACTGCTCTCAAAACGGTGAAGGCAAACATCGTGAGGAAACCGGCATGTCCTAGAGCCAAACATTCGAAGACATGTGACATCTACCAACCCACACTGGGCCCGCGTGGTGGTACAGCCCACTCCCTCTCATAGACAGGAGACCTGTGTCCCAGCAGTGGGAACATTATAGGCTGATTATGCAATTTTAAACCACTTTTACATGAAAATGTTAAAAAAAAATCTTTTCCTTAGATCCTACAATCTTCTGGCCGTACATCAGGTAGAACTACTCCAGTTCTGTCCAAGATGGATACCTTACCAGCTGAGACAGTCATCGATAAGGTAAAATTATAATATTCATTATACAGGGTGTAACAGAAAGGGCATAGTCATATGAAAGATGCTGCAGACCATCAAAACGAACAACTTTCTCCTTGGGTCCAATATCGTAAATGCGAAAAAAATATCAGCTTCCCCCCCCCCCCCCCCCCGCTCTGGGCGAAGCAGAAGGGAGTGTCAGACTTGTACTGACTAAAACCCATCCATCCGTTCCTTCTTTGCCCTTTGTGTTCCAGGGCCGCGGTATCTCTTTCGAACAGTCCCGCAGCCCTGGCAGGAGTCTGAAGGTCTGCAGCATATCCTTTCATATGACTATAACCTTTCTGTTACATCCTGTATACTAAAAGTAGACTTAAAAATCGTATGCTTATATGGTTTGGTCATGTGGAGACGATGAGTGAAAGGCGACTAAAAAAAGGTATTTACAAGGCTGATGTATGAACGTGGACTAGGCGACAGAAGACGGTGAATTGAGAATAACATAACATCACCTGTTATCGTTATTAACATGTCATGAGAATGTGTCTAAATAAATTATTATTATTTTTGGACATTTTATATTCCTTTATTCATTTTTTTTACATATAATTTACATTTTTAAATATTTCTATACAACGTAATATAAAAAAAAATATAAAAAATATTTTTATTATTTTTGGAATCCCCGAAGAGTTAGGCAAAGGTGTACATAATAGTACACCCACATTCTGCCAGTTATGTTTAAATCCCATGTAATAGGGGGCGAGCCTATTACCATGAACAGTGCCCAAATCCAGACTTCGTGGCTGCTACTGAGGCATTCAGAAAATGTATTATTTATATTTTTAAACTTACACTGCCACTTACGGTATATCTTCATGATCGCGGGACGACTGTCAGTCCGCGATCATGGCGCTTGGAACAGCGTCGAAATATCGGAAGCTCAAAATAATGAACAATCATGGAAGATATCCCGTAAGTGACAGTATAAGTTTAGTTGTAAACCGTGAAAGCTTAAAACAGTGAATTATGTTAAACCTTTTGAACGCCAGACCATAAAGGCACGCGCGTGCCCTCCACGCCAAGCCACAATTTCACCTACCATTTTGTCACATATTTGTGTCACTCGCTTGCTTGTCACGTATTTGTGACAGTGGCGTTCAAAAGGTTAAAACAGTGATTAGGTATATTTTATATTTAACCTTTAGAACGTACGCACGCGCGTGCCCTCCACGCCAAGCCACAATTTCACTTACTATTTTGTCACATATTTGTGTCACACGCTTGCTTGTCACGTATACGTGACAGTGGCGTTCAAAAGGTTAAAACAGTGATTAGGTATATTTTATGTTTAAAACACATTTGATGTCATATCTAACATGAAATTGTGATTAATTACTGACTTGTCGCAACGCTGCTTGCTTTTATTAACGCTTCGCTTATTCAACGAAATCAATTTAATATTTCAATCAAGTATTAGTTTTCTAACCAATCTCGTGTTAAATAAAATATATTTCGCATATTCACACAAATGTCGAGTATATAAGAGTTTAACAAAATTAATGTTAAAAATGAGAAATTAACAAAAAAAAATACATCGAAATATTTAAGATGTAAACTGGGTTTTTGGCCGATGTAAATAAGGTTTGAAATACCAAAGCATGATCAATTCACATTATAAAGTGTTCGTAAAGCCGTATATAATGTGTTAAAAATCATTCTAATATTTGTTATCACTCACTTCATCAAAATAATCTTAAAAGATGAGTGGATTTCATTTGTTATCAGAATTAACATTATTGTTTATTTTCTTCATGAATATTTCCATTTTTTTATATTTCTTGGTGGTCGATGTAAAATAAACCAAGAGACACATCATTTTCACACAAATTTGATGTAAAATAGACCAAGAGTCAGATCATTTTCACACAAATTTGATGTAAAATAGACCAAGAGTCAGATCATTTTCACACAAATTTGATGTAAAATAGACTAAGAGACAGATCATTTTCACACAAATTTGATGTAAAATAAACCAAGAGTCAGATCATTTTCAAACAAATTTGATGTAAAATAGACCAAGAGTCAGATCATTTTCAAACAAATTTGATGTAAAATAGACCAAGAGTCAGATCATTTTCACACAAATTTGATGTAAAATAGACTAAGAGACAGATCATTTTCACACAAATTTGATGTAAAATAGACCAATAGACAGCTCATTTTCACACAAATTTGATGTAAAATAAACCAAGAGTCAGATCATTTTCACACAAATTTGATGTAAAATAGAACAGACAGTATTTTTCACATAACTTTTTCGTATTATTTCTTTGGTGATGGTTAAATTTTAAGTTAACCTAAAATCTTTTGGTGGTTGGTTAATCTACGGTTCAAGTTGAACTCACAGTTAAATAACCCACTTGCAGGTTATCGCACTATATCCGTACACCGCGCAAAACGCAGACGAACTCAGCTTTGAGAAAGACGACATTATAGCAGTCACTGACCGATCGCAAGACCCTGCTTGGTGGCAAGGTAACTAACCAAACCTACCTTGTATGTCTAATACACATAGTATTATGTAACATGTATGCAGGGTGTAAGGGACAGCCCTCCACAAACTGATGGGGTGAATTCAGTATATCATACTAAGATGACCGGTACAAGAAATTATTTCAGGAATGTTATGGGAATCCAATAAATTTGATTTGTTTTATTTCCTTATACGCAATGTATCGTTACTGTGGCAAAAATCACGTAGTGAACAGCAAGAGCGACAAAAAAAAAATATAAATATTGCGGAGAAAAATTCCGGTGGAATAAGATTCAAAATAAGGAGCTGAATGCACCCTGTCAGTTTGTGGAGGGCTGTCCCTTACACCCTGTATTTAGATAGGCTTAATTTGTGGGCCCATAGGTTAGGGGTGGATTCTGTATCAATAATGGACACAAAAAAAAAATACCACAAAATGATTAGGTACTAATTAATATTGCAACAAGCACATAATGCACTACTTATTATGTTGACGCAACATAAATAAGTTGTGGGGATTTTTTTTAAACCGTTTTTTATTTCTTTTTTGATACGGAACCCGCCCCTAAGCTAAGGCACGCTATTTAAATAACATTTAAATAACATGTATACATATATGTGTATTGTATTTATAGTAAAGATATATATGTACAGTCGCCAGCACATCAAGCTACCCGAAACTGTCAAATTTTCCCAATCAACCTTGAACCTAAGGCTTAAGCGATAAAGTTGAAAATCTATTAAAGAAACTTAAGAGCGTTTCCGACTTACGGCATTTCCTACAAATTTTCAAGTCCTTATTTATCGAAATGACTGAACCGATTTTAATGAAACTTCATACGCATAAGCAGGATACATAGTTCTAAAATGTTTATAGAGAATATTTTCGAAATGTCTTTAAAAAAAAAAAAGATAATTGGATATTTCTGTTTCTATGGATCTAATTTAGCTGTAAAACTATTTTTCGAAAATATTCTCTATTAACCTTTTAGAGCAATGTATCCTGCTTATTCGTATGAAGTTTCATTAAAATCGGTTCAGTCATTTCGAAAAATAAGGACTTGAAAGTTTGTGTGAAATGTCGTAAGTCGTAAGCGCTCTTAACAAATCGTAGTAGCTTGATGTGCTGGCGTCCGTACCTAAATAACTTTATCTGTATTATTTTTATTCTGGGTGATTGGCTAAAAGAAGGCAGCAATACTTTAAAAAGATTCAAGATTATTTATTTGCAATGCATATATAAGGTCTAACTATTCATACACGAAATCTTTTAAGAGTAACTTCTATAAGTCGCAAAGTCGCCATAGCAACGAAAAAAAATATCTGAGTGTTTTATTTTACGAAATTATTAAAATTCAATTTTTTTTTGAGACATTTTGCATAAAATCTTTACTCCCATATTCTAACAATGACACTAGGTAAATACGACGTAGTAAACTACCGTAATGGATGTTCAAAAATAAGGAGTTAGTATTTATATTTATTGTACTCATGATAACAAACAACTTTCCCAAAGAAACATTTTTTTTATTAACACAAAAGCCGTATGAATTTCGCGCGCGCGCGCCTGTGACCTATCAGCTGTTAGCCACGTGACGCCGTTCTGTCTCTTTACTATCGTACGTTGCAACAGTTGGTAGACAGAGCACAGTGGGAGACAGAACGGCGTCACGTGGCTAACAGCTGATTGTGATAAAAGTCAACGAGTAGGTATAAAAAAAATTTTTTCTTTGAGAAAGTTGTTTTTTATCATGCGTACAATCACGTGTTTAAGTATCGGTCACTAATTACCAGTCACCCTATATTTAGATAAAGGACTCCGCATGAAAATGAAGAAATTGTACTCTGGGACTAACTACACAATACCATGATTATCTTCCTGCCCTTGTCCTATTCTACTCGGGGTCGGCGCAACACGTTTTCTTCTTCCATTCTCCCCTGTCAGACGTCACGGCATCATTTACTCCTTTCTCTTTCATATCAGTCTTTACACACTCCATCCATCTTTTCTTTGGCCTTCCTCTCCCTCTCCATCCATCAACATTCATGTCCATCACTCTTTTAGTCACATGCATTTCATCCCTCCTCATAACATGTCCATACCAAGACAAACGACTTCCTTTCATTTTTTCTGGAACAGGCGCCACTTCTCTAGTACAGGGTGTACACGGACCCTTCACATAGCCGTCAACCAAGCATTCTGTACATCAAACTAAGTAACTTTACGCAAAAATTATTGCTGGGAATCGACTTTTTTTTTGGGTGAAAAATCACGTTTTACGGTCGGACTCGATGGAAAGCAGTCAAAGCATTGTGCTGATGGATGGATTGAATAGTACGGGGGTCGTGGAGGTGTGTAAAGTAAAAATCTTACATTAAAAACAAGTATTTTAAAAAAAACTTGTGAAAAAGTTGGAACTTGACCCCCAATATCTCCGTAACTAGAAGGTTCCCAGGTATGGTCTAGAACAAAAAAATGATCGCAAAGACGGGGAGAACAAGTGCCTTTCGGCTATGTTAAGGGTCTATTTACACCCTTTATACTCATTCCTTACATTATCCATTCTTGCCACTCCACACATCCATCTCAACATTCTAACTGCAAAAAATGATAGAAAAACAATCACTAGGAACCTCAAGCGGCGTAAATACGAGGTGGAAGGGACGCTGATGCACAAACGATACGACGACGACGATGGGATCTATCTTAAGGCTTAACCTTAAGATAGATCTTAGCGTGGATAGATTCCTCCGTGCCCCGTTGATCCCGGCTGTCATATTTAGATCTTTGACAGTCGTTACAGGTAGTCAGTGGCCCGAAAGTCTTACCAAGAGGTATCGTATTAACCAGTACTAACTGGGTTGTCGAGGTCAGATAGGCAGTCGCTTAATGTAACATACTGGTATTCAGCTGCATGCGGTTATACTGGAAGCCGACCCTAACATAGTTGGGAAAAGGCCGGCAGATGATGATATAGTATATATATATATATCATCTATATATAGTTCAAATATTTGCTTCTCTTTTCACAGGTGAACTTCGAGGGATGACGGGGCTGTTCCCAAGCAACTATGTAACGAAATTAGTGAACTAAATCATGTTTAGTAACACTCAATCTTGCTTAGTTCGTTAATCATCAAATTTAGTACAGCTAAAACTGGTTTAGTATGACTAAATGGGAATTTGCCTCTCTGACCCTGGTATCTACAGCATTAGTTTTAGTATATGCGAAACCTGAAACACGTGTCTAGTATTTTTATGTAAAGAATCTATGTACAAAATGCCAAAACTGTATCATGAAAAATCACAAAGTTATAAGCTTGTTCTGTTACCTGGTTGTCCGTACAAAAACGTGGTCACCACGCGGCGCCTCCAGCGTCGTCTTGAGCTCATTGATGATAATAATTTGGCAGTAGGTACCTAAATGATTGTGATAGATACTTAGTATCGCTCGGTGACCAACTTGTAGCCTTTTTTAAATATTTTTGGGACAAAACATAACATGGTTTAAAAATGATTGGAATCGATTCAGTTACTTATTCTGAACAAACTATATTCAGGTTTCGCATATACTAAAAATAATGTTGTATACTCAAGTTAAATTACTGGAGTTTAAATAATTACTTATGCAACCATTTTTATGCAATAGACAAGAATTTGAACGAAGTAAGAACTGTCAAAAATAAAAAAGAATTCTAACTTTTGACAGTTGTAACTAATCTACAGAATAAAAAACATATCTTATGTTATTACTTTTACTCAAGTTATCACTTTGATTTGTTCTTACATACGGGTGTTAGTTACGACTAAATCAATTTTAGTATAACTAAATCTAGTTTTAGCCGGCTAAATTAAAATATTCGTCATTTTAAAACGATACTATTTTAGCGATAGTAACTGTTTGAAGAACAATGTTATATTATAATCCAGGTGGCTTAAAATATAGAATTTAAAAGACAAATATATAGAAAAAATGTTTTTCCATACTATACTATGTAGTTGAAAAAAAAAAGTTAAATTGCACTCTTAATACTGTCATTATAGTCTTGTCACGGATATTTCACTTATAATTTTACATCTGTTATAATCAAAATGGTCGTTATTCTCGTTAAAGTGGCCTGCTGTGCTGCGTGTCGCGAGTTCGATCCCCGCACGGAACAAATATTTGTATGACCTACAGGTAGTTGTTCCGGGTCTGGCTGTTTGTGTATGTGAGGGGTAAAGGCAAAATTAAAAAAAAGAAAATGTCAAAATCGCAGCGATCTTTAAAGCCAGAGTACGATGGGGATGGCGGGGCATAACGTTTAATCTTTTCCTAACATAAATTCTAACGTAGCTAGTGGTAAGAAGATACAGATTCAAATGTTTAGAGATCGACCCCAAGGCATCAAAGATTACCCTTCGCGGCATTGAACATTGGAATCTGTACCCATTAGCTACGTATGAATTTACGTTGGGCAAAGATAAAATGATCTTGGCCCCGCCATCCCCATCGTGCGCTAGCCTTAATATCGTTCCAATAAAGTTTACATAGGTAAAATAACAGTGGGAAGACTGTAATTAGACAACTATTAGGCTCTGGCCAAACTATTATTTTGCCAGCACGTATTGTTGCCATCTTGAACGCATATTACTCTTTCTGTGTTCAATGCTACACACCGATTGCTTGATCAGAACCGTGTTCTGTCAGATGTAAAATAACTATTATATAAATAAATATACAAGGTGAAAACGGACCCTTCACGAAGCCGTCAACCAAGCATTCTGTACATCAAACTAAGTAACTTTACGCAAAAAGTATTGCTGTGAAACGATTTTTTTTAGATCACGTTTTACTCTAAAACTCAATGTAACACACTCAAAACATTGTGCTGATGGATGCATTGGATAGAAAATCGGGTCATGGATGTATTTAAAGTGACGTTAAAACCATTAAAAAAAAACTTGTGAAAAATTGGAATTTTGACCCCCAATATCTCTGTAACTAGAAGGTTCCCAGGTGTGGTCTAAACAAAAAAAAAAAAGCAAGTGCCCGGCTCCTTACACCCTTTATATATTTCACATGGGGGTAGGCAGAATCCACAGAACACCACCTGCTACGATCCTTACACATACTCCTTGTGCCTCATCCACGAACCACACAACACGGTGCGCGTCCAGGTCATCTCCAGGCCTTGGCGGCGACGTCCATCCACCCATGGCGTGAAGACTTGCCCAGCAGCCGTTATACATGCGGCTCACGTGACCTGAGAGGTTAGTATGACGTCTTAAAGTTGGAGTAATTCCATTGTGGGAAAAAGAGCTATACAGATCGTCTAGCGCCATCTCTTTCTCCACACTAGAATTTCTCTTGCACGCTTAGCGTGACCACCGTAAAAACGGGTTTTGTCGACGAAAAAATCGACAAAATGACAGATTTTTTGATCTGTCATTTTGTCGATTCTTCTGTCGACAAAACCCGTTTTTACTGTGGTCATGCTACGAGTGCTGCTTTAAGACGTTATGGTAGGCCGCCTGCTCAAATGGAGTTGAGCAGGCCAACGTCAAAAAAAACCTGTTTTGGAGCGCAATGTGAAGTTTCGTATTCTATCTGATTGTTCCACGTTCATACATCATAATATACTGTGTTAAAAAAGCATGTTTTCAAGCAATCGGTGTTTTTAATTGAACACGGAAAGAGATGTAGGCATCTTGTAATTACTTTAATATTTAATTATAATCGTCTATAATCATGTAGTTGATTTTAGTAGGAATAAATGTTACAATCTTAATTTTTTTGTTTTATTTTTTACTACCCTTTGGGAGCTCGCGCATGACCGGCTGCTATCTTGAACAAAACTGACGCCCGGTGACGACTTTCTTCCTGGTTTCTACCAAAATTCGCTTCGGCACGCGTAGCATGACCACCGTAGACACCGGTTTTGTCGACGGGAGAATCGAAAAAATGACAGATCAACAAAAAAAATCTGTCATTTTGTCGATGTTTTTGCTGCCAAGTCGTGGTCGAAGCCGGTGCAATTACACTTGGTCTTTATATACCACTGATAGCCCAGTGGCGTAACCGTCGCGCGTCGGTCTGCCAAGTCATAGATCTCGAATTCGAACCCAAGACACGCACCTCTGATTTTTCGGATTCATGTGCGTTTTGTATCACTTGCTTCGAAAATATCGTGAGGAAACCAGATATTTCTCCTCGGCATGTAAAGCCAGTCAGAGGCCGACGGACGGCAAAAAGACTGATGCCAGGTTAGGCACTACACACACGAAAAAAAAAACTCTTTAACCTATTGACCGCCACGGACGTCTATAGAAGTCAAATCAAAAAAATACTCACGACGCCTCGAACGGCATGACACGTCGAAAATAACACTTTTTTTTAAACTTTTTTGATTTGACGTCCATAGACGTCCGTGGCGGTCAATAGGTGTCGTTAGCATGTATTCGGGTGGTCGAATGACTATTCGAATTCGGGCACCCTATGCATTTATTAGCTACACCGCCTACTGGCAATCGCAATGGAATACGGGGTAAAGACTACGAGTATTTTAAATGAAGTCGAGTACCTGCACTTGTACCGGAGACTATGAAGGTGGACGAGTTTGTCCAAAGACGGGCGCACTCGAACTCGTTCATTTACGCTTTGTAATTGTTAAGTACATTAGGCTTGATCTTCACCAAAGTGGAGACGAGACGAGTGGACAAGAGATGTGTTGTAATCCACCAATAGATGTGTTCGTCAAAAATAATTTACATAAATTTGCTCGAGTAACTAGTCAGCGCCGTTGTGATCGGTTACAAACAGTTGGGTCTAGAACTGCGCTATATGGAAATAGTATCTTTGTAACGGCACCAAGGGTCTATAATAAATTACCGAAATGTATAAGGAGTGAAGATAATGTCCGCAAATTCAAAAGTAAATTGTATTTATTTTTATTAGATAAGACGTACTACTCCATAGAAGAATTTTTAAATGATAAAATATGACATTACTAACCTTTTTAATAAAATTTACCTTTGACATGCATGTAACATTAAATTATAATTGATGAATTGCCTAATAACAGTATCATTAATTGACATTATTTACTCGAACTTGACTTTTTATTGTATAAATTCAGACTTCTTAAAAAAATATTTGTACACCAATTTCATTGGTAGGACATAGAGCTCGCTAAATTGTATAGGTCCATAAAACCTTTATTGTAATACCTATGTTCACAAATAAAGTTTTGATTGATTGATAGAACTTCATTAGCCTCTTCCTCTCTCCTAATGCTGGTTTCACACAAGGACAGAACAGTTTGGAAAGACAGTGACGTTTAAATATAGAACAGTCCGCGAGTGATAGCGATGGGGCGTCGACAACGGCAACATTTACGCCACTTACTCAAAATTGCAGCACTAATAGCTCTGGATGAGCTAATTGAAATTGTATAGAATTAAATAAATAGGAAAAAAAACTGTCCTGCTCTTTGCACTGCACTGCCCTCGCGTACACACGAGTCCAGCCACAAGACTGACGAGCGAGAAAGGTGTTGGGAGCAATCTGCGCCGAAAAAAATTGACTTGTGAGCTGCAAGGCGTGGGGCAGACATTTGCCAATATTTGCTTTATGGACCTGAAGATGCACCCCCTTACATGTAGTCCTGTCATCGCCCATGTCTATCTAGAACCTTATGGTCCCTGCTAAAAGTAAAGACAAAAATTGCACCAAGTCAAAATAAGGTTATAATTCACTTATTTGATATTTTATCTTGCTTTTCTCGACAGGATATTTATATAAAACTATAATTTAACACCTATTTAACTTCGGGAGCAATAAATGTTTCGAGTATTCCATAATGAATTAGTACATAATTGACGAAGGGCCGTATATTCAATTCAAATTCCTGTAGATACGCCATTGTACATAATTGTATCCCTGAGTTAGGAAGAGGAGTAGCCAATAGTACACCCACATTTCGCCAGTCATCAGTTTTAGTGCCAAGCAGCCAGTATATGAATCGAATAATAATTCGTTGTGTGCCCATAACCCGGCCCAGAATCTTCTAAATATGACTTGACTTCCTCCGTGCCTCGGGAAGCACGTTAAGCCGTTGGCCCCGGCTATCATTTGTAGATCTTTGACAGTCGTTACAAGTAGTCAGTGGCCCAAAAAGTCTCGACAAGGGATATCGTATTACCCAGTACTAACTGGGTTGTGGAGGTCAGATAGGCAGTCGCTCCATGTAAAATACTGGTATTCAGCTGCATCCGGTTAGACTGGAAGCCGACCCCAAAATAGTTGGGAAAAGGCAGGCAGATGATGATGATGAGATGACTTGTGTTCATGCCCAGGACCCGACTAGCGAGTCCAAATCTAAATAGGCTTTAGAGGCGACCCTATTGCCATCAACCTCACCAAAATTCCTGCGTGGTACTTCCTGGTGCAATATTTTTTCAAGTTTGTAAGTTGTTAGACTATTTATATTTCAGTGTACGTGGTGGCGCGGCTAGGAAACATACTATCTGGCCGCGACACCAATTATGTTCAATTTCTCGTTAACCGTTGTAGTCCTGTTTCTATTAATCACGTACCTTAATGAACATATTATTAACTAGTAATAAATGAATATAGAGGATGAATTTGAATAAATACGACAAAAAAAATGGGAGCTTCAGTTTCAGTAACATAGTAATTATAAACTGTTTTTTCTACAATCTAAATCGTTAAAAAAATTACGCGATTATCGTTTTCAAAAGGTCCATTGATGTTATTATCTTTATTTAAGTACGAATTATCGGTATTCCAGAAAAATATTTAATATGCAAAATAAATAAAAATTAAAGTATCAACAAATCTCGTCCGACTCATCGCAATACTCAATAATCGACGTTGCCGTTCATAGCGGTCATTTACCTAATTTTGCCTATTTTCTAGTATAAGACTGATCAATTATTTTTTAAATTTACATTTGATATTTTCTACATTTTCTTGACAACACGTATTATTGTATATGTGTCGCATCTATTCAATTTCACCCTGTATAACCTCCAAATAAAATCCATCATTCGAACGCCTGACAGTTTTTTTAATCGGAAGTTTTATATACTGATACTGATAGCCTGTCATCCCGCTGGGCAAAGGCCTCTCTCCACGACTCCCAAATTCTTCGATCCAGGGCCAATGTGGGCCACTGGTCGTTAGTTTGGTCCAGCTCGTCCCACCATCTCCTGCGAGGTCTACCGCGTCGCCTTCTGGTTGTCAGAGCTCCACATTGTGGTTATTTTGGCCCACAGCTCGTCGGGCATGCGGCAGACATGGCCAGCCCAGTCCTACTTTAGCTTAGCGGCTTTTTGAGCAACGTCAGTATTTTGTGTTTGGAGCGTAGTTTGGTGTTGCGTACATGGTCGGTAAGTTTGACTCCTAGGATACACTGCGCTCCTCCATTGCACGTTGGCAAACCACGTTTTATAAACTAAAGGTGTATTTTTTTTCAGTATCTAATGATATATTTTTCTTCTTAATTTCTTTATCAATGATTTTGTACGTTATTGGACTATTTATTACAGTGTACGTACAGGAAGTATGTTTCCTAGCCGCGCCACCAATTTTGTTCAATTTCTCGTTTCGTTATAGTATTTTTTTTTTTAAAGTGAACTTTAATGAACATATTACGAATTTTTTTTCGTATTTAGAGCGTTAACGTCCTACGGCATTTCATGTGATTTTTTTTCGAAATGACTGATCCGATTTTAGTGAAACTTCGTACGCATAAGCAGGATACATAAGTCTAAAAACTTGACAGAGAACATTAATTTCGAAATGTCTTTTAAAAAAAAAGATAATAGGAAATTTGTTTCTACGGAAAATCTAAAATCTGTCTAATGTAGCTGCAACACTATTTTTCAAAAATGTTCTGTCTAGTTTTTAGACTTATGTATCCTGCTTATGCGTACGAAGTTTCATTGAAATCGGTTGTTTTTCTAAAAAAAAATCACATGAAATGCCGTAAGACGTTAACGCTCTTAACTCCGATCCATATTGCTTTTTTAGCGCGGCCAGGAAGTACCACGCAAATTCCTAAAGGAAAACCAACCAGATAAAACTGACTAATTCAGGAACCAACCCGAGGACCTCATGCTCAGCATTCCCGCAGCAGTGGATTGATCAAAATGGAAAAATGAAACACAATAAACAGTTTTTCAATTTTTTTTAAATAATTTTTCACTATTTCTTAATCCAACAGTATATAAATAGTATTACTATATACTTAACTCCAAAAACCGACGCCAGATGTAAACACGACATTGCTACGACAGAAAGTTCAATTTTGACTGCACAAATATTACGACGGGTTTAAAAATGTGTTTTTAATGTTGAACAGTAAATATGACACTAACATAATATAACATCACGCCTGTACTACCCGCAGGGTTAGCTAAATGTGTACTTTACACACCAACATTTCGCCAGTTATGGGGGGCGAGCCTATTGCCATCAACCGGGCATAAATACAGACTCCAGAACACTAGGCATCCATGACATTTTACAGAAAAAAAAACAAGATTTGACAATACAAAACTACGCAGTCAAGTCAAAATGGAACTTTCCGCCTCCAAATGTTCTCATGCAATTATGGAGTTTCACAAAAAAAAAAAACTAAAATTTATAGAAATGAGGAAAAAAACAATAAGTTCTTGGGAGTTCAAGGAAAAACAATAAAATACATAATTTCTGGAATTATTCTGCCATCTGGTAAATTTTGACTGTTCAACAGTTCCGCAAAATTGACAGGCCACGCTTTATACAAATATGAATATTCGTGTTAGCAAACGTCATCATAAGAACATAAATGATCATTATCTCAGTTTTCATCGGTCGCGTCAGCTCTGAGAGTTCATTCCAAGAGTGCTATAATATTTAGCCATCCATTTAAGAAGCACTGTATTCGTGAAACCAGGTTAATGGTTTATATTCTTACAAGACGCTCAGATAGACAAAGTGCAGTCTATGAATTTTGCCCCTAGGAAAGATACAAATAAAAAATTCTGATGATTTGAAAAGCATTGTCAAATGTCAAAAAAAGATGTTATTTTTGAGCCTAAGCCAAAATTACATTAAAATATTTACGAGCGGTAGATGGGACAAGACGGAGAAAATCTAATCCAATACTTGTGACTACGAGTAGCATTCGTGTGTGCATGGTATAATAATATACTTCGGCTGATATTCTCTTCCCACGACGGCCTAAGACTACGTCACTATAAGTGTTGCCATTGATTGCCCTTTTCAGCAAATTTAGACACTGTCTCATTTAGTGAATGAAAATAAAATAAATTACTAACTAGCTTAACTATTAAGTAACTCGTGTGATTCATCTGTGTAGTATTAAATTCATTTACATATTAGTTCATAATTACTTTGTAAAGTTAAAAATTGCATTTTGCTCGGGTAATTCAACCACAGACCGTGGCAACACATCGACAGCATCGCAACTGACGTATTGTTTGGCCAATCACGTGACCCAGCTGTCACGGGAAGAGAATACCAGGCGTGAATCAAAATCGAAAATGTTTGGAATGAAAATTTTTGTATGAAAATATTGCCAATGTCCGCTCTATAAGTCTTTTATATGTCTTTAGCCTAAGCAGTGTTGAACATCCTACAATAAGATTTTATTAAAAACCGGGTATTTAAAACCGGTTTTTAAAAAAATAAGTATTTTGTGTCAAAACACAGACATTGCTTTCCATATCACCTTTATTCTGATTGTAAAGTTTATTTCATTTGGATCAACCATATTTTATTGAAATCGTTAAAACAACTGATTTTATCATAACCAAGACATATTGGGCCCAAATAATATTCAGAAGCTCAATATCTGACAACCAGTCTTACCAAAGGGTATCGTATTACCCAGTACTAACTGGGTTGTGGAGGTCGGATAGGCAGTCGCTCCTTGTAAAATACTGGTATTCAGCTGCATCCGGTTAGACTGGAAGCCGTCCCCAACATAGTTGTGAAAAGGCTAGGCAGATGATGAAGTGTTTGGGTCAAAATATAGATATATTATAAAATCAGTTGTATTAACACACCAGGTGTTTCTGTATATTATTTGGTGGAGATATCAGTCATGACTGAATACACTTTTCAAGAAGCCATCTTGGATTTTACCCGACCACGGCAGTCAAAGAAGGGTTATGATTTTAACAGGCTATGTAGGGTCAAACGTAAGATATTGTATTACCCAGTACTAACTGGGTTGTGGAGGTCAGATAGGCAGTCGCTCCATGTAATTATACTGGTATTCAGCTGCATCCGTTTGAATTTAATGACTAATGTTATAACATAACATCACACCTGTTGGTTGGAGGCAGCTGTACCTACCTACATATAGTACTGAGTATGAAATCTAATTCTTTGTAAACATAGACTTTTAATGGTCTAATTGAAATAAATTGTTTGATTTTAAACTTTTATGGTGATGAAACTCGTCAGAGAAACATAGTTCTATTTGAAAATCCAACATGGCGTCTTGACACGTGATAATTAAATAGTAAATCTACTGATGCTGGCTGGAATTGGGTGCTGTGTGCTCGCGGTGGTCGCGCCAGTGTCTTTCAACGAATTTCTTTATATAGTTGTATGGTTTAGACTCTTTTTCTCCTATTACATTGTCAACCTGCAAGAGAGATTTATTAAAATGAGTTTTATACAATTATAAAGCTGAAGAGTTTGTTTGGTTGAACGCGCTAATCTCAGGAACTAGTGGTTCGCATTGAAAAATTGTTTTATTTATTTTATTTATTTTTTCCTTTATTCATTTTAAAAACTTATTTAATATATTTTTAAATATTTCTTAAAAATGATCATTTAAAAAAAAAAACATTTAAAAATATAAAAAAGTGGTCCGCCGGTAGCGGGAGCAGGGTCCAAGCTACCGGTGGTTAGGGCTCCCAGATACAGGAACCTCCTCACAATACGAGCCGTATCGAGGAGTACTTCCTTCTGAATCAGGCCCTTGATCTAAACGCCTAAGGGGAGCCTCGAAAGATGGTCGTCGAGGCTCTTGGCTATAAGGCCATTGGCCGTCACGACGATCGGCACAATGATAGCCGAGTTCACATTCCGCATCTCGACAACCTCGTGTGCCAAGTCGAGATATTTTTTTTTTTTTTGTTGTACAGTAGTTAGGTAGTCAGTGGCCCAAAAAGACTGACAGCCAGTCTTACCAAGGGGTATCGTATTACCCAGTACTAACTGGGTTGTGGAGGTCAGATAGGCAGTCGCTCCATGTAAAATACTGGTATTCAACTGCACCCGGTTAGACTGGAAGCCGACCCCAACATAGTTGGGAAAAGGCATGATTTATTTATTACATTTAGTACAGCATAAGCCATTAATACTAAATGAAGTTATCCTTTAACTCGGTCTTTTCACAGAACCACAAACATTCTAACATTATAGTCTTCCATTCATCAGCAAACAAGTCCAATCCAGTGTTTGTCTCTACGAGCGCGTTGAGCATCCTAAGCATACGCGGTATAGGGGAGGTAGACCGAGCTACAGTGCGACAAAATGGGACATTAAACAATTTATGTGTGATGGATAGCTCATTTGTCGAGAAAGGCTATAGGCTATACAACATTATTTTTAGTATATGCGAAACCTGAATATAGTTTGTTCAGAATAAGTAACTGAATCGATTCCAATCATTTTTAAACCATGTTATTCTTTTTCCCAAAAATGTTTAAAAAGGCTACAAGTCTCCTCCGAGCGACTTTAAGTACCTATCGCAATAATTTAGGTACCTACTGCCAAATTATTATTATCAATGAGCTCAAGACGACGCTAGAGGCGCGCGCTGCGTGGTGACCACGATTTTGTGCGGAACACTAGGTAACAGAACAAGCTTATAACTTTGTGATTTTTCATGATACAGTTTTGAAATTTTGTACATAGATTCTTTACATAAAAATACTAGACACGTGTATCAGGTTTCGCATATACTAAAAAAAATGTTGTATAACATCACGCTACGATCGATAGGAGCGGAACATCAATTAAAAATACTACTACTCTTTTACTGTATATATGTGTATTACTATGTACCTATTCATGTATATCAATTTAAGTTAACAAAATGGTATTTTTCTTATTTATTTTTCTGTACTCTATCACAATGCTGTCCTATTTGACCCAAAGGTAGACTGGTAGAGAATGCCTTGTGGCATTAAGTCCGCCTATGTACCACTCTTGCACATGAACTTTAAATAAATAAAAATGTTGTAAAAACTGAAAAAATTGTATTAATAATTTCACGTGCAGGTCGCGGGCAACAGCTAGTACAATTTAAAAGTATAGATAAGTATGTTTAGAATGTTTAGTTCTTTATAAAAATATAACTTCCTTATTTGAATCGGATTTTGTTAACAATTTCAAGGGTTTATTTTTTTGCACAAAACCTTAATCATTTTTTAATATAAAATAGTCTTAATTACTCCTTTGCAACTACAGTACTTTCACAGTTTTTGTGCCTTGTGACTGGGACTGTAGCTACTTTTCATTGTTGTGTTTGTTTCGACAATTCAAATGTGCCTGTAACTGGCCTTTTTGAAATAAATGCTTTGATTTTGATTAGCATCAGCTATCTGCCAAAAGTCCCGTCAAAATCGGTCCAGCCGTTTTGCAGATTAGACAGAACAGACAGAATGACAAATGTTTTATGGTTTTAAGTACCATAATATATGTTCATAAGCATTCAGTAAAAAGCTGTTATTTTGAAATTACAGACAGACACTTCAGTTTTATGTATTTGTATTGATGGTTGTCTGATAAAGAGATATTTTGAAGGTTGCTGTGGTAATAAAAGTACATATATATAGTATATTGATATATATTTATAGTATTTTGATATATCGTTATAGTATTTTATATATCCTTGTAGTTTATCTTAGTAATAAATTATTTTTTTGCCGATATATACACCTGCCACTGTTTGTCTCTGCATCACCCAAAGGTTGACTGGTAGAAAATGCCTATGGCATTAAGTCCGCCTCGGTACTTTGTGCTTGAAGTGTTAAATAAATAAATAAAAGGTTATTTTTCAAGTAGAACTCAAAATATGAGACAAAGATGACATTATGGATTATAAAACTTATACTGTCACTTACGGGATATCTTCCGTGATTGTTCATTATTTTGAGCTCCTGATATACAACATTATTTTTAGTATCTGCGAAACCTGAATATAGTTTGTTCGATTCTAATAATTTTTAGACCATGTTATATTTTGTCCCAAAAATATTTAAAAAAGTTACAAGTTGGTAACGAGCGATATTGTACCTATCGCAATAATTTAGGTACCTACTGCCAAATTATTATTATCAATGAGCTCAAGACGACGCTGGAGGCGCGCGCGACGCACTGCGTGGTGACCACGTTTTTATGCAGACAACCAGGTAACAGAACAAGCTTATAACTTTGTGATTTTGCATGATACAGTTTTGAAATTTTGTACATAGATTCTTTACATAAAAATACTAGACACATGTTTCTGGTTTCGCATGTACTAAAACTAATGATGTAGAATAAGTTAATAGTAGTAGTGTGAACAATCACGGAAGAGGAGGAGTAGCTAAGGCTACTTTTATATCAAAAAAGAATTTGGATTTTGTACAAAAAAAATTAAAACCTTGAAATTGTTAACAAAACTCGATTCAAATACTAGAACACTATCCATAATCCTGTTCCAAGCTTTCACGGTTTACAACTAAACTTATACTGTCACTTACGGGATATCTTCCGTGATTGTTCATTATTTTGAGCTCCTGACATTGTTATGTAACTTACATTTATTTGAAACATTGAAGTCGAAACGCCTAAAATAATGAGATTTGTGCCAATGCACACAACACAGCACTTTATGCAAAAAGTCTTAAAGGCATGGCTCCTAGAATTAACAACAAAATTCCGAAGCCTATAAGAGAAAAAAAGTGAGGTAAATAAATGATATCATCCGTCGAGCTCTTGTCACCGTCGGCGTTCCAGCTTTATTAGAACCAAATGGCTTGGCACGCGACGATGGCAAGAGACCGGACGGCATGTCTTTGTTTCCATGGAAGATGGGTAGGCCTTTAGTGTGGGATGCAACTTGTGTCGATACTCTTGCGCCATCCCATCTTCCTAGCTCATCGTGCTGTGCTGGGGCTGCGGCTGCGGCTGCAGAGAACCTCAAGCGGCGTAAATATAGTAACCTTATTGGTAACTTTATTTTCGAGCCGTTTGGGGTTGAAACTCTAGGTCCGTGGGGTCCGAGTGCTCACAGCCTTTTCAAGGACATTTCTAAACGTTTAGTTGACTCTTCCCGTGACCCAAAGGCTGGCTTTTACCTTGGCCAAAGGCTTAGTGTTGCCATACAACGTGGCAACGCCGCCAGTCTTTTGGGTACATTACCAGTTGACTACGTTGAGGAGGAGTTTTTTGACGCCATTTTTAAGTTAGTTAGTTAATGTGAGGTAAATGATTTCAAAAAGTACCTTAACAAGTATTTAACAAAAAAGGCATTCTATCAAAGAATTCCTAGACGATAAGGCAAGCTAAGTATATTATATAGTAATTTAAGAAAATTTTAATTTTATACTAAGAAATAGTACATTTTTATTTTTTCCCAACAGTTTGCATGTTTAAAAACAGTTTTGTTTGAAAATATTTAGTTAACAAACTAACTTAAAAATAAACTTAAAAAATGGCGTCAAAAAACTCCTCCTCAACGTAGTCAACTGGTAATGTACCCAAAAGACTGGCGGCGTTGCACGTTGTATGGCAACGCTAAGCCTTTGGCCAAGGTAAAAGCCAGCCCTTGGGTCACGGGAAGAGTCAACTAAACATTTAGAAATGTCCTTGAAAAGGCTGTGAGCACTCGGACCCCACGGACCTAGAGTTTCAACCCCAAACGGCTCGAAAATATAGTTACCAATAAGTTTAATTAGTTAACATAGTTTGTAAGAATAATTTATAGTATAATTTTAACACCTAGGAACTTACCTAGATAAAAGAAATATTAAAGGTTAAAAAAAAAAAAAAAAACTTTTAATATTTATGTTTTAATATCTGTACGCCGTTGTCGGCAAAACATAGCGATCTTTTTATATTTAGTTACATCTTTTACACCTATGTTTAACAAATAAAAACTTTGATTTGACTTTGTTCAAGTCAATAGTTAACTGCCGTCATAATGAAAAAAGGCACAACTAACATTTTATAAATATGAAGAAAATCGACTTTAAAGTAAAAATCTGTATGAAGTAATAGTCACATCTACGTATTTGTGCCTTTTCAATATAATGGTAAATAAATGTGCCTTTTCATTCTATAAAACATGAATATTAGTCTCATTTGTGCCTTTTGAGCCTACTGCATCACCGAATTCCTTGAAGATAAAATTCTATAAAAAATTGAGTAGATGTGCCTTTTTCTTATTATTCTAAATATGTATATAACTCAATTTTGACAAAAATGTTAGTTGTACCCTTTTTTCTTACGACGGCAGAGTAGTAGTGTGAACAATCACGGAGGATATCCCGTAAGTGACAGTATAAGTTTAGTTGTAAACCGTGAAAGCTTAAAACAGGATTATGGATAATGTCCTAGTACTAATGATAATGTCCAACTACGCTGACACTGGAGTGTCAGGCACTAGTTGTCTGACATTTTTGCTGAATTAAGCCTAACGCTGCTGTTAAGCACATGCCTTGCTTTACGTTCAACATCAGAATACATGTCCTGATTTATTTTATGCAAATCTTTTTGTGCCTTCTTTAGACTGTGCTAAATAGTGTTTTCTTTTTTAACCGACTTCAAAAAGGAGGTGGTTCCCAATTCGTCGGAATCTTTTTTTTTATGTTTGTTCACCGATTACTAGAAGACGCCTTAACAGATTTGAAAATACTTCTTTTGTTTCAAAGTGTATACTTACCAGGAGGTCCCATTTAAATTTTATCGAAATTGGTTGAGCGGTTTTTGAAAAATCAACAAAAATCTAAAAATATTTCAACAAAAAAAAGAAAAATAAAAAAAAACTTTTTGGCAAAAAATGAAACCGACTTCAAAAGCACAAAATAACTGTAGCTTCAGAAGTCGGAGGCAAAAAAACTGAATCAAACAAACAAAAGTCACCGACTTCAGAAGCTAAAGTTATTTTCACTTCTTTGTGCTTTTAAAGTTGGTTTAATTTTTTGCCAAAAAGATTTTTTATTTTCCTTTTGAGCTTTGCTTGCTGCAATTCAGTATAATACATAGTCAAAGTCTAATTTTCGATTCTCCTGCCCTTATCCCTATTTATTTGGGGTTGGCGCAGCATGTCTTCTTCTTCCATACTTCTCTATAACTCGTCATCTCATCAGACACCTCCTTTCTAGCCATCTCATTCTTCACACAGTCCATCCATCATCTCTTTGGTCTTCCTCTACTCTTATCATACACACACACGCACACACCCACACTTTCACCCCCTACTCATCCCGTGACACACGCACTCACACACACACACACCCAACTATAAGGATATGGGTGTGTGTGACTCACACACCCATATCCCACACACAGTTTCTCACACACATGCATAGACACTACATTCAATCCACATTCATACTCAAAACTTTCCTCACAACATTTTCAAATAAATTATGATAAGAACAGGAGATTGATGTTGATGATGACGTTATACAAAACTTGACATACCTTGTAAGGAGGGGTTATTATAACTTCATTATATACTCGAATGTTCTGCCCAGCCCAGGACACGTCGTCGATGACCCGAGCGATGGCCATGAACAGGCGCTGACCCTCAGGGTCCAAGCATGCTGATAGGGCTGAAACCTGGAAGATAGAGAAGACACAGAAATTAGATGGTGTGGTGTGTGAGAACTGGCTTCTATATCTGCCTAACCTGTACTCCTAGCTGTCATTTGTAGATCTTTGGCAGTTGTTACCGGTAGTAAGTGGCCCGTAAGTCTGACAACCAGTATCTTATTACCCAGTACTTACAGCGTTGTGGAGGTCAGATAGGCAGTCACTCCATATAAAATACTAGTCTTCAGCTGTGTCTGGTAAAACTGGAAGCCAACCCCAATATGGTTGGGGAAAAGGCTGGCAGATGGTGATCTTCCTGCCCTTGCCCCTGCTTGTGGTCGGCGCAACACGTTTTCTTCTTTCATTTCCATTTTACATGCCGTCAAGAAATATCTCAGGCATGCTGGTTTCCTCATGAAGTTTTCTTTCACCGAAGCAAGTGACAATTTTACAATACGACCTATGAATTGGCAGTCCGATGGTCACAACTACTAGGCTATCTCTGCTCTCCTTTTAAGATACACCTTGGTAAGACTGGTTGTTTTACTTTCAGGCTATGGACTATGTCTCATTGGGAAAATGTGTCACTGCTGAGCACCAGGTCCTGGGTTCGGTTCCCAGGTTGAACAAAGTGTTTAACAGAGTGTTTGTGTGTTTGTGTTTGTGTGTGTGTGTTTGTGTTTTGTGTGTGTGTGTGTGTTGTGTTTGAGTGTTTTGTGTTTTTTGTGTGTTATTGAGCTTTTCCGTCAGGAATTTCTCAGGAGCTGCCATGGAGTCTGAATTTGGGCCCGGGTGATGGCAACAGGCTTCCTTCAGGGATATCAGGCAAGATGTTATGTTTTTGGCAACACAATATTTTCTTTATGTTGTGTAAAAGCTAGTTGAATCATAAAACAATTCTATAGAATCAGGTAGGCCTAGCTTATTACTTTAGAAATAAAGATATTTGTTAGCTTTAAAAGCAAATCTCTTAAATGCTTATGACTGTTATCAACGTTATTGCAAAATATAGGCTCAGGGATACACATTCAGAATGATATAGCTCCTCAATTTTGTCCTACTACCTTGTTGATGGATGAAAAATACCGTGTTTCAGACTCAAAATACTGTAGACATATTTGAAAAATAAATTATCATGTAAGCAGCAAACGAAAGGACCATGAATATTCAATATTTTTATTCAATATTATTTAATCATCTAAAACCAGAACTTCTTGATCATATATAGCTGCAGTCATTTTTGATAACATATTCTTATTACGTACAAAATCAACACAGTTGTTACCATGTCAGTGAATAGACTGTTGCGCAAGAATATTTCCCGTTATGGTTTTGGTTATTAATTTATTTCTCTTCTTCGTTTTAATATCGTTGACTTGGCTAAATATCCTTTTACATGCAGCATTTGAGTGGGGTAACGATAAAATATTTAAATTACAGTTACACACATTACACGGTAGTTAATATTTAAAATTATCGTAGAATATTACACGGTAGGGAATCATTACCGTAGACCGTGTATTGATAAAAAATACCATGCTTCTACGGTAATTACCGTGTACCTGGTAACACTGCCTAGGGCCAACTTCAGAAGGGAATAAAAAAATTGCACTGCTATCAGCACTTTCTAACTTTCCCCTTTGTATCTACTACAATTTGGCAAGTATGATGACTGAACAGCAGTCTAGTTACAGATAACATTACTCCAATTTGGAACCGGAACTGTCTCAGACATTCAGCACAAAAGGAGGCCAAATTATATAAACAAATTTCATCACCCCATAACCACGTTTTATGAAAAAAAAAACCGCGAAACACTAAAAAAGGTTGTTCAATGAAAGTGTATACTCACTAATCTTCTCTTATTCTCTATTGAATTACGAACTCGTGTGTTTAGTCTGTGCAGGTTTAGAGACTGTGGAGGTTCAGGAGCCGTGGTGACTTCCTTCTTGATTTGCACGTCACTGACAAGTGATAGGTTCACGATATTCACATCATGGCGTTTAGGATTACCGCTAGAAGATGGACATTTGAGAATTAGCATCTTCGTTTGAGGATCGAAAGCTAAAACTTCACCCTCAATATTTTCATTATAGCACGTTCT
Organism: Noctua fimbriata; assembly: GCA_905163415.1. Classification (NCBI taxonomy): domain Eukaryota; kingdom Metazoa; phylum Arthropoda; class Insecta; order Lepidoptera; family Noctuidae; genus Noctua; species Noctua fimbriata. Next base: position 1,547,573 of record LR990950.1, on the reverse strand, counting down.
GGTTGCTACTATGCTGCCGATTGTAAAGCAGTCCGACACGACAGTGGACATTATACACCGCTTTTATTAATTACTCAGTGCAAATTAAGTTCATGTAGCGTTTCAATTGTGTTCGATCGGTAATATGTGAAAATTGTGTTTTGTTACGATCAGAATACGAGGACGTCCGCCATTGAAACTTTGACAGGTATTGGTACAGATTGTAAAAGATGAAAGTTTTGATGTTTATGGTTTTGCGTTTCATTACCGATGTTGTGCGTTTAGTTTCTATCTAGTTAGTTGATATCTAGGTTATCATTATCAGCTATTATCACAGGTTACACGCTAGAATAATCTGAAAAAGTCATGAACTGAAAGAGTAATTTACTCCGATCCTCGTTACATATTTTTAATATGTTATTGCAAAAGTTGTCACCATCAAAATGTTTTCAGTAAATTATATTGGCTAGAATGATTACACCCGACGTTAGTTTTTCTAACTCCAAAGCATGGTGCAGTCATCGACGTTTGGCCTGACTCGCACTAAAAAACTAAAAACGAAAGAAACTGATTGCTTAAAATGGCAGCAGTATCGATTAATTTTCCAGAACTAGCCAAAAAAGAGGATGGTGTTTTTATATTTTCAATAGAAAATGTTTGTAAGCTTGTATGTACTTATGTAGGAGTTTATCTCCGAAAATGCTCAATAGATTTCAAAAATTCTTTCACTGACAGAAAGCTATAGTGTTACAGAGTGCTGAGTGCTATATGATATATTTGATAGTAATCTACAAGCTAGGATGATATGAAAGGGCTTACTCACAGTCACAGTTATTTGCACATTTCAATTGATAATTCAAGAAGAAAAAGCGGGAAGAAATATTTGAGGCGTAAGGAATCTTGACGGTAGGCATCAACTAAAATAGTACGTAAAGAGTAATGACCACTATATTGCATATTGTGCTGAAGAAGGCAATGCTTTTCCACCCCATGCTAGGTAAGTGAGACGATAAAGGTAATATACTGTTTAATATAAGAGTGAGGCGAGGTGACACGCAAGGTGCCCTCAATTTTATTGTAAAAAAACCTACCGCCTGCGGCCTGAGAATTTGAGGAAATTACTAAATTAACATGTCAGATGAAACTTACGAGTTGACAGTTGAAATTGTTGCCATTATGAAAAACTTAGGAAATATTAAGCCTCGTCCTAACCAAAGGGAAAGTAAAAAGGGGCCCTCGCTCATACCCCCCCCCCCCTAGAGACTCAGGTTTTTTTTTAAATTTATAAGTTTTCCCACCTGATGATTCCCGCACAGAATTAGTAAGTACGTTATACATTTTAGCGTAGGTACAGTAGAAATAGACTCACTATTATATTTTTTAAGGCAAAAAATAGCGTCTGAGTAATAAAGAGCACCCTGGGTAAAAACTTTCATCACAGATGCTCCTTTTTTCTGCCTCTGGATTGGCAATCCTCGACAGAGGCTAGAAGTAAATTAGGAGCCCCTTGCCCAGAGGCCTTAATATACATTTATGTCATACATAAGATTGCAAAAAATGGAGCACGTTAGTAGATATTTTGATCTCAAATTACATATCTATATTAATTCAAGGCATGATATAAACGTTTTCGTGCTCGCTTCGCTCGCTCTTGCGGCCCATTTTCTCTTGAATCTTATCTTTGTCTATAAGTCGCCTATCTAAGTTCTGTATGAAGGGTCTAAACAATTCTAACCGGTTCAAGGTAGTTTTAAATTTTTTGAGTTCGCTTCGCTCGTTCTTGCAGACTTTCTCCTGTATCTTGACTTTGTCTAAAAGTCCACCTAGGAACTCCTGTATGCAGGAAACAATGAAGGCTATAGGTCGCATACTGTTATGTGTTTTATCAAAAATTAACTCTTTCCCTTAATTTTCCGTATGTCATTACTTCCCAGAATTTGATCCTTATTATCGACACTATCGAATGGTGTAATAATAGTGTTTTTTTTTTTAAATCAATAGGTTCGATTCCTGGCTAGGAATATATTTTGATATTTCAAAAATGTAGGGATGCCGTTTTAGTTTTCATCAAAATCAAGCTCGAGACGCCTTTAAGTATTTTTCTCTATTCCTCATAGTTTAGGATTTGACCATTCACGCCCACTTAAAAATTCACCCTGTATATTTAAAATATTGTCCCTAAAATTAGCAAGCATGAAATATTTAAAAATCATTCTTCCTCCAAGTACTAAGAAAATAGATCCTAACTAGCTACTTACAATTTTTAAGTCATAGTTAATCAGGAATGGCTGTGTTGACCACAATCGTGAATCTAGTAAAAATACGTGAACACACACAATACAACATCCGCGTTTTGTGAAGACCTTACTCTACACGAACGCCTCTAGCGGCGATTTCATGCGCGATAGCCCCCATTCTAAACAGTCCAAGGCAGTGCGTTAAAAAAATTTCAAGCTCGCTTCGCTCGCTCTTGTAGCCTACTTAATCTTGAATTGGTCTGTATGTCAATCAAGTAACTCCTGTATGTAGGGTTAAAATTCTAACCTGTCCAGGGTACGGGGCTAAAAAGGTTGAGCTCGCTTCGCTCGCTCTTGGAGCCTTAGTTCTTTTATTCTTAAAATTATCTCCATGAGTAAAGTATTATTAGTAGTGTTAGTACTATTTCTGAATAAAAGGATTTAGGAAAATAGTGAATTAAACCCTTAAAAATAAGTATTTTTGTCATCTTTCTGAAACTTTGCCCGACCTGGAAATCGTACCCAGGACCTCATCAGCAGTCACGCTTGCGACCACTACACCAACGAGGCAATCTATTGCTAAAAGGAACTTCAGGGAAAATCGAGAAATAAAACAATTTTCTTAATAAAATGCATATCCTTATATTTTAAGCGACTTACACATTAATGATTAAAATGACACAACATAATATTATTTACAATCTGTGATAGTAAAATAAAAACTTCGGGACCCGACCGTTGACGGAAATGCACGAGCGGTCCCGAACGATGGCGAAGTTACACGAATACAGCCGAAAGCCAAAGCGGTAGATATTTTTTTCTTAGCAGTTTCGTTTCTAATTTACTATCACATTTTTCTGTAGTGAATACGGATATACGTAGCACTATGTTTGAAATCAAAAAGTAAGAGAGAATATTAACAGAAAACAATAAGATACATGAAGAAAATTTAAGAAATAAGGGAAAGAGGAATGACTTCGCCCAGCAGTGGGACAGAATAGGCGGACAATTTAATGTATTAGAACTAAAAAAAAACTAGAAAAGATGGAAAACTAAACAAAATTACTACTACACAAAATGCGACGCACACCTATTCACCACAAAACATCAAAGATATAAAAATCAAATCTAGCCGATTCTTCTATTAAAGGAAAAAAAAATTACTATACCTTTGTTTAAAACTAAAACTTTTGACAATAATATAAAGTATACTAAAGCCTTTTCACATTTTATTTTATCTCTGACAGCGGCTGACCAGCAACCTTACTTAGCAACCAGAAAAAAGATGAATGTAATTTTGACAGACATGCAAAGTCAAGAAGTAAAATAAATTGTGAAAATACCATACAGTGCCGTCTTGTAGTAGAAAATTTATTTCGACACATGGCAACACTGCCAGAGACAATCAATAAGTTTTTTTTTCAATCACAGATCTCTGTGAAATGTGATTTCTTTTAAATGGCGAAGGTAATGAAGTATTATGCTTAACTCATAATACTAAATAGAAATAAAAAGAAAAATGAAAATAGTTGTATTTGTAGATATTTTTGATCTAAGAAACATTTGCCCCCCGCTTGCACCAAAAATAACATTTAGCATATTTAGGACATAGATCTCGTTATGCACGCGTAACATGACCACCGTAGAAACGGGTTTTGTCGACGGAAGAATCGACAAAATGATAGTTAAGGAAAAGTTTATTTTCCAATACAAATTCAATCAAAAACACGTACAAATACATCTAAAAACTAGGTAAATGTAGTGTTTCTTCTTACATACTACGATAATATAAAAAATATTCAATAGTTTCATACATTGCTACGGCGTTGGGTTCGTTAACTGCGAGAGAAAGTGGGGTAGGCAGACATACAAGGTGGAAGGGACACCGACCGCTAAAACGGTTACCACGTATTGGGTACACCATTCTGAACACGAACACCCCCCCCAATTGAAATTTTTCATCGGTAGCATACCGGGGGCGAGCCTATTGCCATCAACCGGTCGAGACTCCGTGGCTCGAGTTTTGTCTTTACACCAATGTAGGGAAGCAGTAACTACAGGACTACCATTTTAACTGATTCTAAAGTCGATTTAATATGTGCTTACCAGTAGCGAAGGGTCAATTTTTGTAAGAGGTAAGCCGGAGTACATATCTTTAATGTGATTATTGTATTGTATAACAGGCTGGTGTCCGCAACTCCACGTCATAGAAACATACAACATTATTTTTAGTATATGCGAAACCTGAATATAGTTTGTTCAGAAAAGTAACTGAATCGATTCCATTAATTTTAAAACCATGTTATATTTTTTCCCAAAAATATTTAAAAAAGTTAAAGGTTGGACACCGAGCGACTTTAAGTACCTATCGCAATAATTTTGGTACCTACTGCCAAATTATTATTATCGATGAGCTCAAGACGACGCTGGAGGCACGCGCTGCGTGGTGACCACAATTTTGTGCGGAAAACAGAACAAGCTTCTAACTTTGTGATTTTTCATGATACAGTTTTGAAATTTTGTACATAGATTCTTTACATAAAAATACTAGACACGTGTTTCAGGTTTCGCATATACTAAAAATTAATGTTGTATATTGACTATACTATATATTGACTTATTTTCAAAGGGAAAATCAAGGGGAGGAGAAATCGGGGGCGGAGGGAGGGGAATCGAGTTGTATCGAACCGTCGCCACAGCTGTTTACCCCAAAACAGCAACAAACCGAACGCAGCTTGCCGAAAATGTAAGAAAAATACAAAACTTGTACCTAGGCACTACATATTATATAGTTTTTTTTTTCTTTTTCCAACATACTTAATGACAGTCTAACATCTGTTACTGTTAGATAATTTACGCTACCTAGCCATTTTTAAGCCAATTTCGAGTGCACACCCATCATTTTCCATACCTTGGTAAAGGTAGCTTAACCTCAGAGTAACCTCTTCAGGATATCTACAATTCTTAAATTCAGAAATCACCGAATCCTTCTGGTTGGTTGTGCACACCCATCATTTTCCATACCTTGGTAAAGGTAGCTTAACCTCAGAGTAACCTCTTCAGGATATCTACATTTCTTAAATTCAGAAATCACCGAATCCTTCTGGTTGGTTGTGCACACCCATCATTTTCCAAGCCTCGATGATGTTAACTAAACCCCAGTGTAATCTATCAATACCTCTGCATATTACATTCGGTGATCGTCTTACGGAAGTGCACACCCATCATTTGCTAAGCCTCGATGATGCTAACTTAACCTCAGTGTAATCTATCAATACCTCTGCGTATTACATTCGGTGATTGTCTTACGGAAGTGCACACCCATCCTTTTCCATACCTTGGTAAAGGTAGCTTAACCTCGGTTGTTAAATTATCTAATACTAACAGTATTACATTTCTAAACCTAGCAATCAGTTTCATATTGTGATGCGATTCGAACAAGAATACTAAAAATCAAGTTTTTTTTTTATAAAATTGTATAAATATTGATATGCATAGTGATATATTTTGTTTTTAGATAAAAACAACATGAAAGGGAGTTTATAATTTTTTTCATACTGAAAATGACCGAATTTTCAAGATATTTTAGTGTCTGCCAGTACGTCTGTCACAGGAGAATATCTCCAAAACAATCTTTTTTAATCTATCTGCCATTTAGTCACAGTAAAAAAAAAACTAAGAGTGACATAACATTTTTTACCCAACCGGAGTACAGCCTAAAAAGAGGTAATGTTTTTAGCTTAGTATTTATCAGTAAGCCGTACCTCGGAAAGCTCGTTAAGCCGTTGGTCCCGGCTGTCGTTTGTAGATCAATGACAGTCGTTAGGTAGTCAGTGACCCAAAAAGTCTGACAACCAGTTTTACCAAGGGGTATCGTATTACCAAGTACTAACTGGGTTGTGGAGGTCAGATAGGCAGTCGCTCCATGTAAGTTAGACTGGAAGCCGACCCCAACATAGTTGGCTAAAGGCTAGGCAGATGATGAAGACAATATCTCAGTTACAGTTCTGTGTTCTGACACAATCATTAGTCAGTATGTCAGTCCCAGGCGACCATCTACAAAACTTTGACAGGTGTCACTTGAGTTCTATCTCTTGTCATCCGCATCACAATAGGAAGAGTGAATGAGTGTCCCTCTCGCGTCGTTCAGTCTTGTTTAGTTCAGCACTATCAGTCTGGGAGGCAGCATGCCTCGCTTGCTCAGCCACATACTGGAACAAAAATACCAAATTAGTTAGAAAGTACATTATTGGTGTACAAGTACCCTTAACGAAGCCAAAAGGCACTTGTTCTCCCCGTCTTAGCGATTATTTTTTTCTTCTGGACCATACCTGGGAACCTTCTAGTTACGGACATATTGGGGGTCAAAGTTTATTTATTTATTTATTTAATCCTTACTTACAACTATGAAGTTCCAACTTTTTCACAAGTATTTTTTTAATACAAGTTTTTGATGTTATAACTTTAAACACCTCCACGACCCCCGTACTATTCAATGCATTCATCTGCACAATGTTTTGAGTGCATTACACCATGAAACAAGATTTTTCACCCCAAAAAAAGTCGTTTCCCAACTATATTTTTTGCGTAAAGTTACTTAGTTTGATGTACAGAATGCTTGGTTGACGGCTTCGTGAAAGGTCCGTTTACACCCTATATGTATATTTATAAAATTGTTTGTCCTGATTGACCATCAACAAGCCTTCTAAGGAAGTAACTCACCCAATGCCTGCCCCGAGCAGCAAGGAGACAACGTTGGTGAGCAAAACGGCAGCTATGGCGCCGCGACTGAACAGGCACGTGCGCCGGACGGAGAGGCAGTGGCTCTGGAAAATAACAATAGTTATTTATTTATTTGTTTAGGATCTCCAACAAAGCATTTACACAAACCCACGAAATAAATAATCGACGACAAAAGTATCACGTAGGTGTACTCCTTCACTTACAGGAGACCACAGCATGCTTAATAACATGTATAACTAAGCTCACAAAGTTATAGTAGCATTTAAAAAAATCAAAACACATCTGGTAAAAAAAAATTAAAACATAAAATTAACAAAGTTATAGTAGCATTTAAAAATTCAAAACACATTTGGTAATAAATTTTCAAAAATAAAATTTAAAAAGAATAAAATTAATAAAGTCATAGTAGCAATTTAAAAAAAATCAAAACACATTTGGTAATAAAATTGGAAAAATTAAATTAGTAATTAGTACATTTTAGTTAGAAAAAAAGGCAAAACAAACTAGTTAACACGCTAATTTGCATGGTGTTCAAATGACTCGCCCATGATTATCAATCAATCAATCATTTTATTATCAGGCAACTGAGGCCCATAGATAAAATTACACAAAATAATCTTATAAAATAATAAACTAATACATATATAAAAAAAAAAAAAAAACCATGTCTAGCTTGAAAAGAGACTATGGACTAGCGATGAAAAATGTACGAAAAATACATGTATTTTTCTTAAGGCACTTGTTGTTTTTATAAATCGTTGTATTTTTCAATAAATAAAATACAGTATTTCTCAAGCGCCATATTGAATATATATCTTTCGCGGCAAATAAGAAAAATACATGTTTTAAATAATCAACAATAACAAAGTAGTTTTGTTGGACTTTGTAAAAATGTATTCTGTTTCTAAATTAATGCAAAATACATCATTGTGAAACAAGCGATTCTGATTGTACACCGACCGCTTTAATGAGTCCTCTGCCTTGCCCCATCGCCTCCATCAGACACATTAAGCGTCCACAAAGTCCTAACAATATCCCACAGGTTATTTGCTTTAAAATAACCATAATCCACGTAGGTATTACGGTACTAATTGAACCATTTTGTGATCAACCTTCAGAATATTCCATTTTTATTATGTTACTTTTTTTCTCTATTATCTTAGTAATATAATTGCAAGCCAAGTATTGATATTCTCCTTACTTTGATTAAAGCGGTGTATTTTCTGTTTTTGTGCTCACACCATAATTTTTTTATTCAAAGTCTATACGTGAGGATTTGTAATTGGCTTTCTGGTGACTATGGTTTCCCATTTTTGTTTGTTTAGCTGTAAGTCCACCATGTACTAAAATAAACAAATTTAAATTGATAAATTCAAATTCAAATATTTATTGCTAACACAGTACATAATTATACATTTCCCGATGTTATGTGAATGTGCAGTCCACTGTGTTATACCAATTTAGGCATGATACCTTCGCGAGGACTCATTAAAGTGGTCGGTCTATACTGCCGTCGTAAGAAAAAAGGGCACAACTAACATTTTTGTCAAAATTGAGTTATATACATATTTAGAATCAGAAAAAAAAGGCACATCTACTCAATTTTTTATAGAATTTTATCTTCAAGGAATTCGGAGATACAGTAGGCTCAAAAGGCACACATGAGACTAATATTCATGTTTTATAGAATGAAAAGGCACATTTATTTACCATTATATTGAAAAGGCACAAATACGTAGATGTGACTATTACTTCATACAGATTTTTACTAAAAACTACTTTGAAAAGGCACACTTACAACATAACATAAAGAAAAGTCATAAACTTTAAAGTCGATTTTCTCCATATTTATAAAATGTTAGTTGTGCCTTTTTTCATTATGACGGCAGTATAGTAGTGAAGTATGTAAGTGCTACTAAAAGACTAAGTACCCAGGACTGCCTGAAATGCACAGAATGCTTGGTTGACGGCTTCGTGAAGGGACCGTTTACATAGTCCCAGTTGATGATAATGTTATGGTATAGTAGTTACCTGCTGCATGACAGGAGGGGCTAGCTGCTGTTCCAGCACTTCGATGGAGGAGGTGGCGGAGGGAGGCCCGCGGGCCGAGGTGGGGTGCTTAAATCGCCAGTCCCTGAAACGATAAGATATGATTAATATTATTTATTTATTTAACACTTCAAGCACAAAGTACAGAGGCGGACTTAATGCCATAGGCATTTTCCACCAGTCAACCTTTGGGTGATGCAGAGACAAACAGTGGCAGGTGTATATATCTGCAAAAATTTAATTTATTACTAAGATAAACTACAAGGATACTATAACGATATATCAAAATACTATAAATATATATCAATATATTATATATATGTAAATAGAAATTTACACGGATATCCTAAAATAAAAAGACAAACAATGAAGAAACCATTAACGTTGTGACGAAACTGCCAGCTTTTTCTGAATGTACTCGCGAACTTTAATTTTAAACGATAAACGATTGGTTGCCATCCTGATTAAAAAATGAAAGATGATTAATAATAAATGTGTAAAGAAAAGATGGATGGCGTGTGTGAGGAATGAGAACATAACATCACGCCTGTAATCTCCGAAGGGTTAGACAGAGGCGTACGTAATAGTACACAGAATAATAATATTTTTAGGAAATTGAAATGAAATAACTATCAGGACAACAAATGTAGTCTACCAAAACACAAACATTTAAAGTTAAAACACAAAAGTTATAGTTTTAAGTTATAAGTTACAAAATTAAACGAGTGAACAAAACAAGGGGAATAGTAAGAGCGCGCCGCCGAATAAGGGAATGAGCCCTTAGCCACGCTACGCGTTGACTTAAGGGCATTACATGGCTCAAATCCCAAAAACAGCGTATGTTCAAAGAAATTTGTTGATGAATCCCTTCGTGCGTTTTCCGTGTAAAAAAGTATGTTATAGTTAAGTTCATCACAAATAAATTGTATTGTTTAAAATTTTAATAAACCTTCTCAATTTTTTTTGGTTAATCGTAGAAAATAGGTCCTTTTTCAACCTTAATTGTAAATTATCTCTGTAACGGCTGAATAGATCGGCATGAATTTTGTAACAACAAATACGTAATGATATACTTAACAATCTGTATTGTTTTTTTTCTGTTATTTCTTTTAATATATTTAAATAATAAATAAAAACCGAAATTTTGCGAAATGTGCGGGGCAAGTCAACAAAAACCAGTACAGGGATCAAATCATCAAGGTCATCGAGCAATGTAATGCCCTTAAATAGGCTCGGTCATATGGTCCGGGCTTTCTGGTGGGGTGTAGGTTGGAGACGCAGCTAACAATATAATAATAATACACACGGTGTTCCCAAGTTCATATGACCCCAATCTATTTAAATCGCGAGTTAATAGGCTTCTTTTGGGTTAGCTCGTTCCATCGTCGACTTCATCTCTGTCTTCAGGACTAGATTGAGGTCAAGAGTAAGCCCGTACAGAATTAAAAAAAAACAAAAAAAAAGAAATTTCGCCGAGTCAATTGCCATTAACCGGGCACAAATCTAAACTCCGTGGCTGCTACTGAGAAACTCCTGATGGAAAAACCCAATAACACTTTGCCTGACCTAGGAATCGAACCCAGGACCTCGTGCTCAGCAGTCGCGCTTGCGACCACTAGACCAACGAGGCAGTCTAGACTAGCAGGCAGTGTAGTGAGGAATGCTATGAAAGCTAAAAGTGTAAATGATGCCGTGACGTCTGACAGGGGAGAATGGAAGATGAAAACGTGTTGCGCCGACCCCGAGTAGAATGAGACAAGGGCAGGGAGACAATGATGATGATGAAATACAGGGTGTAAGGGACAGCCCTCCACAAACTGACAGGGTGCATTCAGCTCCTTATTTTGAATCATATCCCACCGGAATTTGACTCCGGAAAATTTACTATTCCTTCCTTTCAATGTAAAATTACATTCACGGTACGCAGCACTCCATTTATGTAAAAATAACGGCTAAAATCAAACATCCAACAATTGATGTTGAACAACTCTAACGAACGACGTGTCTTCGTTCTATCAACTGTTCACTTCTTGCCTAGCTACAGAGTTCATCGAACTCGTCGTCGCGCTTGCCTTTCGCCACGTGCGCTTTACCACGGTAATGATATATTGCTGTTGTGATAGGCATGTGGCCGTCAGCAGGGCCGGTTGGATGTTGTCTTTTGATCTTCTTATTTTTAGTTTTATTTTTATATTTGTTTTTATTATCATTTGTGTGTTGTCTGTATTTGTGTGTACTCCAATATGAGTTAAGGTTACTCGAAATAAATATATTTTATTTTAAGGGGAAATAAAATAAATCAAATTTATTGGATTCCCATAACAATTTCTTGTACCGTTCATCTTAGTATGATATTACTACCTAACACCCTGTATGTGATTTTGACAGACGCGTCAGTGGCAGCAATAAGAATCACTGTTTTTGACAGATATGCAGCAAAACGCTTATATATACGCCTACTTCTAAAGGGTGTAAATAGACCCTTAACATTTCCGAAAGGCACTTGTTCTCCCCGTCTTTGCGATATTTTTTTTTGTTCTAGACCATACCTGGGAACCTTCTAGTTACGGAGATATTGGGGGTCAAAGTTCCAATATTTTCACAAGTTTTTTTTTAAATACATGTTTTTAATGTGAGATTTTTTACTTTAAACACCTCCACGACCCCCGTACTATTCAATCCATCCATCAGCACAATGCTTTGAGTGCTTTCCATCGAGTCTTACCGTAAAACGAGATATTTCACCCCAAAAAAAAAAGTCGATTCCCAGCAATAATTTTTGCGTAAAGTTACTTATAGTTTGATGTACAGAATGCTTGGTTGACGGCTATGTGAAGGGTCTGTTTACACCCTGTATAGTTTAATCACTAATACCAAAAAGAAAAAAAAGTTTGTGTGTTTCGATGTAGGTGGTAATTTTCGGAGCTACTGATCTGATTGCGAAAATCAACATTATCGAGTGTCGTAGACTATACTGCAAGCGAAGCCAGCCTAAGCTACTACTCAATAAAAACACGCAGAGTATAAAAATATCAATCCATCGGTCCATCGATCCAACGGTGCAATGTCATGGTATGGACATGTGATGCGGAGGAATGAAGAAAATGTAGTGAGGAAAATTTCTAGTATGAATGTGGATGGCTATAAGAGTAGAGGAAGACCAAAGAAGCGACGGATGGACTGTGTGAAGAATGATATGGCTAGAAAGGAGGTGACTGCTGAGATGACGAGTATGGAAGAAGAAGACATGCTGCGCCGACCTTAAATAAATTGGGATAATGGCAGATGAATGATGATGAAGGTGCATTTAATATCGTGTCCTGAGTGTCCTGTTGTTTGTTCATAACAGGAACTGATGGACGCTACAGAAGGCGCCAAACTAGTGGCTCAGTTCTGAATCGACACAATCTAGATTGCCATCGACACGCTAAGAAGAAGAATCCATCGATAAGACGATTTATTTCCAACGCTCATTTAAATAAAACAATACAATGATTATTAAAGTTGTAAATCGACTAAATAACATACAATAGCTGATTATATGACTGCTGAGATAAAAATAATTTTACGACGGACAAAATAAAAAAAAACCGACTTCCAAAAAACACTACCAATGGAAAATATCTTTAATTTCGTAAGTCGGTGGCAATAAAGTCAATGTAAAAAACAAAGTCACCGAAATCGACGTTACAGCTAATCTCCGAAACGGCTGCACCGATTTTGACAAGACTTTTACTGGCAGATAGCTGATGTTATTAGGAGTAACTTATTTTCTAGAAAAAAGATATCCGTGCAAAAAAAAAAAAAAACCCACGAAATTGTTAACAAAATCCGATTCAAATATCCACGCGGATGAAGTTCGCGGGCAACAGCTAGTGTCAAATAAGAATTTATCACGTTCTGTTCGTACACCAACGCGCACTGTGCCCATCATCATGATCATTTCAGCCGAAAGACGTCCACTGCTGGACATAGGCCTCCCCCAAATGTTGCCACATTGACCGGTCCCGTGCGACTCGCATCCAGCGGATCCTTGCAACATTCACCAGGTCATCGGTCCACCTAGTGGGAGGCCTTCCAACGCAGCGTCTTCCGGTTCGCGGTCGCCACTCCAGAACGTTTCAGCCCCATCGGCCATCCGTTCTGCGAGCAATGTGCCCTGCCCACTGCCACTTAAGTGCCCGCGTGGTGAATAATAGTCTACTCCCTCTCATAGAGAGGAGGCCAGGCCCAGTAGCGGGAACGTGCTCTGAATACATGTATATGCACTCACTTGGGTGGAAGCTGGTCGGGTCTACTGCTCCACTCCCACACCCAGTCGTTGGAGTCATCCTGGAAAATAAAACAATCTTTAGACAAAATTTCATAACATAACGCCACCCCTGTAATCCCTGAAGGGTTAGGGGTGTTCCTATTAGAACACCCACCGCGAGGGGTGGGTGGGAGCTTCGTTCGGCTCTGTCGATAGTTCGCGGTGTGAACCGAATTATGAAAATAGGTGAAACGATGCCTCGCCCGCCTCGCTGGCTAGCTGGCAGTGTAGCCTGCGCTCTATGCTGAGCTAATATGGTCGTTTAGCGTTGAAGTGAAGCATATTTTACCTCTTATTGCTTTCGTGTTATATGTTATGCGTCATGTTATAGCGCAAATAAGTAATTTTTCTTTGTCCTTTGATCCTTTCTTTCTTTATACTTATGATCACACTCGTCTTTCTACTCTTTCTTTGACAGCAGCGTTGGCCCAGTGGTGGCGGCCCCGACTTACGCACAGTATGTCGAGTGTTCGAACCCAGGCAGACGCATTACTTTGTGTAATTAATTTAATCACCGCTGCTCTCAAAAGGGTGAAGGGAAACATCGTGAGGAAACCGGCATGTCCTAGAACCAAACATTCGAAGACATGTGACGTCTACCAACCCGCACTGGGCTCGCGTGGTGGATTAAAGCCCATTCCCTCTCTAGAGAGGAGACCGTGTGTCCCAGCAGTGGGAACATTATAGGCTGATTATGCATCTTTCTACTACCAGCGACCTTCATTTCCTAATGGCGCAATTAACCTGGTCGTTCGCCCGAATTCGGTTACCTCTGGAATTGCCTCCAACATCATTCAAACTACTTGTCGTGTAATAACCGCATCGGGCGCCCGCATTCGAACACCCAACTACGGGTTAAGGGCATTACATTGCTCGATGACCTTGATGATTTGATCCCTGTACTGGTTTTTGTTGACTTGCCCCGCACATTTCGCAAAATTTCGGTTTTTATTTATTATTTAAAAATATTAAAAGAAATAACAGAAAAAAAACAATACAGATTGTTTAGTATATCATTACGTATTTGTTGTTACAAAATTCATGCCGATCTATTCAGCCGTTACAGAGATAATTTACAATTAAGGTTGAAAAAGGACCTATTTTCTACGATTAACCAAAAAAAATTGAGAAGGTTTATTAAAATTTTAAACAATACAATTTATTTGTGATGAACTTAACTATAACATACTTTTTTTTACACGGAAAACGCACGAAGGGATTCATCAACAAATTTCTTTGAACATACGCTGTTTTTGGGATTTGAGCCATGTATGCCCTTAACGACCAAGATAACTGCGCCATTAGTATTATAAAAATAATAGTAAGTGGTAAGTTACTCACTCTCCAGCAGTTAATGTAGACTCCTTTCAGCTCATCTTCCGTGGAAGGTTCCAGGTTCGGACTATTGGGGGGCGACTTCGGACTGGAATACAAGAGAAAAAGACTTTGTTAGTTTATGCAAAAACTTTATTAGCAGTAAAATGAGAGGGACTTTCCTAAATTCACATGAATCAGCATGTAAATAAGAAATAAACCTTCTTAAATAGGCCGGGCCTTTGTGCCCGGTTGATAGCAATAGCCTCGCTCCCATGTAATAACATGGGACTTCAAACGTAACTGCCGAAATGTGGGTGTACTATTAGGTAACCTTTGCCTAAACCTTCGAGGATTTACAGGCGTTATGTTATGTTAAATAAAGGGCATGAAGCATAGATCTCAATGAAGATCTCTGGAATGGTATTTCTGAAATGGCGACCGCGTACCAGCAGACGCATCATTGGCGGCCCTACCGTAAGACAAACCGTTGATGATCTGCCCCCGTAGCATGACCACCGTAGACAAGGATTTAAATGACAGATAGTGTCGACACAATGACAGATTTCTTTGCACTATCTGTCGTTTTGTCGATTCTTCCGTCAAAGAAATCCTTGTCTACGGTGGTCATGCTACGGGGGCTGAGGACAGTTGAGAAAGGCCGTCTTTAGGCTGAAATAATGTACCTTCAACCTGACACACTAGTTGAAGGTGAAAGCGCCTGGGTAGCCCGCGATTTTCTTATTTTTAAACAAAAAAAGAGAACAAAAAAGAGGGGTGTTATAAGTTTGACCGCAATGTGTGTGTGTGTCTGTCTCTGGCGCCGTAGCTCTTAAACGAGTGAACCGATTTGGATGCAGTTTTTTTTTTATTTGAAAGCTAGTTTCTTGGCAATGGTTCTTAGATACATCATCATCTGCCTAGCCTTTTCCCAACTATGTTAGGGTCGGCTTCCAGTCTAACCGGATGCAGCTGAATACCAGTATTTTCCATGGACTGACTGCCTATCTGACCTCCACAACCCAGTTAGTACTAGGTACTACGATACCCCTTGGTAAGACTGGTTGTCAGACTTTTTGGGCCACTGACTACCTGTAAAGACTGTCAAAGATTTACAAATGACAGCCGGGACCGACGGCTTAACGTGCTTTCCGAGGCATGGAGGAAACTCGGTATGAATATTTCCATATATACCCAAGTGGTGTATCAAATGAAAGTGCATGATGTGTATATTACAATTAGACATGTTTTTATCAAAACCGGCTCAGCCATTTTATTGACTTTTCAAATATTTGTTGACTTTTATTTGTTGAGATGGGGGTTTTTTAAATTTTAAATTTATTTTTTTACGATTTTGCATATTGCAGGTCAGTGTCAGGCTGCGTAGTTTAGGCCAAAGAGACTAGGGCCGTCTGAAAGCTCGTTGGGTTGACTATATCGTCACAGTCGTGAAAAACACCTGGATAAGGGACGCACAGTACCAGGAAATGTGGCAGAAAAAAGGGGAGACCTGTAACCCTGCAGTGGGCGATTCCGAGCTGATATGATGTTGATAATGATGAACAAAATATGATTCACGACCGAATTCACACGCTACTTAAGCGCATTCAACTTAACAAGTAAACCCTTGAGCCATCAGGTCACTACATTATGACCTTCCCACGCCAATTGCGCAGAAACAACACTTCTATGAAATTGACCTTGAGAATGTCCTTGAAAACGCGCGAATTACTGCAAAACGTGTAATATCACTCAAAGCGACTTCGCACGCTCCTCAAGAGTTCAATAATTACTTTTAATAAAGATACACTCTAAAAACAATTGTTGTTGTCAAGATAATGGCTTAAGCACTTCAAAGATATCAAAGTACTCTTCAAATTAATATAGTATGAAGTGGTTGGACGTGCTCCGGTCAATGTATCCTCAAAAGCTCAACTAAAGAAATAAATCAGCTTGTTATGTTCAACAGATCAGGCTGTCATGTGTAGATCTTTGACAGTGGTTAGGTAGTCAGTGGCCCAAAAAGTCTGACAACCAGTCTTACCAAGGGGTATCGTATTACCCAGTACTAACTTTGACCTTTGAACTTTGACTAAGATTTGTAAACAATGTGTCAACAATCCCACATTACTTTGCACTGTATTAATTTCTTTCTTTTTTCTTTTAGCCACTTTCTAGTTAACCTAGCTTTGTCAATGCCGTGAAACTCTGTTATTGACTTAAGAGATAATTGTCATCATCTCGCTGTCAATTTTCAGTGTATGCAGACTTTAAGATGCTAGTTACTTTGTTGCAACTGCATTTAGCTGTTCATTGATAGTGGGGTGAAATTTCACTTAAAATGTCATATTAATAATAAGCTGTGTAGTTTCCAATAAATAAATAAACTGGGTTGTGGAGGTCAGATAGACAGTCGCTCCATGTAATATACTGGTATTCAGCTGCATCTTGTTAGACTGGAAGCCGACCCCAATACTTATAGTAGGGAAAAGGCTGGGCATGATGAGATCCAAATATCTAGAAAGGAGGTGACTGCTGAGATGACGAGTAATAGAGAAGTATGGAAGATCAAGACATGCTGCGCCGACCCCAAATATATTGGGATAAGGACAGGAGGTGGATCATCATGATCCAATCAACATACGTTCATGCCTTGTAATCTCCGAAGGGTTAGACTGAGGTGTACCTAATAGTACATCCACATTTTGATAGATATCAGGTTCTCAAACTGCCCAACATCACCTGCCCCCGTAGTATGACCACCGTAGACAAGGATTTCTTTGACAAAATGACAGATTGTGTCGACACAATGACAGATTTCTTTGCACTATCTGTCATTTTGTCGATTCTTCCGTCAAAAAAATCCTTGTCTACGGTGTTCATGCTACGGGGGCTGAATATACAAGGTGTAAACGGACCCTTTACGAAGCCGTCAACCAAGCATTCTGTACATCGAACTACTTAAGTAACTCAACGCAAAAAATATTGCTGGGGAACGATTTTTTTGGGATGAAAAATCACGATGGATGCATTGAATAGTACGCGGTTCAAGGAGGTATAACATTAAGAACTTGTATTAAGAATGAGTTGGAACTTTGACCCCCAATATCTCCGTAACTAGAAGGTTCCCAGGTATGTTCTAGGACAAAAAAATTATCGCAATGACGAGAAGAACAAGTGCTTTTCGGCTTCTTTAAGGGTACTCTACAACCAGTAATTATCCAATTCTCCGCATCGGACAGCCCTGTCATTCACACAATATTTTCCAGTCAGATGAGCACATTCAGAACAGAGTACGTACTAGGTTAGGTAGTATCACTACTCACTACCGTATCATATTACACGTGGTCTGACGGCGCCAGGCGCATTTCAACGGCTTTACTTTTTTCATGTTTTGTAACTTGAGTAAGGCGGTATATCATTCTACAGGGTGTAACGTTAAAAGCGCAATACCTCTTCATCATCACCCACAGCCCGACTTGAGCCGAGAACTCTCTTAGCCTTTTATCAAATGACTCCCCCCGCTCTGGGCGGAGCGAAAACCATCCATGTTCCTTCTTTGCCCTTTGTGTTCCAGGGCCACGGTATCTCTTTCGAACAGTCCCGCAGCCCTGGCAGGCACTGGCCCATACGGACCCCTACGTGGTTGCTGACATCTCTAGCTCTCTTAGCCTGGATAAGCGTAATTCATGATATTCCCGCAATAGAAACAATGTCGTCTGCTTAGCTCACCGCGCAATACCTCTTAGGTGTTATCAAACTGGACCACCAAATGGGTTGAAAAAGAGTCTTCATACTAATTGCGTCAGCCGATGCCATATTTGACATGGGAAGTCCAAAAATTAGTTTTTTTCGACCTATTTTCTTTTGGAAACTAGAACTAGAAGGCTAGTTACGGAGATATTAGGGGTCAAAATTACATGCTTTTTTTTTAAATACATGTTGTTAATGTAAGAACTTTACTTTAAACACCTCCACGACCCCCGTACTACTCAATTCATCCATCAGCACAATGTTTTGAGTGCGTTACATTGAGTCCTCGTTTCCCAGCATTATTTTTTGCGTAGAGTTACTTAGTTTGATGTACATAATGCTTTGTTGACGGCTTCGTTAAGGGTCCGTTTACACCCTGTATTATAACCTATTTATTATACTAGAATACTTTATTCCAGAAGTACGATTACGATGCCGTGGGACAATATCCGAACACTACGGGGGCGAGCCGCGGACATAACCTAGTCAGCTTATAAACTAACATCTGCTCGGCCTGCTGCTGTTGGCCAGCTGCTCGATTTGCTGTGTGACCTGCGCGGGCCCAGTGCGGGTTGGCAGGTGTCATATGTCTTCTATAGGGTGTAATTATTGATTTACCTTGAATTACCCTGCACATCGTATGTGGGATTATCATAAGTACATCCAGCTGTTGTATATCTCAATCAGCTGCCATGTTTCTCAATAGAAATCGATTGGTTAATGCGTTTCTTGATAATGTCCAATGGCAACTGAACATCCTAAGTAATTGTAACTGGCCAAGTGGCCATTTCCTAATAACAGCTCAGCTGCCAAGCAAGCTTAGTGGTCGGCACATTTGATTCAAGAGTATTTGGTGAACGACAAAGTCGACTCTAAAAATCAGTAATCTCTATTCGGCATTTCTTCGAAAGTATAATCTACAGAGAATGGACAGCAGCGTTCTCTGTGCTTTTTAACAACAGTACTGCGATCGCCAACCCGCCTGCCAAGCGTGGCGATTATGGCAAAACCCCCCTTGGGGAGGCCTATGTCCAGCAGTGGACGTGTTTCGGCTGAAATGATGATGATGATGATGATAATCTACAGCATATATGGTGTAATATATTATATGTATATAATACGTGGTAACCGTTTTCGCGTCGGTGTCCCTCCACCCCGTATATCAGAATGCTGTGGTCATGTTAAAAGATGTGGGTATGGCTATACAGGGCGTAAACAGACCCTTCACATAGCCGTCAACCAAGCATTCTGTACATCAAAATAAGTAACCCTACGCAAAAATTATTGCTGGGAAACTTTTTTTTGGGGTGAAAAATCATGTTTTAAAAACTAATATTTAAAAAAAAAAAATGTGAAAAACTTTGAACTTTGACCACAAATATCTCCGAAACTAGAAGGTTCCCAGGTATGGTCCAGAACAAAAAAAATATCGCAAGGACGGGGAGAACAAGTGCCTTTCGGCTTCGTTAAGGGTCTCTTACACCCCACCCATTAGATAAAAATCATCAAACTGAAAAGCTAAAAAGAGATTTCTACAAGCTGGTACAGTACAGCTCCAACTGAACGAACCAAGTATCGATTGAGATTTCAAAGTTAATTACTATGCGTGCAGCGAGAAGCCATAATGAGGCCGCGTCATCGCTTGTGAAACTGTTGACGTAGGTCAGATGCTAGTCACAATAGCGTGATAGTATTCAAGCTGGGTGCAAGCACAATTACATCACCATTTTTTCCATAAACTCACGGCTTTTCGTCATGGGTGTAGGCAGAAACTACCGAACGCCAACTACTACGATCCTTACATACCAGTAGCGAAGAGTCAATTTTTGTAAGAGGTAAGCCGGAGTACATAATCTTTATTGTGATTATATTATTTGTCTATAGAATACTGACTGTGCCAAAGGGAAGCCGGTAGGAATCGAGTTGTATTCCTTCGCCACTGTTACATACTTCTTAAGCCTTTTGTCCACGTTCATACGTCTGGTGTGGATTTACGGAGTTTCGTTCAAATCAGAACTAAAAGTGGATGCAGTCCCAAGCACTGGGTACCACAGATAAATGTACTGTCTGTCTAGTGGTCGCAAGCACGACTGCTGAGCAAGATGTGACTTGACTCAAACCCGGGTTTGATTCCCAAGTCGGGCAAAGTTTTATAGAGTTTTTCCATGAGAAATTTCACAGTAGCAGCCGCGAAGTCTGGATTTGCGCCCGGTTGATGGCAATAGGCTCGCCCCCTATTACATGGGACTTAAACATAACTGGCGAATTGTGGGTGTACCTATTTGATTTAAAGGGACCTAGAATTAGTCGCCACACGGTCAGGTGCGACACTTGCTATCCTATTAAGGTCAAACCGCTTTGTACAGAATTCTCTCTGCAGATGCGACTCTGACAGATACATAACACATAACGTAACATCACGCCTGTAAGCCCCAAAGGGTTAGGCAGAGGTTTACCTAATAGTACACCCATATTTCGTGTGTTATGTTTAAATCCCATGTTATATAGGGGGCGGGTTTTTTTAAATAAATCCAGCGCAATCAAGAACAGATTAACTAAGTCTTTCGATCAAATCTCACGAATTTCATCACGGGAGACGGGTCGAAAAATCGCCGAAATTGCCACACGTAGTTAATTTACACTTCCTAAGTCAGATTTGCGGGCTTTTGGTAACTACTCGGTAAAGATTTTCAAAGAAAAAACTGAGACCGACTCTGATACTGGTTCGAAGTACAACGTACTTTTCACTACTCACATACACAAACAGCCAGACCCGGAACGACTACCTGTAGATCATACAAATACATTCCGTGCGGGGATCAAACCCGCGACACGCAGCGCAGCAGCCAATCGCTCAGCCACTTCGCCAACCGTGCCGTCAAAATTGCCGATAAAAGTATTGGAGAAAAGAAATCACAGTGAAAACTCGATATCGTACGATAGTTTTCGCATCATATACCGACGCGGGAAGAGGCAATCCGAATCTATTTATAAACACAAACTGGTGCACAAGAAACTAGTTCGACCGGATTACATGCATCTTGGACAAGGTATACTACAGTAGACGCATATTCAATATGCAGTAGTGAATCTGTTTGTACTAGAGCTTTCTTAAGTAGTGTTATCAAAGAAATAGAGTACTATTTGTAAATTACGTAGTATTTAGCGTGTGTGATGACCAATCATCATTCTCTTGCCCTTATCCCAATTCATTTGCAGCATGTCTTCTTGTTTCATACTCGTCATCTCATCAGACACCTCCTTTCTAGCCATATCATTCTTTACACAGTCCATCCATCGTTTCTTTGGTCTTCGTTCTTCCATCCACATCTTATCATGCCCTTATCCCAATTCATTTGGGGTCGGCGCAGCATGTCTTCTTCTTCCATACTTCTCTATTACTCATCATCTCATCAGACACCTCCCTCCTTTCTTGCCATATCATTCTTCACACAGTCCATTCATCGTTTCTTTAGTCTTCCTCTACTCATATACCATCCACATTCATACTCAAAACTTGCCTCACGACTACAGATTACCACACAACTTTTCAGTCACCGGCGCTACTTTCAGATTTCTTATATACTCATTTCTTATTTTATCCATTAGCGTGACACCACACATCCCCCTCAGCATTCGCATCTCCGCACACTGTGAAATTTTGCTTCAATTGCGGACATCTATATTTTATCCCTTCATCTTATAGATCCAGCGAAGAACTAAAACTTCTGGGAAGGAACCATTTTTTTTATGTTTAGTTTAAGAAGTTATTTTAAAACTCGAGAAAACTTCATAGAAATGCATTATTTCGTCTCAGATATATGATTTTTCAATTTTTCTAGACGAGGTCTTAAAAAGGACTGTTATATCTACTAGTTGAGTAGACAAAAAAATAAAAATTGTTGTAAATAGAAGAAAAAGTCAAGTTTTTTTTGTAAAATTAAAATTATTTTTGAATTGGTTAGTCTCATTGTATCCGCATTTTTTTTTAACATGCACAGTTTCATATTATAATATGCTATATTATAAAAAAAAAACCAGGTGTGGATAGTGCGGGACTACAGAGTTATTGAGTTTTTATTTTTGAGGTTAGGGCTGTCACCTACTTTACTATAACTATTCTTGGAAAACTTTGACTGCAAATTTACTATCTTTCTTGATAATAAAATGAAATATTATCGTTTTCTTTGGTGTAAAATTAAGTATTTTAAATTTCACAGTGTGCTCCGTTCTTCCATCCACATTCATAGTCAAAATGTGTGTGTTGAATATCATCCTGACCCAGCTGTGCCACTTGCTGAAAATCTCCCAGTTGCCATGGCTGACCTGGAAGTATTTAAATAGACTCCGGAGACAGGTTGCTCGAAGCAAGGAAAACCTGTTTAGGTTGAGATTCATAGATGACTCCTGCCCTGGAGTGTAAATGTGGTGTTGCCCCACAAACTATGGGACACTTGATATCGTAACCTGCCTGTCCTGTTCTTTTCACAACAAGGGGCTGATGGACGCTACTGAAAGTGCCAAACTCGTCGCCAAATTTTGGGCTTTTTTTTTATTTGAATTGTCATCGCTAGCAAGAGAATATCATCCTAAAAAGTCGCAATCTCATCTCGACGACACTCAATGTCGAAAACTCGTCAATATCTCAATTTTTTTTAATGAAATTAGAATAGTTTTAGTTGCTACACTGATGTATGACCTTGGACGAAGCTAAGTCTTCATCATCTGCCTAGTATTTTTCCCAACTATGTTGGGGTCGGCTTCCAGTCTAACCGTATGCAGCTGAATACCAGTATGTTACATGGAGCGACTGCCTATCTGACCTCCACAACACAGTACTGGGTAATACGATACCCCTTGGTAAGACTGGTTGTCAGACAAAGCAAAGTATAGTTGCTTCAGGACCGTCCGTTACATTAGCGTTTTCTCTACCACAAACCAGCGGTTTTCTATATTGACTTAGAAAGTGGGTGCGGTATTGATGGCGTATAAAGTTTCTATGTCCTGTTCATTTATTTTGAATGTCACAGTATCATGCTGAGATAGCATGATGATATACTGTTACGGAGTTTTTGAATGACAAATTTTGAATTTAGATAATTTAATATGTGATTTTAGTTTTATTAATTTTATTATTTTAGTTATTCCTTTTTG
This sequence comes from Noctua fimbriata, assembly GCA_905163415.1. NCBI lineage: Eukaryota > Metazoa > Arthropoda > Insecta > Lepidoptera > Noctuidae > Noctua > Noctua fimbriata. The sequence goes on along the minus strand of LR990950.1, from coordinate 1,524,032 downwards.
ACTATATTTTTGTATTGACTGTAATAATGTATTTGAATTTATTGAATTTTGACTATATGTAACTAATTTATTTATTTCTTAAATTTTAATTTTGAGTTAAGTATTATAAACTATTTTGCCGAATATGGCAAAACATGTTGAACCAGCAAACTTAAACTCGTTTCTATCCATATGTGCATATCTATGTATCATGTCACACATGTTTATACAAATAAATGGAACTTTATCTTTATAGAGGCCTTTTGGCCTCATAAAGGACCAATTTAGTTTAGTTTGTCCTTTCTTTCAGTTTCTTGTTTTAATTTTTTTGTTGTTATTTTAAACAGCGTAAGTCCAATACTTAAATCTTTTTTTTTACCATGTCACTTTTAGGCTTCTACTCCTGCTTTCGAACTCCGGGTAGCCCGGGCTTAATTATGAGACCTCATTGTCCGGAATATTGAGGGTCCACAAATAGAATTTTGGAAACTTTTCATTTTTATCTTTTCATCCTCATGCAGGTGCAACTGACGGTAACAGCTACATAACATCTATCCCTGGTGACTGGGTACTGACCTGCCTTTGACGCTAGACGCGCGGGAGTGCCTCACAGAGGAGTCCCGGCTCTCCCTCTGGGCCTCTCGCAGGAGTCTGATGTACTCGTTCTCAACGGCGGCTAGACCTCCGCCGGAGTTGAGTTCTACCCACGATTCTGTAACAAAGGAAGAGGAGATAAGTATATTTTGTTGGACAATAGTTTTGAGTTATTGAGAGCTTGCCTTTCTCCTCAGATTTGTCATTTATGAGTCATGATTGTTTTGAGCAAATAAAATCCTACTAATATTATAAATGCGAAAGTTTGTGATCGATGAATGTTTGTTGCTCTTTCACGCAAAAACTACTGAACGGATTTGGATGAAATTTAGCACACACATAGTTTATAACCTGGATTAACACATAGGATACTTTTTATTCCGGTAGCATGATCCTGTGGGACAATTATCGAACTCCACGTGGGCGAACCCGCGGGTATAAGCTAGTATAATATGAAAGAGAGATAATGAAAAATGATGTGTATTTATACAGCGCGGTTAGCGAAAGTAAACAAACACTTTTGCCTAAATCTACGTGTTTTTGTTCAACTAGCTGTCCGCATGAAATTATTAATTAAAAATATTACTACCCTATTTGAATCGGATCTTGTTAACCATTTTTAAGGGTTTTAGTTTAATTCGCATGGAGCCCTAAGTTACTCCTTAAAACATCAGCTATCTCCCAGTAAAAGTCCCATCAAAATCGGTCCAGCCGTTTCGGAGATTAGCCGGAACAAACAGACAAAGATATGCTTTCAAAGGTGTTATTTCAATTTGAATCATTTTTTTTTTTTTTGAGATCATTATAAACAGTCGGTCCATGAAAACAACATTAAAACAAATACCCGAAATCATAAAAAAATGGCTTCAAATTCCTTCGTCCACGTGTAAACAAGGTACTACAACAGGATGCAATAAAATGTACAACAAAAAAAAAATCGCGTGTCGCCATTGTTGTTGGGAGCGGATGTTACTGACATGCCCGTCATTAATTATAATTGTACTGTAATAGTGGTAATGATAGATTGTGATCTCTCACTCGGAAAATTACTATAAATAAATATAAGGTCTAACTATTCATACACGAAATATTTTCAGGGACGGCTATAACGAAGCCATTTCAAAGGATTTTTTTTTATTTAAGTATATTTTTATAAAAAATAAATAATTTAATATTACTTGACCCACAAAATAAATACTGGCTCCTTATTTTTGAACATCCATTACGCTAGTTTACTACGTCGTATTTACCTACTGTCATTGCTAGAATATGACAGTAGAGGTTTTATGCAAAAAGTCTCAAAGTTTTTAGAGTTGTAATAATTTCGTAAAAAAAAAACACTCGGATAATATTTTTTTTCGTTGCTATGGCGACTTTACGACATAGAGAAGTTACTCTTAAAATATTTCGTATATGAAAAGATAGACCATATATAATTTGACACCTGCCCCCGTAGCATGACATCCTTGTCTACGGTGGTCATGCTACGGGGGCTGACACCGAACAGAAACATCATCATTTGCTTGCCTTTTCCCATCTTTATTGGTTGGATGTAGCTGAATACCAGTATTTTACATGGTGCGAATGCCTCGTTATCCTCCAGAACTATGATACTGATTTAAACGATATGCTTGGAAGACCAGTGTCAGACTCTAGTCTCCTTATTAGTGCGTCAATTTCATCATCATTCTCCTGCCCTTATTCATTTGGGGTCGGCGCAGCATGTCTTCTTCTTCCATACTTCTCTATTACTCGTCATCTCATCAGACACCTCCTTTCTTGTCATATTAGAATTAATGAATTTCTATAATTTCTGGAGCTCGTAGCTAAATCGATTTTCAGGGTAAGCCGCGATTGTCTAGGTTGATCCGTGAGTGGGTGACCGCTCATTACATTCCAAGTTTCCTCCGTGGCTCGGAAAGCACGTTAAGGCATTGGTCCCGGCTATCATTTGTTGTTAGACAGTCAAATTAAAATTCATTTATTTCGTGAACACGGGGTATATACAGAAGACGTTATAAATAAATGAGAACCGACAAAATATCAAAGGTTTTGGTTCTTAAACAAATACTTTTTAGAAATTCAAAAGGAAGGGTCCACAATAATTGGGTAGTTGACACCATTAAACAATCATTTCAAGACACAACTTCTCTAAAAAATTACTTCATTTTAGACCTGAAAACCCGATTAATTTTCAATTAATTGCAAAATTAGATTTTTAGGTGCTTTGAAATCAATAAATAGTTGAGTCTTTGAGTTGATTAAATAGTGACGTCATAGCGTGCTATTTCCATTCAAAATGTAAGGGGGAATCACGTTTTGACAGCTCTTAAAAAGTATGTCAATTGATTGGTTTGTCAACTACCATATTATGAATCATGTCAAAATTAGATAAAATGTCAAATAAAATAAAGTAAAAAAATAGTCGATACAGGCCCCGGCAGTCAGTGTCCCGAAAGTCTGACAACCAGTCTTGCCAAGGGTATCGCATTACCCAGCTGTATTTCACGCGAACGGAGGTCGCGGGCAACAACTAGTTCCTATGTAATTTTAAAGACGCAGCGTCGTTTGCATATGGAATGAAATAAAAATGGAAAGTTTCCCGAGTGAGTCGTTCTCATATCGGTTTTACAGCTAGGCGATCGATTAAAGATAATTAACAAATAACCTAACGACATCGCCACAGCCCAGCCCACGGACTCCCCACGCTAGCCATGACGTGATCATACCAAAGTACATCCACTATCGCAGGTCAAAGAGAAAGGTTTTATCGCACCATTGTTATATTAGTAATAGATTATCGTATGCGACCCTTGAACTTGAGGATCGATATGTAGAATCAGATGTAGCTGAATACCCAGTATACAGGGTATAAATAGACCCTTAACGAAGCCGAAAGGCACTTGTTTTCCCCGTCTTTGCGATCATTTTTTTGTTCTAGACCATACCTGGGAACCTTCTAGTTATGGAGATACAATAAAAAATAGTGTTACAGCTAAATTCTATATTCTAAAGTCAAGTTTTTAGACTTATGTATCCTGCTTATGTGTACGAAGTTTCATTAAAATCCGTTCAGTCATTTCGAAAAAAAATAATTTAAAAGTTTTTTATGAAACGCCGTAAGACGTTAACGGTCTCAATTAATAACGTAAACATAAACTAATGTGTTAATCTTTACCCCGGCTAGCGTGTTTGTGAACCGTCTGTACGCTAAGAAATGTATTCAAGCGTCATGTGATAGCCAAAGTCTAGTTTACTATCGTGTTGTGTACCCGTGAGGTCAGTTGCAGTACTTATCTGAACATTGTAAGTGGTAGTTTGGGATATAATTACTTGGGCTTGAATTGTGTTCACTTCTTTCATCATCATCATCATTCTCTTGCCATTATCTCAATTCAGCATGTCTTCTTCCATACTTCTCTATTACAAGTCATCTCATCAGACACCTCCTTTCTTGCCATATCATTCTTTACACAGTCCATCCATTCGTTTCTTTGGTCTTCCTCTACTTATATACCTATTAACATTCATACTCAAAACTTTCCTCACGACATTTTCATTTTTGTGTTCGTTTCTTTAATTGTAATAATACTAGCGACATCTTCTAATGCGGCGACTTGTAAAAATTAAAAATACGCGTTTTGGATATGGAGTTCCGGCCGATCATCTGCCTGCCTTTTCCCAACTATGTTGGGGTCGGCTTGTAGTCAGTTAATACCTTTAATACCATACCCCTTGGTAAGATTGTATCTCTGACTTTCGGGCCAATTACTACCTGTAACGACTGTCAAAGATCTACAAATGACAGCCGGGACCAACGGCTCAACGTGCTTTCCGAGGCACAGAGGAAACTCGGTAGATAATTCTGGCTACCTCGTAGGTCTGGTGGCAAGCGCTTCTGCAGAACACGAGGTTTAGAGTTCCAATTACCATTTCTGGGAATTTGTTTGTGTTCTTCCATCAGGAATTTCTCAGTAGCAGGATGTATGTCCGCTCAGAATCATCAGTTGGAAAACGGTAGGCAGATGATGATCAGTGTTTATGATGATAACCGAGCAGATACTAGGTCTGTACTATTATTGTGAAACTACGTCGTTGGTCGAGAGGTCGCAAGCGCGACTGCTGAGCATGAGGTCCTGGGTTCGATGCTCAGGTCGAGCAAAGTGTTATTGGATTTTTCCATTAGGAATTTTTCAGTAGCAGCCATTGATTCTGGATTTGCGCCCGATTGATGGCAACTGGCTAGCCCCTTCGTACATGGGCCTTAAACATAACCGCCGAAATATGGCGGAACTATTAGGCACACCTCTACCTAACTGAGGAATCCGGCGAGGTATGTTATTTAAAATATCAAAACATCAGTTATTTTACATATTCGTTGATTATATAACATAAGAAATCATTTGATTGCTTCGTGCGTTGGCCATGTTCATAAATTACATTAGTTACATTAGAACCAGTTTTTATACGAGTTTTGAATGGAGATGTTCACGTGACTAGAGAAAAAAAAAGTGAGGCTTCCCACTTGGTTGTTAGGTATTTTACGTAATAGAACAATAATACGCATAAGCATTTTATCAGCGTATAATAATTCCCACTGCTTGGACACAGGTATGGTCTAGAATATAGACATTAGTTTTAGTATATGCGAAACCTGATACACGTGTCTGGTATTTTTATGTAAAGAATCTATGTACAAAATTTCAAAACTGTATCATGAAAAATCACAAAGTTATAAGCTTGTTCTGTTACCTAGTTGTCCGCACAAGAACGCGGTCACCACGCAGCGCGTGCCTCCAGCGTCGTCTTGAGCCTCATTGATAATAATAATTTGGCAGTAGGTACCTAAATTATTGCGATAGGTACTCAAAGCTGCTCGGTATCGAACTTTAAACTTTTTCTTTTTATAACATGGTTTAAAAATGATTGGAATCGATTCAGTTACTTATTCTGAGCAAACGATATTCAGGTTTCGCATATACTAAAAATAATGTAGACATTCTAGAGACCATACCTGGGAACCTTCTACTTACGCAGACATTGGCGGTCAAAGTTGCAACTTTTTCACAAGTTTTTTTTATAACTTTACTATAAATACCTCCACGACTCCCGTACTATTCAGTGCATCCATAAGCACAATGGTTTGAGAGCGTAACATGGAGTCCTACAGTAAAACATGAGTTTTCACCCCAAAAAATGTCGTTTCCCAGCAATATTTTTTGCGTAATGTTACAGTAGTTTGATGTACAGAATGCGTGGTTGGGACGGCTTCGTGAAGGGTCTGTTTACACCCTGTATTGACCACATATTTCTAGTACACTCTGTATGAATATTGATTGTGAGGCACTTCAGCTATAAAATCTTACAATCTACTACCAGACGTCGCTGTACAGGTACCTACATACAAGTCTACCTCTCCCAGACACATTAAAACCCTGACTTTGAAGGTTCAACGCCCTCGCTATCAAACACACGTCTGCTAAAATTTATCGTGATAACGACATGAATGACCGGATTGCCTTATCATCTCTTTGCATATTGCAAAATAATTTGTAAGACACGTGTACAGGAACGATAACATTTTTGTTTTGATTGCGCTCATCTTGAGGAAACCGAAAACCAGAAATTCAAAGACTTATGACATCTACCAAACCGCACTGCGCCCGCGTGGTGGATTATTGCCCATTCTCTCTCATAGAGGAGGCCGTTGTCCCAACAGTGGGAACATTATAGGCTGATTATGCTTATGCTATCTTTCTAGATTAAAATTGTATCAAGAATTGTATTGCAGAAGACATGCTACGCCGACCACATTGAATTAGAATAGAGGCAGGGAAATAATGATGAGGAGCTTCTCACTCTTAGTGGCAGCCCAGAATTAAAAGTTAAGCTCATACAGGATTTTCTTTATCGTGTGGTTAGTGCCTAACCTGGTGTCAGAGTTTTTATGCCACCCGTGGGCCTCTGACTTGGCTTTACATGCTGTAGAAAAATCTCTCAGGCATGTTGGTTTTCTCACGATGTTTTCCTTTCACCGAAGCAACTGATAATTATACAATAAGCACATGAATCCGAAAAATCATAAGTGTGTATCTTGGGTTTGAACGACGGTCACATAACTAGACTATCACTGCTTCATGTAAGTAAATGATTTCGTTAATGGCCGCGAAAAATAAAAAGGCACCAATTCTGGTCATTGGCTTTTCGGTTCTAAAGCATGCCGGTTTCCTCACGATGTTTTCCTTCACCGTTTCTAGAGCAGTGGTGAATTGTGTGCCTGGCTATGTATTTGTGTCTCCAAAAATGCGTAAAGCTTTCCAGATTTCTGCAAGACCAGTTCTGACTCATGATTCCAGTATATTACAGACAAAAATACTTTTCTTTATGTTTCAGTTCATCGTCCTGCATTAACGCGTGTTTGTGTACAGTTCTATTATCGCCTTTGAAGTTGTTGAGCCAACAACATAGCGTTAGAATTAGCGTTTTTATTAGATTTTGTGTGAGAGGAACTATCTGTTTTTGTTGTTACAAAAGGTTGTTCGGGTTATTCTCGTTAACAAAGACATGAAAAGAGATATAATTTGAAGCCAAATTTGATGATACTACGTAGTCAGGTCGGCCACTGACTAGAATGATCTACACGAGCACAAAAATCTCATAAACTTCCATAGACTTTAGCTTATATAGGGTGACTGGTAGTTAGTGACCGATACTTAAACACGTGATTGTACTCATGATAACAAACAACTTTTACAAAGTTTTTTTTTTTTTGCAGGGTTGTGCTAGATGCGAGTCGCATGGGACCGGTCAATGTGGCGACACCTGGGGGACGCCTATGTCTAGCAGTGGACGTCTTTCGGCTGAAATGATGATGATGATGAGGCACTTTTGAATGTCAGAAAAACAAAGAAAGCGAAGCTACAGTCACAGACACAAGGCATAATAACTTGTGAAAGTACTGTAGTTGCCGATTCCAAGGCGCCAGGGCTGCGGGACTGTTCGAAATAGATACCGCGGCCCTGGAACACAAAGGGCATAGAAGGAACATGGATGGGTTTTAGTCAGTACAAGCCTGACACTCCCTTCCGCCCCGCCTAGAGCGGGGGGGAAGGGAGGGGTCATTTGATGATTTCCCATTCTAAAAAAAAAAAAAAGGCGTATATCTCTATGGAGAAAAATGGGCAAGAAACTCCATGGACACTCTTTTCAATCAAAATATTGTTACAAAATCTTGGTTACATCATTCATGTGGAGTCACATTTATGTGAGAACCATTTATAAAGAAATGCAAGTTAAGAGCGTCCAGTTCAAAAATAAACCATGGCAGCTTAAGAGTCGACCAGTCCCTACTGACAGCGCCTGTTCACGAACATGACGCATGGATCAGCACCATTCAACTCACCCATTTTGAAGGGAACTAAATGATCCGACACACCCGCCACCATCAGCGAGACATTTGAGTGAGTATGACATTCTCTCAACCGCCAAGGCAAATTCGAGGCCCTTTCTGGAGGCTATTGAAGTCCCCAGTCAATTCCAACACCCAGGAGTATAATTACGGATATCTCCGTAACCCAGACAGCACATACAAGTACAGCCACAACCATTTACTATTCAACACGAGTTACTATGCTCAATTGCCGGAAATGGGTAACCGTTGCATGTCGAATGAGCAGCCATTTGGAGTGTGGGCGTGATAAAATAATAGTTACGAGTAGTTGGCTTGGTTACTTGGTAACTATTTTAGTATCGTCGCCGCCGTTGCACGAAGGAATAAGACTGGTATCATCGCATAAAATAACATGTCTTTAAATATCCATATTCAGGATTTCAGGGTTTCATTCTGAGTTTTCCGTGCCTCGGAAAGCACGTTAAGCCGTTGGTGCCGGCTGTCATTTGTAGATCTTTGACAGTCGTTACAGGTAGTCAGTGGCCCGAAAGTCTGACAACCAGTCTTACCAAGGGGTATCGTATTACCCAGTACTAACTGGGTTGTGGAGGTCAGATAGGCCGTCGCTCCATGTAAAATACTGGTATTCCCTAACATAGTTGGGAAAAGGCTAGGCAGATGATGATTCAGGGTTTCTGAATAATTCCTGCCATCAATTTACGAGCAATCATCGCAAATCCATTAAAAATGGTGCAAAAGGAAAGACCGTTCTGTCGAAAAGAATTAAAAACCTTTAAAATTCTGTTTTAAGCTTTCACGGTTTAAAACTAAATTTATACGGTCACTTACGGGATATCTTCCGTGATTATCATCATGGCCAGCCCGCGATCATGGCGCTCGCATCGGGAGCTTAAAATAACGAACAATCACGGAAGATATCCCGTAAGTGACAGTATAAGTTTACCCTTAAAATTTATAACAAAGTCTGATTCAAACAGCTATATTTTTATGTATACACGCGGCCAAAAGTCGCGGGCACCAGCTCGTATGTTTTAGAAGAACTCAAATATTTACAAATAAACGCAAGCGTAGTGAGTATCACACTAACTACAGTAAGTACTGTTATGATAACTTTCATCAAATATGAACCAAGTCAATGGACGAGATTATAAACAACAATTTTATTATTATTGTCAATATCGCCACCGTATCCGGTTACTAGGAGACGAAATGGACGAAGAGATAAGGGAAGCTGACAATTAGATGACGAATTGTAATGACAACAACTTTTCCCAACTAGATTGGGGGTCGGCTTCCAGTCTAACCGGATGCAGCTGAATACAAGTACGTTACGTGGAGCGACTGCCTATCTTACCTCCACAACCCAGTTAGTACTGGGTAATACGGTACCCCTAGGTAAGATGACATGGGTCTTTTTTTTTTTATGTTGGGATGTCATCAAATGACCCCCCTTGCTCTGGGCGGAGAGGGAGTGTCAGACTTGTACTGATTAAAACCCTTCCATATTCCTTCTTTGCCCTTTGTTTTCCAGGGCCCCGGTATCTCTTTCGAACAGTCCCGCAGCCCTGGCAGATGACATGGGTCTGCGAATGGCAGCCACCATTGATGTCTCAATAGCATTTCGAGTTTATCTTATTCATTCACCATCATTTTCTTGCCCTTATCCCAATTCATTTGGGGTCGGCGCAGCATGTCTTCTTCTTCCATATTTCTATTACTCGTCATCTCAGCAGTCACCTCCTTTCTAGCCATATCATCCTTCATACAGTCCATCCATCATTTCTTTGGTCAACTCTTATAGCCATCTATATTCATACTCAACATTTTCCTCATTCCTTCGCATCCACGTTAACCGATTACCACACAACTTTCAGTCACCGGGGCCACTTTCAGACTTCCTCTTATGTACTCATTCCTTATTTTATCTATTCGCGTTACACCACACATCCCCCCCTTAGCATTCTCATCTCAGCGACATGTATTTAATGATAAGTACTATGACCCCTATAGTCGATTTCAATTACACCTCGTAAAGAGTGGGAACACAGTGGAGGAGCTCGTGGCTAAATAATAACAGCCGCTCGGGTCGATCTTTAAGTAAAGCCGTGCTTGCCTAGGTTGGTCTGTGGATGGGTGACCACCCATTACAAACCGAATTTCCTCCGTGCCTCGGACAGCACGTTAAGCCGTTGGTCCCGGTTGTCATTTGTAGATCTTTGGCAGTCGTTAGGTAGTCAGTGGCCCAAAAACTCTGACAATCAGACTTACTAAGGGGTACCGTATTACCCAGTACTAACTGGGTTGTGGAGGTCAGATAGGCAGTCGTTCCATGTAAAAGACTGGAAGCCGACCCCAACATAGTTGGGAAAAGGCTAGGCAGGTGATGAAGGAGTGGGAACACAGTAATATTTAATAGAAGATGTTTTTACAATAAATGACTCCCCAAATATAGTAGTTTTGGCAGTCCATGTTCAAACGCACCGTTTTACAAGAAGCTCAACTGAAATTCATAATTAATAACGCCTTGTAATGAATCTTTAATGTTCGTGAATGAATTAACCTTGTACTGAAGTGCAAACTACCAGAATGCGTCGAAAAGTAAACAATATTGCCTTTCATTATAAATTATTAAAGAGAATATTGTGCGCAGTTTAGCATATGGCGTGACATCGGCAGTCAGCTTATTCGTCGGTCCCTTGAAATTCAATGTTGTTTGAGTTAATGACATGCTTAAGTATTAGTTGTGATAAAACCTCTGAAACTGAAAATCTGTTTTCATTTTAAAAAGAGGTAGATATCGCACTAGCGCGCGTAAATTGTTGCAGACAAATTCAGACAATTGTCGTAATTTAAATACTTCAAGCGCAATATCTATCTCTTTCTTTATCATACGTTCCGTATTATCTATCGCAGTCGTAACAACGCAACGTTAATCGAACGCCGTTCACTATGAACTTCTGTACCCTAAAAAGTCTAAAATTCCGGTGAGAGACTGGAGAGCCCTAAGTCCAGCAGTGGTCTGCTATAACATCACACCTGTAATCCACGAAGGGGTACGCAGAAATTTGTGGAAAGCTGTTTTAGTCCACGAGTTACTTGTTCATGATGAATGTATGATGCGGCTGTTATTGTTTAGCTACAAGTTCTCGGAGGTAGGATCCATCTTCGGGTTAAGCCGAGCTTGCCTAGGTAGGTCTGTGGATGGGTAAACACTTACTACCGAGTTTGCTCCGTGCCTCGGAAAACACGTTAAGCCGTTGGTCCCGGCTGTCATTTGTAAATCTTTGACAGTCGTTACAGCATGCGAAGCATGATCACCGTAGAAACGGATCTTGTCGACGGAAGAATCGACAAAATGATAGATCAACAAAAGAAATCTGTCATTTTGTCGATTCTACGGTGCTCGCAGGTCACAGTCAGTCAGTGACCCGAAACTCTGACAATCAGTCTTACCAAAGGGTATCGTATTACCCAATACTAACTGAGTTGTGGAGGTCAGATAGGCAGTCGCTCCATGTAAAACACTGGTATTCAGCTGCATCCGGTGAAACTGGAAGCCGACCCCAACATAGTTGGGAAAAGGCAGGCTGATGATGATGTATACTACTGATCTACGCCCTAGCCCTTTTTTTTTGTGGGAAGTTATCAAATGACCCCCCCCTCCCCTCCGCCCGCTCGGGGCGGAGCGGAAGGGAGCGTCAGACTTGTACTGACTAAAACCCATCCATGTTCCTTCTTCGCCCTTTGTGTTCCAGGGCCACGGTATCTCTTTCGAACAGTCCTGGAGCCCTCGCCCTTGACATTTCCATAAGTCATAGAGCCCATAAAGACCAACTCTGTCAAAGTGTTATCAGTTACCACACGTCTGTGAGGACCGGTCATAATTCTGTCATTTATTATAAGCTAGTGATAAGAGCTGATTGCGGGCTATTTGTGTCTGAGCGTACAATGTATTGATTTGATGCTCAAATAATTTGATTATTTTGTGTCACCGATCGAGAGCCGCTCGTGTATAAATAATATACTGCGGGGGATATGCAAGGTTAAGCAACGCTTGCTGAGGTCATTATGTGGATGGGTGGCCATGCAATACTTATCGAGACCACACACAAAATGCACTTAAGTCTTTAGTTTCAACTGTCAATTTATTGTAAATCTTTGACAGTCTTTGACAGTGGTTTAGAAATAGGGTGGCGGGCTTGACCCAAAAAAAAATGTACAATGGGTCGTCTTCACACTGTACAATGAGAGGAGGGGGTGTGTCCCAGCAGTGGGAACGTTATAGCCTGACTATGCTTTTGCGTTACAAAAGATATGGATATCGTATAACCCAGTACTAACTGGGTTGTGGAAGTCAGGTAGACAGTCGCACCATGTAACATACTGGTACTCAGCTGCATCCGGTTAGACTGGAAGCCGACCCCAACATAGTTGGGAAAAGGCAGGCAGATGATTATCAGTGTTTATGATGATAACTAAGAAATACTAGGTACTATTATTGTGAAACTACTTCGTTGGAGTCGTTGGTCGAGAGGTCGCAAGCGCGACTGCTGAGCATGAGGTCCTGGCTTCGATTCCCAGGTCGAGCAAAGCGTGAACGAAGTATGAATTTGCGCCAGGTTGCTGGCAATAGGATCGCCCCCTATTACACACACTTAAACATAACTGGCGAAATGTGGGTGTACTATTAGGCACACCTCTGCCTAACCCTTCGGGGATTAAAAGCGTGATGTTATGTTTATGTTAGACGTCATTTCCTTTAAAAATACGATTACGTCACTTATGAAAACCCGACCGTCCATTTGATAATTTTATCAAAACAATAACATTGTTATTATTCTGAAAAATATAATAATATTTGGTTTAGAAGGTTAGCGAAAATAAATATTTCAGTTTTATAAATAAACATGAATAGGTACTTAAATTATTATCCTAGCGAGCCGCCCCGGCTTCGCACGGGTGCAATATACAACATTATTTTTAGTATATGCGAAACCTGAATATAGTTTGTTCAAAATAAGTAACTGAATCGATTCCAATCATTTTTAAACCATGTTATATTTATTCCCAACAATATTTTAAAAAGTTAAAAGTTGGATACCGAGCGATTTTGAGTACCTATCGCAGTAATTTAGGTACCTACTGCCAAATTATTATTATCAATGAGCTCAAGACGACGCTGGAGGCGCGATTTGCGTGGTCACGATTTTGTGCGGACGACTAGGTAACAGAATAAGCTTATAACTTTGTGATTTTTCATGATACAGTTTTGAAATTGATTCTTTACATAAAAATACTAGACACGTGTATCAGGTTTCGCATATACTAAAACTCATGTTGTATATAAATCTTCCCCTTGAATCACTCTATCTATTACTGAAAACCGCATCAAAATCTGTTGCGTAGTTTTAAAGATCTAAGACAGACAGCGGGAAGCGACTTTGTATTATACTATGTTATTATTAATAAATTATCGCAAAAACACATCATGTAGGTACTTATAACGTTTTCCTGCTAGCCGTTAATGTTTTTATCAGTAAACAGTTTCATTAATTAACTTTAAACCGTTATTTAAACGCACATTTCTCACTCGAGAATATTAGTAATAATTTAAGAGCGCTTGTACAGAAAGTGGGCAACGTCGCAGGGAACGAAAGTATTGATTATGGAATGCAATAACTGATATCGAAAAAGCTGACAGTTTCGTCACAACGTTAATGTTTTCTTCATTGTTTGTCTTTTTATTTTAGTATAACCGTGTAAATTTCTATTAACATATATATATTGATATATATTTATAGTATTTTATATATCCTTGTAGTTTATCTTAGTAATAAATTATTTTTTTTGCATATATATACACCTACCACTGCTTGTCTCTGCATCACCCAAAGGTTGACTGGTGGAAAATGCCTATGGCATTAAGTCCGTCTCAGTACTTGGGCTTGAAGTGTCAAATAAATAAATAAATATCGAAACACCGAATATTTAGTTTTAGATGTAAAAAAAGTATTTAGAAACTTTCCAAATGCCTTTTTTACACCCAAAACGGTTACAACATCAAATTCAATGTTTTAATTGCAATTCATTATTAATATCCTAGTTCACTAGTTAGCCATATTGTTAACAATTTCATGGGTTTTCATTGTTTTGCAATGGGGTTTCATTTTTTCTAAAAATAAAAGCAGCAAATAAAGGTACTCCTTATATCAGCTATCTGTCAGTGAAAGTCCCATCAAAATCGGTCCAACCGTTTTCGAGATTACCCGGAACAAACGCACAGACAACATTTTTAAAAATAGATTTATTGTTACAAGTACCGTATACATATACTTTCATATGCATTCAGCTAAAAGCTATTATTTTAAAATTACAAACAGACACTTTTATTTTTTTGTATACGTTTTATTATAAAAACAATATAAACACTATTATAGGCAGCACGTGTATCAGTCAAGGAAAAATTACGCGCATTTTCAACTTTATAAAAACTAGAACCAATATGGTCAGTGGAGTCGTCTTAGAGGCGGATTTATAGGAGTTGGACTATACGCTTAGGGGCACTATGAGCAGTAAAGAACACAAAAATAAAAATTTTTTGGGACTTCGAAAAAATTTCGGCCTTCCAAAATTTTTTGTTTTAGAAGGCCCATAATTCGGAAACGGTGCGTCGGAGGACCATGCGTCTCAGAACCGAAATGGTTTCGATGGTCTAGGTCAACCCGATACTGCAATAAAATTTGGAAATTTTGAAAAAAAAAAACTAAATTTTCTAAGTCCGAAATTTTTTCTAAGTCCTCGTTCCATAGCGGCCCTAAGGCTACACTCCAACCGAAGTTCATCCACATCCATTAGAACAAAAACTTCCTTTTTATAAAAAAAAAAAAGCTTTAATTAAAATGAAAAGAAGAAAATTAAGTTTTTCTATCAACATTGAACACGTATACAAAGTTTCGTGTCCGTGCTATTAACCATTGAGGAGTTCTCTCGTGAGGAGGTGATCCTGGCTGCAGGATCAAGTCACGTCTGTCATAAAAAGGTATTGTCACCAGATCCAAAGGCATGTGCAAAATTTCAGCTCAATCGGGTACCAACAAGTGGCCGAAAAATGGTATGCAAATTTTGAAGCGGGCAACTTCACAGACACACTTATGAACAGTATAAATGCACACAATAATAAATAGCAAAACAGAAATAAACTAATTTAAAACTATATTAGCTTATAACTTTGTGATTTTTCACGATACAGTTTTGCAATTTTGTACATCGATTCTTTACATAAAAATACACGTGTTTCAGGTTTCGCATAAACTAAAACTAATGTTTGTAAACAGACTAGGTACAAATAGAACAAAAGTAATGATAAAAATACGTGTAAATTAAATAAAAGCTTGTGCTTGTTGCTTGTGCTTGTGTTAAAAGGCGTGAGTTTTCGTATGTATTTATATAAAAGCCGGTCCTCTTCATAACAACTCTAGCAGTAGTAAAGCACTTAAATATTAAACGGCGGAAAAAAATCTTGAAAAACCGGTTTAGAAAAAATCTATTTCCATCAAGATCTGTTATCTCGCGCTAGCAAAGAAATCCACGTGTATCAAAACTATTTGTTTATGAATAAATAACATTAATCAAACGACCTTGGAAACTCGCCAAAAAGATAAAAAAAAGAACTACTGTATGCACTTTCAATTTCATTAGAAGTCATTAAACTAACTTATAAACAAAGGGCTCATTTACCGAGTTCATCCACTGGCACAGCGGCCAACGGTTCCATAGCCATTGTTCACCACAAACGCACAAACACACACACAAAACAAAACAAGAAAATCCAAAAATTCAAAGACAAAAAAGAAAAACACTTGAAAAATGTCAACTGCGTAAAAAGGCACTGAAAAATCCGAGCGGGACGACCGTCCACCTTGACGGTCTGAGCGTAACTGATGTTCAATTTTCAAATCGAGAACGCGTGGACTGGCTGGTAAACAAAGCGCTTGCGTGCGCGCACACGTACTCCCAACAAAGTTGGTAATCGATCACTGTTCACCTCTATGCCTTTAGAAATACGGTTGATAGTGGTCGATCAGACTTTGTTGGTCACACAATAGACAGTACCAGAAGGTTTGTTTTACGAACTGACGTACAGTTTGACGTAGGATAACAAAAATATATTTGATGCACAAACTGCAGTGACTCGTGCGAGGTAGTCTGAGATGACAAATGCAAAGCATGAAGATAAAGAAAGCGATCTTTCTTTCGATTTCATTGTTTCTTACTGTCTTTCTATCGATTTCATTGTTATTTTTATGATGACAAATTCTTCTAAGCGCGTCAATGGCAATCTACATTGTGTCGGCTCTGAATTTTTAGTTTGCGTCATCACTAGCGTCTTTGAATTTCTGTGGCAGGACATAGCATCGTGTAAGGTAAGGTTTTTGTGGAACAGCTCCAGATTTGCACTAATTTAGTAGTATTTTGGGGACCGTTTACAAGAGTTATGAGTATGAAAAACGCCACAGTAATCAAAGAAACGATAGCTTGTGTAAAAGATGATATAGGTAGAAAGGGCGGAGACTACTGAGATGATGGCTGATAAATATGTACTGAAGAAGACCACTAGTAAGACAAAGAAACCCAATGGATGGAAAGTGAAAGATGATAATGACTACAAGGGGTTTCGGCACATGAATGGAAGAAGATATAATATGATGCGCTGAACACAAATAAATTCGCACGCCGGTTGCATAAACAACAATAAGATTACATGATCTGTGATATTATTGTTGTGTATGTCCTTCCCGTCAAAAAAATCCTCATAGATACCCTCCGTCTGAGGCGAGCGGAGGGTTATGTCGGAATCTAATCGACTAAAACCCACTGTTCCTACTAATACCAGCGGTTTCAGCCCAAAGCTCCATCACCAAGTTCACACCGTGCCTAATAAATTCCTTTTGTTAATCGCCCTTCATTCACCCTCTCAACATGACCAAATCATCTTAAGACATACTTTTAAGTATTTGTTTCTCCATCTTTTACACCTTGTCTTCTATGTATCTTTCCAATGTTATCTTTATATTCTCGCCTTCTGTATCATCTTGTTTCACAATTTTACGACCGCTGGGTGATAGTACTTTGTCGAAGCTACTCGATAGTGGAACGACATTCTACTAATCTGTGTGTGTCTAAATTTAGAAGCTTGTAACGTGTTTACTCATTACACGCATTAGTTGTAGATGTGAAATAATTATGTTAGGAAATGATTCTAAACTAATCTAGCTTATCCCGAACAAGCCGGATTCAGAAAAGGCTTTAGCACCGTAGACCACATACATACGCTGCGGCAGGTTATACAGAAGACTGAAGAGTAAAACCTGCCTCCTGTTTAGCGTTTGTGGACTACGAGAAAGCCTTCGAGACTTGGGCTGTACTGCAGTCTCTCCAACGGTGCCAAATCGACTATCGGTACATCCATGTCAGTCTGACTTCAGGACCAGACCTCGGACCCTTGGTCGCCTGCGTGGACTTCGGTAATTGACCTACGGGATCGTACTACCGGAATAAAAAGTATCGTATGTGTTAACCCAGGTTATAAACTATCTATGTGCCAAACTTTATCCAAATGCATTCAGTAGTTTTTGCGTGAAAGAGCAACAAACATCCTTCCATCGTCATAAACTTTCGCATTTATAAAAGTAGTAAGATTATAAATCTGAAAGTAACTCAGTCTGCCTTCTTCTCGAATCTATAAAGAGTCGGCCTAGAACTAAGCTACGAGTTTGGCGCTATCACTAGCGTCCATCAATTCATGTGGCTTGCAGGCATCAGGGCACGCAGAACACGAGATGATGTGTCTCATTGTTTGTGGAACAGCACCAGAATTTGCACACTAATATTATAAAGCTGAAGAGTTTGTTTTGTTTGGTTGAACGCTCTAATCTCAGGAACAGCTGGTTCGAATTGAAAAATTCTTTTAGTATTTTCGTCCCATTTATCTAGGAAGGCTATAGCCTATATAACATCACGCTACCCAAAAAGAAAACACGTCAGAAGCGGCGGGTGAAACCGTAGGGTCGCTAGTCGCCTATAAATTACCACCGATGCAGGTTATCTTTATCTATCGTTCAACCTGTCTCCGAGTTCTCACTCATAGTAGAGAATTATCACTACGTTCCCGATAGTTCCCAGTATTCACGCGGACGAAGCCACGGGCAAGACCTGTCAAGTCTGTTTCTATATACAACATTATTTTTAGTATATGCGAAACCTGAATATAGTTTGTTCAGAATAAGTAACTGAATCGATTCCAATCATTTTTAAACCATGTTATATTTTGCTACAAAAATATTTAAAAAAGGTTACAAGTTGGACACCGAGCGACACTAAGTACCTATTGGTACCTACTGTAAAATTATTATTATCAATGAGCTCAAGACGATGCTGAAGGCGCGCGCTCGGATGTGCCGCGTGGTGACCACGTTTTGTGCGGACAACCAAGTAACAGAACAAGCTTATAACTTTGTGATTTTTCATGAAACAGTTTTGAAATTTTGTACATAGATTCTTTACATAAAAATACTAGACACGTGTATCAGGTTTCGCATATACTAAAACTAATGTTGTATAGACGTATGCAGACTGTTTACTCACTGAAGTTATCGTTGTCAATTAATATGTGAGGAAGTCATGAATAGGACATAAAGTTTATGGTTTTAATGTTGTTATTCTAACATAAAGATTGGTTATTGTGTCATGTGGTACTTATTTGTTTATTTATTAAACATAACAAAAAGGAATTATAAACATGTTATTTCGTAAAATACCGTTTAATGACAAAGGTGTGTTTATTTTCGATATCACAATAGATGCAGAACTTACCAACTTGTGGTACAGGATTTTAAACTATCACGGTCACTAACATTATCATTAGACCGATTTGTCTGCTCATAAACACCCACCCGCAATAACTTCAGTTTATCCGTGATCATAGTGCTTGCAACAGCGCCGAAATATCGGGAACTCAAAGAAATTAGTAAACATAGTAAATATCTCGTTTCTAGTGTTAATTCATTTATTTAAATTCCTTAAACTATCATTACAGGTATATAACCTATGCAATAGTCAAGTCACACACACAATATTACAATTAAAGCACAACACGTCTCATTGTTTGTAACACAGTGTAAACAATAGTACTTTTGCGAATTCACCCCAGCCCCCGTAGCATGACCACCGTAGACAAGGATTTCTTTGACGGAAGGATCGACAAAATGACAGATAGTGTCGACACAATGACAGATTTCTTTGCACTATCTGTCATTTTGTCGATTCTTCCGTCAAAGAAATCCTTGTCTACGGTGGTCATGCTACGGGGGCTGTGACATGTAAATTGATGGTACGAATTGCTCGAGTCAGAGGGGTTTTGGCCAGCAAGTTGGTCCTAGCTGAAGGAACAACCAGCAGCGGCGGAGGCCGTCGCCTCCACACATAACGGTCGGGAACGCACAAGTGCAACCGCTGCAACACTATCGGGTTGTGTTCTATGCCTCGGAGCAGTCTCCCATGTACGACACTAGTGTAAATTCCCGTCGCACCCCGAGTTGATTGTAATGGTAACTTGTGGTACCTTTGAATGCGATGGAAAGACTAGGATTTCTTTGACGGAAGAATCGACAAAATGACAGATAGTGCAAAGAAATCTGTCATTGTGTCGACACAGAATCTCATGCTCAGCTTAGCATAATCTATCATTTCAACATTCCCACTACTGAAACTCAGGCCTCTCTGTAAAATGGAGTAGGCTGTAAATCTATAATACACCACGCAGGCCCAGTGCAGATTGTTCTCATAAAGAAATCAGCAATGTTTGCAACTTGTATTTAGTGCACCGCAATTCTGACCGAATATATTTGTCAGTGAGGTGACAAATAAATTGGGATTTCGTTGTTTTGTCTTCGTTTCTTCGAATCGCACTTAATTTGGTTACATGTTTGATTGAGTCATTGTCTGTGTTAAATGAAAAGAGCTTTATATTCTTGTAAATTCAAGAAAGTCTCTCTCTCGTAGGTCTTTTATGATCTCTTGGTTTCGACTACAGTTGTGATAACCATGTCTAGATTTAACTTTTTTTTTGTATTTATAAAACTATACGTGAGATGAAAAACTGATGTCAGTAAGATGATACTGAGACTTTATGTTTTAGAATGATTTTTGCACTGCAAGTGTAAGTAAGCCAAAATTAGAAGCATTTATTTCAATTAAACCATTCTTAAGCACATTTGATTTAAGAAGGAAGCGGTCTGCTCGTGTACAGTATGCCACAAACCATGGGACAATATAGTGTCTTGCGTGAAATGTTTGCACCACAGGTTTACACGTTACGAATATTGATCTTTGTGAAAACTTAAGTATTTGTTTCTCCATCTTTTACACCTTGTCTTCTATGTATCTTTCCAATGTTATCTTTATATTCTCGCCTTCTGTATCATCTTGTTTCACAATTTTACGACCGCTGGGTGATAGTACTTTGTCGAAGCTTTCTTTGACGGAAGGATCGACAAAATGACAGATAGTGTCGACACAATGACAGATTTCTTTGCACTATCTGTCATTTTGTCGATTCTTCCGTCAAAGAAATCCTTGTCTACGGTGGTCATGCTACGGGGGCTGTGACATGTAAATTGATGGTACGAATTGCTCGAGTCAGAGGGGTTTTGGCCAGCAAGTTGGTCCTAGCTGAAGGAACAACCAGCAGCGGCGGAGGCCGTCGCCTCCACACATAACGGTCGGGAACGCACAAGTGCAACCGCTGCAACACTATCGGGTTGTGTTCTATGCCTCGGAGCAGTCTCCCATGTACGACACTAGTGTAAATTCCCGTCGCACCCCGAGTTGATTGTAATGGTAACTTGTGGTACCTTTGAATGCGATGGAAAGACTAGGATTTCTTTGACGGAAGAATCGACAAAATGACAGATAGTGCAAAGAAATCTGTCATTGTGTCGACACAGAATCTCATGCTCAGCTTAGCATAATCTATCATTTCAACATTCCCACTACTGAAACTCAGGCCTCTCTGTAAAATGGAGTAGGCTGTAAATCTATAATACACCACGCAGGCCCAGTGCAGATTGTTCTCATAAAGAAATCAGCAATGTTTGCAACTTGTATTTAGTGCACCGCAATTCTGACCGAATATATTTGTCAGTGAGGTGACAAATAAATTGGGATTTCGTTGTTTTGTCTTCGTTTCTTCGAATCGCACTTAATTTGGTTACATGTTTGATTGAGTCATTGTCTGTGTTAAATGAAAAGAGCTTTATATTCTTGTAAATTCAAGAAAGTCTCTCTCTCGTAGGTCTTTTATGATCTCTTGGTTTCGACTACAGTTGTGATAACCATGTCTAGATTTAACTTTTTTTTTGTATTTATAAAACTATACGTGAGATGAAAAACTGATGTCAGTAAGATGATACTGAGACTTTATGTTTTAGAATGATTTTTGCACTGCAAGTGTAAGTAAGCCAAAATTAGAAGCATTTATTTCAATTAAACCATTCTTAAGCACATTTGATTTAAGAAGGAAGCGGTCTGCTCGTGTACAGTATGCCACAAACCATGGGACAATATAGTGTCTTGCGTGAAATGTTTGCACCACAGGTTTACACGTTACGAATATTGATCTTTGTGAAAACTTACAGAAGCTATTGAAACCAAATTCTGAGCAGACTAAACAAGGTGAAAAACGGACCCTTCACGAAGCCGTCAACCAAGCATTCTGCTCATCAAACTAAGTAACTCTACGCAAAAATTATTGCTGGGAAACGATTTTTTTTGGGTGAAAAATCACTTTTTACGGTAGCAGTCAACGCTCAAAACATTGGAAGGCTTTAGAAGTTTCCCAGGTATGGTCTAGATGCTAGACTCCAGAACAAAAAAAAATGATCGCAATGACGGAGAGAACAAGTGCCTTTCGGCTTTGTTAACACCCATTAGATTGCCATCGACACATTAAGATCTCCAGTCTTCCTAATAAACTGAATTGTCCTCCACGTCCCCAGACACACTCCTGTCTACAAAGGAAGCACTAACAATAATCTGACAAACAAGCCGACGTGCAAACAATCAGGTCTCAGCACTCAACGGAGACAGTGACCGATCGAGGTCAATTTCGCGAATTGTATGTATGCCCAAAATAACGAGGCAGCTGACCGAGTGACGGGGACGCAGTCACGTACGCCTGGTCTTCTGGAGAGCTGTTGAAGTCATTCGCAAATCGGCAATTGACAGGTCATTCAGATTAGTAGAGGTAACCAATTGTCAATTTAGAAGAAAGAAAATGTATTTGTCTCGAATAAGACAAAACAAAACTGACTTTATTCACCGATCATTCTTTGTCCAGTCTATTTCTCTGTGGAATGCGCTTCCCCAGGAAATCAGGATGGCAACCAATCGCTTATCTTTTAAAATTAAAGTTCGCGAGTACATTCGGAAGAAGCTGGCAGTTTCGTCACAACGGTAATGTTTTCCCCATTGGTTGTGTTTTTATTTAAGTATATTCGTAAAAATTTCTATTTACATTAATCTAAATTTTGATATATATTTATAGTATTTGATATATATTTATAGTATCTTATATATCCTTGTAGCTAATCTTAGTATTAATTAAAATTATTTTCAGATATACACCTACCACTGCTTGTCTCTGCATCACCCAAAGGTTGACTGGTAGACAATGCCTATGGCATTAAGTCCGCCTCTGTACTTTTGTGCTTGAAGTGTTAAATAAATAAATAAACAAAACATGCTGATATTATAAATGCGAAAGTTTATGAGGACGTATGGATGTTTGTTTTACTCTTTCACGCAAAAACTACGGGACGGATTTGGATGAAATTTAGCACACAGATAGTTTATAACCTGGATTAACACATAGGATACTTTTAACCCCGGTAGAACGAAAATAACCGAACTCTACGCGGGCGAAGCCGCGGGCATAAGTCAGTAGTTTATACTTCTGCAATATTAATTGCTTCATTATCAGTATCATTTAAATCATGAATACAACAACCCTCTCGAGTTCATTTGCCATTGAATAACTTTTTCATCAGTCTCTCATCAATCTCTTTATTTTAACGCGAATGGATAAAATAAAGAATAGAGTACATAAGAGGAAGTCTGAAAGTGGCCCCGGTGAGTGAAAAATTATGTGGTAATCGGCGATTGGTGGTATGGACATGTGATGCGGAGGAATGAGGAAAATGAGTATGAATGACCAAAGAAACGATGGATGGACTGTGTGAAGGATGACTGCTGAGATGACGTATAGAAGGAAGAAGAAGACATGCTGCGCCAACCACAAATAAATTGGTACAAGGCCAAGAGAATGATGAGGCACTAGCCACAACAGCCACAAGCGGGAAAAGTACATGAAAAATAAAGAAAACGTGCATAGCTTATACACTACATCAAGCTATAAAGAATAAACTATACGTAATTATCCACGAGCTTGATCACGACATATTTCAGTATTTTTTAGAATTAATCATCGATTAACATCGCCCCAGATAGTGATCAAATTAATGCAAGTCTATCGGACGAGTCTGAAATCACGTAGACCACAGAGGTCCGTTATGTGATGTGATCAATGAACTATTAGAACCACGCATTTTATTACTACTGCCGTCTCTAGTTCTACGCTGCCTCATTGGATTTGATTACAAACAAACTCAAAACTCAAAGCATTTATTTCAACTAGACCATCACAGGCACTTTAAAATGTCAAAAAAACAAAAAGAAGCGAAGCTACAGTCACAGCCACAAGGCATAATAACTTGAGAAAGTACTGTAGTTGCACATTTCAAAGCGTAGATCTCTATGGAGAAGAATGGGCAAGAAACTCCATGGATACTCTTTTAAATCAAAATATTGTTACAAAATCTTGGTTACATCATTCATGTTGAGATTATACATATATTCCAGGTCGGGCGGAGTGTTATAGGGTATTTCCATTATGAATTTCTCGATAGCAGCCACGGAGTCGTAGATAGCGTAATAGGCTCGCCCCATATTAAATGGAATTTAAACATAACTGGCGAAATGTCCCATATCTTCCCGTGGGTGTCGTAAGAGGCGACTAAGGGACTTACCAGTGAATGGGCAGCAGCGTTCTCTGTGATTTTTTATAACAAACATACTGCGATCGCCAACCCGCCTGCCAAGCGTGGCGATTATGGCAAAACCCCCCTTGGGGAGGCCTATGTCCAGCAGTGGACGTCTTTCGGCTGAAATGATGATGAATGATGATGATGATGGCGAAATGTTGGAGTAATATATTGGTGACAACTCTGCCTGTCTCTTCAGGGATTACGGGCGTGGTGTTATAATATAATGCTTTTTCTAGAGACCGGGCGCAGTGGCGGCCCAGTCGTAATTTATTTGTATCATTTATATTCATTACCAACACCCAAATCGGTGAAGGAAAACATCGTGAGGAAACCGGCATGTATTAGAATCAAAAATTCGAAGACATGACATCTAATCAACCCGCACTGCGCCCGCGTTATGGATTACAGCCCACTCCCTCTCATAGACAGGGGGCCTGTGTCCCAGCAGTGGGAACATTATAGGCTGACTAGTGACCATGCTTATACCGTATAAAAGATATGGATATCGTACAACCCAGCACTAACTGGGTTGTGGAGGTCAGACAGACAGTCGCTCCATGTAAAATACTGATATTCAGCTGCATCCAGTTAGACTGGAAGCCAGTCTCAACATAGTTGGGAAAAGGCAGGCAGATGATGCTTATGCCTCACGCGCTGCCGGCGTTTCCGCGCTCCTTACACGTGGTCCATTCAAGAGCAGTGAGCTAGCGACTCGACGAGTGTCGCGTCACGTAGTCCACAACTGCGTATTTGCGTCGGCAGGTGACGAGCCAGGTCAGTACTAATTGGACTTGTGCAATTAGATTATAAGACGAAGACGCTAGACGAGATTACTATCACGTAGGAATGTTAGATTCCATCGATTTTTTTATTAATTTGCTTGCATATTGTTATGTTCAATTACCGGTTATACGAACTAAAGTCTAATTTATTAGTAGTCGGTGAAGCACGTTTTTTTTCTTCCATGCCATTCTATTTATCCGTCATCTAGTTGTGGCCCCCTTTATAGCTGTATCATCTTTCACACAGTCCATCTATCGTTTTGCCTAGTATAATAGCCCGTAGCCTGTCATATCACCGAATATTAATTATAAATTTCCATTTGACAAGCAACAATTTGCAAAAACGTGATTGGTGATTTCATCATTATACAACAACAACTTTAGCAAATATTCACTTGAAAAAACTTTTATTTGATAACGTATTATTTGACAAACAATTTATTTTATATTGATCTCATATCGTAAAACAACGTTTGATATAAGAACAATTTACATAATGCATTATTAGGCAATATCCTACAAAAATTAAACTCATTAAGTTAGCAAAAGGGTATTTTAATGAATAAACAACATAAACTTACAATACTATTATTATATTACGAGCTCGGGAATTGGGATACCCCGACTTGACAGGTTAGTTACGAAGGGGATGGCGGGGTCTAGTGCGCAAGCGAAGGTAGTGAATGAGTGAATGTTATGGTATGGGCATGTGATGACATGATCATACCATAAGATCCGATTGATCTGAGGAACTTGATCATATTATATGGCACATCTTCCTTTAGAAAGCCAGTCTGTGACTGTAGCTTCGCTTCTTTTTGTTTTTTTTTTTTGACATTCAAAAGTGCCTGTGATGGTCTAATTGAAATAAATGCTTTGAGTTTGACAGAGCCTAACTTTTTCTTAAACTTGAAATACCTTTGTCTCGATGGACCCGTTGGTAATTTTGCTGCTGGATAACGATATCGAATTCTACAAAAGAAAATACTGATAGGTATAGCTAGCTAAGCATGTTTATACTCGCCAGTGGTGTGTTCTCCTTAAATTGATATCTTTGCGTTTCATGATGATACTGCTTGTATTGAAATTATAAACATTTCATTGATATGATAATAAATAATGATGAATAGTCCAATTTAGTCCATTCATAAAGAATACCGTTTTCTGCGACAATCTAGATGATGACGCAATTGCGTTATTTGCGGCTTTGTCTATGAATAGTGTCGCTGATTGAAGGATTTCTCTTTTCAAAGTAATATTCCACATTGATTTTAGTCTATTCTAGGCCACGAGATTCTGTCTGATTAGAAGGAGCAGTGTACTTGTATGTCATTTAAAAGGCTCAGAAAACTCGTTAAGTTGAAAGCAATTTCCAGGTTAGAGTCAGATTGTATCATCATCATTCTTGCCCTTGTCCCAATTCATTTGTAGTCGGCGCAGCATGTCTTCTTCTTCCATACTTCTCTATTACACGTCATCTCATCAGACACCTCCTTTCTTGCCATATCATTCTTTACACAGTCCATCCATCGTTTCTTTGGTCTTCCTCTACTCATATAAGGTCTGTCTTTTCATACACTAAATATTTTAAGAGTAACTTCTATAAGTCGTAAAGTCGCCATAGCAACGGAAAAAAAATAAACGAGCGTTTTTTTTTTCGAAATTATTATATTCCAAAATTTTTTGAGACTTTTTGCATAAAACCTTTTCCCCCATATTCTAACAATGACAGTAGGTAAATACGACGTAGTAAACTAGCGTAATGGATGTTCAAAAATAAGGAGCTAGTACTTATTTTGTGGGTCAAGTAATTTTAAATTATTTATTTTTATAAAAAATACCGAGTAAAAAAATAAAATCCCCTTGAAATGGCTTTCTTATAGCCGTTAGATGATTCCCTGAAAATATTTCGTGTATGAATAGTTATACCTTATATACCCATCCACATTCATACTCAAAACTTTCGTCATTCCTCCGCATCACATGCCCATACCACGACAACCGATTACCACACAACTTTTCAGTCACCGGCGCCACTTTCAGATTTCCTCTTAGTGTCATATTGTATGTTGATGAAAATATATCTGTCTTTTAGTTAACTCACATATATCACACTTGTTCCACCGAAGCATTAGGCAGAACTGTAACTCTTGTAAACATATTTCACCAGTTATGTTAACCAACTCCATTTAATAGGGTTGACCCCTATTAAATGGAGTTGGTTAACATAACTGGCTTATAGAGAAGCGAGTACGACGAAAAAACATGCAAGGAAAAAGAAGAAATGTTTTGATGACCCCAAATACATTAGGGCAGGAGACTAATGATGTAATAGGGAGTGAGCCTATTGCCATCAACTTGGCACAAATACAGACTCCGTACTACTACTGGCTATAGCTCCGTAGCATGCATTAGTGAAGAGGCCAATAGCAGTACATTGCCATAATCATAAACAAATCACTGATGATGATATTGATGATGAAATAACGAGTGACTTACGTGACCAGAACTACACAACTAACAGATCAACAGTGTCACTCCAGTATTACCAGACCTCCAATTGTATAAAGCTCCTATACAATGATAGGTCAGTTACTAATGGTACAAGTATAGCTTTACACATTATATCGCCGCATGTACTATCCTACACTATCCAGGTACGAAAGAACATACATGAATCTGTCCATTACCAGTATAACCAGACCTCGTATTGTATAAAGCTCCTGTTCAATGATAGATCAGGTATTTCTGGCGAAGTATGTCGTATGTACCAAGTACCACGTGTAATACACGATCACTTTCTACGAATGACGTCAAGAGTACATAAATAGTACTTTAAATTTATAAATGCAAGTTCAACTACAGCAGTAGCAGCCACGGAGTCTGGTTTGTGCCCGCTTAAGGCAATAAGCTCGTCCTCTATTACATCATTTGCCTGCCTTTTCCCAACTATGTCTATGTTGGGGTCGGCTTCCAGTCAAACTAGATAGGCAGTAGCTGTATGTAAAATACTGGTATTCACCTGCATCCGATTAGACTGGAGGCCAACATAGTGGGAAAAGGCAAGGCAGATGAGCTATAGACTTCATTTGTCTAGTCAAGATACGTGTGTCATCTGAAGTCACATTTTGCGATGACACTCGCAAAATGTGACTTCAGAAGTCCTGAATTTAACGTCAGTCGTCAGAATATTAATTTTAGATCCTATTTCACTGCATTCAGAAATAGATCAAACAATAACGAATGCGTAGGAGGATATTGTATGGTGTGATGTCGATGGGCGAAGTCCGTGACGAGTTTAGCAATGATGATCAGGTTGGTAATGCGCTGTATTCATGATGCTTCATCAGACGATCATTATCTCTGCCCATCCCATCTATGTTGGGGCCAATTAACTGAGAAGAACCGAAATCAATTTAGCATCACGCACGCCACGTGCAAAAAATATTTATTTCTCGCCCTGCGATAATAAATAAAAAATAAATATCTTTTCTTAATTCATCACAGGAGATGTTTAAAATTTAGTTTAAATTGTATTCAAATGCATCTATTTTGGCTGTATCCGGCTCGAAGGACCATGTTTGATAATAGAATACAACTTTAGAGTAACCAACGGGATTCTATTACTAAGCCTCCGCTGTCCGTCCGTCTGTCTGTCAGCGGGCTGTATCTCATGATCCGAAATAGGTAGACAGTTGAAATTTTCACAGAATGTGTATTTCTGTTGCTGTTACAACCAAAAAAATAAAGGGGTACCCCTACTACGATGGTACAGAACCCTCCACGCGCGATTCCGACTTGTACTTAGACGGTTTTTCTCAATTTACTGCCAAACCAATTTAATGTCTATGGTCCACAAAGTAGCTATATTTCCTAACATCAACAAAAAGTATTTATAACTCGGTACGACGGACCAAATTCACATCTTTAAACACGATGCATCGACCAGACACCCGCATATCGATGAGGTAGCCCATTCCCCGTCAAAACGCGTTTTTTTTTTTTTATGTGTGTATTTGTAACAGTAAGAAGTCTGGCCCGTTGCTCCGTTAACTAATAATTTTAAAGGACGCCGACCGGTTTAAGCGTACGTGAGTCGGGAGATGTTCACAGAGTATGCTGTGTGGCTATGCAGTGTATATGCTGTTTTTAATATTTTTATTGACATTTCTCAGTTGTATTTTTTTATTTTCATTGACATTTTATATTCGTATTCTTTTTATTCAATTGACATTTTATATTTGTAATTTTAATTGGCTTTTTGTATATTAATTTGTATGTCAGATAGCAAGAACCTTTACTACTTATAAGATACTTTACTACTATTTTTCTTGTCATCAAATGCTTTTAATTATTCTGGTTTTTATTTTGTTTTTTGTAATATTTTATGTGTAAACACCTAGTTTTATGGGCATGCTGTGGACTCCTGTAATTCAAGGAACACACCTAAAAGATCATTTGTATAACTGTGACCTATATTGTGCGTGTGTATCCTTTGTTGGAGATCCAAATAAATAAATACTTAATATTGACACTTATATTTTACAAATAAATGAATCTGATATACAATGATTTAAGTGAGAGCTGTGTTGCTCTCTTAGGAAGGCGATCTCTCCTTCTTCAAGCTTATTTCTATTTAAATACTCTGATGCCAGACGCTAACTGCTTGATCACTTGATTGTGACATTTTCGATTACTTTCTTATGCTTTTTTCAGTAGAGGACCCTTTACTAAAGCCCTAGTGTCCGTCCTTCCGTCCGTCTGTATCTTTGGAACCGCAATAGGTAGATACTTTAAATCAGAGATGTTATGGATATGATATTTCGGATCTGGATACGAATATGGATATAGGAATAAAATTATATCGGTTTCGGATACGGTTACGGATATGTAATTATTTCGGATTATCCGTTAGTTTCGGATAGTTTCGGTTACGGATATTAGATTGAAGTAAAATATAAACACAAATAGTATATAATAATTTGGTTTTATTTATATGTTTTATCTAGTCTAGGTTATCATTTAGTATTATAATCAGCCATATAGGTCAACTATCCGAAACTTGTGAAACGGATACGGTTACGGATATATTTTTTTTCGGATATCCGATATTTTCGGTTACGGTTACGGAACTCCATAACATCCTTGATTTAAATTATCACAGAGTGTGTATTACCAAGGCCGCATTCCTAGGTCCATCGAATTCATCCATTGGATCCATCGAATGAGATTTTTCGAGCTCCTCTACCAACAATGCTGACGATTCATAACAATACGAGCCATTATAAGATATTGTCCCACTGCAGGACAAAGGCCTCCCTTCCCCCTTCCACATTTCGCGGTCTAGTGCGATTGTAGGCCAATCCTTTGCGAAACAGTCCAGCTCATCCCGCCATCTCCTTCTGGGCCTGCCACGTTGTCGTTTCCTGCTATTTGGTATCCACTGAGTGGTAGTTTTTGCCCATTGCTCCTCCGTCTTGCTGCAGATGTGAAAAGCCCAGTTCCACTTCTTGAGTTTTGGAGCGAAGTATGGAGTTTCTGATGCGGTCCGTAAGTTTGACGCCCAGTATTTTGTCATAACTTGCATATATAAACATTTATAATGTAATATAAATAAAATAGTGGATGTGGTGTTAGCCTGTAAATAATTTTGCCCTTATAAATGTATATCGTGTACTTTTAAATGAATTGTAACGTGTGTAGGCTAACCTAAATAAATATATCGTTAGGATGTCCTGCAAGCTCATTTCCAAATCCCTCTTGTACAGTCGCCATCAAATATATCGTAGCGGGCGAGGTACGCAAATATTTCAGAGCAGCATTACTTTTCAATAATATGAAATTCGTTACACTAGATATGATCAATAACATCAGAACAAGCAATTTGTCATAAATATAAGAGCAGCGACTTTCAATGAATTCGGAGCTTATGTGCTCCGAATTTATTTGAGTACCTCGCCCGCTACGATATATCTGATGGCGACTGTACCAACAAACATACAACCACAGGAGATAGGTGTGTATATTTGTAAGAATAACAAGTCTCGCCTGTTGCACCGTTAACATCATTTTGAAGGACGCCGACCGGTTTTGGAGTACGTGACTTGTGAGATATAGGTACACACTGCAGCCACAGATACTGTGGTTTGTTGTTTGTAGTAAGCGTCGTAAACGCAAGATTACTCGTGTCGTTTATTGTGGTGAGTTCAGAGGCCCTCTGACGACTTTTTTTTTTACATATTGTTATTTTAGTTGGCTCGTTGTTATTCCGTTTGACATTATTGATATTACTTTTTTATTTTATTACTTTGAGCATGTTGACATGTTTTAATTTTTTTTAATATTCAACATTAGTTTTAGTATATGCGAAACCTGAATTTAGTTTGTTCAGAATAAGTAACTGAATCGATTGCAATAATTTTTAAACCATGTTATATTTTGTCCCAAAAATATTAAAAAAAGTTACAAGTTGGACACCGAGCGACATTACCTATCGCAATTATTTAGGTACCAAATTATTATTATCCATGAGCTCAAGACGACGCTGGAGAGGGCGCGCGGTCGCGCTGCGTGGTGACCACATTTTTGTGCAGACAACCAGGTAACAGAAAAAGCTTATAACTTTGTGATTTTTCATGATACAGTTTTGAAATTTTGTACAAAGATTCTTTACATAAAAATACTCGACACGTGATTCAGGTTTCGCATATACTAAAAACTAATGTTGTATAAAATTCCAACAAACTATATGCATGCCGCCCATATGACGGTAAAATGTGGAGAACCTCATTATAAAAGAACATCTATGTACCTATTACCAACGTTCGCAAAGAAATAATTGATTAGATTTAGTACTTACAAGATGGTCTGTTTTTTTAGTAACTTAAATCGTGGTTCCGTTCAAAACTATTGTCATGTTTTTATCAAGTCCTTGGTTTATTGTTTGATAGGTTTGCCGTCTCCATGTTGACTGGTACTTGAACTAAGTTTTATGAAAATACTATATTTTCTACATTCCATACAATAAATAAAATTAAAATGTCTGTTTGTAATTTCAAAGTAACAGCGTTTTAGTGAATTCATCATCATCATCTGCCTAGCCTTTTCCCTATATTGGGGTCGGCTTCCAGTCCAACCGGATGCAGTTGAATACCAGTATTTTACAAGGAGCGACTGCCTATCTGGCCACCACAACCCAGTTAGTACTGGGTAATACGATACCCTTTGGTAAGACTGGTTGTCAGAGTTTTTGGGCCTCTTGACTACCTAACGACTGACTGTTTTTATTTAATGCATATAAAAGTATATACGGAACTTATAAAATAACTTTATCTTTTTATTTTTGTATGTCTGTTTGTTCAGACTAATCTCCGAAACGGCTGGACCGATTTTGACTAATGTTTTATTTGCGGATTAAAATTCCGTGCAAAAAATAATTAAAACCCTTGAAATTGTTAACAAAATCCGATTTAAATAAGGAAGTTATATTTTTATAATAATTTCAGGCAGCCGAAGGTCGCCGGCAACGGCCAGTAAATAGTAAAATCCTATCTAAAAATACCTTAAGTAAAGGCAATATCCGAAGGACGCCAACCGACTACGTGACTCACGCGTGGCTTACAACCGACGCTGACGTGCGTACGCGCATATCTTTGTTTCGGAAGACGCAGAGCAGGGCGCGCGGCGCCGGCGGGCGGCGGGACGGGGAGTGAGGGAGTGTTGTTTTGATGCGTGAGAGTTGATCGGATAAATGTGAACTTGTTCCGATGTGTTATTAATTTTAAAGACTTTGTTGTGGCTAAATGATAACAGCCGCTCGGGTCGATCTTCAGGTTAAGCCGCGCTTGTCTAGGTTGGTCTTTAGATGGGTGACCAACCATTACATAGCGAGGTTTCTCCGTGCCTCGGAAAGCACGTTAAGAAGTTGGTCCCGGCTGTCAATTTTAGATCTTTGACAGTCGTTGCAGGTGGCCCGAAATTCTGACAACCAGTCTTACCAAGTGGTATCGTATTACCTAGTACTAATTGGTTTGTGGAGGTCAGATAGGCAGTCGCTCCATGTAAAATACTGGTATTCAGCAGCATCCGGTTAGATTGGAAGCCGACATAGTTGAGAAAATTGGGTCTCATCACTTTTGGAACCACCACATTAGCTAACTTTAGTAGTTTTTTTAATCAAGCCAAAAAAGCTACATATGCAGCACGGCACGGTTGGCACAGTGGCTGAGCGATTGGCTGTTGCGCTGCGTGTCGCGGGTTCCCCGCACGGAACAAATATTTGTATGATCTACAGCTAGTTGTTCCGGGTCTGGCTGTCTGTGTGTGTGAGTTTAAATTTTTGTAAACGCACCCACGATACAGGAGAAATTCCTACCCCAGTAGCATGACCACCATAGACAGGAATTTCTTTGACGGAAGAATAGACAAAATGACAGATAGTGCAAACAAATCTGTCATTGTGTCGACACAATCTGTCATTTTGTCGATTTTCCGTCAAAGAAATGCTTGTCTACGGTGGTCATGCTCCGGGGGCTGGTGTGGGACGTTAAAAAAAAAAACAAATATTTACCAATTTTTCCTACGTGTCGTATTACAGCTCAGAATATCTTTGTCCTATTGAATCACTCAGGCAATTGAAACCTACGTTTTTTGTCCGTCTGTCACCGAGTCTAATCAGTGAGCTATGTCCCGGAAATGTAACTAGATAACATTATGACGTTGCTACCGCTTCAAGTATCTATTTCACTTGTGTCTTGTTATACATCGCAGGCATATTTTGTTTTGTCGCCGAGGGAGGCCTAGAAAACGCTGGTGTGACGACTTAGGCTGAGGCCGAACGAGGACTTTAGTATGAAACCGAATGCAGCGTAAATTCCGCGACTCATTTTACGGAACTTACAGCTCAAAAAATTACGCTCGTTTAGCCGCTAGAAGGACAGCCGTGACCAACGGCTTAACGTGTTTTCCGAGGCACGGAGGAAACTCGGTATGTAATGGGTGGTCACCCATCCACAGACCAACCTAGGTAAGCGCGGCTTAACCTAAAGATTGATCCGAGCGGCTGTTATTATTTAGCCACGAGCTCCTCCCCTCGGGCCATTGACTTGGCTTAAGATTATAAAATCAAAATCAAAGCATTTATTTCAAATAGCTGGCTGTTTTAAACCTATACATAATTTTTAATGGCATTTATTTACTATTTAATCAATCAAAATCAAAGCATTTATTTCAAGTAGGCCAGTTACAGGCACTTTTGAATTGTCGAAACAAAGACAACAATGAAATGTAGCTACAGTCCCAGTCACAAGGCATAAAAACTGTGAAAGTACTGTAGTTACCCATTCCCTAACGTAGATCTCTATGGAGGAGAACGGGCAAGAAACTCCATGGACACTCTTTTAAATCAGAATACTTTTACAATAACTTGGTTACATCATTTATATTGAGATGGTACATTATGTGAGAACGATGTAGCAAGATGTGTACGTTAAAAGTGTCCATAGTAAAAATAATTCAAGAATAAAATAATTAATTCAAATAAGCCATGGCAACCAAGAGATGACCAGTCACAACTGACAGCGCCCGTTCACGAACATGACGCATGTATCGGCACCATATAAAATCTAGAACTCAAAATCTTCTATTAACGACTTGGCCACACTGCAGTTTATGCCTCTGTGTTGATTTGACCATCTCGTTTGTCATTCGTCTCTAGTTCTTGCCTGAGAATGGAGATCCTAGATTGGATTTTCGTACCGGGCAATGGACGTCTTTCGGCTGAAATGATGATGATGATCGGGCAATGTGTTAATGTAGTTTTTCTATAAGAGGACTCATTGTTGTAGTTTAGATGCTGACATTGTGCCTCGTTAACGTCAATAGGCTTATCCAAAATCCGCATTGGACTTATTTAATAATGTGTAGCATGGGTGTACCCAGCATTTTTTAAGGGATGGAGCAGAAGTAAATAAGCTAAGTAGTAGGAAATTAAAAATGCTTTTTATTTACTGACTGATACGTTTTATTGACTGCACTACACATTATTTCAATAATAACCTGCGAGGGTTCTGGCTAAATCTAGCTAAAAATGTATGTTATGCTTCCAGGACCCTCTTTCTAGGCTCACTCATCATACAGAGGCCGACAAGACGGTTTTCTGTCATTGTTGACCTTAACCAAGTTTTTATTTGAATGTGAAAAATGTTAAAGTACCCAAATTAATATTTAATTTTGCCTAAAAATTCTTAGTTTCGGGTCTGAGAGCAGGGTGGGGCAAGTGCCCCACCGTGGGTACGCCCATGATGTGATGTCTGCTGTCACAGGAAATACAGAGGCCATAATATTAGCTTTGGAAGTAAACGTTGGCGAGTGTCTTCTACTCTCCAAAATTGTAACTGACCTAATATAATTATAGACTATTTGGCGCAGCCGTGAGACAAACAATTTTTTTTTTTTTGTTTAATTTGTTTTTTTATTGTCGTGTGGCATGTGCCAAATAAATGTTTTCCTTCTTTCTATAAAAAGCTGGGTTATTGTCATCGGCCGAGTCTAGCATATAGGTCGTAGTCTACATATTGAGCCATTGGTAGTAAATATCTAAGAAACATTCGTGGCTGATCCAAAGACTCCCCAAAATCATAGAAGGTTCATCTTGTTAGATACTTCTTCTCTATTCTTTGTTTTTTATTTTGGTATTTGTTAAAATATGTATTAGTTTATTTTATTTGTATATGTGTATTAGTATCATTATAAGTGCCTATATAAATTTTCGAAAGCAAGATGTTATTTTTATATATTTATTTTGTACCCTATCACAATGTTTTCTTATTTAACCCAAAGGTTGACTGGTAGAGAATGCCTTGTGGCATTAAGTCCGCCTTTGTACCACTATTGTACATAAAGTTTAAATAAATAATAGAAAAACTGTATCATTGCCGTCGGACGAGTCATGAACTATTTGCTCAGCTACAGCCACCTGACCCAAGCGTTATCAATCGGGCACAATATACAATAGTTCAAAAATCAATATTGTCTCAACTACTAATGAGCCTCATATCTCCACTATCAGTTGCG
Organism: Noctua fimbriata; assembly: GCA_905163415.1. Lineage (NCBI taxonomy): Eukaryota > Metazoa > Arthropoda > Insecta > Lepidoptera > Noctuidae > Noctua > Noctua fimbriata. The sequence goes on along the minus strand of LR990950.1, from coordinate 1,488,033 downwards.
CGACGGGACTGAGCAAATGGTCTGTTTGGAGTCGTTAAGATAAGGATTACTGGTTTATCTGTAGTACCAAAAATCCTAGGGTTTGTCTAGTAGCGGTGGTCTGGTTGTAACTATGATGGATGTCGAAGCCGGAAGGCACTTGTTCTCCCCGTCATTTTCTTGTTGTAGACCATTTCTGGTAACCTTCTAGTTACGGAGGTATTGGGAGTCAAAGTTTTAGCTTTGTTACATTTTTTTGGCATGTATTTAACGCGGCGACAAACTAATCTGATTTAGGGTTTTAAAAATAATTATTATGGGCAGCAAAAATAATAGGTTGGTAGCTACAGTGAAGTAGTATGTAGTGTGATAATTCAAGGACTCCTGAAAAAAACTTAAAACAGGGTTATTAACCACTAGATTGTAGATAAGGCGTTTGCGGGGTTTAAAGTAACCTAACACGAAGGGGATTCCGGGGGTCTTATACCCCGCCATCCCCTTCGAACCTAACCTGTCCGAGTCGGAGTGCCAGAAGTCTCTCTCAGCCTTCGCTCGCTCTTGCTTCCTACATTCTCCTTGCCGCAATGACCGGATAAATAGTTACTTACTTGGCACGATAGTCGCCCATTCAGTACATTGGTCGCCAATTAAATTTTTATTCGCTCGATTAATAATTTCCCTTTTTTTAATACAAGATTTTAATATTATAACTTTACTTTAAGTAGCTCCACGACCCCCGTACTATTCAATGCATCCATCAGCACAATGTTTTAAGTGCCTTACATTGAATCTTACAGTACAAAATGATTTTTCACCCAAAAAAAAAAGTCGTTTCCTAGCAATAATTTTTGCGTCGAGTTACTTAGTTTTATGGACAGAATGCTTAGTTGACGGCTTCGAAAAGAGTCCGTTTACACCTTGTGTAACCTACCAGTAGCGAAGGGTCAATTTTTGTAAGAGGTAAGCCGGAGCACATATCTTTAATGTGATTATATTTTTTATCTATAGAATACTGACTGTGTCATTTTTCAAAGGGAATCCGGTAGGAATCGAGTTCTGTGGAACCTTCGCCACTGGTACCTACTGCCAAAATCCTCGACCAACTTCCCAGGAGGTTTTCCTAGCTAGTTGGGCTCTTAGATCACAGCTTGAGGTCTTATTCCTTTCGACCTTCACTCATTTCGGTAAATAAACGTGCCTAAAGCATTACTGATTACTGATTTCAATATCAACTACGAGCTTTGTGGTTCTATTTGGCAACGCCCCTACCAGTGGCGAAGGCTCCATACAACTCGATTCCTACTGGCTTCCCTTTGAAAAATGGCACAGTCAGTATTCTATAGACAAATAATATAATCACATTAAAGATATGTACTCCGGCTTACCTCTTATAAAAATTGACCTTTCGCTACGGTCTACGGTCTAGATTCTAGCAGACACGCTCCCGATCACATCGACAGCTATTCACAGACAAAACAAATCGAAACCGAATCAATTCGGTCTTGATTCGACTCTTGTTCGACTATCTGGTTCAGATGAGTATGCAGATCATGACCTGAATGCTAGAGTATCCAAGGTGTCCCAACACCTGTACATTACGAAGACTTAATCCCTCGTACGCTACTGACGCCGCGATTACCGTGGCTACCCAAGAAATATACACCATCGATAAGAAAGAAGAAGAAGCTCATCATCTGCCTAGCCTGTTCCCAACTATATTGGGGTCGGCTTCCAGTCTAACCGGATGCAGCTGAATACCAGTTTTTTACATGGAGCGACTGCCTATCTGACCTCCACCACCCAGTTAGTACTGGGTAATACGATACCCCTTGGTAAGACTGGTTGTCAGACTTTTTGGCCCTCTGACTACCTAACGACTGTCAAAGATCTACAAATGACAGCCGGGACCAACGGCTTAACGTGCGTAAAGAAGAAGAAGCTATTTATTTTTATCTTTTATCGTGTAGTTAGTGCCTAACCTAGTGTTAGAGTTTTAATGCCACCCATGGGCCTCTGACTTGGCTTTACATGCCGTCGAGAAACATCTCTCAGGCATGGTGGTTTCCTCACGATGTTTTGCTTCACCGAAGCAAGGGATATACAATACGCACATGAATCCGAAAAAACAGAGGTGTGTGCCTTGGTTACTTGGCAGTCTGACGGTCACACCACTAAGTCATCACTGCTTACTATTTACTATCAGTTTATTGAAGAACCTGGACATAGCACCACCACGACAATTATACAAACTACGCAAAATAACATCCTTGTGCACCTAATTGATATGAGACAGGTCGAAAGTCACAACACAATGGACTAACTATTAAATAGATTACTGAAAACAATAGGTTCCCCAGTCAAGGTCATGGATTCTTCATTCATAAGTTGAAACGTAAATAACGAAGATTTTATAGCGGCTCTTGGTATTGATGATAGTGCTCGTGGAAGGAGCTAAGCAGCGCTTGCTTACGTCGGTCTGTGGATAGGTGACCATCCATTACACATCGAGTGACACGCTAAGCCGTTGGTGACGGCTGTCATTTGTAGATCTTTGACAGTCGTTACAAGTAGTCAGTGGCCTGAAAGTCTGACAACTTGTCTTACCAAAATGTATTGTACTGAGTTGTGAAGGTCAAAGCGGCAGTCGCCCCATGTAAAATACTGGTAATCAAGCTAGTAAGACTGTAAGCCGACCCCGACATAGTTGGGAAAAGGCATGCAGATGATGATGAAGGAAGATTTCGAAGGATTGTCTGCAAACTCCAGTTATGAAGGAGTACAGATGAAGTGGGTCTTGCTCAAAAGCTCTTTGAAGTGTCATGGTTATCGGATTTATCAGTTGACGCTATCTTTTGGTGGTTGTGGATGTAACCTACAATTTTTAAACCAGCTGTATAGCGAGGTAACAAAAGGGGGCTTCCAACGTAGCATATACGGCCTGTAAGGTCCCACTGCTGGGACACATGCCTCCGCCCTGTTAGAGGGAGCCAACAAGCCTCCTACGTACTAACGAATTTTGCGAGTAAATGTTAAGATACTCGGTTTTAGAAAGTCTGGTCACTTGCTTTTCATGGTAGGTATTTTTATTGATGATAATTAAATGACTTGAAATCATACAGGGTGTAAACAGACCCTTCACGAAGCCGTCAACCAAGCATTCTGTACATCAAACTAAGTAAATTTACGCAAAAAATATTGCTGGGAAACGACTTTTTTCTTGGGGTGAAAAATCACGTTTTACGGTAGGACTCGATGGCAAGCACTCAAAGCATTGTGCTGATGGATGGATTGAATAGTACGGGGGTCGTGGAGGTGTGTAAATAAAAAAAAAAATCTTACATTAAAAACACGTATTTAAAAAAAAAAACTTGTGTAAAAGTTGGAACTTTGACCCCAAATATCTCCGTAACTAGAAGGTTTCCAGGCATACCTGGACCATAGCCCAGAACAAAAAAAATATCGCAAAGACGGGGAGAACAAGTGCCTTTCGGCTTCGTTAAGGGTCTATTTACACCCTTCATAATTGGCATGCATGCGATCTTTGACGATTTCAATTGAAATAATCATGTGGGGATCAGAATTTAAATGCAAAAACTCGCCTGTCCCAGAATGTATTGATCATTTTAACAAGCAACAAATCCACGCAAATATATTCACCACGCCTCATTTACCACATGTTATATATCTTCAATAACAACACACGGTAAGCTACTTACACGATGACTGACGTACTCATTAGGTATGTCAAGGTCGAACTAACACAGTAACCTAATGATCTTGTTTGTTATATTTGTTTAGAACTTTAAGTGGAGCAGGATTTGAGTGCAATTTGGCTTATCTGTAAATCCTTGACAGTCGTTACAGGTCGCCCGAAAAGTCTGACAACCAGTCTTACGAAGGGGTATCGTATTACCCAGTACTAACTGGGTTGTGGAGGTCAGATAGGCAGTCGCTCCATGTAAAGTACTGGTATTCAGCTGGATCTGGTTAGACTGGAAGCCGACCCCAACATAGTTGGGAAAAAGCTAGGCAGATGATGGTCGACCGATTGCAACAGGGGCAAATGTACCCATAGGAACGTTTTTATTGGTCTCTCTTTTAGTCATAATTTCAGCATTTTTCTTCTTTCCACTCGTATCGTTTTTCACATAATCTATTCAACGATTCTTTGGTATCTCCCTACTCATACAGCCATCAACATTCCTTTCCTGCCTACATCTTTCAACTTCTTCTTTAAATGGCGATATTTTGACAAAATTGGAGTGTTCAAGTTCCGCTAGACCAGTATATATTATGACAACCTGTACGACTCTTGAACGAGCTTCGTTAAAATCCTGAAAGATGCAGGTGGTTGTCCAGTATAGGCAGAAAAGAAGATGGGGCATATCCTACAAAAAGGCTTACAACAGAAACCCAGGAAAATACATACAAGGTACCCTGATTTCCGCCTTATTTCGTATGTCTCAAATGCACTTCTTCTTCGGAAGACAGCGTGGCAGACGAATTAAGTACACTGTGGAGAAACAAACAACCGCGCCCACACTCCATCGCACCGGCAGAAAACTACTCCCTGGTCACGAACTTCCGTGGCCGATATGGAAATCTTTGAACAGACTGCGTGATCAAGCTGGCCGCTGCCGATCCATTTTGGCTAGATGGGGTATAATCGATATATCTCGGACACAATGCGAGTGTGGAGGACACAGGATATGCCACACCTTCTCTCTTGCCCGTCCTTCACAACTAATTGCACCCTCCAGGACTTGAATGAGGCAAACGACAGAGCAAGAAGCAGCGACGGAGCAGAGAAGAAGTGCACTTCTACTGTGCATTTATCCGTTTAAATCAAGGCCAATACATTACACAGTTGATGAGTCACAATGCACGCAGTCTGCAGGCGTACATCACACCATTCCATTGATGCATTTTCTAAGCAACATTACCACAATACTTTCACAACATCTTCACTTTATAACCAGTCATCCGGAACCAATTACGCGTATGCATTGTATGAAATATCAAAGACTTTACGGCTGAGTTAACATGTGATGAGGTGATGCAACTTTTCTGTACTGTTAGTGCCTATTGTGACGAATTTGTTAGTAAAGCTGGCATAAGGATCGTAGCACGCAGCTAGTACGAAGCTATCTGTAGTTTCTGTAATATACTAATAAACGTAGCGTGAACTTTGAGATTCCGTTTCGACTTCCGACTAGTCCTTAAACAAAACACACTGGGTGCGATACACACACATATATCAGGTACAATTTCAGGACGTCTTAACTTCGCTGCCGAAATTAAAACATCACAACTGTAGTAGAAGCACGCTGTAGGTGTGGGTAGACTGCCAAGTAGGTTACGTGAAGTTACCTCCCGCGCGCTTGCCATTAATTTTATGTCCGTACTAATGACCGGTTTCGACACATATTTATTTATACATATACATATATAAGTCTTCCTGACCGTTTTAGGTCACGGCCGCCAATCTCAGTGGATATTAGCCATCGGCGCGGGAGATATTATAGTGCACAAGTGTGTGCGCAGTCACAGGTACACTCTCTGTTCCTTTAATCTCATAGTCCTGTGGGACGGCAATCCAACAAGACCGGAGAGAGATCAGGCGCAGGACCAATGGCTTAGCGTGCTTTCTGAGGCACGGGGGTATCATACCCCCAACTTCCAAGCTCGGGACTACTACTGAGAAATGTCAAACATCATCATCATCATCATCATCATTTCAGCCGAAAGACGTCCACTGCTGGACATAGGCCTCCCCCAAGTGTCGCCACATTGACCGGTCCCGTGCGACTCGCATCCAGCGGATCCCTGCAACCTTCACCAGGTCATCGGTCCAGCTAGTGGGAGGCCTTAAATTATGTCAAACATAATCAGTGTTTATTGTTGAGACACAAGAGGCAGGCCTCCTCTCTATAAGAGAGACCGGTCCGTTAACACCATGAGGGCTCAGGGTGGATTCATAGATCCCTCGCCTTTGTACCTTTGGTTCTAGAACACGACGGATTCCATATGTTACAAGACAGATGCTGAATTTTATCACCACGACACCCACTTGCTTATTTATCCTTGCTGCTCCTCGTCGGCATAAACTATATATATCTTTATGACAAATAGTCTTACAAGTGTGTGTTAGTCCAGTAACTGGGTAACGGAGAAGCCGGCCCCGAATAGCTGGATGACGACAGTACATGGATAAATTAAATAAGCTGGCAAAATTCAACAGACTAAATGTTCGCACTTATAGACTCCCTTCGCAGAATTCAAGTTAATACGAGTGTTTGTTGAAGTTTCTTGTAACGCTAGCCGCCGGGACTCAGATTAAAAATCATACTGGATAGCGTTCCCCCTGAGGAAAATACTTTAAGCCGTTGGTCCCGGCTGTCTTTTGTAGATCTTTGACAGTCGTTACAGGTAGTCAGGGACCCGAAAATCTGACAACCAAGGAGTATCATATTATCCAGCACTAACTTGGTTGTGGAGGGCAGATGGGCAGTCGTTCCAAGTAAAATACTGGTATTCAACTGCATCCGGTGAGACTGGAAGCCGACCCCAACATGGTTGGGAAAAGGCAGGCAGATGATGCTCTCTATGAGAGAGACAGGGCCGTCAACTACCAACGTCTTTGTACTTTTAGTTCTAGGACATGCCGGATTCCAAAAAGGTTATGAAGCCCAATAAAACACAAGACAGATGCTGAATTTTATCGCCACGACTACCCACATGCATCCTTGCTGTTCAACGTCTGGTAAAACTATAAATATCAGTTTATTCGCCGTACAATCAGATTTACTCGTAAAAGACAAAATAATATCCACCAGCCAAGGTTATAAAATCCAGGGCTGCGGGACTGTTCGAAAGAGATACCGCGGCCCTGGAACACAAAGGGCAAAGAAGGAACATGGATGGGTTTTAGTCAGTACAAGTCTGACACTCCCTCCCGCTCTGCCCAGAGCGGGGGGGGTCATTTGATGATTTCCCATCCCAAAAAAAAAAAAAAAAAAAGGTTATAAAATAAAATTGAACATCTGCAAATAGCGACAGGTTTTATTTATTATTTTATACTAGCTTCTGCCCGCGGCTTCGCTCGCGTTAATTTAGAATTTGACAATAAATTCTTTTTTTTTTAAACTAAATGGTCTTACTCTTGATCTCAATCTAGTCCTGAGGACAGAGATGAGGTCGACGATGGAACGAGCTAACCCAAAAGAAGCCTATTAACTCGCGAATTAAATAGATTGGGGTCATATGAACTTGGAAACACCGACGCAGACAGAGAATTCCACTCCTTGACTGTGCGCATAATAAATGATGTAGCAAAGCGCTTCGTGCGAATGTGTGGAACATCGACAAGGTATGGGTGATAACCTGCAGTACGTCTGGACTCCCGATGGAAGAAGGGAGATGGTGGAATGAGTTCGTGGAGCTCTTGAGCACACTCACCGAAAGACAATCTGTAAAAGATCAACAAACGTGCAACTTTGCGCCGGTGGGCCAGGCTATGAAGCCTGGTACCAACCAGCTTATCGTCACCAATGAGTCTCTTGGCTCTGTGCTCAACAGAGTCGAGTGTGGCTAAAATAAATTTGCACTACTAAAGTTTCTATTATAACATAATTCAATCATGATTTGAAAGGCACGTGGCGCCATCTATCATAAGAACGTTATTGGTAGCCTATGTCCGTTTCTGTACACCTGGCAACGTATATTCAAAATTTCAGGATAATCAGTTCAGTGGTTTAAAAGGTCACAAACAAACAAACTTACTTTCGCATTTATAATATTACTAGCGAGCCGCCCCGGCTTCGCACGGGTGCAATAATATATACAACATTATTTTTAGTATATGCGAAACCTGAATATAGTTTGTTCAGAATAAGTAACTGAATCGATTCCAATTATTTTTAAACCATGTTATATTTTGTCCCAAAAAAATTAAAAAAAATTTACAAGTTGGACACCGAGCGACACTAAGTACCTATCGCAATAATTTAGGTACCTACTGCCAAATTATTATTATCAATGAGCTCAAGACGACGTTGGAGGCGCGCGCGTAACAGAACAAGCTTATAACTTTGTGATTTTTCATGATGCAGTTTTGAAATTTTGTACATAGATTTTTTACATAAAAATACTGGACACGTGTTTCAGGTTTCGCATATACTAAAACTAATGTTGTATATATAAACCTTTCTCTTGAATCACTCTATCTGTTACTGAAAACCGCATCAAAATCCGTTGCGTAGTTTTAAAGATCTAAGCATATATAGGGACAAAAAGACAGCGGAAAGCGACTTTGTTTTATACTATGTAGTGATAGTATAGTATGGATGGATTTGTATGAAGTATTCTTTATTAGAAGTTTGTACGCAAAAACATTTTCATTACGGCATGTGACGTCCTACCCTCCTATTGTCTATTTTTCAATGCACTATGTATTGAAACGTTATGTAAGTATTGTCAATATGTGTTGTTGTATGTTCGTGACAAGCGCGGCTGGTTATGTGGTAAATAGTCATTGTTTTACGCATTTAGCGAGATAGAAATTGTGTGTTAATAAAGACGCAGTTTATCGTTTATACACCGTGAATTTTTAGTTGTCTTACAAAGGTCGTCCACTCAATGTGTCCGACATTAAATAGCTCTAGTCGCGATTTTTTTTTTATCTTCCATAATAGGTACAAAGAAAAATAATAGTAAAAAATTAGAATAAAATTATGAAACATCCTGTTAATGATGTTAACGTGTCAAACGGGAGAACATATACCTATCCAGCACTCGAATCCAGTAGATAATCGTTCGCAACTGGGTTTAACTACGTCATGCGTCATAATACTGAAAAATATATTTTTTTTTTAATTATTAAAATCTAAGATAATTGTTAAGTTGTATGGAAAATCTAAAATCGGTCTAATTCAGCTGTAACACTATTTTTCGAAAATGTTGTCTGTCAAGTTTTTAGACTTATGTATCCTGCTTATGCGTACGAAGTTTCATTAAAATCCATTTTTGAGAAGGGCATGACCATTGTAATTTCTTTGGTGTAGGTATGATTAATTTGAAAATGTGCCCTTATTCGCTAAACCTCAAGAGGGTAGTACTCTATATAAGGCAAGATTGGTATCCAGAGGGTTCCAACAAAACTTAGATAACTTAGAAGATTGTAATTCATATGCTCCGGTAGCTAAGTTAAGTTTTTCTCATATCTTTGAGGCTCCTACACTCCTGTATGAAGTGTCCCGCTCTGCCACAATGTCTTAAAAAAAAAGAACATAATTATTAAGTTCTAAGGAAAATCTAAAATCGGTCTAATTCAGCTGTAACACTATTTTTCAAAAAAGTTCTCTGTCAAGTTTTTAGACTTATGTATTCTGCTTATGCGTACGAAGTTTCATTAAAATCCATTTTTGAGAAGGGCATGACCATTGTAATTTCTTTTGTGTAGGTATGATTAATTTGAAAATGTGCCCTATTTCACTAAAGATCAAGAGGGTGGTACTATAGACAGCACTATATTTAGTATATGCGAAACCTGAATATAGTTTGTTCAGAATACGTAACTGAATCGATTCGAATTATCTTTAAACCATGTTATATTCTGTCCCAATTTTTTTTTTTTAATTTTACAAGTTGGACACCGAGCGATATTAAGTACCTATCGCAATAATTTAGGTACCTACTGCCAAATTATTATTATTAATAAGCTCAAGACGACGCTGGAGGCGCGCACGCGTAAGCGCCGCGTGGTAAACACGTTTTTGTGCGGGACAACCAGGTAACAGAACAAGCTTATAACTCTGTGATTTTTCATGATACAGTTTTGAAATTTTGTACATAGATTCTTTACATAAAAATACTAGACCCGTGTTTCAGGTTTCGCATATACTAAAACTAATGTTGTATAAGGCAAGATTGGTAGCCAGAGGGTTCCAACAAAACTTAGATAACTTAGAAGATTGTAATTCATATGCTCCGGTAGCTAAGTTAAGGTTTTCTCATATGTTTGAGACTCCTACACTCCTGTATGAAGTGTCCCGCTCTGCCACAATGTCTTAAAAAAAAGAAGATAATTATTAAGTTCTAAGGAAAATCTAAAATCGGTCTAATTCAGCTGTAACACTATTTTTCGAAAATGTTTCCTATCAAGTTTTTAGACTTACGTACCCTGCTTATGCGTACGAAGTTTCATTAAAATCGGTTCAGTCAGTTCACTTGAAAGTTTGAATGAAATGCCATAAGACGTTAACGCTCTTAAATTAGCTAGCAAAACCTCACAGACAAAGTTGTTTCCACTTCTGCCTGTACTCCGCGGAATTCTAGCTACGTGTGAGTTTGTTGATATTTCTCGCTAATTTATTGGTTCGTCCGGATATTTTGCAGAGCTGTTTACAAAATACTGTGGATTCGGATGAGAGAGCATACGATGTCATTATCATAATTGTTTGTGTCTCGCTTTACTTACAGTGAATTGCGCAATGACGGAAGGTGAAAGGTTACTTGCAAAACCGGTTTTATACAACATTATTCTTAGTATATGCGAAACCTGAATATAGTTTGTTCAGAATAAGTAACTGAATCGATTCCAATCATTTTTAAACCATGTTATATTTTTTTCCCGATACCGAGCGAGTTTGAGTACCTATCGCAATAATTTAGGTACCTACAACCAAATTATGTTTATCAATGAGCTCAAGACGACGCTGGAGGCCCGCGCGCGGGCGCGATCCGTGGTGAGCACGTTTTTGTGCGGACAACTAGGTAACAGAACAAGCTAGGAAGAAGTTTTGAAATTTTGTACATAGATTCTTTACATAAAAATACTAGACACGTGTATCAGGTTTCGCATACACTAAAACTAATGTTGTAGATATCTGTTGAAATGTCGTTTCTTTCTTTTTAGGGTTCCTCTTATAGGATCACTCGCTTATCTATCTGTCTGTCCGTCTGTCACAGCCAATTTACTCCGAAACTACTGGACCGATTGAGTTGAAATTTGGTACACATATGTAAAGCCGTGACCCAAAGATGGACGTGTAAGGTAAATTAATGAATTTTAAACATGGGGGCCACTTTTGGGGGTAAACTAGAAAATGCAAACCTATAAGAAAGCTATTACAACAAATAATAATAATAAATTAAAAATTAAAGGGGGCTCGCCTACTACGATGGTACGGAACGCTTCATGCGCGACTCCGCCTTACATTAAATTCTATTCTCATGACAATTCGTATTTTTTATTTTATTTGTATTTATAATATGAGAATAATATGCCAACATTAGTTATTATGAATATATAGTTACCTAGAAAAAAATGGCTAAAATAGAAATGTTTTAAATTGTACAGAAAAACCAAATTTGTACACCTCACATGGTAAAACATGTACGGACCTACCCTACCCTACTCACTAAGATCTTGCACGCTCAATTTGTGTGTAAACGCATGTTTTTAACAAATAAATTATCATTATCTTTATCCGATTCGCACTTGGCCGATTTTTTTTTTACAGAAATCACTATTGTGTTGATCTATTCCGATATATCCGTAAACCAATTACTGTATACCACGCTACCGGGTATCTTAATCCCCTAATGACTGTGAAAGATCTACAATTTTCCGATACACGAAGGGCTCTTAATTAAAACTGAATTGCTCTTATTATCGCTACTCGTTAAAACTCATTTAGTACTGGGTAATACGATACCCCTTTGTAAGACTGGTTGTCAGACTTTCGGGCCACTGACTACCTGTAACGACTGTTATATGTCTACAAATGACAGCCGGGACCGACAGCTTCACGTGCTTTCCGAGGCACGGAGGAAACTCGGTAAGTAATGGGTGGTCACCCATCCACAGACCAACCTAAGCAAGCACGGTTTAACCTAAAGATCGATCCGAGCGGCTGTTATTATTTTGCCACGAGCCCAGTTAGTACTGGGTTATATCGACCCGAGCCCCCCCCCTCTCCCTCCTACAAAATCTCTCCAACATAAATTAATAAACCACAACAGACTTATCTCTACATATCAAAGTATACACTACAAATGTAGCCAACGGTAAACAAAAATATTTACTATCAAAACAAAACAATCAGCCAAGCGCTTATACTCAAAACTTTTATCTCAGCTCCCATCGACACGACTGCACGCGACCGAGGTTGTAAACAAAATGAATATTTAAAATCAAATATCGAAGAGTGTTGACCTTTGCCGAAACGATTCTTTTTACAAAACGGTGGCGGATATTGGTGTTTTTTTTTTCGGTTGGTAATTTTAGTAGCACGCAGGAATGTTAATTTGTTTAGTTTCTAAATTAGGCAGCTGTTTTTTTTTAACTGCATGAATATTACATACGGTAAAGAGCTCATGCATGAATTCCTTTTTTTATTACCTTTAGCAACCCGGACTGTAGTTATCGACAATGTGAGCACCTATTCCATGGAACTTGTCCAAAACCAGACACAACCTCGGTATACAGGGTGGAACGGACCCCGACCCGAAAACGGTTACCATGTATTCAGTACATCATTCGGACCCCCCCATATAGAAATTTTTCATCGGTCATAGGATTATATCTGTTAAATAAATGATTTAATTAAGATTTTAACAAAAAATCAACTGTTCCATACATTTTGACCGTGTACGGTGCAGGTTTTGCACTTTTGTAGGAAACAGCTGATTTAAAAAAAAAAAATTGATGAAACGTGGTCGCTCACAATGGGCCTTATCAGAAGGCTTAAAGTCACCCAAAGGGCGATGGAGAGGGCAATGCTCGGAGTTTCCTTGCGTGATCAAATCAGAAATGAGGACATCCGCAAGAGAACCAAGGTAACCGACGTAGCCCGAAGAATAGCCAAACTTAAGTGGCAGTGGGCAGGGCACATTGCTCGCAGAACGAATGGCCGATGGGGCCGAAAAGTTCTGGAGTGGCGACCGCGAACCGGAAGACGCTGCGTTGGAAGGCCTCCCACTAGGTGGACCGATGACCTGGTGAAGGTTGCAGGGATCCGCTGGATGCGAGTCGCACGGGACCGGTCAATGTGGCGACACTTGGGGGAGGCCTATGTCCAGCAGTGGACGTCTTTCGGCTGAAATGATGATGAATTGATGAAAAATTTGTATGTGGCGGGGGCCTCAGAATGATGTACTGAGTACACGGTAACCGTTTTCGCGTCGGTCTTCCTTCCACACCGTATTATAAACTCTGTCAGCTCTTGGTCAACATTATCAAATGAAAATTAAGTCACCACTTTCTAACGTAAGCAGTGATAGCCTAGTGGTGTGACCGTCGGACTGACAAGTCATAGGTCTCGAGTTCGAACCCAAGGCACGCACCTCTGATTTTTCGGATTCATGTGCGTATTGTATAATTATCACTTGCTCTTCGGTGAAGAAAAACATCGTGAGGAAACCAGTATGCCTGAGAGATATTTCTTGACGGCATGTAAAGCCAAGTCAGAGGCCCATGGGCGGCATAAAAACTGACACCAGGTTAGGAACTAACCACACGATAACGAACGAACTTTCTAACGTCAAAACTACACGGGACACTCCCTCAAAACGTCCACCCTTCACCACTTCTTCAACTTGGAAGAATCTGAAGAAGTAGGAGAGCAATCTCCCCAGCAAACCAGCAAGCAGTTTTCTAGGCAAGCGTGCTCCACCCTAGGCCACATAATCGCTGCACATCAGGGGAGTTGCAGCCAAATGCAAGCTTAAACGGGGTGGAAGCGATACTGACACATCAACGGTTACCATGTATTCAGTACTTGCATTGTACATCTAGAATAGTATTTAAAAAAAAAAAGCAACACATCTGTATATAACATAACATCACGCCTGTAATCCCCGACGGACTAGGCAGAGGTGTACCTAATAGTACACCCACATTTCGCCAGTTTTTTTAAAGTCCCATGTAATAGGAGGCGAACCTTTTGCCATCAACCGGGCACAAATCTAGAGTACTGAGAAAGCCCTGATGGAAAAACCCAGTTACACTTTCCCCGACCTGGCATTATCATTATGTTATGTCTCAAATTTTTCAACAACAACAAAACACTCAAAACTCATTCCTTCCAATCAAAACCTACGTGTCACAGTAATTGAATATTATCTAGTCACCACACACATAATTGACACAGCTTGTGAACGCGTCACACTCACACACTCACACTATCATTTAATTTTAATCAAGTAAACAACACCACGCCACGCTCACGCAGTCGGGTAACACAAGGGGAAAGAAAGACCACCACGTCCGTCGACCATTACGTTCAGTAATGCTCGTGCGGTAATATACTAAATCGATCATTTATATCTATACTAATATTATAAAGCTGTAGAGTTTGTTTGTTTACTTGAACGCGCTAATCTCAGGAACTACTGGTTTGATTTTAAAAATTCTTATAGTGTTGGATAGCCCATTTATCGAGGAAGGTTATAGGTTATAAAATTTTACGCGGACGAAGGTCGTGGGCAACAGCTAGTACTAAATAAGCAGTGGCGTAGGTTCCATAGAACTCGATTCCTACCGGCTTCCCTTTGAAAAATGGCAGTCAGCATTCTATAGCGATTAAGGTAGGTCGAGAAATTACTATTGGGAAACTGCCACCAGCCCCGTGACCACCGTAGACAAGGATTTCTTTGACGGAAGAATCGACAAAATGACAGATTGTGTCGACACAATGACAGTTTTCTTTGCACTATCTGTCATTTTGTCGATTCTTCCGTCAAAGAAATCCTTGTCTACGGTGGTCATGCTACGGGGGCAGATCATTCATTTGCCTTGGCTTTTCCCAACTATGTTGAGGTCGGCATCCAGACTCCACAACCCAATCTGCAATCAGCAGGTCAGCAGTCAGGTACATGATGAAACAGGGATAAAGGAGTTGAGATGGACACCAGTGTCCTTGCTATGACTTCAACAAGACCTGGGATGAACAAACTCGTCTCGAATGGCTTCCTTTCAAAAATACCAACACACATCTGCATCGATAAATGCGCCAATCAAAACAAGACTTGGGAAACACTAGATCAAAACAAACAAACAAGAAACTGCGCAGATATAAAGTGAAGGTAATGAAGTACAAATCAAGGTTACAATCAGTCAATCGGGTGCCATTGCAAGTCGAGGGCATCGTGTTAGACATTTTTGTGTCTCGTCAGGACGAGCTTCACTCATTATAGTGTATCTATTTAATAGATATGGAAACACTGTCTCACAGCCACAACTAGTCAGGTAGCTGTCACTAATGACAACTGTCAGTCACGTCGAATGGCGGGAAGTTGGGAAGTTGAAGTGTACCTTTTTTTTTTTTTTTTTGGATGGGAAATCATCAAATGACCCCCCCCCGACTCTGGGCGGAGTGGAAGGGAGAGTCAGACTTGTACTGACTAAAACCCATTCATGTTCCTTCTTTGCTCTTTGTGTTCCAGGGCCGCGGTATCTCTTTCGAACAGTCCCGCAGCCCTAGCAGGCATCGGCCCGTGCGGACCCCTACGTGGTTGCTGACAAGTTGAAGTGTACCTTGGACTGGGGGCTTGGTGGTGTGGTGAGCCTGTGGTATAGTTAGTAAATTGTGATATCAACCTATTAGCTCAGCTACAAGAGCCTTTCACAACTATGTCCAGACTAACCGGATGCAGCTGAATACCAGTATTTTACACGGATGCTATCCTGACTGACCTTCACAGCCCAGTTATGGGGAAATCCAGCAAGTCAGGTTGCTAGGTACTTAGTTAGTCAGTGCCAGTTGGTACAGGGAATGCCGCAAAAATTGTTGCTGGGAAACAACTTTTTTTTGGGGTGAAGAATCACGTTTTACGGTAAAACTTAATGTAACGCACTCAAGACATTGTGCTGATGGATGCATTGAATAGTACAGGGTTCGTGGCGGTGTTCAAAGTAAAGTTATAAAATTAAAACTAACTTGTGAAAAAGTTAGAAACTTTGACCCCCAATATCTCCGTAACTAGAAGGTTCCCAAGTATGGTCCAGAACAAAAAAAATATCGTAATGACGTGGAGAACCCTTTCGGCTCTCGTTAAGGGTCTTTTTATACCCATTAGTATATGTAATAGTATACTCTGTACTCTCTATAATAATTAATTAAATTTAAAAATAAAAAAACACCCTCATCGCAACAAAGAAAAGCTAACAAACATTTGAAAAGTTAATAAAATTGTCGAGTCGGTTTTGCTAAAACATGTCTAATTGTAATATACACATCATGCCCTTTCATTTGATACCCCACTTGGGTATATTTGAAAATATTCGATTTTTCATAGCCATTTCCATCCCCCATAACTAGTAAATGGCTGCACCGATTTTAATGAAAACGTATCTAAAAACCATCGCCAAGAACCTAGCTTTCAAATAAAAAAAACTGCATCCAAATCGGTTCACTCGTTTAAGAGCTACGGTGCCAGAGCCAGACACACATTGCGGTCAAACTTATAACCTCTTTTTGCGTCACGGTTTAAAAATTATAGGTAAACACTAGATTTAGAATTACAGACTATGAATCAAACTGTTATTCAACTTCATATCTGAGAAAAACTTCTCTACACAAACAAGCTACTACGCAGATCTATTGCGCAGGTCCTGATAGCACATTTCACGGCGAGAGATAGATAGCTATACGTAGGTGTTGATGCGAAATATCTTAATTGGCGATACGGAAGGGGAAACGACCTTGTATTTGTTAAGTAAAACACGTGTACCGACTTGTTGATATTGGCGGATATCGGTTTTTTATACAAATAACCAGATGTTCTTCAAATATAACTTGATTATAATCTACGTATGAAAGGCATTTGCATGCGGCGGAGATGAGAATGCTAAGGGGAATGTGTGGTGTTACGCGAATGGATAAAATAAGAGATGTGTATATAAGAGGAAGTCTGAAAGTGGCGCCGGTGACTGAAAAGTTGTGTGGTAATCGGTTGTCGTGGTATGGGCATGTGATGCGGAATGTGATGATGAATGAGGAAAATGTTGTGAGGAAAGTTTCGAGTATGAATGTGGATGGGTATATGAGTAGAGGAAGACCAAAGAAACGATGGATGGACTGTGTAAACAATGATATGGCTAGAAAGGAGGTGTCGGATGAGATGACGAGTAATAGAGAAGTATGGAAGAAGAAGACATGCTGCGCCGACCCCAAATGAATTGGGATAAGGGCAAGAGAATGATGATGATGATGATGAATCTACGTATACCAATATTAAAAAAAAGAAAAAATTTGTTTGTAAGTTTATACAGGGTGTCAACGGACCCTTCACGAAGCCGTCAACTAAGCATTCTGCACATCAAACTAAGTAACTTTACGCAAAAAATATTGCTGGAAAACGACTTTTTTTGGGGTGAAAAATTACGTTTTACAGTCACACTCGATGGAACGCACTCAAAACATTGTGCTGATGGATGGATTGAATAGTACGGGGGTCGTGGAGGTGTAAGTAAAAATACCCAGCAATTTTTTTGCGTAGTTACTTAGTTTGATGTACAGAATGCTTGGTTGACGGCTTCCTGAAGGGTCCGTTGACACCCTGTATTTAGTTAAGAATTCAATATTCCCCCATGCAGCTACATTCCATGACAATATCTAGTAAATCTACTGAACGCCAAGGCTTTCGTGCCATTCAGTAGTTTAGTATCATGTTTTACAAGCGATTTAAAATACCTGCTAGCAAAACTTTGCATTTTAAACACCACTTTTAGTTCAGTTTGAAGAAACAACAGCCTGCCAGCATAATTTGCTGCAGAACGAAAACGCAATTATAATAAACTAGCGACCCGCCCCGGCTTCGCACGGGTGCAATATATACATATAAACCTTCCTCTTGAATCACTCTATCTATTAAAAAAAACCGCATCAAAATCCGTTGCGTAGTTTCAAAGATTTAAGCATACAAAGGGACATAGGGACAGAGAAAGCGACTTTGTTTTATACTATGTAGTGATAAATATATATTTTTTTTATTACTTTTTGTTATAGCGGCAACAGAAATACACATTCTGTGAAAATTTCAACTGTCTACCTATTAAGAATCGTGAGATACAGCCCGCTGACAGACAGACGGACGGACGGAGGCTTAGTAACAGGGTCCCGTTGGTTACCCTTCGGGTACGGAAAGCCTAAAAAATATGGCAACGATGTATATAGGTCCTGGGTTAGATTCCCAGGTCGGTCAAAGTGCTATGGAGTTTTTCCATCAGGAATTTCTCAGTAGCAGTCACTGAATCTAGATTTGCGCCCGGTTGATGGCAATAGGCTCGACCCTTATTACATACGACTTAAACATAACTGGCGAAATGAGGGTGTACTATTAGATCTTTTTTTATGTTTACTTTTTTTATATAATTTTCGTTTATTGTGAATCCAATCGTGTTTTGTTTTTGTTTTGTCATGTGTGAGTCTAATAAGTACTATTTCTTTCTTTCTTTTAGGTACACCTCTGCCTTACCCTTCGAGGATTCAAATCAAATCAGAAATGTTTATTTGTCAGAATATAGTACAAATAGATGATACAATATTGGTTCCAGCATATCCTGCCATAATATGGCGTACAAATATGTTTTTACAAAAACAAAGCCTACATTACTAACCTCTTAATAATTACGAATTAGAGAATAAATTTGAAAAATATATTAATACTTACAGGCGTGATGTTATGTGTGGGTAAAAAACCAAACCAACAAAAGAATCTATCAACGCACCCACAAAATTACTCACTCCTAAATTCCTAGACGTACCTCTACCCTTGCAAAATCCCCTTCGTCCCGAAGTCTGGAGCCAAAAGGTCACTCGTCAGGTCACGCAGTCCAATGACCTTAGGGCCAGACGTCTGGGAGGCGACCTTGGATGACCTTCGATAGGAAGATGTGGCCGATACGTAAATTACTTTAGAAAGTTCAATGAACAGATGAAGTTGGAGAGTTTTGAAGATTATAGTGTTTTCTGTCGTATCAGTAGGTTTCAGATTAGATTATGCTATAACCAGCTTATTCAATTCAATTCAAAATCATTTAATTTAATTTCAATCGTTGTGTGAGTCAAATGTCCGATTTATTTAAGCTTAATTCTAACTAAGGGTGTGATGTAATAGTATTTAATTTAATTTTAATGATATATGGCATTTAATTTAATTCGAATAATAATTTGAGTTTAATTATTATATTTGTCTTTTTTAAATTAGTTTTATAAGTATCTGAAATTTGTATGCCTATTAGGTTAAACATAGCGATCCTGACAAAACTGGAATTAGATCTTATTATATTGTACCTATGTTTCACAAATAAATAATTTGAATTTGAATTTATTTCAATCCATTAAGGATCATATGATGCATACATTTGAGACAAAGTGTTACAATTAAATAATATAAATTAAAATTCTGAAATTATTATGAGACTAAATAAAAAATTATAAAAATTAAAACACCAGTCACATATTTATAAAAATAGTTAATTAAATAATAGAAATTAAAACTAAAATTCTAAAATTACAATGACAGTAACTAATATACTATTAATACACCTGCCTCTGAGTCATTTGTTTATTTGTCATGCCGGCTTCGACAGCGTGTAGTTCGGTAATTGTTCCACGGGATCGTACTAGCGGGATAAAAAGTATCCTATGTGTTAATCCAGGATATAGAATAGAATAGAATAGAAAGTTTTTATTTCAGACCAGGGTCCATAGGGTTAGTAACAATTTTACTTAACCTCTAGTGTTAGTAGGTTACAGACACAGATGAAAATATATACGTTAAAATACAGCATGGAGCCGCATCCACCTTCGCAACATCGGGGAATCCCACCGATCTGCGAACACACCGAGAATACTGTTGGTGCTGCCGCGAACACGAGTCATCAGGGATGCACATCTATTTCTAATAATGGCGGCAAAACCATCAATATTATTATCTGCAAACATCCCTGACGCACTACTACGCCACGGCAGCCACAGCAGCACTCTAAGTGCATTATTGTATTGAACGCGTAGGAAAAAGCGCGTTAATCTAGGATATAAACTGTGTGCCAAATTTCATTGAAATCCGGTCAGTTTGCGCGAAAGAATAACAAACATCCATCTATCCTCACAAACTTTCACGTTTATAAAATAAATTTTAGTAAGACTTATTTTAAAAGACTGATTTGAATGTGCACTTCACAAAATGAGTGTGAATTTTAACACAATGGGTCAAAATAAAAACCGTTTGCTTACCATATTTTTTTAATTATTTGGCACAAGTTTTAGCACGATAACAGTTGTTTTTTTGTTAAAGTAAAAACGTTCAGAAAATAATAAAAAAAAAACATAGTAAGCAAACGGTTTTTAATTTTGACACATAGTGATAAAATTAACACTCATTTTGAGTAGTGCTCATTTTGAGAAGTGCACATTTTGCGAAGTGCACATTTTGCGAAGTGCACATTTTGCGTCAAGTGCACATTTTGCGAAGTGCACATTTTGCGAAGTGCACATTTTGCGAAGTGCACATTTTGCGTCAAGTGCACATTTTGCGAAGTGCACATTTTGCGAAGTGCACATTCTGTGTCAAACCCGAGCCTACTGCCATCAACCGGGCACAAATCCAGACTCCGTGGCTGCTACAGTATAATTCCTAAAACCCAACACTTCACAGACCCGGAAATCGAAACCAGGATCTCAAGGTCAGCGAATTATTCCCAATAGTCCCCTCTAGCCCTATCCTCCGGGGTGACAGCTGGGAATGGTCTTCCCAGTTGTCACCGGGGTGACAATTTGTGCCGACTGTTCCCTTTGAAAACTGACTAGAGGGGACAAATGGTAAGTCTGTTTCCCAGCTGTCACCCCGGAGGACAGGGCTAGAGGGGACTATTGGGAATAATTCAGGTCAGCAGTCGCGCTTGCGACCACTAATCCAAGAAGCAATGGAAGTATTGAGTCATAGGTACACGTGTAAACAAAGTATTACACGCAAATAGGTCAACATTCTCCTATCGGTTCATGTTTTTCCGCATGTATTAGATCACGTAGTCGCTTATCGACGCATAGTTTATGATAACTTGTTCTTATTTAGTTTTGTTTTAAGAGGAAATGCGGTCAGAGAAACTTTAGAAAATTAGGTATTTGAAGATACTATCGCTGTCGCACTGCGAGCGCGATTTCGACATTGGTGCGATAAGGACAACTGCCTAAGTAAAAAGTCATAATTAGAGGTTTGGCTCTCGACTGTTTCCTCCTCCAATATTCGACCAATTTAAAAGATATTTCATAAACTGAATAAGAAGGGTATATCCTGTGTCCCTATGTTTTTCTTTTTTCATTTAATACTTGTCAAATTTGTACACTATGCCTCTGTTGACAGCGGTCTAAATAGGCAATTTTGAGCGTTTTGTAAAGGTTCTAGTGCTTATAAAGATTATGTATTATCAAAAAGGAAAACATAGGGACATAGAAGAATTTGATGTTTATTTTACTGTAAAAAATCATTGCTTTATAGTCATAAACCAGAAAGAAAACAGGCGAGAGCGCTTGTATGGAGAAAAGACCACCCGCATTTCCTCTTAACTACTGAATATTTAGTAAAACTTGCTGGAGGAGCTCGTGGAGCCGCACAGGTCCATCTTGAAGGTTAACCAGCGCTTGCCAGGGTTGGTCTGTGAATGGGTGATCAGAACATTCATTACATACAGAGTTTCCTCCGTACCTCGAAAAGCACGTTAAGCTATTTGTCCCGGCTGTCATTTGTAGATCTTTGACAGTCGTTACAGGTCATCAGTCGCCCCTAGGCACTAGTCGTTGACGTAGTGGTCAAGACTTTCGGGCCAAAGGGTATCGTGTTACCCAGTACTAGTTGTGAAGGTCAGATAAGCAGTCGCTCCATGTAAAATACTGGTTAACTCCATCAAGGCCAAAGTGGCAAAAGATTGGGTTCCGAACAACAGAACCCGGCGACGCGAGAGGCCCAAGAGACGGCGATGGCGTTACGACCTGGACTACTATACAATGTGTAAACGGACCCTTGACGAAGCCGGCAACCAGGCATTCTGTATATAAAACTAAGTCACTCTACGCAAAAAATATTGCTGGGGACCGACTTTTTTTCATATATTTGAATGTAACTTTCGGATCCGGTCATTAGTACGGACATAAAATGAATCGCAAGCGCGCTGGTGGTGACGTCACGGTGTCACAGTAGTAAGGGATCATAAAGTTTAGGGCAAAGTGGCATATGACCACGGCTATCCTCCGAACATCATGATATTTATTACATACATTAAAGTATATAACGTTGTTTATTTAATAGACGATGAATATTGAATGGTTTGTAGGTAACAATTTCAAACGACAACATTTTCTTGTTTTATACTTTTTATAGCGTGATTTTTCAGTGGTCGGGTTTTAGTTTTGGAACTTATTTTTAACACCCGACGCAAAAAGAGGGGTGTTATAAGTTTGACCGCAATGTGTGTGTCTGTCTCTGGCACCGTAGAGTGAACCGATTTGGATGCAGTTTTTTTATTTGAAAGCTAGTTTCTTGGCAATGGTTCTTAGATACGTTTTATCAAAATCGGTGCAGCCATTTACTAGATTTGGGGGATGAAAAATCGAAAATTTTAAAATATACCCAAGTGGGGCATCAAATGAAAGTACATGATGTGTATATTACAATAAGACATGTTTTATGAAAACCGGCTCAGCCATTTTATTGACTTTTCAAATGTTTGTTCGCTTTTCTTTGTTACAATGGAGGTTATTTAAATTTTTAATTTAATTACACCCTTTATTTTACACCCAATTAGTTGCTACAGGTTATGTGTTCCAGTTCAAAAGTTTCCGCGAAGGTAATAATTACGCCAAACGTTAATTACTAAGAAGTATCGCATGCGCACGGAAGTCGGCAGTTCAACGTCTTGCATTGTTTATATCTATTTGCATATAATTTCGTCCTGGCACCGTTCCAGTGTTGGTTGTATACATGTATGTGGAGACTTTCAAGATTTGTCTGTTTGTAAAGTATATCGCCGAAACCGAAATTGTAATGGAAGGACGAACTGCACACGTAGCATGTCGACGGAAGAATAGACAAAATGACAGATTTCTTTTGTTATTATGTCATTTTGTCGATTTTTCCGTCGACAAAACCCGTTTCTACGGTGGTGATGTTACACGTGCTGGACAGGTTCCGTCAGAACTGGAAGCAGGATGCGCGGGATCGCGTAAGAAGTGGAGGGAGGCGTTTACCCAGCAGTGCGACAAATTATGTTTATTTTGCAGTTTTTCACAAACACTTTTACACGTAATGACTGATCCGATGTGATGCGAGCCGTTTGGTGCAAATCATCCTTAAGGGCATTACATTACTCGATGACCTTGATGATTTGATCCCTGTACTGGTTTTTGTTGACTTGCCCCGCACATTTCGCAAAATTTCGGTTTTTATTTATTATTTAAAAATATTAAAAGAAATAACAGAAAAAAACAATACAGATTGTAAGTATATCATTACGTATTTGTTGTTACAAAATTCATGCCGATCTATTCAGCCGTTACAGAGATAATTTACAATTAAGGTTGAAAAAGGACCTATTTTCTACGATTAACCAAAAAAAATTGAGAAGGTTTATTAAAATTTTAAACAATACAATTTATTTGTGATGAATTTAACTATAACATACTTTTTTTTACACGGAAAACGCACGAAGGGATTCATCAACAAATTTCTTTGAACATACGCTGTTTTTGGGATTTGAGCCATGTAATGCCCTTAAGTTGTTGAATCTGGTCGATGCATGCATTCGTTGCTTGGAGTTAAATCTTCTCTGGTATTAGACCAACACGAAAAATCAAATTTAGTTTTTTAAAATCACTTAAAGCAGATGTACCTAGAAAGATATGGGGGAGGCCTTTGTCCAACAGTGAGACATTCAATAGCAATAAAAAAAAGATGTCGCTTCCCCCTGTCTGTCTGTCCCTATGTATGCTTAGATCTTTAAAAGTACGCAACGGATTTTGATGCGGTTTTCAGTAATAGATAGAGTGATTCAAGAGGGAGGTTTATATACAACATTAGTTTTAGTATATGCGAAACCCGAAAAACGTGTCTAGTATTTTTATGTAAAGAATCTATGTACAAAATTTCAAAACTGTATCACGAAAAATCACAAAGTTATAAGCTTGTTCTGTTACCTAGTTGTCCGCACAAAAACGCGGTAACCACGCAGCGCGCGCCTCCAGCGTCGTCTTGAGCTCATTGATAATAATAATTTGGCAGTAGGTACCTAAATTATTGCGATAGGTACTCAAAGTCGCTCGGTATCCAACTTTTAACTTTTTTTAATTTTTTGGGAAAAAATATAATATGGTTTAAAAATTATTGGAATCTATTCAGTTAGTTATTCTGAACAAACTATATTCAGGTTTCGCATATACTAAAAATAATGTTGTATATATTTTGTACCCGTGCGAAGCCGGGGCGGGTCGCTAGTCAGAAATAAACAAAAATCTCTTGCTAGTAAAAATCTATGAAAATTCTTGAGAAGGACGAAACATACTAGTAGCAATATGTACAATTCTTGCATGCAAGCCATCCTTTAATATTGATATTATTGCACACGACTCAAAATACATATCATTGCCAAAAACGCAGTAAAATACATGTTATGATCAGTTCGCTAATTAATACATCGATTATCATTTATTTTTATGTTATTTCTGCCACCAGTCGTTACAGGTAGTCGCAGAAAGTCGCATGGCCGATGGGGCCGAAAAGTTCTGGAGTGGCGACCGCGCACCGGAAGACGTTGCGTTGGAATGTGACCTAGTGAAGGTTGCAGCTAACCGCTGGATGCGTGACGCACGGGACCGGTCAATGTGGTTACACTTGCGGGAGGCCTTTGCCCAGCAGTGGACGTCTTTCGGCTGAAATGATGATGAAGACGTCCTGCTAGGTCCTAGAATCTAGCGGGTCCTGCCGGCATTGTCAGTGGCAACTCGTTTTAATTAGTGCCCTAAATATATCAAATCCTCATCTATTTCCACGTTATTTGGTCAACCACCTCTTCGTGTTAACACATTTGGCAGTAAATGCATTTACGTCACCCATCGGTAAATATTTCTGAGTAAGCACAGGTGTTTTCATTTATGTATAGTCATTTTGAGAACATTACACATCGTTACCGAGTAGTATGGTCATTGGTATAGATATGTGGGATCCGGTCGTTAGTACACACATAAAATGAATTTGAAAGCGCGCCAGTCTTCAGTGGTGACATCACGCGGCTTACTTACCAGTCTACCCAACACACAGCGTGCTTCTACAGAGCCCTGATGTTCAACTTGAGGCGAGGGCGACAGTCAATGTTTGATCGCGGCGCAGTTAAGACGTCTTGGAACTGTATGCGATTCATAGTGCCCCGTGTTATTGTGTTAAGTTGTAATCTCAAGTAATTCGTTAGTTTGCTAGAAACAGAGTATCGCACCTAGTGTGTTTTCATAGCACGAAACCCGTCGTCTGCCCACATGAAGTACGAGCCAAAAGGAATAAATCCTGACATATCCGACAGATATAATATCACATTCCGAGTGTAATTCACAAAGGGTTAGGCAGAGCACAAGAGGTGTACCTACGTATAGTGCAGCCACATTTTGTCAGTTATGTTTAAGTCCCATGTAATAGGGAGCGAGCCTATTGCGATCTACCGTGTACTCCGGGGCTGCTACTGCGAGTCGCGACGGCCATATTTGTACCAAAGAGCATATTAAGCATGCCATAATTTACTCAATCATTTAAGACAATTACCTCGAGATCTAGTGCCTACTTCGTTGGACTAGTAGTCGCAAGCGCGACTGCTGATATAGAGGTCCTGGATTCGATTCCCAGGTATGTCAAAGTGTTGTTGGTGTTTTCCATGAGGAATTCCTCAGTAGAAGCCACGGAATCTGGGTATATTTCCGGTTAATGGAAATATACTCGCCCCGTCATCATCATCATCATTTAAGCCGAAAGACGTCCACTGCTGGACATAGGCTCCCCCAAAGTGTCACCACATTGACCGGTCTCGTGCGACTCGCATCCAGCGGATCCCTGCAACCTTCACCAGGTCATCGGTCCACCTAGTGGGAAGCCATCCAATGCAACGTCTTCCAGTTCGCGGTCGCCACTCCAAAACTTTTCGGCCCCATCGGCCATCCGTTCTGCGAGCAATGTGCCCTGCCCACTGCCACTTAAGTTTGGCTATTCTTCCTGTAATTCAATTCGCCCCGTATTTCATGGAAATTCAGCATTACTGGCGAAAAGTGGGAGTATACTCGCTGGATGCGAGTCGCACGGGACCGGTCAATGTGGCGACACTTGGGGGCGGCCTATGTCCAGCAGTGGACGTCTTTCGGCTGAAATGATGATGATGATGATGATGTGGTAGTATAATTATTAGGTACACTTCTGCCTACACATTCGGGGATTACAGGCGTGATGTTCTGTCACCTCGAGGTAATAATACTCACGATGTTTTCCTCGAAAGTTACTCGAGGTCTTAGTAATAGATAAGTAACATGTGCTGAGAAATCAGCTGATTCTTTGTTTTTAATTTGTGCCTGATAAGATAAAGCCTACGTCACAGCTTGCGTTGACCAAATATTAGTTCTAACTAAAACTATTATAATTGGCTTACAAGATAAAGGATTACTCTAAGATATCGTACTACTAGGGTATAAGAATCGATGTGGTTTAGGAGAAGTTGCTTCGTTGGTCTTGCATGGGGCTTGAAATATGGGGTATTCCTCAAAGCGCAACCAACTTAACGACGACGAGTTTTTAGACTTACGTATCCTGCCTATGCGTACGAAGTTTAATTAAAATCGGTGCAATAATTTCGAAAAAAAAACATTTCAAAGTTTGTATGACATGCCGTAAAACGTAAATGCTCTTAAGGGCATTACATGGCTCAAATCCCAAAAACAGCGTATGTTCAAAGAAATTTGTTGATGAATCCCTTCGTGCGTTTTCCGTGTCAAAAAAGTATGTTTTAGTTAAGTTCATCACAAATAAATTGTATTGTTTAAAATTTTAATAAACCTTCTCAATTTTTTTTGGTTAATCGTAGAAAATAGGTCCTTTTTCAACCTTAATTGTAAATTATGTCTGTAACGGCTCAATAGATCGGCATGAATTTTGTAACAACAAATACGTAATGATATACTTAACAATCTGTATTGTTTTTTTTCTGTTATTTCTTTTTATATTTTTAAATAATAAATAAAAACCGAAATTTTGTGAAATGTGCGGAGCAAGTCAACAAAAACCAGTACAGGGATCAAATCATCAAGGTCATCGAGCAATGTAATGCCCTTAAGGAACACGGATGAAGGTTGCAGACAACAGCTAGTTTTGTTATAAGTAAGTAAGTTGCTATACATAGTTCCAGTAGCATCAGCACCATCAGTAAAAAGCTGTTATTTTGAAAATACTAACAGACACTTCAATTTTATTTATTTGTATTACAGGGTGTAAACGGACCCTTCACGAAGCCGTCAACCAAGCATTCTGTACATCAAACTAAGTAACTTTACGCAAAAATTTTTGCTGGGAAACGACTTTTTTTTGGGGTGAAAAATCACGTTTTACGGTAGGACTCAATGCAACGCACTCGAAGCATTGTGCTGATGGATGGATTGAATAGTACGGGAGTCATGGAGGTGTTTAAAGTAAAAATCTTTTATTAAAAAAATGTTTTCAATACATTTTTTAATTTAAGATTTTTACTTTACTTAAAAGCTTGTGAAAAAATTGGAACTTTGACCCCCAATATCTCCGTAACTAGAAAGAAGGTTCCCAGGAATGGTCTGGAACACCTCTGCCTAATGCATCGGGGGAACAGGCGTGATATATGTGAGTTAACCAAAAGACAGACATAAAGGCTGTAAATAGACCATTTAGAAAATGTTACTCGTGGATTTAATTGAATGCAACACATACTCACCTTAATTGCAACTAATAAATCAGGAAACCCGTCTAAAGTTAAAACCACACAAACATTTGAACTGTGTTTATCAGTAATATTGCACGACCTTGTAATTGTAACTTTAGCTTATCGTTTTATTATGTAACTGAAATCGTTCCACGCGTTAGAATTTTAGTTCATTTTTTTTGTAACCAGTGAAAGAAAATATTGTGAGGAAACCAGCATGTCTTAGAACCGAAAGTTCGAAGATATAATTGGTGTAACAAGACCCTTAACGAAGCCGAAAGGCACTTGTTCTCCCCGTCATTGCGATAATTTGTTTTTGTTGTAGACCATACCTGGGAACCTTCTAGTTACAAAGATATTGGGGGTCAAAGTTTCAATTTTTTCAATAGTTTTTTTTTAAATACAAGTTTTTAATTTTTTAAGTTTACTTTAATCACCTCATTGATTCCCGTACTATTCAATGCATCCATCAGCACAATGTTTTGAGTGCGTTACATTGAGTCCTACCGTAAAACGTGATTTTTCACCCCAAAAAAAAAGTCATTTCCCAGCAACAATTTTTGCGTAGAGTTACTTAGTTTGATGTACATAATGCTTGTTTGACGGCTTCTTGAAGGGTCCGTTTACACCTTGTATATGACATCCACGAGCTCGCACTGGGCCCGCGTTCAGGATCAAGGGTGAAATCACATTTACACGCAGAGGCCCCGCTACGAGCGCGCGCTGTAAACGCATCCTAAATACGTCGATTTTAAAATTAAAAATACTCATTTCACATAATTATAACCATCATCTGCCTAGCCTTTTCCCAACTATGTCGGGGTCGGCTTCCTGTCTAACCGTATGCAACTGAATACCAGTATTTTACATGGAGCGACTGCCTATCTGACCTCCACAACCCAGTTAGTACTGGGTAATACGATACCTCTTGGTAAGACTGCTTGTCAGACTTTCGGGCCACTGACTACCTGTAACGACTGCAGCCAGGACCAACGGCTTAACGTGCTTTCCGAGGCACGGAGGAAACTCGGCATTTAATGGGCGGTCACCCATCCACAGACCGACTTAGGTAAGCGCGGCTTAACCTTAAGATCGACCAGAGCGGCTGTTATTATATAGCTAAGAGCTCCTGCTCTCTCCAGCAGTGTGAACGTTTTATACTATTTCTCTGCTAATTTTTACTTAAGTTTGAAATTTACTGCCATACCGGAGCTGCCTCAAGAGCTCATTATCAGGACCAATGGTGGTGACATTTGAAATAAATGGCCATTCTCCCTCAAGAATTGATCAAAGAACAATATACAATTTTGCTATCCCCGAAATTGAATGGCATACGACCGTCACATGTCCCAATCAACATACCATCATTGACTTCTCATCGACCACCTCCAAACAACATGACGTAACCCCACAACGGCCCCATCATTCAATCAGAGCATTTAAACCAATTGTCCATCTGCGTTCATAGACCCTGAAGTAGGGCTAAATATAGAAGATGCGGGTAGATTAAAAAATGACAAGCTATTTTCATTTCAAGCTGATCAAAGACCAGTTTAAATTAATCCCATCCAAGTTCATTAAAAAAAGTCATTCAATGGGACTGTATGGATGTATTTGTTACGGTCGGCCTGACACTGAGCTGCAGATTCTAAAAAACGTAAGAAAAGGAGAATGCCCACAGCGCTATGGACAAATTGTACTCAATCCAACATTGTTGTGTATTCATCAGATCATCTTTAAAATACTCGTGGCATGTCTAAATACTACCTCAAAAGATTTAACACAAACCACAATGGCATTTCGAGATATTTACAAAAATAAAATCACTATTTTGAGGTTATGTTCGACCAAAAATTTGTTGAAAAAGCTATTTGAAAGGTTCAGAATGTGTTTACGGGTGAGCTTTGTGCCTTTGAAGCACATATGTGTAAAATCTGTAACGTTTTAGCTATGTCAGGTGGCAAGTTACTGGCTGTGACGTAGTCACAGGTGGTCACCTCACCATGTCTTACCAATTTAGATTTTGAGCATATTCGTGCTTTAAAATCTTATTGTCGCGTTTCGTGAAATTGCAAATCATGAAAGAAATATTTACTAAGATAGTCAATCGCTCAGTGTTATATCTAGATCCTACTGAAATTATAGGCACATTACCCGCAACAAAAAAATGGACATCCCTAGTAGTCCCTATTGTCAGGCGATAGTAAAAATTGGAATACTTTATAGTCGGAAACTTAAAAGTACTAATTATTGTTCAAAAAACTATCCTATTATAAATAATCATTAAGTCTTATTTAAAAAATATATTTTTATTCTAGATATTTTATGCCGTTCAAGGTTTTGAGACACAAGTCATTTATCAAGAGTACTGTCCATGGGCAACCTCCTTTGAATTTCGCGGGCTAGCCTGGCGCTTTCTTCTTAAGAAACTCTCAATTTCACCCCGAAGTTTGGCTTCCAGTTAATTGAAAAAAATCTCTACCTGGGACTTAACGAAAAGTAGGTCTACTAAACACGTCTGCCTACATCTTCAGAGAATATCTACAAAGAGTAACATAACGAAGTAGAACTCGTTCAAGATATACTAGTCGAGCCAAGATTAAAGACAATGGTCTACAAGTGGGTAGTGAAACAATAGCTGTCTGGTTGCTGGTCGCTATTTAGCTCATGGTCATTCGAAGAACAGGTTACAACGTCTATCCAGGGGCTTGTATAACTGTCAATGCGACATAAAGGGTGTAAACAGACCCTTAACATAGCCGAAAGACACTTGTTCTCCCCGTCTTTGCGATCATTTTTTTTGTTCTAGACCATACCTGGGAACCTTCTATTTACGGAGATATTGGGGGTCAAAGTTCCAACTTTTTCACAAGTTTTTTTTTAAATACGTTTTTAATGTAAGATTTTTACTTGACACACCTCAACGACCCCCGTACTATTCAATCCATCCTTCAGCACAACGCTTTGAGTGCTTTCCATGGAGTCCTACCGTAAAACGTGATTTTTCACCCCAAAAAAAAAGTCGTGTCCCAGCAATAATTTTTTCGTAAAGTTACTTAGTTTGATGTACAGAATGCTTGGTTGACGGCTTCGTGAAGGGTCTGTTTACACCTTGTATGTTTCATCAAAATGTACGGACTTCAATTGTCACTTACGGGATATCTTTCGTGATTGTTCTTAATTTTGAGCCTCCGCTCAGGTCAATCTTTAGGTTAAGCCATGCTTGCCTATGTTGGTCCGTAGATGGGTGACCACCCACTACATACCGAGTTACCGCTCTGCTCCCGAAAAGACGTTAAGCCGTTGGTCCCGGCTGTCAATTGTTGGTCTTTGTCAGTCGTTACAGGTAGTCAGTCAGTTGGCCAACAGTCTTACCCAGTACGAACTGTGTTGTGAAGATCGAGTCGCTCCATGTAAAATATTGGTATTCAGCTGAATCCGGTAAGACTGGAACCCAACTCCAACATAGTTGGGAAAAGGCTTGGTTATGTAATGAGTGCGCTACAAAAGCATGTTTTTTAAACACTTTTTTAAGCTTTCACGGTGTACAACTAAACTTATACTGTTACTTACGGGAATATCTTCCGTGATTGTTCATTATTTTGAGCTCCCGGAACCGCGTTTTGTCAACCCGCGATCATGGCGTTTGCAACAGCGCCGAAATATCGGGAGCTCAAAATAATGAACAATCACGGAAGATATCCCGTAAGTGACAGTATAAGTTTAGCATGTTTTTTTTTTAAATACATTTATCCGACGTGTGTTAAACCCGAAAAGCGTGACCTCCTGCAAAGAATACCTTTAATGCGAAAATAAATAATCGCTTTATCTTATCTTTGCAATCATGAAGGACCAATATAATACAAAGGTACTATTATACTCTCCTTATCGGCTATTTTGAAGATAACAAACGATTTCCTTATTTGCAATGTTATTGACATCGTTTTGAGCGATAATGCAATTTTATCGTTAAGTAGCTTTTGCCCGCGAATTCGCCCGCGTGGATGTCGAAAAATATCCGATTACTTACATTCATCCCCCTTTTTTCGGGGGTAGAATTATCAAAAACGCTGAGACACGTATAAATTAATTTTCAATCGACAGCCTAAATACAAAATTTAAAGATCCTAACTTCAAAACTGACGGACTTTCATATAAACTTCCATCCCCTATTTTACCCCTTTAGGGGTGTAATTCCCAAAAATCCTTTCTTAGTGAAAACTTACTCTTCACAAAGAACACACCCTCCAAGTTTCATGTCTCTAGGACCAGCGGTTTGGGCTGTGTTGATATAGTCAGACAGTTTACCATTTTATAATATAGATTTGAGCCGTTGCGTAATGCGTATGACCAAATGTATGAACGTGGACTCATAAGGATCGTAGCAGAAGATCTTCTGTAATATCTGCCTTCCCCATAAAAAAAGGCGGGAATGTATGTAGGTATTTGACGAAGAAACTATGCACGTGAAGCCGTTGGTCCCAGCTGTCATTTGCCAGTAGTTACGTGTAGCCAAAGCTCGAAGGTGTGACAGCTAGTCTTGCCAAGGAGTTTTGTGTAAGCCATATTTTTTTCTTTTAATGGCATCTTGCTGGTCAACCTATAAGGCTGGCTTCTGATAATAAAAAAATCCGGCTAATGATAAACTGCCTAGTTACTCTTCTAAATTAAGTAAAACTGAACTTTCTATGGACGTAGTAATTACTAGAGCCCTCGGTTGGTTTCCGACGCCAAGACGTTTCGTTCTTTTAGTTTTTCCCACCCAAATGGTCAAAAGGCATGACATTATGCATATTTATGTAAACAATCCGCCATATTACTTTCTAAAATTAGTAGAAACGTGACGATTTAAAAAACAGTGCATAATAAATAACATCGTACGATACTCAAAGATTACAATGTATAAACATATGCGTAGATGATGCGTAGGTACCGAGTACCTTTTTACTGCGAAGAAACGGCTGTCTGTGAGTCATACATAGCAGTGTTTTTGTTTTTATGTAAAAGACGTCTGTTTACAAGTTTTCATAAAGATAGTCGTATCCGCTTTGTAAAGAAAGGAAGAGAGAGAGCAAGGCTAAAGATGTACAGTCACGAGCACCAATATGTATACATTTTCCTACATTTGAAAGCAATTTTCGTGAGAAATAACGATTGTAACTTGGAGATAGGATCTTTTTCGTAAAAATATGTGTGTCGGATTAGTTCCCTTCAAAATGGTTGAGTTGAATGGTGCTGATACATGCGTCATGTTTGTGAACGGGCGGCGCTGTCTTTTGAATTTATTATTTTATTTTTGAATGGTTTTTTTTTTGTTTTTATTATGGGCACTTTTAACATGCACATCTTGCTACATCATTCTCACATAATGTACCATCTCAACATGAATGATGTAACCAAGGTTTTGTAAAAATATTCTGATTTAAAAGAGTGTCCATGGAGTTTCTTGCCCGTTCTTCTCCATAGAGATCTACGCTAAGGAATGGGCAACTACAGTACTTTCACAGTTTTTATGCCTTGTGACTGGGACTGTAGCTTCATTTCATTGCCTTTGTTTCGACAATTCAAAAGTGCCTGTAACTGGCCTACTTGAAATAAATGCTTTGATTTTGATTGATTAAATAGTAAATAAATGCCATTAAAAATGATGTATAGGTTTAAAACAGCAAGACATAGCTTGTCAGCTGCGGTGGTAGTGAGCTGGCTACATCTGTGAGACACCCTCCATCTAGAGGGCACAAATGGGTCTAATTGCAGAAGCCAGAAAACTGGGTATTTTGGTGCAACTTGGGGGAGACCTATGTTCAGCAGCGGCCTGCTATAGGCTGCTGGAATTATACTCAACTTCTAATCATTGTCCTGTCCTTATCCCAATTCATTTGCAGTTGACACAGCATGTCTTCTCCTTCCATACATCTCTATTAATCAGTCATCATCTTAGGCCCTTTCAAACCTTCATATTTTTCAGACAGTAGCATTTGTCTTTTCCTATTCTTGAACTCAGCACAATATTACACTAGATTTTTTTCTTAGTATTGAGCAATTATTGTTTGACTGCCTTGTCATAAGCAACTCTTTGTTTCCCCAGTGTCCCTGACAACCTACACTTGATATTAATAATATGCAAATCAATAAAAATGGGTAGGCAGAAAGTCTAGGGTCACCCACGTCTATTTACCTAATCATGATAAACAAAGACATGGTTGGTCACATTCCTTATCTATTAACGCTGTCTACGACACCAAAAGATAGCGTAAACATAAACAAATAAGATTGAAAATAAACAAAATCAGTGTGCAGTGAATAGGTAAAAGTACCAGGCGGCTATAATATCGAGGAGATTGCTTTGAACTGATGAATTGAACCCACAGGTATAACGCGACCATAGCTGGGAGTCGTGAGTTTCAATAGCTTCCGTTCAAGACGCCGTGGCTATTTCTAACGCCGGTTAACCACAGCTCATATCACGTACGCGTTATTGTTTTATGACGCAAAATTGACCTCGAGAGTTCAACTCCTGACGCCATATTGGATATTTTGAAACGTATTTTTACAACGTAAACAATGGTCATAGAAATTTGTGTTGTGCGTCTTACTTATTTATCTGGTTTTGTGTAGATTTATCAATAAATAAAAATGTTTTTGTAGTCATAAAAGAACATATAGCTATTAGGAACACGTAAATCGTATTTCGTCACGCATCAAACAAGTTTTGTTGACACGAAGTCCTTTATTTATTTATGTGTGCAGAATGTACTCACCGCTCAGATCTTCGATGGTATTCAGCTTTCGAGTCGTCATTTTCACGTTTAACGAATTCACTACACGATAAAACTGTTATCACGACGAAATATCGCACTTTTAACGGAAAATTATCGAGAAATTTTCAAGTTTTCACAAAGAGAACAACCTTTCTCGACTGCCTTTGTTTTCTTTTTGTGTTGTGTTTTGATTTTGTTCCGCTATGACAGAAGGCGTGCAAATCGCAATCTCTGCTGATTGGTTATTCATTGACTACACTCAGCCAATTCAGAAGGAGTACGTCACTATCACAGTTTTTGATTGGTTTAGATTTGTAAACAAAAAATAATGCTGCGAGTGTAAAAAAAAGAATTAAAAACTTTCAAGGACATCACTTTCACTGGTTTACTTTGTTCGAGTTTAAATGAAAATAAATGAAATCCGTAAAACAGCATTCATGTTTTGAAAAACAACCATTTATATAGCAAAAAAATGATTGTTTTATCAAACTTGAATGTAATGGTAAATTTTGAACCAAAGCAGTGCAAATTTACAATTTTCTTACTGTTTTATTCCTACATATTTTTATTTTTTTTACTTATAATTAAGATGGTGGTGTAAAAGTTACCCATTACTTATTTTAACTCTTCAAAAAAGAAGAAAATACTAACGTTCCAAAAAACTTAGGTTATTAACCTCTTTTAAGATTATTTTATGGCAACATTGTTGCTAAAAAATTGTCTATACTTTTCATGGCTTCATTCAAAAAGTTCATTCTATCATTCAGTCATTTAACTTCCCAAATTCGTGTGATGTAAAGAACCACTAATTTACAGTTAATTATTAATTAAAAGTATAATATGAGTGTTATTACATCTGATGAGGAGAGCCTCTCTTTACCTAGAAACTTCGATGAAGTTGAAAGTGCCCGGTAAACACTGATTTCTACATAAAATCTATGCAATTCCAATGTTGTAGTCTGACAGCTGATTTTGCCGGCGGGAAAGTCAAAAGGCGCGAAACGATTAGGGTGTGAAAAGTGATATTTTTAAGTAAATTCTGTTCTGTTTACTATAATTAGTCCATATTTCACAGGAAAAAGATGCGTACGGATAGTTCGAGCCGTAAAAGCTGGAGTTTAATGGACAGGAAGACGGATCATGAGGTGAGTTGTCGTTGAATTCCCGCTTTTTTTCGTGAACTTTTTTTGGTTATGATTTACATTTCGAGGTGGGAATACTACGTGTCAATTCCTCAAATAGATACTCAATAACCCGGTAATGCGCTATAAATAGCTTTTCCTGCAGTTATTGGCGGTAAGTAACCGTAATCTTCAAGTTCTTACCTACTAGATAACTACGATTAAAAAGGGTATTTTCTAATCGCCAAACGCATTGGTTATCTCTTACCTACAGTTTTATCGAATGGCTTTTACAGTTGACCGAAAGCTGGCCTAAATTTGTGTTAAAAGCGGACGGATTTGTCATGGTCCATGCACTCGGTTCGTTGACCTTATTTTTTGGGTTGTCTGCAAGAGATAGCACAATTTAACTGTCATACAACGACATGTAAGGGTTGGAAGTCTCCTCTGCCTTTAACTCCACCCCACTTACAGATATTCTGGTATCAGTGGAAGATACAAGAGATGGATTATGAGAGTTATAATAAACCCTTAAAACTGCTTGAGCTGGCTGTGGGTACGACCTCATGGATAAAGCCTGTTTTTTGTCCTCCTCTTTTGCTGTCAACACTTACCACTTCAGCTGCTGAGGGCAGGTTCCACCAATCATTAACATCATTTGCAGTAAATCCTGTGATCCATCTAAATCCCTATCCTCTGCCTCAAATTTTCGCTGATATGCTTGAACGAACCTGTTAGTGATTATAACCAAAGTAGCCATAAATTTCAGTCCTTTATCCTGTATGAGAATTTAATGTAATGGCAATAGGATTACCCCTATTAAACAGACTTAAACATAACTGGCCAAACATTATAGGCACACACCTCTACTGAACCCTGCGAGGTAAACAGGCTAGATAAATCTAATAATAAAAATTAGGATTAATAGAAATTAGGTTCCTCTCTCTGGAGCCCTGACCACCGGCAGCCTGGACCTTGTTACTGATGCCGATGGGCCATCTATTTTTTAAATTTTTATATGTTTTGTTTACTTTTGTTTTTTAAAATATTTAAAAATGTATAAAATAAGAGAAATGATGAATAAAGGAAAAAATAAATAATAAAATAAAATAAAAATATTTTAGTGTCAGGCATCAAGGTCCATATGTTGTTAGTATTACATCTTACTTCAAAACTACAAGGTATAAACGGACTCTTAGTAACTAACTAAGTAACTTTAAACAAAAATTATTGCTGGGAAGCATCTTTTTTTTGGGGTGGAAAATCACGTTTAACGGTAGGGCACGATGGAAAGCACTCAAAACATTCTGCTGATGGGTGGAACCAGTACTTCCTGAGATTAGCGCGTTCAACCATACTTTTCAGCATTATAATATTAGTATAGATTTCAGTGTGCCTTTTGGCATAGGACTCCTCCAACAGTTTGGAGTGTGCTCTGTCCAGTGCCACCACAACAACAACATAATATCCTGATGAGTTTAAATCGGGCCCTGACATCCATATCCTGCCTACATGTCAAGATTCTATAATTATATTTATCCTCATAAGTATGCCATTTTTGGTTGAATATGTATTTCCTGTTATGATATTTGAATACAAATCAATATCAAGGCTGACAAGCACTTTTTGTACTTTAAAATTATAAACTGGCTCCCAAACTATAATTTAGAAATTCAAAAGTGCCTCTTGAGGGGCTATTAATGTGGGTGTATGACTATATAATGTTAACCCTTTGGGGATTATTAGGCGTGATGTTATGTTAGTAACCACCTGACAAATTGCAAGATTCTTTTTTTTTAAAAGGTTTGCTTTTTGCAAACATTCAAACTCACATACACAGACCTGGAACAACTTCCTGTATATCATACAAATATGTGTACCGTGCGGGGATCGAACCCGCGACACGTAGCATCCAATCGCTCAGCCACTGCGCCAACCATACCGTCAAATTGGGGAGTTTGTTCTGCAATTTCTTCTCCCCAGCTAATACATTGGGAAGTGGTGAAAGACAAGCAGTTTGGGAGACAGACTTATCATCATTCTCCTGCCCTTATCCTAATTTATTCGGGGTCGGCGCAGCATGTCTTCTTCTTCCATACTTCTCTATTACTCGTCATCTCAGCAGACACCTCCTTTCTAGCCATATCATCCTTCACATACGTCTTCATAAAAACTATTTATTCATTTACAGGTGCTGCAAGAAATGGGAGTCAGTCTACTTGAGCCTGATGACTCTGAAAACATATGTGACCCTGGTGCCTCAGGAATGGTGAGCTATTTCCTCTTTAATAAAAGTTAACAGGGATGGTTGACAGGAGAACGGAAGAAAAGAATTATGGACAAGCCCTGTTGGATGATGTACCAGTCTTACCAGGGTTTTTTTGTACCCAGTACTAACTGGGTTGTGGAGGTCAGATAGGCAGGCACTCCATGTAAAATACTTGTATTCCAGCTGAATAAAAAAGTATTTTACATGGAGCGAGTGCCTATCTGACCTCCACAACCCAGTTAGTACTGGGTAATACGATACCCCTTGGTAAGACTGGTTGTCAGACTTTTTGGGCCACTGACTACCTAACGACTGTCAAAGATCTACAAACGACACCCGGGACCAACTGCTAAAAAAATAACACAATAACACAAAAATTAATAATGACTTTGATTTTCTTAGACAATAAAACATAGTTTTCTTTTTGCATGTCAGCTAGCACATTCCAATCTCGCGTCTGTATATTTGTCAGCAGAATTATCGAGGTAATTGTGCCACACATGTTCGGTGTTGCAGTAATCCTATGCATATCTGTTATTGTAATGAAAACTTGCTGATATAGAGGCTAGCAGCTTCATTTTATATAAATTAATTCTAGCAATACACCGTGTTCCGGACGATATACCTACATAAACTTCGACCAGATGTTCAGAACACGGAAATAAGCATTTTTCATTATTTTATTTTATTGTGTTTGGGTGGCTTACAGCTAAAAATACAAAAAATAATAGCGAGGCAAACAACGACAAGCCATTTACAAGCCTCCACAGTTAGCATTAAACTATTGTTGTACAAACTAATAACTAAGCATAATGTAGTAACAAAGAATAGAAATTAAATCTATACTAATATTATAAAGCTGAAGAGTTTGTTTGTTTGTTTGCTTGAACGCGCTAATCTCAGGAACTACTGGTTCGAATTGAAAAATTCATTTAGTGTTGGATAGCCCATTTATCGAGGAAGGCTTTAGGCTATATAACATCACGCTACGACCAACAGAAGCGGAGCAGCTATGAAAAATGTTGCAAAAACGGGGAAAATTATATTATCATAATAATTTCACGCGGACGTAGGTCGCGGGTGACAGCTAGTATTAAATTAAATACCAACACAAGGAGGCACGCAGGCGCAACCACTACTAAGGACACATTAATGAATTCTTACAAATTTTTTTTTCTTTCTTTTTTTACTCTCTGGTTCCTCTCGTACGTGCAAATGAAATGCAAACAGTATTTGATAATTTAATTGCACTAAGCGGCAACATAGGCCAAATTAAGACCCTTTCTTACTGAATAGCTCAATTAAATGAAATTACAAATATCTTTGTAACGAAGCGTTTGCCAAAGTCTATGGATAACGTGAAGAACACGGTGTATAGACGTTATGATGACAAGGAGGGTAAAAACAAGAGTTAAACTAAGTTTTTTTTTTTAAATACATGTTTTTAATGTAAGATTTTTTGTTTACACACCTCCACGACCCCCGTACTATTCAATCAATCTATCAGCACAATGCTTTGAGTGCTTTCCATTGAGTCCTACCGTAAAACGTGATTTTTCATCCCCAAAAAAAAAGTCGATTCCCAGCGATTCTTTTTGCGTAAAGTTACTTAGTTTGATGTACAGAATGCTTGGTTGACGGCTATGTGAAGGGTCTGTTTACACCCTGTATAATCACATTAAAGATTATGTATTCCGGTGCTGTATGCTCCAACATCTTCTGCTTATCATCATCATCATTCATCTCATCTTTCCAGGTCCAGAAAACTCTAAAACGCAAACACATGGGCATAGAGAACGTGAACCCCAACGTGAACCTGGTGACGTCACCGAGATCTATCACCTCGCCGCGGTCCAAGTACAGTCCAAAGAGTCCCAGGGTGAAGCCTTGTATCGGCAGCCCTAACGCTGGACCTTCGAAGCTTAAGAGTGCTGAAAAACGTAAGTTACACTATACAACATTAGTTTTAGTATATGCGAAACCTGAAACACGTGTCTAGTATTTTTATGTAAAGAATCTATGTACAAAATTTCAAAACTGTATCATGAAAAATCACAAAGTTATAAGCTTGTTCTGTTACCTAGTTGTCCGCACAAAAACGTGCTCACCACGCAGCGTGCGCCTCCAGCGTCGTCTTGAGCTCATTGGTAATAATAATTTGGCAGTAGGTACCTAAATTATTGCGATAGGTATGTAAAGTCGCTTGGTGTCCAACTTTTAACTTTTTTAAATATTTTTGGGAAAAAATATAACATTGTTTAAAAATAATTGGAATCGATTCAGTTACTTATTCTGAACAAACTATATTCAGGTTTCGCATATACTAAAAATAATGTTGTATACTTTCATATACATTCAGTAAAAAGCTGTTATTTTGAAATTACAAACATTACATACATTTTACATACATAATTTAGCTGTAACACTATTTTTCGAAAATGTTCTCTGTCAAGTTTTTCAAATCAATCAGTCATCATCATCTGCCTAGCCTTTTCCCAACTTATTGAGGTCGCCTTCCAGTCTAACCGGATATAGCTGAATACCAGTATTTTACATGGAGCGACTGCCTATCTGACCTCCACAACCCAGTTACTACTGGGTAACACGATACCCCTTGGTAAGACTGGTTGTCAGACTTTGGGCCACTGATTACCTGTAACGGCTGTCAAAGATCTACAAATGACAGCCGGGACCAACGGCTTAACGTGCTTCCCGAGGCACGGAGGAAACTCGGTATGTAATGGGCGGTCACCCATCCACAGACCAACCTAGGCAAGCACGGCTTAACGTAAAGATCGACCCGAGCGGCTGTTATTATTTAGCCACGAGCTCCTCAAAAGCTCGAGCTTTTTCAAATCAATCAGTAAACATTGTAAATATCCCGTTTTTAGTGTTAATGATGACACAATACTAGCTATCAATCTTCCATTCATCTTCATCTTTACTTACATTACAGTCAAACCACTGCAACAGACAGACCAACAAATCTTGGAAACTACTCTGTTAGAAGAATACCTTATAGACGAAGAGACCCCACTAGCGCAGTCAGTGAGCGCGGGCTACCTGCCGACCCCAGCGACGCAGTACAGTGGCGCCACTAGTGATAGTAGTGGAGGAAAGCATCGGTATACACGTAAGTAGCTTATGCATAATCAGCCTATAATGTTCCCACTGCTGGGACACAGGCCTCCTCTCTATAACATTATTTTTAGTATATGCTAAACCTGAATATAGTTTGTTCAGAATAAGTAACTGAATCGATTCCAATAATTTTTAAACCATGTTTTTGTCCCAAAAATATTTAAAAAAGTTAAAAGTTGGACACCGAGCGATTTTGAGTATCTATCGCAATAATTTAGGTACCTACTGCCAAATTATTATTATCAATGAGCTCAAGACGAAGCTGCAGGCGCGCGCTGCGTGGTGACCGCGTTTTTGTGCGGACAACCAGGTAACAGAACAAGCTAATAACTTTATGATTTTTCATGATACAGTTTTGAAATTATGTACATAGATTCTTTACATAAAAATACTAGACACGTGTATCAGGTTTCGCATATACTAAAACTAATGTTGTATAACGTTCCCACTGCTGGGACAGGCGTCCTTTCTGTGGGAGTGGGCTAGAATCCACAAAAACGTATAGGAATAGCTTATAGACGAAGAGTTTGCTCTATCAGTGAGAGCGGGGTACCTACCGACCCCAGCGGCGCAATACAGTGGCGCTACTAGTGATAGTAGTGGCTGGAAACTTACTACACGTAAGTAGCTTATGCATAAACAGCCTATAATGTTCCCACTGCTGGGACACAGGCCTCCTCTCTATGAGAGGGAGTGGGCTGTAATCCATCACGCGGGCGCAGTGCGGGTTGGTAGATGTCACATGTCTTCGAATTTTTTGTTCTAAGACATGCCTTCACCGTTTTGAGAGCTGTGGTGATGAAATAAATTACACAAAGTAATGCGCCTGTCTGGGTTCGAACCCAAGACTTACTGTTCGTATGTCGGGGCCGCCACCACTGGGCCACCGCTGCTCTCAATAGCTGCGCCAACAATAAGTCTAATGATAATAAGTCTTCTATGTCTATATATCTGTAACAGCTATCAACTCAGTAGACCAGTGCAAAGAAATCTGTCATTGTGTCGACACTATCTGTCATTTTGTCGATTCTTCCGTCAAAGAAATCCTTGTCTACGGTGGTCATGCTACGGGGGCAGCTCACGGAATCGTGTGGTTAGTGCCTAATCTGGTGTCAGAGTTTTTATCCGCCTCCAACTTGGCTATTATGGTAATAATTAAACATGTTTTCATTTGTTACAGCCCTAGGCCTAGAAGATGAACTAATAATAAGCCGGAGACACAAGCCAGAGCCAGTGGGAGCGGTGTCCTTCAACATTCTGTCAGATGAAATGATACTCAGCGTGTTCCGGTGGCTGCCCAAACGTACCCTCGCGCATTGTATGATGGTCTGTAAGAGGTGAGAGTCAGCATCAAAATCACCTGCCTAGCCTTGAACAGAAGGTAGTGGACATCTTCTAAAAGTCTCTTAAAGTATTGTAGATGGATATACGGAAGCTGTGTCCTTCAACATCCTGATAATGATACTCAGTGTATGCCGGTGGCTGCCCCAACGTTCCCTCGCGCATTGTATGATGGTGGTCTGTAAGAGATGAGACTTAGCATCATCATCTGTCTAGCCTTGGAAGTACTAGGGAAACATGTTTCAGAGGAACTTCAAAAGTTCAAATTACTTTGTAAAGTATTGCAGATATGCGGCTTCACCCAAAGACGATAAGTCATTGGTTCAAACCCAGGCAGGCACTAAATACTGTTCAAGGTATTTCAGCACCACTGCTCTTAAAACAACGAAGGTATCATCGTAGGAGACAGTATACCTGCAGCCTTAAAGACATATTTATGTCTTATACCAACCCACCCTCGGCTCGAATCTAGGACTTACCAACAGCTATTGAAATGTGGACATACTGCACATTTCTTTCGTTCCTATTTCCGTGCGTTCAAGCATTTTTGCCATACCTATTATTGGAATATACAACATTAGTTTTAGTATATACGAAACCTGACACACTTGTCTAGTAATTTTATGTAAAGAATCTATGTACAATATTTCAAAACTGTATCATGAAAAATCACAAAGTTATAAGCTTGTTCTGTTACCTGGCTGTCCGCACAAAAACGTGGTCACCACGCGGCGCCTCCAGCGTCGTCTTGAGCTCATTGATAAAAATAATTTGGCAGTAGGTACCTAAATTATTGCGATAGGTACTTAGTGTCCAACTTGTAGCCTTTTTAAAATATTTTTGGGACAAAATATAACATGGTTTAAAAATGATTGGAATTGATTCAGTTAGTTATTCTGAACAAACTATATTCAGGTTTCGCATATACTAAAAATAATGTTGTATAACAGCTCACAACTTTATAGGACTCTTTGATATGCGGAAATTGTTGTCGTCGCCACGTGAATTTATCTCCTCGTTGACCAAAGGTATATTGAGGATTTCATGGATCTCTGTTGTCTTAATAAACGATGGTGCGTTGGATATTTGTTTTAGTATATAATTTTGTGCCCTTTGCACTTTCATTATATTGGAGGCACTATGTGATTCCCAAAGTTGGATGCCATATGTCCAGATTGTAATCTTTCAATTCTAACTGATATTTCTTTCTTGTTCTAGATGGCACAGGGTGGCTTGCGACGAAACGTTATGGCAGAGGTTGGACTTAGGCAATAAAACACTTTCAAGAGACGCCGTAGGAAGAATACTAGCTAGGAAACCTATTATTGTCAGATTGGCGAGTTCAGAGGTAAGAAATCATCATCTTTTTATTACTAGAATTCAAGAGCGATGAATATAAGTTGTCATTTATTGAAATAATCGAAAATGAGGAGGAGCTCGTGGCTAAATAATAACCGCTCGGTGTCGATCTTTAGGTTAAGCTGTGCTTGCCTAGATTGGTCTGTGGATGGGTGACCACCCATTTCATACCGAGTTTCCTCCGTGTCAGTTGGTCCCGGCTGTCATTTGTAGATCTTTGACAGTTGTTAGGTAGTCAGTGGCCCAAAAAGTCTGACAACCAGTCTTACTACGGGTTATCATATTACCCAGTATTAACTGAGTTGTTGGTCAGATAGGCAGTCGCTTCATGTAAAATACTAGTATTCAGCTGCATCCGGTTAGAATGAAAGCCGACCCCAACATAGTAACCAACAAACCAAACCAACATATTTCTTTTCTATTTAACAATATTAAAATGTTGAATTTGACCTATTTACCTTATGCTATGATATGATCATCATTCTCTTGCCCTTATCCCAATTTATTTGGGGTCGGCGCAGCATGTCTTCTTCTTCCATACTTCTCTATTACTCGTCATCTCATCCGACACCTCCTTTCTTGCCATATCATTCTTTATACAGTCCATCC
This sequence comes from Noctua fimbriata, assembly GCA_905163415.1. NCBI lineage: Eukaryota > Metazoa > Arthropoda > Insecta > Lepidoptera > Noctuidae > Noctua > Noctua fimbriata. Next base: position 1,443,480 of record LR990950.1, on the reverse strand, counting down.
ATCGTTTCTTTGGTCTTCCTCTACTCATATACCCATCCACATTCATACTCAAAACTTTCCTCACAACATTTTCCTCATTCCTCCGCATCACATGCCCATACCACGACAACCGATTACCACACAACTTTTCAGTCACCGGCGCCACTTTCAGACTTCCTCTTATATACTCATTATCATATCATATCATATCATATGCTATGATATGATCCAACTGATTATTGAAATAAATTGAATTGAATAGTTGGGAAAAGGCAGGCAGGTGGTGATGAACCGAAAATCTGAAAAATGCTCATTGTGAAGTTTTACTATCGCCACAGCTAGTAAACTTACGATATGGAACCTACTATGAAATAAAAACAAAAGATTTCCTGCTCCATACAATTTTGTTTCCATAATTCACCTAAGCAGTGATAGCCTAGTGGTGTGACCGTCGGACTGCCAAGTCATAGGTCTCGAGTTCGAACCCAAGACACGCACCTCTGATTTTTCGAATTCATGTGCGTATTAAAATCAAAAAAATCAAAATATTTTATTTCACATAGGCCTAGATGGGCACTTATAAAACGTCGAAAAAAAGGTGCACGATTCGGGTTGGTCGTTTCCTATGGAGAAGAACCGGCAAGAAACTCCATGGTTACTCTTTTCAAAATATTTTATTGTAAAATTATCACTTGCTTCGGTGAAGGAAAACATCGTGAGGAAACCAGCATGCCTGAGAGATATTTCTTGACGGCTTGTTAAGCCAAGTCAGAGGCCCATGGGCGGCATAAAAACTCTGACACCAGGTTAGGCACTAACCACACAAGAAAGAATACCTAAATGCGTGGAACAGCTGATTTCATTTTAGACAGCGAAAACAAAAAAAAAATTATTATAAGTATATACTTTCTTTCATATGCATTCAGTAAACAGCTGTTATTTTTAAATCATAATTTTATTAATTTGTACAGATATTTGAATAAACCTTACAATATATTTATAAAAAAATCCTATTTTAAAGCAAAAACTAACTATAACATGTTACCTTATAGATAGCAGAATGGCACCCGCCCTCCCTCCCCTCGCCGTCCCGCATCCACTACCTGGACCTAAGCATGGCCACCATAGACACAGCAACGCTCAACAACCTGCTACAAACATGTCCCAGTTTGAAGAAGCTGAGCCTTGAGAGCGTTCAGCTGGAAGATAGTAGCTGTAAATTTATTGGTGAGCTTTAAACTGTATTTCTTTTGAACGCTAGAGCATAAACGCACGCGCGTGCCCTCCATGCCAAGCCACGATTTCATCTACCATTTTGTCACATAAAGGGTGTAAATAGACCCTTAACATAACCGAAAGGCACTTGTTCTCCTCGTTTATGCGATCATTTTTTTTGTTCTAGACCATACCTGGGAACCTTCTAGTTACGGAGATATTGGGGGTCAAAGTTCCAACTTTTTCACAAGTTTCTTTTTTAAATACATGTTTTTAATGTAAGATTCTTACTTTACTCACCTCCACGACCCTCGTACTATTCAATCCATCCATCAGCACAATGCTTTGAGTGCTTTCCATCGAGTCCTACTTATAACTTGATTTTTCACCCCAAAAAAAGGTCATTTCCCAGCAATATATTTTGCGTAAAGTTACTTAGTTTGATGTACAAAATGCTTTGTTGACGGCTATGTGAAGGGTCTGTTTACAGCCTGTATTTGAGTCGTTTGGCGGACAGGGCACGTGTTTGCTTGTCACGTATATAGGGTGACTGGTAATTAGTGACCGATACTTAAACACGTGATTGTACTCATGATAACAAACAACTTTCCCAAAGAAACACTATTTAATACTCATTCGCTTTAATAACACAATAGCTGTATAAAATTCGCGCGCGCCTGTGACCTATCAGCAGTTATAGCCGCGTGACGCCGTTCTGTCTCATTGCTAAAAAAAATGTTTCTTTGGGAAAGTTGTTTGTTATCATGAGTACAATCACGTGTTTAAGTAGCGGTCACTAATTACCAGTCACACTATATGTGACTATGGCGGTCAATAGGTTGAAAAGGCTAGGACAATAACACCAGACAGGTGTGGGTGGACATACGGGGTGGACACCGACGCGATAACGGTTACCAAGTATTCAGTACATGTTTCTAAGCCCCCACACATGTAATTTTTTCATTGGTTATTAAAAAATAAAACAGCTGTTTCCTACAAAAGTGCAATACCTGCAAAAGAAACTTTATTTTAAACTCATTCAATGTTATCACAATAGCACAACAGCCGTATGAAATTCGCGCGCGCACGCGCCTTTGACCTATCAGCTGTTAGCCGCGCGGGTGCTCTGCCTACCTGTCGCACGGTACGGTAGTAATGAGACAGAACGGCGTCACGCGGCTAACGGGGACGTGCGCGTGAGTTTCGTACGGCTGTTGTGTGATTGTGATAAAAGTGAATGAGTATTAAAAAAAAATCTTCTGAAACTTGTTTGTTATTATGAGTACAATCACGTGTTTAAGTATCGGTCACTAATTACCAGCCATCCTATATATATATAACTATAGTTTACAACTTTATAATGTACTAGCGACCCGCCCCGGCTTCGCACAGGTGCAATATATACATATAAACCTTCCTCTTGAATCACTCTATCTATTAAAAAAAACCGCATCAAAATCCGTTGCGTAGTTTCAAAGATTTAAGCATACAAAGGGACATAGGGACAGAGAAAGCGACTTTGTTTTATACTATGTAGTGATTATTTGTTCCAGGTAAATGTAGTAATTTAGAAACATTAAATTTAACGATGGCTCAAGGCGTCACCGCTGAAGGACTTCAATCAGTATTAGAAGGATGTAATAGGTAAGCCATTTTTTTCTTCGGCCTATATAAGATTACGACTGGCCTGTTGGTCTAGTGGTCAGTGACTCTGACTGCTATGCCGGAGGTCGTGGGTTCGATTCCCACCCAGGACAAATGTTTGTGTGATGAGCATGATCATTTGTTCTGTGTCTGGGTGTAATTTATCTATATATGTATGTATTTAGAAATATATAAGTATGTTTATCAGTTGTCTAGTACAAATAACACAAGCTCTGCTTAGCTTGAGACTAGACGGCGTTGTGTGATAGTTGTGGAATATATTATAAGGTCTTTCTATTCATACACGAAATATTTTGATGAGAATCATCTAACGGCTATAACGAAGCCATTTTCAAGGGATTTTTTTTTATCTGTGTATTTTTTATAAATAATTTAAAATTACTACAAATACTAGCTCCGTATTTTTGAACATCCATTACGCTAGTTTACTACGTCGTATTTACCTACTGTCATTGTTAGAATATGGGAGTAAAGATTTTATGCAAAAAGTCTCAAAAATTTTTAGAATTATAATAATTTCGTAAAAAAAAAAATCACTCATATATTTTTTTTTTTCGTTGCTATGGCGACTTTACGACTTATAGACGTTACTCTTAAAATATTTCGTGTATGAATAGTTAGACCTTATATAATGTACCAAAACAAAGACAATAAAAGGATATTACGCCTCGACAAGTGTCGACATTCCCTTACCACTTATAGCTCTTCAGATAGAAACTGAACGATGAAGAAAAACAACGTGAAGAAACCAGCATATCATCATCTAGCTAGCTTTCCCAATGTCTGTCTAACCGGATGCAGTTGAATGCCAGTTTTTTACATGGAGCGACTGCCTATCTGACCTCCACAAACTAATTAGTACTAGTTAATACGATACCCCTTGGTAAGACTGGTTGTCAGACTTTCGGGCCACTGACTACCTGTAAATCGGCCCGAGTGGAGACGTCGTGTGCATCGGCAGGTCAACGCCTTCGACTAGACTTAAAGCGTGATAACCTTAAAACTAGGCCACCTGCAGCTATACCCTATAATTTCGTCAATGGTGTTCTGACATGTCCGGTTTGTGCTCGGAGTTTTTCGGCCAAAGTTGGGTATGCTAGCCACTTGAGAGCACATGATTGAGCAGCACACCAAAGCTCTCGACAACCTCTCTAGAAAGCCATCGAATGCAGCCGCTGTGGCCGAAATTGGCTAAATAGCATCATCATCACCTGTAACGACTGTCAAAGATCTACAAATGACAGCCGGGACCAACGGCTTAACGTGTTATCCGAGGCACGGACGAAACTCGTACATCAAAATACTGATTAAATATTAATTTTGTTACAGTTTGCTGTCTCTAAACATATCATGGTGCAATCTATCCGAAGCTGCCCTAGAAGTATTAGTGACGACAGCACCTTCAAGATTGCAGCGGCTGAATATTGGAGGCGCGAGGATTATGAGTGATGATAGTAAGTGTTTTTAACCTTTTGACCGCCATAGTCACATATACGTGACAAGCAAGCGCGTGCCTTGTAAGCCGAACGAGACAAATATATGACAAAATGGTAGGTGCAATTGTGTGCTTTATTCAAGCAAACATTGCAATAACAATATTATAGTAATATCTTAGTGAAACTAAGTACTTTTCAAATAAGTGTTTCTTTGACACATAGACTTTGACGTCACTACCGGCGCTATCGAGGGACGATGCCTAGTTTGCGTTACGTTACACCAAAAACACGCTACATAAAATATTAAATAGTAAAATAAGTGTTGTATTAGAAAATTAAACAAGTGTACCACAATGTTTTTATGGGCCAATACAAGGCACTTATAAGAAATAAAAAATAATTGTATTTCTTGCTTCCGCACGAGATGCGTGACGAAAAGACCTTGGGACATTTTCTATGAAATCTGGGACTAACAGAATTTTAATCTTCGCAAAAATACATCTTTCGGATATGTCAGGATTTACTCCGTTACGCTCGTACATCATGTGGGCAGACGATGGGTTTCGTGCTATGAAAACACACTGGGTGCGACACACTGTTTTGAAATTACAACTTAACACAATAACACGGGGCACAATGAATCGGGTACAGTTCCAAGACGTGTCAACTCCTCCTCAGACTTTGTCTTTGCTGTCTCTCGCCTCGAGCTGTAAACATCAGGGCTCTGTAGAAGCAGGCTGTGGTGTGGGTAGACTGGTAAACAGGTCGCGTGAAGTCACCACTGGCGCGCCTGCGATTCATTTTATGTCCGTACTAATGACCGGATCCGACATATCTGAATTTTTTTTACGCTAATTTAAAAAAAAGATGTTACAAGTGTAGGTTTTGCACTTTTATAGAAAACAGCTGTTTTTTCGATCAAGCATTTTCTATGTGGTTCAGTATAATGGATGTACTGCATAAGCATAAGCATAATTAGCCTATAATGTTCCCACTGCTGGAACACAGGCCTCCTCTCTATGAGAGGGAATAGGCTATAATCCACCACGCGGGCACAGTGCGGGTTGGTAGATGTCACATGTCTTCGAATGTTTGGTTCTACGACATGCCGGTTTCCTCACGATGTTTTCCTTCACCGTTTTGATGTACTGAATAAAATTTATTTAATTCAGATCTTTGACCCATATTAAATAAAAAAACAACACTTTCGTAAATTTACAAGCACATTAACTACATTGACTAAATACATAAAGTTAATTAAATGACGTAAACATATCAGAAATAAACAAATGTCATATCCAATCAATTATTAATGTCAAAGTATTATTTTAACAAAATATTTTTTTGTATAGTGTAACATTTAAAACTTATGTGGGTCCGTACTAAGACTTGCACATACCCCGTTGTTGAAAATTTAGTAATAAGTAAGTTAATCATTGTAATAATATTAAGTAACAACATGTTTTAATGTTTGTAAAGGCGATGGCTGCCTGTGTAACGACATAAATCGTGATTTGTATACAAATAGAATGAGATCGCTTGTAAACTGTATTGTGAACCTATCATCATCATCTGCCGAGCCTTTTCCCAACTATATTGGGGTCGGCTTCCAGTCTAACCGGATGCAGCTGAATACCAGTATTTTACATGGAGCGACTGCCTATCTGACCTCCACAACCCAGTTAGTACTGGGTAGTAAGACTGGTTGTCAGACTTTTTGGGCCACTGACTTTCTAACGACTGTCAAAGATCTACAAATGACACCCGGGACGGCTTAACGTACTTTCCGAGGCACGGAGGAAACTCGGTATGTAATGGGCGGTCACCCATCCACAGACCAACCTAGGCAAGCACGGCTTAACCTAAAGATCGACCCGAGCGGCTGTTATTATTTAGCCACGAGCTCCTCTGTATTGTAAACCATATGTACTAATAAAGACCTTGAAAATTGAAAAAAAAACTAAAAAAAACTAAAAATGTCAAAGCAAAGTAAAATAAAAAATGAGCGATGATGAGTACTGAATACGTTGTTACCATTTGCACGTCGGTGTCCGATCCACCTTGTATAAGGTCTAACTATTCAGACACGAAATATTTTAAGAGTAACTTCTATAAGTCGTAAAGTCGCCATAGCAACGAAAAAAAAAAAATCTAAAATTTTTGGAGAGTTTTTGCATAAAACCTTTACTCCCATATTCCAACAATGACAGTAGGTAAATACGACGTAGTAAACTAGCGTAATGGATGTTCAAAAATAAGGAGCTAGTATTTATTTTGTGGGTCAAGTAATTTTAAATTATTTATTTTTATAAAAATAATACTCAGATAAAAAAAAAATCCCTTGAAATGGCTTCGTTATAGCCGTTAGATGATTCCCTGAAAATATTTCGTGTATGAATAGTTAGACCTTAAATATCCTGAATGAAACCGTTCCCTTCTCCCGCACAGTAATAGACCGCCTGGTGTGCCGCTGCCCGCGCCTGCTGGAGCTGGACATCTCGGACTGCGGCCGCCTCACGGCGCGCTGTGCGCGGGCGCTGGCCGAGCTGCAGCGCCTGGAGCACCTCGCGCTCAGTCGCTGCTACCTGCTGCCCGCACATGCTTTGACGTGAGTAACATTTTATACATATACAGGGTGTAAACGGGCCCTTCACGAAGCCGTCAACCAAGCATGCTGTACATCAAACTAAGTAACGCTACGCAAAAAGTATTGCTGGGAATTGACTTTTTTTTTTTGGTGAAAAATCACATTTTACGGTAGGACTCGATGGAACGCAGTCAACACATTTTGCTGATGGATGGATTGAATAGTACGGGGGTCGTGGAGGTGTTTAAAGTTAAAATCTTACATTACAAACATGTATTTAAAAAAAAACTTGTGAAAAAGTTGGAACTTTGACCCTCAATATCTACGTAACTAGAAGGTTCCCAGGTATGGTCTAGAACTACAAAATGATCACTATGACGGGGAGAACAAGTGCCTTTTGACTTCGTTAAGGGTCTTGTTACACCCTTTATAACAGCCGCACGGATCGATCAAAGTATAAGCTACGTCTGCTGAGGTCGGTCCTTGGATGGGTGACCATCGAGTTTGCTCTGTGTCTCGGAAAGCACGTTAAGCTGTTGGTCCCGGCTGTCATTTGTAGATATTTGACAGTCGTTACAGGTAGTCAGTGCCCCGAAAGTCTGTCAACCAGTCTTACCATGGGGTATCGAGGAGTGGAGGTCAGATAGGCAGTCGCTCCATATAAAATAGACTGGTATTCAACTGCATTCGGTTAGAATGGAAGCCGACCCCAATAAAGTTGGGAAAAGGCAGGCAGATGATGTGGTAAATGAACGATGTTGTATGTTCGTTACAGAAAGTTAGGCAGCATGCCGTCCCTGCAGTACGTGGACGTGTGGGGCATGCTGCACTCGCACGCGCTCACTGCGCTGCGCGCCGCGCTGCCGCACGTGCAGGTCAACTCCTTCATGTTCAGGTGAGCTGCTGTTACTGTACTCTGCGGGGTACTTACGGACCGACTGCACGAGCAGAAGAATCGCGGTGATATTATCGTCTTGCCACGTATTTCTACAGGGTGTAAGGGACAGCCCTCCACAAACTGACAGGGTGCATTCAGCTCCTTATTTTGAATCATATTCCACCGGGTTTTTTTTTTACTGTTCCTTTTCCTTTATTTCAATGTAAAATTACATTCCCTGTACGCAGCACTCCATTTATATAAATAATATGGCTAAAATAAAAAATCCAACAATGGATGTTGAAATAGTCTAACGAACGACGCGTGAAATCAGCTGTTAACTTCTTGCCTAGCTACAGAGTTCATCGAACTCGTCGTCGCGCTTGCCGTTCGCTACGTGCGTTTTGCCACGGTAACGATACATTGCGTATGAGGAAATAAAACAAATCAAATTTATTGGATTCCCATAACGTTCCTGAAACAATTTCTTGTACCGGTCATCTTAGTATGATATACTGCATTCACTGCATCAGGCTGTGGAGGGCTTTCCCTGACACCCTGTGTACACTCTGTCGTCGCGATTCTCTCGCTCATAGAGACGGCCCATAAGAGTGTGTATAGAAATATGTACGTGGCGCGACGATAAAAGCGTCTCAATTCTCTCGCTGGTGGAGACGGCCCCTTAGGTGTACTGTCCGGGGAGCCTCTAAGGGCTCACGTACAATGATCTACTTGAAGAACTAAGGGCAGCAACCAAACCCGCTAACGTTGAACTTATAGAGCCGGTCCACTTTCCTATCATCTTATAGTTATTAGTTTTTAAACTATCATGGTCACTATCATTATCTTTAACACTAGAAACGGGATATTTTCCATGTTTACTGATTGATTTGAGTTTCCGGTATTTCGGCGCTGTTATAAGCATCATGATACTGTGGCTGCTACTTTTGAGCTTACTCAAAACTGGGTTCCACGTACTTGACAGTTTGAAGCCATCCTCTCGATTGAAAATAATGAACAATCTCGGAAGATATCCCGTAGTGACAGTATAAGTTTAGTTGTAAACAGTGAAAGCATAAAACAGTGTTTAATTATTTTGTATATTTTGTTACAGTGCCATCGCCCGTCCCACCGTTGGTACGCGCCGGACTTCAATATGGGGACTACGCACAAGAGACTGAATTATTAATAATACACATAACATCACGCCTGTGATTCCCGCAGAGTTCGGCAGAGGTGTATAGTACAGTCGCGAGCATATGATTTATAAACCGTAGCAACCTTTTAAATTGATTTATTATCTACAGCGTGTAAACAGACCCTTCACATAGCCGTCAACCAAGCATTCTGTACATCAAACTAAGTAACTCTACGCAAAAATTATAGCTGGGAAACGACTTTTTTTTTTGGGGTGAAAAATCACGTTTTAGGGTAGGACTCGATCTAACTCAGTCAAAACATTGTGCTGATGGATGTGTTGTATTTAAAGTAATAACCTTAAAAACTTGTTTTTAAAAAAATACTTGTGATAAAGTTGTAACTTTGACCCCCAATATCTCCGTAACTAGAAGGTTCCCAGGTATGGTCTAGAACAAAAAAATGATCGCAATGACGGGGAGAACAAGTGCCTTTCGGCTTCGTTAAGGGTCTATTTACACCCTTTATATTATAATTCATTATTGCTGAATACTGTCAGTGTTCGGAATGTGTAAAGAAATAGTACCTACAAAGAAAAAATATTTATTTGTCTCAGGGACATGACGTGCATCATACAAAATGACAAAAGGATAACAATACTATACAACATTATTTTTAGTATATGCGAAACCTGAATATAGTTTGTTCAGAATAAGTAACTGAATCGATTCCAATCATTTTTAAACCATGTTATATTTTGTCCGAAAAATAATTAAAAAGGTTAAAAGTTGGACACCGAGCGACTTTGAGTACCTATCGCAATAATTTAGGTACCTACTGCCAAATTATTATTATCAATGAGCTCAAGACGACGCTGGTGAGCACGTTTTTGTGCGGACAACTAGGTAACAGAACAAGCTTATAACTTTGTGATTTTTGATGATACAGTTTTGAAATTTTGTACATAGATTCTTTACATAAAAATACTAGACACATATCAAGTTTCGCATATACTAAAACTAATGTTGTAAATTCAACAGAACTGAACAAAAGGTTAAAAGCTTGCACGTCATGACTGCGAGTGTTCCTTCCACCCTGTATATGATTGTACTGCAACGGTAAGTACTACAAACACTGATTTGTAAATACATCGAAAGTGCAGAAGATTTTCAAATGCATTTATAATATAGTAGTAATGCCATAATGTGGCTTGAAAAAATTATATATTAGATTTTGTAAATTTTTAAATTATATTTGATGAAAATGTGTGTTTAAAATATAGTTAAAATGTGACTGCCAAGTCATTCAGGCATGGAGTCGACTAGGGTGCTAACTAGAAATGAAACGGATAGTAATTTGGCCGGATACTGAATATTCGGCAGCTTTGAGGACAGATGGCCGGATATTCGGCCCTTTGTCACGTTACATGTTGTGACGGGTTTGATTTGAGTTAACGCTGAGTCACTTTTTACCATCAAACGCTTAAAATTTATTACTTACTAGCTGTGCCCGGCATGCGTTGCAATGCACCTTTTTTAAGCTACCCTACCCTACCCACCTACCCTACTTATTATTTATGTTTCTGACCGTTTAAACCTTCCCTGAACTTCCACAAATATTTCAAGATCATAATTAGCCTAATCGGTCCAGCCATTCTCGAGTTTAAGCGAGAGAAACGGACAGCTATTCATTTTTATATACACGGTGCCTTTTTAGTCGTCTTACAGAGGTCGTCCACTCAATGTACCCGACATAAAATAGCTCTAGGCGCGATTTTTTTTTATCTGCCATAATAGGTACAAAGAAAAATAATAATAAAAAATTAGAATAAAGTTATGAAACATCCTGTTAATGATGTTTACGTGTCAAACGGGAGAAACATATACCTACCGAGCACTCGAGTCCAGTAGATCATCGCTCGCAACAGGGTGTTTTAACTACGTCATGCGTCATAATACTGAATAATATTTTTATTTTTAATTATTAAAATCTCATAAATACCATTTTTTTTTATCAATGTTTAGTATTCATTGGATACATGGGCTGCCGTTGTAAGACGACTAAAAAGTCACTGTGTATATATAGAGTAACCATAATTTACCACTTGTTCATTTTGAGTTTCAAATAACTATCAACAATAATATTTTTGACAAGTAATTATAGTCAGTAATAAAATTTTACATTTTTAATTATAAATACATGGTGTTTATAAGCTACTGTGACATGATTTTAAGAAATTATCATTAACACTAGAAACGCTATATTTACCATGTTTACTGTTTTCTTTGAGTTCCCGATATGTCGGCGCTGTTGCAAGCACCATGATCACGGATAAACATGATCACCATGATGACCATGATAGTTTAAAATCATTTAAGAAATTATTGATTTCTTTTCATATTCGGTATCCGACCAGATAGTCGGTTACTATCTGGTATCCGCCCGGATAGTAATAATTGGCCGGATAACGGATAGTTACTGAATATCCGTTTTATCTCTAGTACTAACAGTTAAATCTTCCATAAGGTGTCATTTTCATGTTGAATTGAATCAGCACAGCTAGGTAATCGAACATGTTGATATAAATTTGGGAAAAAGCCGCCCGGTTAACTGTGCCGACCCGACCCGAACATGATTCTGCGATACAACATTAGTTTTAGTATATGCGAAACCTGAAACACGTGTCTAGTATTTTTATGTAAAGAATCTATGTACAAAATTTCAAAACTATCATGAAAAATCACAAAGTTATAAGCTTGTTCTGTTACCTGGCTGTCCGCACAAAAGCGTGGTCACCTCGCGGCGCCTCCGGCGTCGACTTGAGCTCATTGATAATTATAATTTGGCAGTAGGTACCTAAATAATTGCGATAGGTACTTAATATCGCTCGCTGTCCAACTTGTAATATTAAAAAAAAAAGGGACAAAATATAACATCATCATCATTCTCTTGCCCTTATCCCAATTCATTTTGGGACAAAATATAACATGGTTTAAAAATTATTGGAATCGATTCAATTACTTATTCTGAACAAACTTTATTCAGGATTCGCATATACTAAAAATAATGTTTTATATCACTCTATAAATGAAGTGGAAATTATATATGCCTACTCCTCCGCTATTCTTTTCTGATTAATCTCGTTGCGGGATCCAAGACAGTTAAATTGTTTCTCTGGGACTTCGTCGAGCTACATTGTCTCGGCGCTGTTCTGGTGGTCGCCACTGTTGGTTCTGGCGCACTGGAGTTGCCGTGGGCAGGGCATAGTGTGGCGGGCTTGTCCTTATGATCCAACTACAAGCATGTACTTGCATTTTCAAGAAATGACCGTTATGATTCGCCAACTTGCGTGTGCAATAGGAAATATGCATGTAATTTTTTCTTCACTTAAATCAATAAAATATAGTACTATCAACCCAAGAAAATAATTAAAAGTTAATTTCAACTACTGCTTGTCGCTCAAAAAACAAATTAAACTCCTACAATTTTCTACGACAGTTCAAACGTCCGTGACTGTCGCGGCCATTCATCTCATGTTATGTGACGTCATTTATCTCTATCTGCCTTGTTTCCATCTAATTTCTTACCCTTATTTTATTAACTTTACTAATTGTATGTGCTTTATAATAAAATCTTAGTGAAACTTTAAGTACTTTTCAAATAAAAGTGTTTCTTTGACACATAGACTTTGACGTCACTACCGGCGCTATCGAGGGACGATGCGTAGTTTGCGTTCCGTTTCACCAAAAACACGCTACATAAAATATTAAATTATAAAATAATTGTCGTATTAGATTTAAAAAAAATAAAAATTGGTTTGTATTTTTTGCATATTCCCTATTGCAAGATAAAGAGTAGCTTGTCCATTAGAACTGGAATTATCTTTTAGAAATTGAAAAAGCACTGTTTATTGTATCTAGGGTTTTCAAATATGCGTTTCCATTTAATTTTGAGAGGTAAGTGAGTATAGTTAGCGAATACTTATATCGAAATAATTTATACTACCTACCAGTAGCGAAGGGTCAATTTTTGTAAGAAGTAAGCTGAAGTACATATCTTTAATGCGATTACATTATTGGTCTATAAAATACTGACTGTGGTATTTTTCAAAGGGAAGCCGGTAGGAATCGAGTTCTATGGAAGCTTCGCCACTGCTACCTAAATGGGTCAAAAAGTTTTTTAAAATGAAATATTTTTGATAGTTTCATGCCTGCCAATGGGACAATACCATGTAATATACTTAAGTAGATAATTTATTTTCAAATTGTATTTTTTTTAGTTGATTTTTTGACTAAAAATTCTGATAAAAATCGTTTTTTTTTTACTGAAATAAGTAGTTTTATAAAGTTATAATATTATAAATAATAGTATTTAAAGTTCTTAGTTATTAAGTTAAAGTTTTAGTAATTGTAAAAAAATATCAAAATTTACTTTTTTTTTATAAATAAATAAATTTTAAAAGTATTATGTAATGTTTTATTTAAACCTTTCAATGGCCCGTGTTATTATGTTCCATCGCACTTAAATTCCTAACTTACTATAAATATTATTATATAATAAATTTTTATTTCTCAAAAAAACTTAGTAATATTTTACAGAAAAATAATTTGACAGTATTAATTTCTAATAAGTGGATGTAGCCACTGCAACCGAACTAGGCAATGCCTGTATTTCGGTTTTCAGTACCCTTTCCCTGGATATTTTAGCAATAAAATGCCAACAAAGGAAATATGGTTGGTTCTACTACTAATTAATTACTATAAACATTGACCTGAACATAGCATAATCAGCGGAATGCTAGCTCGCGGCAGCATCTGACGAATGAATTCCTTCTTCTACTTCTTTGCGCTGTGCGTTTCAATGGCGCGACCAAGGCGTTTTTTTTTTTTTTTAAATATGCCAAGATTTTGTAAAAATTTGTTTGTTGGTTGATTCCCAAAACTATAAATTTGACAAAGTTATAAGGGTTTAAACGTCGCCGCGCCATTGAAACGCACTCTTAGCGATGGACTCAAATTGAGCCACCTGCATAGCTCTTTCGTTGGCTTCGTTTAAATCCTGGAAGTTGCAGGATGGTCAAGAAAGGAGGTGGGGCATCTCCTGCAGAGGGTATTTGAGACGGGTCGATGATACCCCATTGGGCCAGATTATTTTCTACAGCGGCCAACCTGAGCCAGCAAACAGGTTAAGAGATTTCCAGATTGGCTGACGAAGGTGTTCTGCTAGATTGATGAATTCATTCCTGACACTACTACAATGATCTATTCCGTAAGTTTTATTATTACACGCTTGCTTGCAGGCAGAATACAGTGACTATGGTGACATAAGATCTTTTTTGTAATAATCCTTGTAATTTGCATGTTTTTTCTTGCAAATAAACATTTTTGAATTGATCTGATACTTCGTTTCGATCGTGTGTCAGACCAATATGTCGTCGGTCACGAATATTCTAGGATCGAGCGGCAACAGAACAGACGGCCCGGTCACTCGGGCGCATACTATTGTGTATATAAATATCGATAGAAAAGGAGGCACTCGTTGGAGAACTCTTCATTCAGCCAGTGTACTAATAGTAATATAAGACCGAACTGGTACATTTCATTGATTGTATAGTAGCTCTGAAGTTAGCTGCGAGTGACGCTGTGCACATTAAGGTGAACGCACACTTATCAGAGCCGAAAGAATCGAATTTTAGAATTACTTGTATGCAATCCTATGTAACCTCGCACACTTATCCGCGCCAAATCGGACCTATAAATAACGTTATACGTATGGCAGAACGATTCTTTCGGCTCGGATAAGTGTGCGTTCACATTTATACAGTCAAGACGATGCGTCCTCTGCGCCCCGCTGATACCTAAAATTGAGTTCAGGCAGTTTTACGTAGATGTTCGTGTTACGAACCGACAAAGTTTGAACCGTTATACCTGCACTGACCGTCTCTCGCAGCTAACTTCCGAACCGCCGTAAAGTTTGAACAGCCCCCGTAGCATGACCACCGTAGACAAGGATTTCTTTGACGGAAGAATCGACAAAATGACAGATAGTGCAAAGAAATCTGTCATTGTGTTGACACAATCTGTCATTTTGTCGATTCTTACGTCAAAGAAATCCTTGTCTTCGGTGGTCATGCTACGGGGGCAGAACATTACTAGATCGAAGCACTCCGTTCAATGACCGAGCAAGACCAAGCCTAGATCTAATTAGTTCGGCTACAAACATGACTTGGTACACGCCTCCCTTTGCACGTACATGATTGTGTAGAACTTGTGTAAGATGTCCTTGACTTCCAAAGTAACTACATGATGTAACATGGAGAGGGGTATTGTAACAGTGTTCAGGCAGCATTTGCGCCATGTCAGATACTGATACTCGGCTGCATTCAATTATCCCGGGGCTGACTAAAACAAAGTTGGGAAAAGACTAGCAGACGGAGTTGATATAACATGAAGAATTATAAAATTACCAAAAAATTTACTCCCTTAAAACAAAAAACCAACACTGACACACCAATACAAATTTATTATATCATAATTTTTAAAATAATTCTATTCTATTTATTAGTAAAAGTCCTCTTAGCCTTCTGTTCAGCGGCGTCGCTGGCCTGTACGAATGTCCTCTTCAGTTTATTCTTTCTGCTCTCCCTGTATTTAGCTGAAACCTTCTCTGCGAGCTTGGCTATACGCTGCATAGTAGCGGCTGGGTATCTGTGGAAAAGTAAAACATTACTTTATTATAAGGGGCCATCCTTTAATCTTGCTACATCGTTCTCACATAATGTACCATCTCAACATAAATGATGTAACCAAGTTATTGTAAAAGTATTCTGATTTAAAAGAGTGTCCATGGAGTTTCTTGCCCGTTCTTCTCCATAGAGATCTTTGTTAGGGAATGGGCAACTACAGTACTTTCACAGTTTTTATGCCTTGTGACTGGGACTGTAGCTACTTTTCATTGTTATCTTTGTTTTGACAATTCAAAAGTGCCTGTAACTGGCTTATTTGAAATAAATGGTTTGATTTTGAATGACGTGAGGTGTTTAAGGGCACTTTTATAGCGTCCCTCCCGCTTGAGGATGAGTCGTGAGGTTTTAGGCTGCCCCTCCTCCCCCCTACCTGCATGACATGTATTTTTAGGGTTCTGTCCAACCAAGGGGAAAAACATCACAAGTTTATTTGGGGTGGAAGGGACACCGATGCGAAAACGGTTACCACATATTCAGTACATCATTCTGAGCCCCCCCCCCCCCCCCCGCATAGAAATTTATCATTGGTTATTAAAAAAAAAACTGCTGTTTCCTACACACGGTGGTCAGTGGATACGAAACGGGGAACTATGAAAAAGTCGACGTAGCCCCGCTATGCGGGGCTCCTACTTCTGTCTGCAGGGTTTACAGTAACCTAACCTAACGTCAGGGTGCCCCAAGTCCCGAGCTCACTTCGCTCGCTCTTGCATCTAAAACTTTTTTGGACACTGTCTGAAAACAGACAGAAATCTGAAAACCTCAATGCCCCATTACGTACACTCCAGCCCATATGGTCAAAATTTATGTTACAGCTGATTTTTTTTTAATAACCAATGAAAAATTTTATTTTAAAATTTATTTTATTTTACAGAATCATGTACTAGGGGATAATGTGTGCCATTAACTCGAAACTCATAGTGAGAAGGCATGATTGTGTTGATTATTGTTAGTGTCAAGCAGTGATAGCCTAGTGGTGTGACCGTCAGACTGCCAAGTCATTGGTCTCAAGTTTGAACACAAGACACGCACCTCTGATTTTCCGGATTCATGTTGTTATTGTATAATTATCACTTGCTTTGAAGGAAACCAACATGCCTAAGAGCTATTTCTCGACGGCATGTAAAGACAAGTCAGTCGCCCATGAGCAGCATAAAAACTCTGTCACCAGGTTAGGCACTAACCACACGATATAGAAGTGTCATCTTGTCAGGGCAACTATTTTGGAAGTTCACATTTTCTTTGAAAGGACAAGGGTTAAATTAATTACGTACCGACATCCTAAAAACTCTATGTTAGTAAACAGTTGCGCCAGAGTAATGAGTTCTCCCTCATCAAAGTCATCTTTATGTTCCTCCATGAAGTTGCGTCTCACTTCCCATTGCTCGTCAGATTCGTGCTCCGTGCGTAGCGAGTCTATATCTAGTATGGGTTTCATTGTTATCGCATTAACAGCGAATTTTTAACAAATTACGAAGCGTGGGAACGCAAAAACAGATGATTTTGTTGTTTTTTGACAGCTGTTGCGTTTCGTTATACAAGAATAGGAATTCTAATTGCAACAGTTTTGACATTGTTCAGATTGTGAGAAGAGTGTGCGCTAGGATTAGGAAACAAAAAAGAATTGCAGAATTAAAATTTGATTGTGTTCACGGTTTACGTGCGTCAGTAAAATAAAGTTTATTGTATAAAAAAGTATTTTTTAACTTCACAATAAATGTATAGAAAATTATAAAGAAACGTTCAATAGTGTTGCAATATATTTTTAGTAGAAATTTTAAATAAATTTCCGTAAACCACATAAACTAAACTTTGACTATTTTATTTAAACCAGTTGACCTGGCATCAATTTATTAGAAACTAATAAGTAACCTTTTGCACCAGGCTGCGTTTGTGATCCATAATCATCTAATAATATGACTAAAATAACCAGCCCCGGATCTTGAATTATTTCGAGGCGGGGGAAAAACTGAAAAAAAAATTGCAATCGCCTCGGATAGGTTGATTTCTTAATAGTTTTCGGATATTTCGGGGGGTTGCACCCATCACCATCCCTGCCTACGGCCTTGCTACTGAGATAGTTAGATTTTTCAAGTTTTAAGATGAAGATAACGCAAGAGCGAGCGAAGCGAGTCGGACCCCTATTTATTTTATTTAAATCAATGAGTTCAGAAACATGATCACGGTCGATCTAGGCCCAACCCAGGCGGAGTGGTCATGACGCCCGGCCA
The DNA here is from genome assembly GCA_905163415.1 of Noctua fimbriata. Lineage (NCBI taxonomy): Eukaryota > Metazoa > Arthropoda > Insecta > Lepidoptera > Noctuidae > Noctua > Noctua fimbriata. Next base: position 1,425,611 of record LR990950.1, on the reverse strand, counting down.
TGACCCCCCTACCGGATCCGCTTTTGATAATAATAGAATGCAAGATCGAGAAAAGAGAGCGCAAAATCATGACCACTGTGACCCCCCCCCCCCTAGGACCGCGCCTGTGTTGGACATATATTTTAATTAGGATAGGACAAGATATGGTCTGAGAATAAAAGTGAGCCATGTGAGAAATCGCGATCTATGCCTACGCGCCCGCGGAGAATAATGAATTGATTTTTTTATTATTTTACTATACTGCCCGTTAGTAATCGCAAAGTTGCGAAAATGCTGAGTAGTGAATTCGTCTACCAAGCTTGAATTTGCTGCCTTCTAAATTTGCCGCCTGGGGCACGGGCCCCGGCTTGCCCTCCCCTAGATCCGGGGCAGAAAATAACTAGCCTAACAAAAAAAACTACCTGTTTTTCCGGACCATTTGCTTAATAGTAGTTTTCGTTACTGTAAAGCTGGCAACATAAATATTGACGTATTACCGTATCAAACATAGAAGTTCTGCGAAAAGGCGTAATTTTTCACAATGCCATTAATTTGCAAGACAACTAGCGCCAAAATAAGGTGAGACCAAAAACCAATGTATCATTTAAATCGATGGAGTTATACGCAAAGTAGTTCTTACAATTTGTCAAATAAGTTTTTGTTTTGCCAAAATATTTATAATTCTGATCGTAATCTGAGGGTAATCGTCGTAAAAAATGATTTTGTGTTCTCCAAATATGACATGAAGCATCAAAAATTGTGGTCAACCAGCCGCACAGACATCGCAGAAGGTAAATTAATCAATTATTTAGTTACGAATACATTCTCTTTGTTACCAAAATATTAAGTTAGATTTTTATCGTCTAACAGGTCGTTAAGAGTAACTGTAAACTGGAGAAACGTTATAATTGCCGTCGAAAAGTAAGATTACGCTACCAAAATGGCATTTTCTATACGAAAAATGTTTTCTAACATATCGTATTTTTCAAAATCTGGAGACCAACACAGTCCAGAGGGGTATAATGCCCGTGAATCTTCAAGTCGACGTTATCCGTCGGACGAAACGTCGCAAAGCATGGAATTTCAGTCCATAGAGCCTGATTCTACATCTAAACATTACACTGCAAGTTTGAATTTACCTGAATCAGTGAAAAAGTTTGGAACAAAAAAAGGTTCTTTGTCTGATACCGATCTCCTTAATATCAGCGAAGATGGCGCCAAGAATCATAAAGGAAAAAAGAAATTAAAACTGGATATCCGAAAAGCCAGTCGGTCTATGAACGAATCTCTATACCAAACAGATAATCCAAACATTGAAAACACTCCTACACACATCTCTTTAGATTGCCAGAGCGCTGACTTATTCAGTCAAAAGTTCAAACAGTTAAATTTCAGCCGGTCGTTCGATTTTGACATTTCATCGGAGTCAGAAGAGGAGTTGGATATAGAATCACTGTCTGAATGCTCTGACACCGACATCTCTGTTAAAGACGAAGAAAAGTCTGAAGTAAAAATGTGCCGGAAAGTTGAATCGAGTTGTGAAAAACAGTTGGTGCCTTCAGCTACTCCGGAATCATTTGGTGATGTTGAAATAGACCGTAACGAGGAAGAACGGGTCTCCTTACTTCTCAACTATCAAATGAAGATTGAGAAAATCGAATGTGTCTTGAAGAAGCTGCTTTCTGACTTCCAATTCCATATAGAAGTCTCCAAGATCTTCAACGGCAGGTCATTCATAACTGCTCTTCCTGGGACTGATATTTCTAACATACCGAAGAAAATGGGACAAATCACATACATGGATAACGTCAAACGTGCCAGTCCAACAGAATCCTGGAACATAATTATGGAGAAAGAAGACATTGCTACGAAGCACAAGTTCCGGAAGCAACTTCTGTCTTTAAAACACTGCTTGGATCATTTCACCGGGACTTATTTGCAGACCCAAGAGCCCAAGACAAGAGTTAGGTCTGTAATGAAACGCAGCGTCACCTTCGAACTTCACAAAGGCAAACGGATGCATAAAAACATGAAAATCTCAAACAAGAAACGCATAAAACACTTTGATTTTCCCGATTACAGAGATGCCCTGCTCAACTTATTTAAAGAGGCTAAGTTTGATGAGATGGACACTCAACTAGACCGTACTGATGATGGATCAGGTCATCAATGTGCCTGTAATTGCCACAATCATTCCCTAAGTCAGTCAGATTCTGGTTTGACAACAAAAGAGAGTCTCTCAAATCAGTCGATCACTTCTTCTATAGGAAACTTCAGCTTGGATTCTACTACTCTCTCCGCATACTCCGAGTCCCTTGAGCAGGTTATAAGCTACAATAGCTTTGAAGATTCGAGTCTTTTCAATACGCTGCAGCAGAAGCCAGCTGTTGAACGCATAATATTCTATGTTCAGGTTCACAGCATACAGATACGCTGCGAAACAGACAAGGATGATTCCAAGAACACCATTTCTTTCTACTGCCCAGCCTGCGACATTACAGAGAACGATGAAGATGGCCTACTCCAACACATACTGTACCAAAAACATTGTGAGAAAATACACTTCTTATACAAAAGTGTCTACATCAAAAAGTGTGTTGCGCAAGGAAAAGAAATTCAACCAAGTACTGTCCTTAACCCCATGACATTGTACCGGGATGACAACAAAATCGTCTGCTTTGGTGATGCTGTGTATGCTTGCTCGCTGTGCTTTGAAAATAATATAGTTGGGGAGTCGATTTTGATGGCACATTGCGCTGAAGAAATTCATGCAGACCGCAGGGAAAAGATGTATGAAATGTTTGAATAAAATAAGGAATAAAGATGATTAAAAATGGTAGGACCTGGTAACTATGGTATGACTTTCTTCTTTAATCTACTTCTCTATGATAGGTCAGTATTTCTCATTCTCAATACTTCTCTTACCTTCATTTCTGGACGATGTATGTTTGCATGTACTTTTTTAGTAAAATAAGCGAAAGAGCTGGCTATTGTATTGAATATGAGCTTTTTAATATATACATTGTGTGAAGACGCTGGCGCCATCTTTGAAAAAAAAAACTTAAACTATTTTTTTTGTTAGATAGGGTTTTTTTTTTAAGAATTTGTTAACCCTACATATGAAACTAAGAAACTATTTGAAATTAGTTAGAATATTAATAAAAAAAAAACAATAATCGGCTCTTTTGCAAAAAAGTCCCAACTATCCAATCAATGACATTTTAAATCTATTTCTTTTAAATTTACTTCTTTTTTTACAAAAAAAAAAAAATGAAATCTCAACATATTTTTATACTTATTCCTTGTCTTTTTGTGTTTACAAAAATCGACGATTAGTAATTATTATTATAAATTAGTAGAAATAAAAAATATAAGGTGCTCGAGGACTTTTTAGTGCAGATTGTGTTCAAATGATTCTGTCTGTCCATTGTTACAATTTTAGCGAAATAAAAAAAACCGTTTGTTTTCTGTAGGTGTCGTTTTTTCGCAAAAAAAAAAATGTTTTAATAAGAGCATTTATCAATCAGAAAATGCTATTACTCTGCTTTGGTGCTTTTTTAATTTGTTACCAAAATAATATTAGTAATAAATTATAATAATGCCAGCCAGTCTCCCACAGCAAGGTAAAGGCCTTTTCTCAGACAGATAAGGCACGATCAATGATCACCAGTCTTGCTCAAGGAGGCGGAATGGCATTAAAATTATAATAGACAGATTTTTGTAAAATCTGACAAACTGATCTCATTAAATAAAAAATCTCATCTTAAAGTATATAAGCTCTAGATTTTTTTTGTCAAAGCATTTTATTCTATATGAGTTAAAGACCTAAATAACGTGAATCACACACGTTTTTTTTATTTGCAACGAAAAAGCGACATCTCCTAAACCATTTCTCAAAAACAGGGTGTTACTAGAAGACTTTTTACATCTTTTTGTTTTTAACTTAGCGTAACATAGCTCTTTTTGTGTAATAACTAGTATATAAATTAAGCACATTTATTAACTAATGCATCTATAATCGTTAACTATAAGAAAAAAATAGCAACTCCTTTGCAAATTATTACAGACTGATTTTATTGTTCTTATTTATCTGAAAATTTCAAACAAACACTACTTAGATATTTATTTAAAACTTTTTGTTGTTGATTCTAAATTTTAAATTGTTATTTTTGTCTACTTTGTTTTACCCGACTGCGTTCAAAGGCGGGTTGTTTTTTATTGATGAACTACAGTGCAATACCCAATGAAGTTATGTATCAAAATTATGTAGGATCTAAGATAATATAAGTTTGCTTAGGGCTCCATATTTAATGGGAAATTAGAGAAAACTCGTCGCAAGTTGTCTCTTAAATAATTCAAGTTTTTCTTTGTCTATCTTTTCTTTTAAAACCGTTTTTCTATGAGAGACCGACCCTCTACTGGCAACCGAATGTTAATTAAACTAATGCACAACTCTAAATTTGTATTGATAAAAATGATTCGATTCTTGCTGATGCATGACTCGAATACTATTACGCGGTGCCCTCCTGTAAAAACACTACAGTTTTCTTTAATTCTTTCATAAGGTAATGGAGCAACTTCGTATTTAGTCAATAGCAATCATTATTGATCTCAAATTGCCTCAATTTAGAAAAAAAAAATAACAAAAGACTGATTTTTGATGCCATTTAATCCAAATGAAATGTTGTTATCCAAGAAAAGTAATAAAAATTTGGTAAAAATAAGAAAAATTACTCTCCGATTTTTTTCTTTTGTAGAGAAAACTTTAAAAAAGAATACAAAACTGTGATAAAATTTTAGTTTAATTTCAAGGAAACCGATTCTGGACACTCGATTTGTTTTTTCTTATTTTTACTCAATTATTTTCGTGTTTTTCGCCATTTCGCAACCGCCTATGCTAAGCTAGATTATAGTTAGTACTTTTAATTAAATATAATCATGTACTAATTATTACGATATTATTATTAGCTTCGTAGAAGACATGAAAAAGATACACAAATTTGAATAAAAAAGACACTACACAAAATAACTCCAGAGTTACAAAATCTGCACATACAAAATCAAAATTAGAACAAAAAGAAAAAAACTGTTGTGAAAATTTTAAGATTAAAAGATACACATATTCCATATTGCAATTAATTTTTAACTTAAAAAGATAAACTCATGTAACTATGCTAACTTAGAGTAAGATAAATGAAAAAAAAAAACAATAAAAAATACTAATTGTAAGGCATATCTTTCTAGATGTGTAGTTAAGTAAGCCATATGTTATGTGTAGTGTAATGCAAGTTAAAATTAACTTTAAAACTTAATTTAAACTTTGTGAACCGCATTGTTAAAATGGCGCCGAGTCTCTTGCGTTAAACTAACAAAGCTTAATTATAAGTGTAGTGCTGTCAAATGTACTGTAGACACAGATAAATACAGCCTTTTTAAGATCAATCAATTCAGTATACAACAGTTCACTGTTGGACATCTCTGGGCTGGCTGGGCCTCTCACAAGCTGGGCCATAGCACCCGATCTTCCGCTATCAGTCTGACCTTTTTAAGGTTGTCAGTTTATCTACCTGAAGTGCATCCTACACTTGCCGATACACGGTCTCCACTCCAGTATTCGTTGGCTCCTCATGGCCAGCATATTTACACTTCAGCTTGTTTACTCGTTTTTGGTTTACGACCTAAATTGGTAGGTAAATCCATCCATCTCATTCTGATTTAATCTTCTATTCAAAAAGGCCATGATTTAGGAATGTCTCGGTCAGCTTGCAAGAGGTTCGGTGCCATCATATTTAGAACAAACTTACTTCAGTATATTGTACTCTAATTCTCTTCAAATATATTACTATCTGAAGCTAAATCTAAAATTTCACAATCTCGCAATATTTTCTTACTCTTGTCAATTACCTATTTTTAGATGTGAGCATTAGACCTTTAAAAAACCTTTTTTCATTTCGGTTTAAATAAATAAATAGCTTATCTTAGTGTGTAGAATGAGAATAGCAACATAATACCTGAGCATAATACATGAAATATGTCACACATGGAAGCATTACTCTGGGTAGTCTCAGTGAGTTGGCTAACGACCGGCAAAGATCAGCTTGCGATGATATTAAGATCACCTCTTCAACGCTTGTCATCAGTTTGGTAACCTCGATAATTTATGTTAGATTGTAATAGAGCCAAGCTGAGAGATCAGTGCTGATGATATAAATTACACAAAGTAACTCGGCTGGGTATTTGCCACAGGTCCTACGACTACATGGTTCCAAATAAATGCTGACCCAGACGATGTTACAGCTCTTGGCTAGCATAAATCATCTCCCAGCTATCTCATCTTAAAAAGTTGACCACTGTTACTACTCTCACATGATCATATTGATTAAAATCATGATGTAAAAATGAAAATCTTTCAAAAAATAAACCCTTTGCAAATTAGGCAAAAATGTGTTCTTTAGAGCGTTAGTGAAAACTAAACTAAATTGTCTTTGAAGGCACTACTGTGATTAAAACTGTTATTAGGAAAAAAAAAACATTGTTAAAAAAATAGTTGTTGGAATTAATTTTGCGATGGCTTTTAAAAAATAAGAAAAAATAAAGTTTTTTTTTCGAACATACTGGTGTAACGCACATAAATGATTGTTTTCTATTTTAATTAAGTAATGAAATGTAATTTTTTTAAAAAGATACTGATTTACCTCTTTTTTTTAATTAAACACTTGTTTTTTGAAAGCCATGGCACGCAATGGCCTTTTGAGTGTAATCTGTGATCCCAAAAACGTGTTCATATCATTGTACAGCAGCCGTAGATTATGGGAATTATACAAAATACTAATTTTTCCATTTTTACTAATATGTTTTTAAAGTTTTATTTAAAAAAAAAGTTTTTCTTTAATTTTAAAACAAAATATTAATTTGTGTAGTTTTTCTGCATTAATATAAATAAATCGCCAAACATATTTAGTTTTGGAACGGAATCATATTTTTATAAAAAGATTTACTCCTTTACATATTGTGCAATATTTACCTTATCTACTACCTCAGAATTATTTTTAAACTAGTCACTATTCTTGTTCATAGTTTTATATAGCTCCATGTGAAGTACTAAATGGCAATAACTAAGTTTTTTACTTAGCTGTAGCCCGCGATTTCGTTCGCGTGGAAAATTTGATGTGCCTGGTGAGAAAAAAAAGTAGCCTTCGTACTATTCCAGACTATAATCTATCTGTGCCAAATTTCATCCAGATCCGTCATCAGTCATTATAGAGTGACTGAATAATAAACATCCATCAAAACTTTCGCATTTATAATAGTAATGAGATTATCAAGTTCACGTTTAGCGCACTTTTTAAAACATATTTAAATGATTTCACTTTTTACCTAACTGGCGGGGCCAAAAAGGAGAAAGTTTTAAATTAACAGTGAAAGGTATTTCTTCATTACTTACACATTATTTTTGGGTACATAATATGAATTTACCAAAAAAAGCAAATCAATTTTATGTAAGACGTGCAGTCGAACTACCAATCCATATTATCAACATTTCATTAAATAAAAATAATTGAATATTTACTATAAAAAAGAAAAAAATACAATATTTTTTATCTGTAGCCACTAATTTTTACCTACTTCAGACAAAGGAGGTTCTCAAATTTCACCTGGTTTTTTTTAACATTTTTTCTTCCTCATCCAGAGCTTATGAAATAAATTCCCATATTCTACACATGCTGTATGCCCTGTTGTATTCTTGACTGTTAGCCTTATCATTTCGAGTCTTAAAATTAAACCATTTTCGACTGATTAAAATATACCGTTTTGGAAATATTTTCTTTGTTTTATTTCAATAACATACCTGCCCCCGTAGCACGACCGCGTAGACAAGGTTTTCTTTGACGGAAGAATCGACAAAATGACAGATTGTGTCGACACAATGACAGATTTCTTTGCACTATCTAATCGTTAGGTAGTCAGTGGCCCAAAAAGTCTGACAACCAGTCTTACCAAGGGGTATCGTATTACCCAGTACTAACTGGGTTGTGGAGGTCAAACCGGCAGTCGCTCCATGTAAAATACTGGTATTTAGCGACATCCGGTTAGACTGGAAGCCGACCTCAACATAGATGGGAAAAGGCTAGGCAGATGATGATGTTAAAATTTTTAAATGTTCACAGACACAGTTAATATTACGAATTCTCACTTTGTGACCATTTTGCGAATTGTAACGTAATTCATATAATATTATGATTCTACTAAGGCAGCCGTTTTAGGCCCCCTGTTACCATGTTCCATTAACCGTGTTGTGGAGGTCAGACAGGCAGTCACACCATGTCATCTGCCTGCCATTTCCCAACTATGTTTGGGTCGGCTTCCAGTCTAACGGGATGCAGCTGAATAATCAGTATTTTACATGAAGCGACTGCCCGTGTGACTTCCACAACCCAGTCAGTACTGGGTAATACGATGCCCCTTGGTAAGATTAGTTGTCAGGCAGTTGCTCCATGTAACATACTAGTGTACATGTGATAGACTGGAGGCTGATCGCATCATAGTTGAAAATGAAGCACATCCCACTTGTGATCCCCGCAGGATTGGTCAGAGGTGTACTTCCACCCACATTTCGGCAGTTATGCTAATGTCCCATGTAATAGGAGGTGAGCGTATTGCCACGAACTGGGGATCCCGACTCTGAGCTGCTGTTGTATATTTTTCACATTGCTTTCTTCTCTGGATCAGGCTGACAGCGTGGAGCTTGGCACAAGTAAAGAGAGGCCTTGGTAGGTAAGTTGGGCTGTGGATGATGATACTTCTCATATAATATGGGAAGTAAACGCTACGCTTTAAGTCTAGCTGCGACTTAAAGCGTGATAACCTTAAAACTAGGCCACCTGCAGCTATACTCTACAATTTCGTCAATGGTGTTCTGACATGTCCGCTTTGTGCTCGGAGTTTTTCGGCCAAAGTTGTGTATGCTAGCCACTTAAGAGCACATGATAGAGCAGCACACCAAAGCTCTCGATAACCTTCTTAGAAAGCCATCGAATGCAGCCGCTGTGGCCGAAATCGGCTATATGGCATCATCATCATCATAATATGGGGAACAGCTTATTGGATTTTTCGTGATATCCTGATGTGATTCAGGGTTTTCATATAAAATGTACAATGTGTACAACAACCCTTTAAAAAACTTCCAGTTACTTATTTCACTTCTTAAGTGGCTCAAGGGCTTCTGCCAGAAAGTTATGGATTGCAAGATACTTTGATCATCACCCGGTTCACTAAGCACTGGTACTTTGAACATTGTGCATACAGTAAAACATTCTAAGGGAATGTCCTTAAGTTTTAGAATAATTGCCGATAACTTTTGTCAAATCAGTAGTAGCAAGGAGTTTGGGGGTGTAAAGTTCTTCATCCCCCATAGAAAAGGCAGGATCCTCCGACCAGACGGGTGTTGTGTCTGGTGGGCTACTGCCCGACAGTTGTTGTCGGGTTCTTCTATATATAGTCTTATAACTTTACTTGCGCGATGTAGGATTTAGGCGTATTTAGATATTTAGTTCATCTTATGTGTCATAGATGGCGCTGTAGTACATTTTGTTCTATGTTGCTGTTCTCTTTGTAGTGCCGCCTAGGTTAGACTGGAAGCCGATTCCAACTTGTTTGGGAGAAGGCAGGCAGAAGCTGGCAAAACGTGGATCCTCACGTTTTATTCTTATGAGGATAATCAACATATGGCCACAATGGTTAAGGTACCTGCTTTTTGCCCCATCATAAAAAATCACTAAGTACATGTATGGTGCTTTTCAATGCAATTTTTTTTTTTTTTTAAACCTTGCCCCTCTCTAGGAATTTCTACTGTACCGTGGGTGCGTTTACAAACATTTAAATTCACATTCACAAACAGCCAGACCCGGAACAACTATCTGTAGGCCACACAAATATTTGTTTCGTGGAGGAATCGAACCCGCGACACGCAGCGCAGCAGTCAATCGCTCAGCCACTGCGCCAACCATGCCGTCACATTTTATTTAGACACTAGCACTTCGCCCGTGACTTCGTCCGCAAAAATTGTGATAGCTAACTAATTTTGATTTTTTTTAAATTTAATTTATTTAAAATAGGTACGCCGACAGTACATAAATTTTACATTTAACAATAAAAATGTACAGGATAGGGTTCTTATGTAGGTATCAATTACAGGTGTACACAACATTCTCTTATGTACAATATAGCTACTAAAGTAAATTTAAAGAAATAAAATGTAACTAATTTGCATGATATAAATATAATTTATAGTCTTTGTTAATTGCAGTAATCAGTCCAGTAGTTTTCGAGTTTATTCGTTACAAACTTACAAAAATAGAAATCTTTCCTCAATAAAATATTATTTTAGAAAATGCTAAAATGGTGGTTTTATATGTAGATAGAAAAAAAACTAAAGTAAATCATTTCCCTTTTATTTCATTTAAAACAGATAAACATGGTCTTTTAAACGGTGACTTATATCTTTCTATAAGTCCTTCCATAGCTACACAATCTACATCTCTTTTAATACTTTTTTCATGTTGCAAAAACGCTAACATCAGTTTTCCATAGTTTTTGTCATTACAACAAAAATCACAATGATTTTTTAAGCAAGAAAATATGTAATTTTGAATGCAATCTGTTTTATTACAAGATTTATATGCAGTGTATATGTTAAAAAGATTATGTGAGAACTCTTCAGCAGTAAATTCAATGTCTGATAGAGTTTCTACAAATTCCGTTTGGTTGGTAGCGTTTAAATTCAAAATGAAGTCGTTAATGACATTATTTTGTATTTCCAAGTCTTTTAATATAACTTTCAATGTTATTTTTAAGTACTGCGGGTATTTTTTATAAGTTTGGAGTAGAATATCAGTACAAAATCTGGAATTTTCACGTTTTATGTAGTTGTGTAGGAAATATTTATAATAAGCCATTAAAAAATCCTTGTTCAAATCTTCCGTGGTCAGAATATGTTCGAATAACTTTTCTGCAGTACTTGTAGGAAGGTTTTTAGCTAGTTTTACTAATAATTTTGGAGTTTTCCTGCATTTTTCAACCAAATAACCAAATTTTGGTAGTAAGTCGATTTCGGGATCTAAAAACTCTTCTACCGCGTTTAAAATGGTTTCATTCTGATCGTCTTGTGTTTCTAGGCTTTTATCTATTTCTGGAGAATCATCTACGGTGATTGTTTCAGTAGTTTTGTTTATTAACTCCAAGTTTCGCGGGCCAAACTTTTGCAACCATTTATTTGACTCGTCTGGCGGCGCGGCGGCACTTAAACAGCGTTGCAATAGCGTTGTATTTTCTGGTGCAAATGTCCAAATGTATGACATCCTTTGTAAAGCTAAAGCTGTTTAATTGATTTATTTAATTTTCTAGTTATAGTATAGCTGAACGAAATCAAAATAATCTACAATACAACGTCAACGTCAAATGTTTTTGACAGTTTATTTTGACGTTTGCAGAGATGTCCAACATCATAAAACGCATTTTAAGTCCATCGATTAGAATGAATATTAGACAAGACGTGTACAGATGCATAAAACTAAGAAGTTAGTCATTAAATACTTCATTTAGAAATCCTTAGAAATCTTGTGTATTATAAACAAACAACAATTTTTAAAGGCAAAAGCATATTGCTTGAAAGGATTAACAGATTTCATGATGCTATTCAAAAAATTACAGATATTTTACTATTCATTTTATTTATATAAGCAGGCTGTTACACTTAAGCTTATCTTAGTTATAAAAGTAATATATTTCTTGGAAAAATATTATTCTTTTAAATACAACATTATTAGCTAAAATATTTTAAGTTTATCGTCTTAGTAAAATATTTTATTTTGAACAAGAGTCTTTATGGGTTAATAGTGAGTACTTAAGAACTATGTTAGTATGACTTTTAGAAAAACAGTTTTATTAAAATCAATTAAAAACAAAACTAATTCAACAGTCTAAATTATTACATTAATAGCATAAGCATAATCAGCCTATAATGTTCCCACTGCTGGGACATAGGCCTCCTCTCTATGAGAGGGAATACAATACAATCTTATTAGCTAAGATATTTTAAGTTTTATTGCCTTAGTAAGCACAGTCTACTAGTATTTAATCAAATTAATTAATTTATGAACTATGGAAGACTTACAGCTAAACAAAACAGAATAAAAATAGTAAGAGCTAATTATGTACAAGTCTTTACTTCTAAAAACAGACTGGCAAAGGTGGTGTGAACAACACAGTACTGCCCACACAAAAAAAAATTGGAAAAGTTCAAATGCTTAAACTAGAAACACATATCTAATACAGTATAGGCACTAATACTTACATGACATATACCTACAAAATACTTATATATACTATCTAAACTAAAAACGATAAGGCCTAGGCACCTTCTGAGAAGGTGGATTCCTTAATGACTCAATACTCCATAGAAATCAATTTAAGTAACCTTTCTAAATTCACAATCAATATTTTTAAGAATCACAGGTAAAATTTCAAACAAAAGAAGTGCAGGTACGAAAAGGTTCAGAGTACGTCCTTATCCTTAGTGATTGTTTTTTGTATATACATACGCATTTGGAATGAATGAACATAGTTTACCAATTGTATATTGTACAATAACGTATGTTGTTGATCTAGACCCACTTGTAAACTTGGAAATAAATGATTATTGATACGGAGTTTAAAAAAAAAAAAAACCATCCGTAACCTGTTTCATACAAAAGTGCAATACCTACACGGTTAACATGATTGCAACAGCTGAATTTTTGAAAGTATACTGCATCCACGGTAAAAGTTGATGTCCCTTACATCGTGTTAGGGTATTAACGCTTTCTGAGAATAGAAGTAGAATTCATGATGATAATTACGTTAAGTAATTGCATTGGTTAATTTATTAATCACATAGACTCTTATATCATCTCATAGATATATTGTAGTAAAAAAGAAAGAAAATATATTTATTTGCCGCAGGTACATGACGTGCATCACACAAAATTACAAAAAAAAATAATAATAACAAAACACAAATAAAACAAATAAATACAACAGGATGGAACAAAAAAGAAAAAAATTAACAGCTTGCACGTCGTGACTGCGACAAGCAGGTTACCACTCAGCATGATGCTGTGCTATGGGGGGCCCACAACACAACGCTGGTTTTCAGTGGTCACCCGTGAAAAAAACGTACGGAAGCCAAGACAGCATAAATATTTTTACATAAATATGATAATAAAATAAACAGTACTTGGGTTATACTTATAATATAAAACAACTACCTCTAGGAAATATAATAAACACTACAAAAATATACAAGTTTGTGTGCAGGCTAACCAAAATAAAGCAGTAGTGGCCTCCACTACGCTATAAACCATGGTATTTACTGCATGTTATTCAAATAGGCATATTTATTTCATGATGTCCACCTATTGTACTATAAAAATAAGACCGAGTGTTTACGACTATATTTCAACACAATCGATCGACTATCTTAAACACTCGTCATTCGTACACTCAACACTACCAGAAAAGATTCATTCGTGTTGACATTTTCTTATCAACGAATGAATAACATTGAATGAAAATCAGAATGAATGAATGAATGAAGTTCTGTGTTAGTCAATTTGTCATTGTCACTTTGTCAGTTTGATTTTGTATACAGCAAGGTAGAGTTGTGTTGAAAATTATCCTAAAATCAATATTTCGATAACGTCCGTGTTTTAATAAATACATGTAGAAGCGAATAGAAGATTGTGGTGAGTATTGATTTATTTGAAACTGTAATATCATTCGTTTTAACTTTACTGGTATAATAAACGTGATATTTTTAAAACGAGACGCGAAGCAGTGGAATTAATATATTTGTGCAGACGGTCAATCAAAATACGTTAAAATACCTATATCAATGTTGTTGATTATTAGTTAATAAATTTTTTTCCTTGTTTTGTGTTATATGTATGTTTTAACCGCATAAATTGGCATACAAACATTTGGATTTATAGACTCGCGAAACGGCGAAATAGGTTTTTTTTTCCTTTTTAATAGGCATGCGATTATTCACTTAGCTAGTAATGTGTTGTTGTACCTGTTCTAACCGCAAAAACGAAGAAATAAGTGTTTCCTTTCTTAGATTCTAACCAAACTATGCTTTTGGATCCCCGGTGAAAAAAGAGGGGTGTTATAAGCTTAACGTGTTTCCAAAGACTACTATATTCTCTGTGTGTATCTGTCTGTGGCATCGCAGCTCCTAAACGAATCAATCCATTTTAGATTTAGTTTTTTTTAAATTAAAAGTTGTTTTGATTGAGTGTGTTCTTAGCTTTGATTCAAAAAAATGTGTAGGTACAGCCGTTTGAAGAACGTTAGCTCTTTTTAAAAACAAATTCGTGTTTATTATATCGTGTTTTCGACTGTGTTGATTGCATCCTGTTCTAGTGGTGGTAGGGTCGTCGTAGGGTCGTGAGTTCGTATCTCAGGTTGGGCCGACAATGTGTCAGGTATTTCGTCGTAGGTAGCATACCGGTGCCAAAGAAACCTGGGCCATTAAAAAGCGAAGGAAACAGTTTCATGAGGAACGCACGGAACGGGGGCAAAAGGCTATAGCCGGCTGTGGCTGAAGCGATTATGATATAAAATAATTAAATCATCATCATCTGCCTGCCAATTCTCAACTATGTTGGGGTCGGCTTCCAGTATAACCGGCTAGAAAGGGGATGACTACTAAGACTTATCATCTGCCTGTCTTTTCCCAACTATGTCGGGGTCGGCTTCCAGTCTAACCGGATGCAGCTGAATACCAGTATTTTACATGGAGCGACTACCTACCTGACCTCCACAACCCAGTTAGTACTGGGTAATACGATACCCCTCGGTAAGACTGGTTGTCAGACTTTTCGGGCCACTGGCTACCTAACGACTGTCAAAGATCTACAAATAACACCAGGGACCAACGGCTTAACGTGCTTTCCGAGGCACGGAGGAAACTCGGTATGTAATAGGTGGTCACCCATCCACAGACCAACCTAGGCAAGCACGGCTTAATCTAAAGATCGACCCGAGCGGCTGTTATTATTTAGCCAAAATAATTAAAACATCGAATGGGTCTGGAGTCTCGCCTGCTTCCAAATGCGCTTATTTTTTGCTCTTCAGTCGGGTTTTTTAGTCGTAAATGAATGATTCATTTAAAGTTTTAAAGTCTCGCGTACTTATAGAACAGTAATTAAAATACTCTTTAATTGTTACAAATTACTTGTAAATACTACTCACCATATCTAGCTTAGCATGTAATTACATTTGAATGTTAGAACAATCAGCGGAATCAGCTTATAACGTTCCCACGGCTGGGAGCCTGGGACACAGGCCTCCTCTCTATGAGAGGGAGTGGGCTGTACCACCGCCCGGGCCCAGTGCGGGTTGGTAGATGTCACATGTCTTCGAATGTTTGGTTCTAGGACATGCCGGTTTCCTCACAAAGATTTTCTTTGCTCTTTTTAGGGTTTCGTAGGGCTAAAAACGGAACCTTTATAGTTTCATGTCCGTCTGTATGTCACAGTCACTTTATTCCGAAACTATTAGGACTACACAGTTGAAACTTGGTAGGTCGATGTACTCTGTGAACCGCTTTGGGATTTTTATATAAAAATTAAAAGATTATTATGGAACAGAAACAAAAAAAAATCATCAAACCTATACGTGCGGGTGTGTCTGTAGATAGGTCTTTAAAAATGACATTGAGGTTCCTAAAACCATTTTTTCTCAAAGTCAATCATTTGAAAGATAGACACTTCCAAAGTGGTAAAATGTGTCCCCCCCTCTAATTTATAAAGTAAGAGGAGGAAAATTCTGAAAAAATTTAGGATTGTAGAATGGAAAAAAACTTTCAACGAAAATTGGTTTGAATAAGATTTGATGTTTAGTTTTTGAGATATGGGACTTTTTCATCAAACTGCAGCAGTAACTTTGTTTTTCATTGACATACTATGAAAAACAAATTTAATTTTGCTGTTGAATGTAATACAATATAAAATATGAATGAGCCTTCAAAATATTTTTCTGATATTGTTTGGTGCTACGGAACCTTGTGTGCGTGTGAGTACGACTCGCACGTGGCCGGTTTTTGAGCAATGGTGATGTTAATTGCACGAACTAAATCTTGCCTTTGTTCGAACCCGCGACCTGCAACTCGTATCGGGACCGTTACCACTGACCCACAACTGCTCTCAATAGTAAAATAACATCACGCCGATTTTCTATGAACGATTGGGCAGAGATTTACCTAATATCACCATAATCTGTCCTTTTCCCAACTATGTTGGCGTCGGCTTCCAGTCTAACCAGATGCAACTGAATACCAGTATGTTATATGTAGCGACTGTCTATCTGACCTCCACAACCCAGTTAGTACTGGTTAATACGCGGTAAGACTGGTTGTCCGACTTTCAGAGGTATACCACATAGTACACCCACATTTCTTTAAGTCCCATGTAATAGGGGGCGAGCCTATTGCCACCAAATGGGTGCTACTGAGAAAATTCCTAATAAAAAAAACCAATATCACTTTGCTCGACCCGTGAATCAAACCTAGGAAGTCACTCGTAATCACGCTATCGAACACTAAACCGACTACATTTTCCACAATATTCCGTGTCAATCATGTTTTTTCATGTAAAACTATACACGATATATAATAAATATGTATACAGGGTGTTTTTTTAAACGTGAGCAATACTTTAGGGGCGTGTAGTACTCATGAAAATAAGCAATTTTTACTACGGGACCGACCATGAAAGTGCGAAAAAAATATCAGTTGCTCCACACATTATTGGTCGCGTAACTAGAAAAAAAGTAGGCAGCAGCAGATTTATTAAATCATATTTCATAGTTAGCTCCATAGTAAGAGTTGCTCATACAGGGTGTAAACAGATCCTTCACGAAGCCGTCAACCAAGCATTCTGTACATCAAACTAAGTAACTTTACGTAAAAAATATTTCTGGGAAACGACTTTCTTTTTTGGGGTGAAAAATCACCTTTTACTGTAGGACTCGATGGAACGCATTCAAAGCATTGTGCTGATGGATGGATTGAATAGTACGGGGGTCGTGGAGGTGTGTAAAGTAAAAATCTTACATTAAAAACATGTCTTTAAAAAAAAAAAACTTGTGAAAAAGTTAGAACTTTGATCCCCCAATATCTCCGTAACTAGAAGGTTCCCAGGTATGGTCTAGAACAAAAAAAATATCGCGAAGACGAGGAGAACAAGTGCCTTTCGGCTATGTTAAGGGTCTATTTACACCCTTGATTTATGAGTACCTACTTCACTCCCTTAAAGTATTGCCCACGTTTAACCAAACACCCTGTATATGTAGGACTGAATCAGTAGAGTAATGTCATGGGAAACCATAAATAAAAACACCCATGATTCTAGATCGAATGGTGGCTAGGCACGCTATGGTATGGTGTTCCTTATTAAAAAAAAACCCAACTAATATTATAAATGCGAAAGTAAGTTTGTTTGTTTGTTACCTTTTCACGCCTAAACCACTGAACCGATCATCCTGAAATTTTGCATATACGTTGTCAGGTGTACAGAAACGGACATAGGGTACCTTTTATCCCGAATAAAAGTACTGTTCCCGAGGAAAACAACAATAACGTTCTTACGATAATAGATGGCGCCACGTGTCTTTCGAATCATGATTGAATTATAAGATTAAGAAACTTTTATTTGTAAACATAGGTGTGTGAGATGTTGCTATATACAAGTCAGATTCTCTCATGTTTTGCCGTGAAGCGTACAAATATGAACGAAATGTATTGGTTTAAAAACAATTGCATGTCGTCATTATCTTTGATGTTGTTATGTTAGTATAGAAACATTAGTAGTGTGTTAAGATTTTAATTGTCAAAGTCTAAATTAAAGCGAGCGAAGCAGCGGGCAAAAACTAGTAAATAATAAGTAGGGTTTTACCGCGTGCTATCGTACAAAGCAACTGTGTTGTGGAGGTCAGATAGGCAGCCGCTCCATGTAACATACTGGTATTCAGCTGCATCCGGTTAGACTGGAAACCGACCCCAACGTAGTTGTGAAGAGGCAGGCAGATGACGTTAATAGGCGGTCTTGTTTTAAAACAAAACTTCCTGACTTTTGTTTTAGTTGTCTCGCTTCACTAGTTACTAATGAGAGCTCGTGGATATCTGGCGTAAAGGGTCGATAAACAAGGTGAAGCAACGCTTACCGAGTTTATCAGTGGATGGGTGACCACCCGTTACATACCTTTTTTCCACCGTGCCTCGGAAAGCACGTTAAGCCGTTGGTCCCGGCTGTCATTTGTAGATCTTTGACAGTCGTTACAGGTAGTCAGTGGCCCGAAAGTCTGACAACCAGTCTTACCAAGGGGTATCGTATAACCAAGTATTAACTGGGCTGTGGAGTTCAGATAGGCAGTCGCTCCATGTAACATACTGGTATTTAGGTGCATCCGGTTAGTCTGGAAGCCGACCCCGACATAGTTGGGAAAAGACAGGCAGATGATAAGTCTTAGTAGTCATCCCCTTTCTAGCCAAACCAACCTGTAACACATTCCTTCTATCATTGCTTTGGTCTTACTTTAAATCCCAGTCAACCCCAAAAAGATGTAAACACGAACTAGGAACCATTTCATTGTCTACAACCATTATTTCATAATTGTGTCTACAATGTAAAGCTACAAAACATAGTAAACAATTCATGACACCAAAACCTCCTTCCTATACAGGCCGGATATATCAACACTCTATCATCCATGTCCAAAACAAGGTAATCTACTTAAATCTCACAAAAATGGAAACAACAATCGTTCAAAACGAGGTATACAAATTTAAAAGGCTGTAAGAAATAAGTATTGAATTGAAGATGCGGTAGACTGTCTATTTACTCTTCTGAGTCAGACTGACATAATTTGTTAATAGTCATCACAACGATCATATCTTAAGGTAGTCACTCACTGCATAGGAGCATTACCGTGTTATAGTTTCAGATGCGACGCGAGCGAGCGTTACATCAGTGAACTTGTATTGCTAATATTATTACCAACAGCAATGTGTGCGGAAAACCGCACATTACAACTGACAATGTCACGCATCAATGTTACGCATACGAACGTTTACAGTTCGAGCGAATGCTCTTTGATCAGTCAATCGAGCTGGTGCGGTATTGTAACGCAATGTTCGAATGTTAACTTCTCTCATTGTTCATAACACGCAAATGCTGCCGGTGTGTGACCACCTTTAAAGAGCTAAGCATCATTCGATAAATTGTATATATTTCAAATTCAACAAAAAACAAATGACACGTCACTGACATCATGCATGAAATGAAAAGGACAGAAAGAAAGTGCTTGTTCTTCTATCAAATGAAGTTCGAGACATGTAAATAGTTGCAAGCCGTATGACGTTGTCAGTCAGTGTACCTTGTTATGGCCATAAGGTGTTGGTATTATTCTTCTTCTTAGCGTGTCGATGGCAAATTTTTAGTTAAATATGTTTGGCCCAAAATTCAGCTATGCGAACTCCGCTCGCTGTAGCAGTCATAAGATCGTCAAGTGCGCAGGTGTTAGGGCATGCAGCGCAAGATGGAAGATCTGTGGAGACACGCCGCATACACATTTGAGATCTGAGCCGTCCATGAACCTCCATCTGAAGAGATTATCTTTGCTACGGCCGACTTGGGTTCGGAGTCTATTCAGAGATTTCCAAGTCGGCCACGGCAAATCATGCCCAGGTGGAAGGCTTTCAGACGGCTCGTTGAAGCCATCAGGGGGCTTAAACAGGGGGGGGGGGGGTATTATTATGTATCCGGCATATATAGGAGATTTTGGTGAAATGAATTGTTTACTATGTTTAGTAGCTTCACATTGTAGACACAATTATGGAATAATGGTTGTAGACGATGAAATGGTTCCGAGTCCGTGTTTACATCTTTTTGGGGCTGTACACACACCCTGGTTAATTTTACATGGGATTTAAACATAACTGGCGAAATGCGGGTACACCTCTCTCTGTTTACCTTTCGGAGATTACAGGCGTGATGTTAAACAGTTAACTTTAAACCCCAGTTAACTTATAATCCACAAAACCCGGTTAGTAAGTTAACTAAAACAGTTTGACTACGTACCAAGCTACCAGGATATCAAACGTTCTTAAGAGGTGTGCGCCACAGTTACGCGACATACATTTTTTTCTTTCCATTCCTGTTTAGATCGCTAGCGTGGATTGTGTGTGACACTTAGCGGTTATTTCCTTGTTATAAACATCATTTAATGTTACTTGCAAACCTAAGGGGTAAATAAATCACCAATCTTTATAAAAAATTAAAAATCTCGACTGAAAATCTAACAACACGAAAACGCATTTGGAAGCAGGCGGGGCGGGGGGGACCCATTCCATGTTTTAAATGGTTGCTTATCCGACTCAAGAGGTCCTTCAGCTCTCGCTGTATGCTCTTATTATTATGAACGATCCAGTAGCGAAGGGTCAAAATTAAGCCCGAGTACAAGTGCTTACTGTGAACCCAACACTTTAAAATATTTTTTTAGGTAATCGAAAGGGCATGGATCGTTCCAGTTGCGAAGGATCCATACAACTCGATTCCTATCGGCTTCCCTTTCAAAAATGGCACAGTCAGTATTCTATAGACAAATAACATAATCACATTAGAGATATGTACTCCGGCTTACCTCTTAAAAAAATTGACCCTTCGCTACTGCGAGCTACCCCTTGGCATGAAAAAAACTGAAAGTAAAATGACTTTCGAAAGAACGGTTCGGAAATATCTAATATTTTAAGTCTAGACTAAATAGTTCACAATCTAGTCATAAAAGGATTACAAGGTTACATGTATTTCAGACTATTTGTATGTATTATAAGATATATTAGTTTATTTTAACTGTAATGTATGTGTATTTTTAGGTATGCACCTATTTTTTGATATCAATTTAAGTTATTTTTATTTTACTTATTTATTTTTTTGTACTCTATCACAATGCTGTCCTATTTGACCCAAAGGTTGACTGGTAGAGAATGCCTTGTGGCATTAAGTCCGCCTATGTACATGAAGTTTAAATAAATCTAAAATGACATATAATGAAATTGTAACAGGCCGATGTCTGTACATTGAAGAAATTGTAAATAAATAT
Organism: Noctua fimbriata; assembly: GCA_905163415.1. NCBI lineage: Eukaryota > Metazoa > Arthropoda > Insecta > Lepidoptera > Noctuidae > Noctua > Noctua fimbriata. The sequence continues at coordinate 1,404,434 of LR990950.1, read as the reverse complement.
ATGGGGGTGTTTAATAGAGCAACAGAAAAACAACAGTTTTTAGAATTTTTATCTGTCTGAATGTTTGTACGCGCATCACGCAAAAACTACTGCATGGATTTGAACACAGTTTTCACCGCTCTACTGCTAGATCCTTAACTTAAAATATAGGCTACATGTTCTTAAACAAGGTAGATTTGTAATAATCTTTTAATTACTTTTAAAATATTATATAACATTTATAATTTAAAATAACTAACTTAATAATAAACTTAAAAAATGGCGTCAAAAAACTCCTCAACGCTGTCAACTGGTAATGTACCCAAGAGACTGGCGGCGTTGCCATGTTGTATGGCAACGCTAAGTCTTTGGCCAAGGTAAAAGCCAGCCCTTGGGTCACGGGAAGTGTCAACTAAGCGTTTTGAAATGTCCTTGAAAACGCTATGAGCACTCGGACGCCACGGTCCTAGAGTTTCAACCCCAAACGGCTCGAAAATATAGTTACCAATAAGGTTACTATATTTACGCCGCTTGAGGTTCTCTGCAGCCGCAGCGGCAGTGCCAGCACAGCACGATGAGCTAGGAAGATGTGAGATGGCGCAAGAGTATCGACACATGTTGCGTCCCACACTAAAGGTCTACCCGTCTTAGATATACAAGGTGTAAACGAACCCTTCACGAAGCCGTCAACCAAGCATTCGGTACATCAAACTAAGTAACCATACGCAAAAATTATTGCGAGGAAACGACTTTTATTTTTGAGATGAAAAATCACGTTTTACTGTAAAACTCAATGTAACGCACTCAAAACATTGTGCTGATGGATGTATTGAATAGTACGGGATTCGTGGAGGTATTTAAAGTAAAGTTATAACATAAAAAAAAAAAAAAAACTGGAACTTTGATCCCCAATATCTCCGTAACTAGTAGGTTCCCAGGTATGGTCCAGAACAAAAAAGTAATCGCAATGATGGGGAGAACAAATCTATTTACACCCTTTAGTTTTGGAACCGATAAGTGGCGCTGTACGAAGCAAGGGTAGATCGATAGTAAATAATAAATTACATGGGACTTAGGTAAACATTACTATTGAAATGTGGGTGTACTATACAAAAGCTCGTGGCTAAATAATAACAACCGCTCGGGTCGATCTTTAGGTTAAGCCGTGCTTGCCTAGGCTGGTCTGTGGATGGCCGACCACCCATTACATACCGAGTTTCCTCCGTGCCTCGGAAAGCACGTTAAGCCGTTGGTCCCGGCTGTCATTTGCAGACCTTTGACAGTCGTTACAGGTAGTCAGTGACCCAAAAAGTCTGACAACCAGTCTTACCAAGGGGTATCGTATTACCCAGTACTAACTGGGTTGTGGAGGTCAGATAGGCAGTCGCTCCATGTAAAATACTGGTATTCAGTTGCGTCCAGTTAGACTGGAAGCCGACCCCAACATAGTTGGGAAAAGGCAGATGATGATGTGTACTATACAAAAGGTACATCTCAGCATTCGGAGATAACAGGCATGATATTACGTTATGTTCCATATCCATAGCAACACGATATTATTTACTATTAGTTCGATGTTGCAATACAGATTTAGGTCACAAAACACTCAAGTTAATCCCTTATCAGTTATCACTACTTATCAGTTATCTTGAACGTGTTTCACAAATGCAGTCAGGGTAAACAGTTTGGGTAATAGCCACTTGACTTTTTAACTGAGGTCGATAGTATTGTGTAACATTAACATATCATCACGCCTCGTCATCATTAGCATAATCAGCCTATAATGTTCCTACTGCTGGGACACAGGCCTCCTCTTTGATAGGGAATGGGCTATAATCCACCACGCGGGCCCAGTGCGGGTTGGTAGATGTCACATGTCGTCGAATGTTTGGTTCTACGACATGCCGGTTTCCTCACGATGTTTTCCTTCACCGTTTTGAGAGCAGTGGTGATGAAATAAATTACACAACGTAATGCGCCTGCCTGGGTTCTAAACCCACGACTTACTGTTCGTAAGTCGGGGCCGCCAGCACTGGCCACCAATGCTCTCAATGTATCATCATTCTCCTGCCCTTATCCCAATTCATTTGCGGTCGGCGCAGCAAGTCTTCTTCTTCCATACTTCTCTATTACTCGTCATCTCAGCAGTCACCTCCTTTCTTGCCATATCATCCTTCACACAGTCCATCCATCGTTTCTTTGGTCTTCCTCTACTCTTGTAACCATCCACATTCACACTCAACACTTAGACAGAAGTGTATGGCACTCTCATATTATGTCGCCAGCAGTAGCGAAGGGTCAATTTTTGTAAGAGGTAAGCCGGAGTACATATCTTTAATGTGATTATATTATTTGTCTATAGAATAATGACTGTGCCATTTTTCGAAGGGAAGCCGGTAGGAATCGAGTTGTATGGAAGCTTCGCTACTGGTCGCCAGTTGTTATAAGACCTGAATGTTATTATTGCATTGACTGCCTCATTGGTTTAGTGGTCGCAAGCACGACTGCTGAGCATGAGGTCTTGGGTTCGATTCCCGGGTTGGGCTAAGTGTTATTGGGTTTTTCAATCAGGGATTTCTCAGTAGCAGCCACAGAGTCTGGATTGGTGCCCGGTTGTTGACATAGGCTCGCCCCTTATTACATGGGACTTAGGCATAATAGTAGAAATGTGAATTTGTATCATGACACCCATCATGGGTATGCATAAAAAATAACAATCTTTAGAAGTCCGCCATATTGGATTAAGAATGACGTCACTTAGCTAACATACTAAACGTGGATGCAAAAGTTCAGTTCCATCAGTTGGGTATAATTGTTTTAAATATTCAGTTGCAAGATTTTACCTAAACAAACAATTATACAACATTAGTTTTAGTATATGCGAAACCTGATACACGTGTCTAGTATTTTTATGTAAAGAATCTATGTACAAAATTTCAAAACTGTATCATGAAAAATCACAAAGTTATAAGCTTGTTCTGTTACCTAGTTGTCCGCACGAAAACGTGGTCACCGCGTAGCGCGCGCCTCCAGCGTCGTCTTGAGCTCATTGATAATAATAATTTGGCAGTAGGTACCTAAATTATTGCGATAGGTACTTAAAGTCGCTCGGTCTCCAACTTTTAACTTTTAAATATTTTTGGAAAAAAATATAACATGGTTTAAAAATGATTGGAATCGATTCAGTTACTTATTCTGAACAAACTATATTCAGGTTTCGCATATATTAAAAATAATGTTGTATAAACATTGAAAGTTAAATAAGTAGTTAAGTAAAAACGTGAGCTGTCAAATCAATCACGACATCAACCAATCTTATGACTGTGTTTTTTAAAATATACAAACGTATTTGTTCATAGAAATTTCACAAATATAACAACACGAAACTACTGCGTCTCTCGAGTCGTGGCTAAATAATAACAGCCGCTCGGGTCGATCTTTAGGTTAATCGTGCTTGCCTAGGTTTTTCTGTGGATGGGTGACCACCCATTACCTACCGAGTTTTCTCCGTGCCTCGGAAAGTACGTTAAGCCGTTGGTCCCGGCTGTCATTTGTAGATCTTTGACAGTCGTTAGGTAGTCACTGGCCCAAAAAGTCTGACAACCAGTCTTACCAAAAGGTATCATATTACTCAGCACTAACTGGGTTGTGGAGGTCAGATAGGCGGTCGCTCCATGTAAAATACTGGTATTCAGCTGTATTTTTTACGTTACAAGGATGTTCAGAATAGACACTTCAAAAGATGCGAAATTGACCCCTTAGTGTGGGAAAAGCAGGCACAAAATCGGCTTGAGTGGAGACGTCGTGTGCATCGGCAGGTCAACGCCTTCGAAGAGAGAAGAAGGTCGCAGCTAGATTTAAAGCGTGATAACCTTAAAACTAGGCCACCTGCAGCTATACCCTACAATTTCGTCAATGGTGTTCTGACATGTCCGCTTTGTGCTCGGAGTTTTTCGGCCAAAGTTGTGTATGCTAGCCACTTGAGAGCACATGACAGAGCAGCACACCAAAGCTCTCGACAACCTCCCTAGAAAGCCATCGAATGCAGTCGCTGTGGCCGAAATCGGCTAGATGGCATCATCATCATCATTCAGCTGCATCCGTTTAGACTGGAAGCCGACCCCAACATAGTTAGGAAAAGGAAGATGATAAGATCGCGACTGCCGCCTTTTGTTTTCACAACAATTTACCTACTTTAAAAGGAAACGAAATATTTTAAAGATAAGAAAACCATTTTAAAACTACAAATTGTTATCTTTTAAACACAATCGTTGACAATATTGTAAAAGTCGTTGAAAGACTAATTAACCTAACATATTTATTTTGTTACAAATTCTAAGAATTTTTAAGATAAAACTAACTACTGTTTAACTAATGTTTTAAATACTTATTACCTGATTAGGTAAACCACTACATAGTATAAAACAAAGTCGCTTCCCTCTGTCTGTCTGTCCCTATGTATGCTTAGATCTTTAAAACAACGCAACGGATTTTGATGCGGCCTTTTTTTAATAGATATAGTGATTCAAGAGGAAGTTTTATATGTATGCAGTGTGTTAATAGACCCTTCACATAGCCGTAAACCAAGCATTCTGTACATCAAAGTTAGTAACTTTACGCAAAAATAATTGCTGGGAAACAACTTTTTTTTTGGGGTGAAAAATCACATTTTACGGTAGGACTCGATGCAAAGCACTCAAAAATTGAGCTGATGGATCGGTTGAATAGTACGGGGGTCGTGGAGGTGTGTTTATGCATCACACAAAATTACAAAAAAAAAAAAAAATAACAAAACACAAATAAAACAAATAAATACAACAAGACGGAAAAAAAAAGAAAAAAATTAACAGCTTGCGCTTGCATTACGCCTGTATGCTTTGGGTATAATACCATCAAATTTCGCCGACTATGTTAAAGTTCCATTTTATTGTGTATAAGCCTGTTACTACGGCATGTATTATTAACAATGTAATACTAATGCAAAAATTGTGTAGGATATTACAACCACAAATAGAAAAATAAAAAAAAACTTTTACGGTTTTTTTGAAGCTGGTTTTATTTTTTGCAAAAAAGTTTTTTTTATGCAAGATCTTAAGTTGACGGACGTATTGTTATTGTGAGTGTACATAAGATTTTTTGAATCACAACGCTAGTTTCAAATATAAAATGTGTGTATGTTATTATACATTCTTATTAAGATAAGTAGGTATGACCGTGTCAATGATCTATCAAAAATTCATTGACCGCTTGATTGTGACGTATTTTTTATCAGATACTTGAACGAGTTGTTTATAAAGCCTTTTTGGGGTAAATAAAACCGGCTAACTGCGAGGCAAAAATTAAAACACAACCCTTATTTGCTGTCGAATAATAGTAAGTAAAATTTTATTTCTTTAAATACATTGAATGCAAGATAACAATAAGATAAAAAAAGTTCTAACATGTTCAGCCGCATATCGTGGAGTACAAATTGGTAGGAAGAGATGGTGCATAAACCGTGATAACATTCATCAAAAATAACATTATACAACATTAGTTTTAGTTTATGCGAAACCTGAAACACGTGTCTAGTATTTTTATGTAAAGAATCTATGTACAAAATTTCAAAAGTGTATCATTAAAAATCACAAAGTTATAAGCTTGTTGTTACCTAGTTGTCCACTTAAAAACGTGGTCACCACGCAGCGCGCGCCTCCAGCGTCATCTTGAGCTCATTGATAATAATAATTGGCTTATGTTTAACTTACCACCAGATATAGTAACATATAACAGACAAAAATAGTAAATGATCACCAAAATTAAACCCGCATCTTAATGTAAAATTATAACCAAAGTTTTAATATCTCGCTATCCTGTTTAGGCAAAATGACTCCAAATAAATCATTGTTAACCCAAAAGTAGTAAATGATCACCAAAATTAAACCAGCATATTAATGTAAAATTGTAACCAAAGTTTTTACATCTTGCTATCCGATTTAAGTAAATTGACTCCAAAAAAATCATTTCTAACCCAAAAATAGTTATTGAAAACCGAATTATTAGCCACATTTCAATTTAAAATGACATGCAAAAAAATAACATCTTGTTATCCGATTAAAGTAAATTACCCTCAGCAAAGAAAATATTTTGCCAAACATAGTAAATAAGTTCCTAACCTTATGTCCCAAATTGATTAACCACTACCAAAAAAAATAATAATATGTGCGTTTCGTTTACTCAACCGAATGCTATGCCTAAAATAAAAAATAAAACTCTTACAATTTGAATAATCCTTTTTTTTATTATTTTAAAAAATCATAAAAAAGTTAGTCCTCTTAAAACTAATAATAAACAGTTTAAACATCTTAAAACTAAACTAATAATAAACATTAAAAAATCTTAAGAAGAATCAGTCTTCTGTTGATTTACTGCACAATTAATGCTTTCTTAGCTTTGGCTGGTCGTCCTCTTTTGCGCTTCATGCCAATCGGAATAGCTCTGGTCTCTGAAGGTGGCTGAACGTGCTTATGCCGAATACTTTATTTGGTAATAAGCCTACATTTTATGGCAATGACAGTGGTTTATTTAGGTAGAAATAGTGCATTAATTTGCTCGCTAAGATTTGGTGATCATTTACTACATTTGGTGTTCGAATACAATTTGAAGTGCAGTCGTGACTAAAATAACTAGTACTATTGTAATTTTAGACTTTATTTTTCTGGTGTCAAGTATCTATTTTTGGTAAAAGAACTAAGGGTATCAAAGCATTTTATGGTGGTCATTATATTTAACCCCATAATAATTTGGCTGTAGGTACCTAAATGATTGCCATAGGTACTTAGTGTCGCTCGCTCGGTGTCTAACTTGTAACCTTTTAAAAATATTTTTGGGACAAAATATAACACGGTTTAAAATTATTGGAAACGATTCAGTTACTTATTCTGAACAAACTATATTCAGGTTTCGCATATACCTACTAAAAATAATGTTGTATACTTTCATATGCATTCAGTAAAAAGCTGTTATTTTTATACTACAGACACTTCAATTTTATTTATATCCATTATTTTAATGTGAAAGTTTTTGAGGATGGATAGATGTTTGTTACTCTTTCACGCAAAAACTACTAAACGGATTTGTATGAAATTTGGCACACAGATAGTTTATAACCTGGATTAATACATAGGATACTTTTTATCCCGGTTGTACGCTCCCGTGGGACAATTACCGAACGCAAAGCTGAGGTCATAAGCAAGTTGTAGATAAATCCTTTGAATTCTTCTTAATCGGGTCGAGCCATCCTAACTTTAATATTATAAATGCGAAAGTAAGTTTGTTTGTTTGTTACCTTTTCACGCCTAAACCACTGAACGGTACATCCTGAAATTTTGCATATACGTTGTCAGGTGTACAGAAACGGATATAGAGTACCTTTCATCCCGAAAAAATGTTTTGTTTCAGAGGAAACTAACAATACCGTTCTTATGATAATAGATGGCGCCACGTGTCTTTTTTTTCAATATTGAATTATAAAGGGTGTAAATAGCTTAACGAAGCCGAAAGGCACTCCCCGTCATTGCGATCAATTTACATACCTGGGACCCTTCTAGTTACGGAGATATTGGGGGTCAAAGTTGCAACATTTTCACAAGTGTTTTTTTTAAATACATGTTTTTAATGTAAGATTTTACTTTAAGCACCTCCACGACCCCCGTACTATTCAATCCATTCATCACCACAATGTTTTGAATGCATAACATTGAGTCCTACCGTAAAACGTGATTTTTCACCCAAATAAAAAACGTTTTTCAGCAATACTTTTTGCGTAAAGTTACTTAGTTTGATGTACAGAATGCTTGGTTGACGGCTTCGTGAACGGTCCGTTTACACCCTGTATTATTACAAGCCGAATTGATTGTCAAATTCTAAATTAACGCGAGCGAAGCTAGTAAAAATAATAGTGCCATGATTGGTCTCAGGTCATTACGTTTCGAGTGTAAGAATGCTAGCTTTCTTTTAATTGTATCCTACGTATAGATACGACATGGTGTAGAATTACAGTCATGTCTCAATGATTCTTGTGACCTAGTGATATGTTACTGATTGGGTTGCAGTGGCGAAGGGTCCATACAACCCGATTCCTACCGGCTTCCCTGTGAAAAATGGCAGTCAGTATTCTATACAGTAAAGATATGTACTCCGGCTGACCTCTTACAAAAATTGACCCTTCGCTACTGCTACATTGTATGAGTCTATGTTATGATAATATAACGCATTAACTTATTAAATGGACAGACATTATTACTTAGACAGGAAACGGGATATACGGGATAGCTTGAAATCCAGTGGTCCAGCTGTGTAAAAAGCGAAAAAGTGCGGAAAAAAGTTCGCGAGCGGACACAGTGAGTTTCGTGTGTCGGGAACAGAATCGAGTTGCGAGTGACAGTGGTAGCGGTACTGAGTGCAAAAAACGAACAAGAAAGAGGGTAGACCGATTTGTCTGCTCATTAACACCCACCCGCAATAACTTCAAGTTTAACCGTGATCATGGTGCTTGTAACAGCGCCGAAATATCGGGAACTCGACAAAAACAGTAAACATGGTTCCCGTTTCCTGTCTAAGTAATAATGTTAGTGACCATGATAGTTTAAAATCTTATATGGACAGACATCTTTTTTTTTTTAAAAGACATTCTGAAGAGATCTCTGTCAAAAAAAATCACTTGAAAGTTTGTATGAAATGCCGTAAGACGTTAACGCTCTAAAACCGAAATAGATAGACACTTGACATTTTTATAGCTGTGTATTGTTAAGGCCGTTAAAACAAAAAAAAAATGATTTTATTCCGGCTTTGCTACCGGAACCTTTTGCGTGTGACTCAGACTCCCCGTTTTTTTTATAGAACTAGATTCACCTGATTCTTTTATTTTTATAGAGTATTCTATAAAAAACCTGACAAGTGCGAGTTCGACTCGCGTGGAGAGGGTTGCGTACGTTAATTATCAAAATTCCGTAAGTAGTGTCAAATCTGACACAAATAAGTTACCATAGATTTCTTAAGGTTTTCAAAGAAATACTTTTTGTTTTTTTTTTTCATTTGTCGTTTTATTTATTATTTATTTATTTAATTACAACGGATGTGTATACAACCTTGTCAAATTTAGTGTATGCACCTAGATTATAAGTGAATGATGTGGTCTCCTATAATTGGAAGCGCACGCTTGTACTTGTCCCTGTTTAATGAATACTTGCATGTAATTGTGTAGTTTCTGTTGGAGATCCAATAGATAAATAAATAAACCAATTACAGTAACTAAAATATAAGGTCGTAACTATTCATACACGAAATATTTTCAGGGAATCATCTAACGGCTATAACGAAGCCATTTCAAGGGATTATTTATTTTTATCTGAGTATATTTTTATAAAAAATAAATAATTTTAAATTACCCACAAAATAAATACTAGCTCCTTATTTTTGAACATCCATTACGCTAGTTTAATACGTCGTATTTACCTACTGTCATTGTTAGAATATGGGAGGTAAGGGTTTTTATGCAAAAAAAATCTTAAAAATTTTTAGAATTATAATAATTTCGTAAAAAAAAAAACACTAAAGTTATAACGAGGTATTTCGGGTGATCACTATGGGCGATTGGTAGCCCCTGCCAGGAGATATTTAGTTTACGACCCGCTTGTCTATTTCGTAGGTAGAAACTCACGATTGAATTTTTGAGGGGTTTGGTTTCAGACCTGCGCACTTGACGATCTTATGACTGCTACAGCGAGCGGAGTTCGCATAGCTGAATTTTGGTCCAAACATATTTAATTAAAAAATTGCCATCGACACGCTAAGAAGAAGTAACTAAAATTACTTTACATTAATTAAATTATTATTTAGACTAGAAACGGGATATTTACCATGTTTACTGTTTTCTTTGAGTTCCCGATATGTCGGCGCTGTTGCAAGCACCATGATGACGGATAAACTGAAGTTATTGCGGGTGGGTGTTTATGAGCAGACAAATCGGTCTACCCTCTTTCTTTTTATTTAAATTGTTATCGTTTTGAGGTGCGGAACCCTAAAAACGAAAACAATTTTGCTCGACTCGGGGATTATTGAACACAGGAACAGGACGCTACGCTGAACAGTAGCGCTAGACCATCGAGCGGTGGCAGTTGTATCGTCTATAAATAGTCATATCCGGTCGTCTGCTTATATAATAAACTGGACACGTGACATTGTAAAGATAACTAGACAATGGACGAAACAGGATAACGACCGGAAATGCAGGCGTCTAGAGATCTATTATTAACTATTGTTAGTATACAGGGTGTAAACAGACCCTTCACATAGCCGTCAACCAAGCATTCTGTACATCAAACTAAGTAACCCTACGCAAAAATTATTGCTGGGAAACGACTTTTTTTTTTATTGCTGGGAAACGACTTTTTTTTTTTGTCGAAACAAAGACAACAATGACATGTAGCTACAGTCCCAGTCACAAGGTATAAAAACTGTGAAAGTACTGTAGTTGCCCATTCCCTAAGGTAGATCTCTATGGAGAAGAACGGGCAAGAAACTCCATGGACACTCTTTTAAATCAGAATACTTTTACAATAACTTGGTTACATCATTTATGTTGAGTTGGTACATTATGTGAGAACGATGTAGCAAGATGTGTACGTTAAAAGTGTCCATAGTAAAAATAATTCATAAATAAAAAAATAATTCAAATAAGCCAACCAAGACATAGATGTTACTACTCCATCACTGAATATACTACTGATAAACAGAGGTATGACGATACCGTCTTGCCAATTAAACACTTATGATTTTATTTTATGACTGTGTTTATTTATTTAAAATTGTAATGACATGTTTACCTAACTGACGTATTTTAAATTGAATTACTATTTTTCTTAATCTATTGACATGCCACCTTAATTGTAAACTAAATAACTGCAAATAACTCATCTTCACACACACGCACGCACACACATACGAACATACACACACGAACATACACACTCTCACTCACAATCTTACACGACATTATTAAACATCGGAATTCTAAATATTTTTTTTTATTGTAATACCATTTTGTTTTTTTGTAAAAAGCTATTCATCATTTACCTGCTTACTTTGTCAAGTATCACAACAACAAATTATGTGTTTTAATTTTAAGTAAACGCAACTTCGATACAGATAACCCAAGATACAGGCGCAGCCTAGTTTGGGGACCTCTGATTTCTAAATATATTAAAACTGGCGACCCGCCCCGGTTTCGCTCGGGTGCAATATATATAAAAACCTTCCTCTTGATTCACTCTATCTATTACTGAAAACCGCATCAAAATCCGTTGCGTAGTTTTCAAGATCTAAGCATACAGACAAACAGCGGGAAGCGACTTTGTTTTATACTATGCAGTGATTGTAATGACATGTTTTCCTAACTGACATATTGTATTTTAAATTGAATTATTACTTTCTTTATCTATTGACATGCCACCTTAATTGTAACTGCTTGTTTATGTTAATTTTGTCCGCCATTTTGTACGCCATAAATTGGCAAAACATAGCGCACATATTTTAGATAATATACTATCTGTATCCATACCAATTTTTGACAAAATAAATTATTGATTGGTATAATTTACCATACATAACACGGACTTTTTTTTAAAATGTTGCTGTATGCTGAGATAGGTACCTTTTGCCCTCGTACAGGACCAATTTAATTTGTTTTATCTTTTTGTTATGATTACTTTTTTATATAATTTTTGTATTATTGTAATCTCATCCATTTTTTTTTTGTTTTGTCCTGTGTGCGTCTAATAAACACTTTTTCTTTCTTTTACATCAATCTTAATCACATAATACAATAAGGTTTCTTCAATTGTTTCAGTCTACAATGCAGGTCTTACTGCTCCTCCTGTGCGCAGTCGGCGGCGTGTATCTGGTACCGCTGCAGGACACTGTCACTCCTGCAGGAGGGGAGCGCTGTGGATATGAGGTCAGTATGTTCAACATCACATGACAACATGACATCATGTATGACACTAGATTTTAAACTATCACAAACAGAAACAAACGCACTTTATAACAAATCAGTAAACATGGTAAATATCCCGTTTCTAGTGTTAATGATAAAAAGTGTACTAGCGACATCTATGACGCAAATGAAGAACTAACAGATAATTATAATTTTTGTCACTTTATTTCTACACTAGCAATTTGGCCTCGACTTCGTCCGCAAAAATTGTGATATCTCGGCTAATATGTATGATATTAATATAATTTATAGCCTATAGCATACACGAATAATGTAGCTTTGTGCCAGTGAGAGATTTTTTAAATTGGATTATTAGTTTCGGAGATTACCCCCTACATACAAACTTACAAACACATTTTACTTCTTTATAATATTATTATACAGAGTATAAACAGACCCTACACGAAGCCGTCAACCAAGCATTCTGTACATCAAATTAATTAACTTTATGCAAAAATGCACTCAAAGCATTGTACTAATGGACCGATTGATAGTACGGGGGTCATGGAGGTGTTTAAAGTAAAAATATTACATTAAAAATCTTATATAAAAAAAAAAAACTTATGAAAAAGTTGTAACTTTGACCCCCAATATCTCCGTAACTAGAAGGTTCCCAGGTATGGTCTAGAACAAAAAAATTATCGCAATGACAGGGAGAACAAGTGCCTTTCGGCTTCGTTAAGGGTCTATTTACACCCTTTAGATAAATATTTAAAATAAAATTCTATTTTATTCTATTTCTATTTTCAATATCAGTCAAATAATAGTTTGCAAACAAATAACTTTGTTACATTACCAACTTTGGCATATAAATACGGTATTATCATAAGAGTGTAAAGTTCAAGAAGTTATCGTTGACAATATACATTAATAAAGCTTGTAAATAACACATTATACTAGTAACAAATGGGTTCAAACATAGCATAACATTACGCCGGTTTTGTCAAGGGGTGAGCACTGGTTTAAAAGAACACCCAAAATTGGGCAGTCAGGGGCCAAGTATCCTGCCGGGGCTGCGGGACTGTTCGAAAGAGATACCGCGGCCCTGGAACACAAAGGGCAAAGAAGGAACATGGATAGGTTTTAGTCAATACACGTCTGACACTCCCTTCCGCTCCGCCCAGAGCGCATGAAAAAAACCATACCATACCAAGACAGTCGATTCCCTTTCAACTTTTCTGTAACTGGCGCCATTTTCAAACTTCCTCTAATATACTCATTCCTTATTTTATCCATTCTTGTCATACCACACATCCACCTCAACATTCTCATCTCCGCTATTCTTTAAAGCCATGTTTTCTTTCACCGATGTTAGAAATGCTTAAGATAAACTTACATAATGAATTGAAAAAGTCACATTGGTACTTACCCGGATTTGAAGCCACAACCTCATGCATGAGAGGCGAGGTCTTAACCAGACCTTAACTTAGAGGATCATCACGAGATATCTTCGCGGGGTGGGTTCCACGACTCTAATGATCTTCTGCATTTCCAGAGTTGCCACGCCACTTCCGCTGGCATGCTCAACGTGCACATCGTGCCTCACACACACGATGACGTCGGCTGGCTGAAGACCGTCGACCAGTACTATTATGGCAGTAAGTATACTTCACTTTTTCGTCCTAACATATTATAAATCATACCGTTTTTTTAAAATGCAGGCGCAGTTTTCTAAAATCCGTACCATCCCTCGGAAACTCGGTTGACACCTGACGCAAATTTTGGCAGAATACCTGCCCCCTCTCCTACTCGCTATCTACCACCTCGTAAGCATTTTCCAGCAGGGTCTAACCTTCATTGGTCCACCTGAAAGCTCTTGAGCCGTCTGCGGATCTAAGTGGGAATATGTAACTCCAATATCGTAAAGTACACCTCTGCCTAATCCTTCGGGGATTGTAGACGTGATTTTATGTTATGTCTTGGGCTCCAAAGTCCCCATTTGTGCTTGCAAAACAGTAAAACACGGAAAATATTTTATTCTTGCCGTTAAGATTTACCTGGATCTAAAAATTAAAACAAACTCTAATGATACGATTTTTCCAGGCCGCAACAACATCCAAAAGGCTGGTGTCCAGTACATCTTGGATTCTGTCATCAAAGAACTCTGGGAAGATCCGAAAAGACGGTAAGCCAATTTCAAACCTAATATTCATATTTCTTAGCGAGCTGGTGGCAGGAATGAACTGGACCATCAGAAGCCTAACCTTTCCCCAGTCATGTTAGGGTCAGCTTACATGGATGAGCTCGTGGCGAAATAACAACAGACTTTGGTTGGTCCGTGGATGGGTGACCACCCACTACATACCGAGTTTTCTCCGTGCCTCTGATAGCTCGTTGAGCCGTTTGGTCCCGGCTGTCATTTGTAGGTCTTTGACAGTCATTACAGGTAGTCAGTGGCCCGAAAGTCTGACAACCAGTCTTACCAAGGGGTATCGTATTACCTAGTACTAATTGGGTTGTGGAGGTCAGACAGGCCGTTGCTCCATGTAAAATGCTGCATCCGGTTAGAATGGAAGCCGCCCCGACATAGTTGGGAAAAAAGCTAGGCAGATGTGTGACAGTCTTTTGATGGCTTATACTAATAATGGTTCTACAATCTTCACAGATTCATCTATGTCGAAACAGCATTCTTTTGGAAGTGGTGGGTGCGGCAGCCCGATAACATCAAGCAAAAGGTGCACACACTAGTGCGGGAGGGACGCCTGCAGATGGTCGGCGGCGCGTGGAGCATGAACGACGAGGCTGCTGCTCACTACCAGAGTACTGTGGACCAGTTCACTTGGGGACACCAGTAAGGACACTCTATTTCTAGTTCTAGCTATATTTGGGTCTTGACTATGAAGAAGATGGTGCTTATAGGACTGTGCAACGTGGTATTATGGGGTCCTCAGTCATTTCGGAGGCAGTTCTAGGTGTTTCTAGAAAAATCTAGGAGATTTTGAGAGGATCTAGGCAGTTCCAAGAGTTTTTGAGGGGAACCCTAGTGATGCTCAAGAGTGAAAGACGGTTTGGAGACAACTCCAGCCGTTTCCAGGAGGGCCCAAATGATTTTGATAGGACTCAGTTAGTTAGAAGACTGTTCCTGTTGGTTTTGAGTGGTTCGACGTAACTTGAAGATATTTCCAGGCGTTTCTTGAAGGTTCTTGTAGTTTTTGAGAGAAGCAAGGTAGTTTTATGCTCTTAGCTGTTGATTTTGGTGGTTTTTAGACAGTCCCACCCGGTTTTTGGAATGTTCCATGTGTGTTTAAGATGGTATCAGTGGAAAAACGTTATGAGGATCTGTAGTACCTAGTTATGTAGTTCTAGTAGCGTACCCCTTAGTGTGACATCCATCAGCAGTGCGTGTACACACTAGTGCGGGAGGGACGCCTGCAGATGGTGGGTGGTGCGTGGATGAGGCTGCTGCCTGCTGCTTACTACCAGAGCACAGTGCACCAGTTCACATCTGGACACCAGTAAGGAATTTCTTAGTTCTTAGGACGAAGTTGGTGATTATAGGGCTGTTTCTGTTGTTTTGATATTGAGGTGTTCTAAGTATTTGTGTAGCAGTTAGATATTGTACCTTTCTGCAAGTGAAACAATTTTTAGAATTGGATCATTAGTTCCAGAGATAACCTCCTACATACAAACTTACAAACAAATTTTATCTCTTTACAATATTAGTATAGACAAATGGTTATTCGGCGTATCTTGTGCCATTTTTTCTTAATTGGTCGTTCGGTTACTACGTGCTTACATCCACATTGGACACACATCATTACCTTGATCCACACCTCGTTTACTAATTGCTTACAAAGCCAAACTAACACAATAGGCATATTGTGTGACTAATAGTTAGATTATCATTAACACTAGAAACGGAATATTTACCATGTTTACTGATTGATTTGAGTATCCGATATATCCCGGTTTATCCGTGATCATGGTGCTTGCAACAGCGCAAATGGTAAATATCCCGTTTCTAGTGTTAATGATAATGTTAGTGACCATGATAGATTAAAATCTTATAATAAATTAAAAAAAATAACGGTATAGCCGTCTAATTTTAAAGGTTTTTTTTCAAAATAATAATGTTTGTTTTCGTCTATAAATAAATAGGTCTACCGTGTTGGTAGCTCGTGGCTAAATAATAACAGCCGCTGGTCGATCTTTAGGTTAAGCCGTGCTTGCCTAGGTTGGTCTGTGGATGGGTGACCGCCCATTTAATACCGAGTTTCCTCCGTGCCTCGGAAAGCACGTTAAGCCGTTGTTCCCGGGTGTCATTTGTAGATCTTTGACAGTCGTTAGGTAGTCAGTGGCCCAAAAAGTCTGACAACCAGTCTTACCAAGGGGTATCGTATTACCCAGTACTAACTGGGTTGTGGAGGTCAGATAGGCAGTCGCTCCATGTAAAATACTGGTATTCAGCTGCATCCGGTTAGACTGGAAGCCGACCCTAACATAGTTGGGAAAAAGCTAGGTAGATGATGATGTTATCAATTTATTAGAAATAATGGTTTTATGGTTTTCCTACTCCTCCGCTATACTTTTCTGATTAATCTCGTTGCGGGATCCAAGACAGTTAAATTGTTTCTGACTTCGTCGAGCTACATTGTCTCGGCGCTGTTCTGGTGGTCGCCACTGTTGGTTCTGGCGCACTGGAGTTGCCGTGGGCAGGGAATAGAAGGGCGGGCTTGTCCCAAAAAAGCCTTCGGAGATTACAGACGTTATGTTATGTTATTATTATGTCATACTAACTTTAAGTTTAATTCTCTTCATAATTAAGTTTAAGTTTAATTCTGTTTGGCTTACCTTAACTTACCTAATATTATCGATACTGCTGTTGTGTTCTTTTTTTTATTTGTATTTTTAAGTATTTCTTTTTTTAATTAGATATTTAGGCGCATAATATAGTGCATTTGTAGTGCTCTTATTTAAGTAATGACTTAGTCTTAACTTTGTACCGTTTTACTATATTATAATGTAATAGTGTACTCATTGTTGAAGAGCCAAATAAAATAAAGAAAATACTCTTACAGAAAACTCAACGCCACATTTGGCCAATGCGGCCGCCCCCGCGTCGGCTGGCAGATAGACCCGTTCGGTCACTCGCGAGAGTTCGCCTCCCTGCTCGCCATGATGGGATATGATGGGCTGTTCCTGGGTAGGATCGACTACCAGGACAAGCGGGCGCGCTTCCTGCAGAGGAATATGGAGATGGTGTGGCGAGGAGATGATGTACTGGGTAAGTTACATAGCTTGGTTGTGTTTATCGATCCGTAGCGAAATTGAACCCTTATACCCTACCCTATTTTGACTATTAAACTTTTGAACGCCATAGTCACATTTACGTGACAAGCAAGCGTGTGCCCTGTACGCCAAATGACACAAATATGTGACAAAATGGTAGGTGAAATTGAGGCTTGGTGTGGAGGGCACGCACGTGCGTTTCTCCTCCGGCAGTCGAAAGGTTAAAGGTTAATGGAGAGGGCTCGGAGTTTCCTTGCGTGATCGAATCAGAAATGAAGACATCCGCAAGAGAACCAAGGTTACCGACGTAGCCCGAAGAATAGCCAAACTTAAGTGGCAGTGGGTAGGGCACATTGCTCGCAGAACGAATGGCCGATGGGGCCGAAACGTTCTGGAGTGCAAATTTGAACTTAAATCGACCACATAAAGTTGTTTTTTAATCGCGAGTTTCGCAAGTTTTGTCAATTTTCTAATTCAATTTCCGAAAAAACAGTGGGTGTCAAGCCGTGACATAGCGTGCGTTGCTGAGGGATGGGGCACAATTTTAAGGCTTTAGAAGCGAACATCAAAAAAGTATTTTAGGAATCTCGATATCATAATTACAAGAGTTCCGACTTTGCCTTTGAGCAACGGAAGCCTAAAAACAACAAAAAATTGCTATACTTACCACGGCCATCTTCCTGCCCTAAACATGTTACTTGACGTCGGCGCAGCACGGTTTATTTTTCTATAATTATATTTTTTTATTTTTTTTTATTGACATAAATAGGTTTAACAATTTCATAAGAAGCTCTGACTCCTGAGCTAGGTGAGACCTGTGTTACAGAAGTCAGTGTCTTCTCCCGTTTTGGAATTAACAGTTCATGTAATAAAAAGAGAGAAAAATACAAGAAAAAAAAAAAAAAAAACAATCATAAATTACTTGAAATTAAGTTGAAAGCAAGCATGCTCTTGTGTGGTATGTGTAAGTGTATGTATGAGTGTGTTTTATACTCCCCTGTCTACCGTCACGCTATCATTTACTCCTTTCATATCATTCCTCACACAATCCCATCACATCCAATCCATCCATCGTTTCTTTGGTCTTCCTCTCCCTCTCCATCCATCAACGTTTATATTTATCACTCTTTTATTCACATGCGATTCGTCCCTCCTCATCACATGTCCATACCAAGACAGTCGATTGCAATACTTAAGAGGTCAAAAATTATGGATGAGCTGTTTGTATGTGGCAAAGAAATCTGTCATTGTGTCGACACTATCTGTCATTTTGTCGATTCTTCCGTCAAAGAAATCCTTGTCTACGGTGGTCATGCTACGGGGGCTGTAATCTCATTATTTTTTCATATTTCCAGGCAAATCGTCGGACATATTTACCGGGGTCCTACACAACACATACTCGCCGCCCCCCGGCTTCTGCTTCGATGTGCTTTGTTCTGATGAACCTATCATAGACGATCCGAACTCGCCGATGTATAATGTGGAAAACAAGGTGCTGTAAGATTTTTGTTTCACTTAAATTAATCTTATCTTTTCAGCATATAAAAGTACTTATGAATATACAGGGTGTAAGGGACAGTCCTCCACAAACTGACAGGGTGCATTCGGCTCCTTATTTTGAATCATATTCATTCATTTTTTTTTCGTTACTATTCTTTTATTTCAAAGGAAAATTAGGTTGCCTGTAAGCAGCACTCCATTTATGCAAATAATACGGCTAGAATAAAAAATCCAACAATGGATGTTGAAATACTCTAACGAACGACGCGTGAAATCAGCTGTTCACTTCCTGGCTAACTACAGAGTTCATCGAACTCGTCGTCGCGCTTGTCGATCGCTATGTGCGTTTTGCATAACGATACATTGCGTATGAGGAAATAAAACAAATCAAATTTATTGGATTCCCATAACATTCCTGAAATAATTTCTTGTACAGGTCATCTTAGTATGATATACTGAATTCACCCCATCAGTTTGTGGACGGCTGTCCCTTATGCCTCCCCAACAATAAAAATAAAATAATAATACCAGTATGTTATTACTATTTGGGGACGGGCACTGTACTCCTTAACTCAGGTTATCTATTAACCTAGCTTGGAATACCTCACCCACGATTCTGTGAATGGTCATCATGTACTACAATGTTTTTGATGAATAAATTATAACTATTACTGTCCCACTGTTGGGCAAAGGTCTCTGCTCATACAGAGATGACACGAGCATTGATCACCACGCTTGCTACCAACTTGCCAACCCGTCTTGGGTTGGCGATTTCAGACTGATATTAATTAGATGTCCAGGTTTCCATACGATGTTTTCCTTCATCAATGTCTTTGATGTCCAATATAAACTTATACAGAACATATTTTTACAATTAAATTATAAAAAAAATAGTTACAAAATTATATAATTATTTCCGTTATTCATTTTTCAAACATATTTTAAACATTTTTAAATATTTCTTATTAAAAGTATAAAAAAAAATATTTACTTTTTACAATTAAATTATAAAAAATAAATATATAAAATTATATTCCTTTATTTATTTTCTATACATATAATTTACATTTTTAAATATTTCTATACAAAGTAATAAAAAAAAAACATTTAAAAATATAAAACATAGTAGCCCACCGACATCGGGAACAGGGTCCGAGCTACCGGTGGTCAGGGCTCTTGAGAGAGGAACCTCCCAATTATATTATTATTATTAGCCTTTTATGTCCCACTGCAGGACAAAGGCATCCCTTCCCTCTCGTCCTTGAAATTATAAGCTTATATAATATTTTTTACCCGTAACAGCTAATTTAATTTAAACTGATATTCATGGGTACTTTTATTCCAATATGGGATCAATTATTTTGTCATTTCGGATGAGGTCACAAGAGTATGGAGCTTGGCACAAGCTAAGAGAGGCCTATATCCAGGAGTGGGTGAAGATGATGATGATAGCTGGCTTAGCTTAAACGCCTTTTCATTTAAAGTTAAGCTTTTATTAGTGGTATCGATGCTAGGTCTAATTTGAATGATCATTATACACCGTGAATTTTTAGTCGTTTTACAAAGGTGGTCCACTTAATGTACCGGACATAAAATAGCTCTCGGTGCGATTTTTTTTAACCTACCGTAATATGTACATAGTTTGACTTGTTCCCGGGTTCAATCCCCGGAGGGATGATTTCAATAGGAAATGATCAGTAGCAACCTGAGTGCCATTCTACATCATTAGTTTTAGTATATGCGTAAAGTAGTATTTTTATGTAAAGACTATGTACAACATTTCAAAACTGTATCATGAAAATACACAAAGTTAACATCTTGTTCTGTTACCTGGTTGTCCGCACAAAAACGTGGTCACCACGAGGCGCCACCAGCGTCGTCTTGAGCTATTGCTTGAGATATTCAGGTTTCGCATATACTAAAAATAATGTATAATAACAATTATTTTTGCATAGGTAAATAATTTCTTGTCAATATCTCGAAATATGTCCAAGAGATATCGCTCCAACAACATATTAGTGACGATGGGAGACGATTTCAACTATCAGGAAGCTAACATGTGGTTCAGCAATCTAGATAAACTTATTGAGTAAGTTAGTTTTGTGTGTGTGTGTGTGTTCATGTTAATTGTGTGTCTGTGAAATACTAAGTGTTTTAGCTATGCTCGAATTGGTGTTAATAATGGAGAAGTTTCCATTTTTAATGGACATAATGCTTGGTTGACGGCTTCGTGAAGAGTCCGTTTACACCCTGCAGTGTTATAAACATTATGAAACTTCTCCATTATGTGTGATTGTGATCTACGCCTAGACAGGCCTGAGTGCATGACAGTTGGGTCACTATATCTAAAACTATCTTTTAAATGTTTTAGTATTTCTTCTTAATGTTGGATTAATCGTAAATAACAATGCTTGGTTGCTTACTTCACACCACTTTTAGGAAATTCAAATTAATAGTGCTGTTGTAAAAATATTAGGTTATATTTAGGCTCTGTCAATAGCAGATTGAGGTTTGAAACATAATTGTTTTTTAAAACACCATTAATAATTAAAAAAAAAAACACATTATGTGCATATCTGTTTATAGGATAAAGTTGAACGAGTATAAAAAAAAATGTTTCTTTAAGAAAGTTGTTTGTTATCATGAGTACAATCACGTGTAAAAGTATCGGTCACTAATTTTACCAGTCACCCTATATAGAAACAAAAAAATCAGCTGGTCATACTCCGTTGTATCGTGTTACCTAGAAACCGTGTTGTGGAGGTCAGATAGGCAGACTAGAAGCCGACTGCAACATAATTGGGAAAAGGCAGGCAGATGATGGCTTGAAAAAGCAGACTATTGTAAAAACAATGATTCCTCTTGTTAAAGATAAAGACGTTTCTGGAGATCAGTGCGAACATATCAAAGGTTTACAGAAGTAACAATATCTTGATAACAATGGGAGAAGATTTCCATTATCAGGATGCTGCGATGTGGTTCATGAATCTAGACAAACTTATTGAGTGAGTCTGCATGTTTGTTTAAATGCATGATAGACAGCGAACACAAAGTCATTGTTAAAGCTCATGCCCATGCAGCATCCTCTCTCATGCATGCTGCATGCTCTCTGCATGCCCTTTCATTTCAAGGTATATTGCAGAGACAGCAAGACTATTCAACTTAGTTTTTTTCGAGGATAATCAGTTGTAGCTGCTTTTGTTATTAGTTCTAAATTATGAAAAATAACTACAAGAGTATCTTAAACACTAAAAACGGGATATTTAACATGTTGACTATTTTGGGTTCCCGATATTTCGGCGCTGTTGCAAGCACCATGATCTCGGATAAATTCGGAAAATCAAAAAAAATAGTCAACATTGGCGTTTATTCAGAAAGTAGGCAACGTCGCAAATAACTGTCAAATATTTCGCTGTTTTGATTAATTTGGCAGTATTACTGTATGGAAATAAGAAATATTTCAAACTAGTGCACTAAAATATTGATTATGAAATGCAATAGTTATTATCGTAACACCGAATATTTAGTTTTAGACTTAAAAAAAGTATTTGGAAACTTTCCAAATGCCTTTTTTACACCAGTTACAACATCAAATTCAGTGTTTTAATTGCAATTCATTATTCATATTCTAGTTCACTAGTTATAGCCATATTTCTTATTTCCATACAGTAATATTGCCATATTAATTAAAACACGTAAATAAATATTTGACAGCTATTTGCGAAGTTGCCAACTTTTTGAATGAAAGCTTTTAATTTTAAAGGTAGTCTTAGTGACCATGTTTGTTTAAAAACTTATAATTAAAAGAGTGTCATTTAAAAGATACTAAAAATAAATATCGTTTGATCAAGAAGCGAATGGAGGAGCTCGTGGCTAAATAATAACAGCCGCTCGGGTCGATCTTTAGGTTAAGCCGTGCTTGCCTAGGTTGGTCTGTGGATGAGTGACCGCCCATTACATACCGAGTTTCCTCTGTGCCTCGGAAAGCACGTTAAACTGTTGGTCCAATACAATAACTTAATTACTTACATACTAACACATAATTACCAATATCAACATAATAGTCTTAAGTGTTTAATTATTAACTTATTTTTTTTAACTTACATTTTGTTATTTTGAATGTGCTTTATGTTCATTGGCTTGCTATGCTTTGTGTTGCTAATTATCAAAACGTTAGTTTGCACCAAAAAAAATTAATGAAATCTAGAATCTTTTTCATTTAATTTTGTAATACGCTACAGCAAGATAGGTCTATCATCTCAAAATGTACTTTTCAATAGTTTGTCAAGATTTGTCTCCCACATACCAGCCGTTGGTCCCGGGTGTCATTTGTAGATCTTTGACAGTCGTTACAGGTAGTTAGTGGCCCAAAAAGTCTGACAACCAGTCTTACCAAGGGGTATCGTATTACCCAGTACTAATTGGGTTGTGGAGGTCAGATAGGCAGTCGTTTCATGTAAAATACTGGCATTCAGCTGCATCCGGTTAGACTGGAAGTCGACTCCAACATAGTTGGGAAAAGGCTAGGCAGATGACAACTTCTCTATTACTCGTCATGTCATCAGACATCTGCTTTCTTGCTAAAGGGTATAAAAAGACCCTTAACGAAGCCGAAAGGCACTTGTTCTCCCCGTATTGCGATCATTTTTTTGTTCTGGACCTTACCTGGGAACCTCCTAGTTACGGAGATATTGGGGGTCAAAGTTTCAACATTTTCGCAAGTTTTTTTTTAAATACGTGTTTTTAATGTATTTTCTACTTTAAACGCCTCCATGACCCCCGTACTATTCAATCCATCCATTACCACAATGTTTTGAATGCATTACATTGAGTCCTACCGTAAAACGTGATTTATCACCCCAAAAAGTAAAATCGTTTCCCAGCAATATTGTTTCCGTAAAGTTACTTAGTTTGATGTACATAGTGCGTAGTTGATGGCTTCGTGAAGGGTCCGTTTACACCCTGTATATATTACCCAAAACACTTCAAGACCTAGCATTGATACCACATTTCTTCTAAAGACAAGAAGCAGCCCAGTTGATGGCAATAGGCTCGCCCCCTATTACATGAACACTTTAACAAAATAATTTGATCAGAAGTGGGATCAGTTGCACTCACTTGCTAGAGTACAATTGATCCCACTTCTGATAAAACTATTTTTGAAGAGATCGAGCTCCAACTGTGTGCGAAACTGTTTACTTAAACCTCTGCCTACCCTGTCGGGGACTACATCCGTGATATTTTTGATCATTTGTTTACAGATAGCAGTGTTTTTAGATTACGTAAACAATCAAGCGCGGTTTTATAGAAGTAACAATATTGTTATTACAATGGGGGGTGACTTCACCTACCAGGACGCCGCTATGTGGTATATAAATCTTGATAAATTGATCAAGTGAGTATTTTTTCATACCTCATGGTGTTGTTATAGTCGTGTCGTCGGGGATAGTGTAACTCCGCGAATCTACCACACGTAAAGTGCGCGTATCTGCACTACGTGTAGGTTTACAGGGGAAGGTTATAAGTTTATATATTTTTTTTATTTCAACGATTTTTGACCTCATTTTTATACGAATACTAACAATACATGTGTTCTATGTATTGTTAACAGTAGAAATCTATTAAAGTCATTGATTTAGTCGCTACGACAATGCGTAATTGAAATTGGCTACATTTGTCAGATACGCGGAATTATCCAATGCTAGTTCCGCGGATTTGCACTATCCCCGACGGTATTATTCATTAACATTGGGCGACGGCCTATACAGGGTGGAACCGACACCGACGCGGCGACGCTAAAACGGTTACCACGTATTCAGTACATCATTCTGACCCCTCCCCCCCCACACACAGAAATTTTACATCGGTAATTTTAAACAAGAATTTGTGTGGTAAATAAACTACAACTAAAAAACCCGACTACTGTAAAATCACGCTCTAATTAAATTCGGGGTTAACAAGGTAAAACCGCACCTCCTATTGTTGAAATCGGTCAAAATGTAGCCTGTTATCCGGACCATAATAACGAATCGATTGACACCTTCTTCACTAAAATCGGGTGAATAGTTTAGGCGCTACGAAGGAACAGACATACATAGACTGCTAACATTATAACACTTCCTTTTGGCTTTGCCATAGTCGGGTAAAATAGCAGCTGTTCCATACATTTGGGCCGTGTAGGTATTACAGTTTTGTAGGAAACAGCTGTTTTTTTTTTTTAAGAAAAATTGTATGGGGGGGGGCAGAATGATGTACTGAATACGTGGTAACCGATTTAGTGTTGGTGTTCATTCCACCATGTATTACCCCTGTTGGTCAGATAAGCAGTCGCTCCATGTAAAATACTGTACCATGTAAATAGACTGGAAGCCGGCCCCAACATAGTTGGGAAAAGGCTAGGCAGATGATGGTTTTGGTATGGTCAACTGTACATTGGTAACGATTTGACCTTTATCTCGTAACAGTAACGGTAATTTTCGTTATGCAAGTTACCACTTATGTGCGTTTGATTGTTCTTAAATTTTCTATTATAGCTTCTACTTATACTAATTTTCTTTATTTGGAAATACCTCGTGCTGTGGTTATATTATTAATTTAGTTCAGACATTAGCGGGAGTTTTTTAGAAGGATACCGGTATGAAAAGTATCGGTAAAAAATACCGGTACCAAAATACCGGTACCAAAACTGCTTGCAACGCTGCTTGTTAGTTTATGTCCCGTTATTAATTTATGCATGTGCGTGCACGTATGACTAACAATTTATCTGCGCGTTCCCATTATACATCAAACAACATATAAAATAACAACATTCATATAAAATAATTGTCTGCAGAGATAAAACATTTCAATTAAGAGGGATAAAGATGGAAACGCCAGGACAGCTCCCGAAATTCAAATTTTCTTAGGTTTTTTACGTTTTGCAGGTGTCAGGTTATATGTTGATTAAAATTATTCGCGACTTGCAAATTGCAAAAAAAAGAATTTCGCGGGCTACCTGGCGTTTCCATCTTAAGAGAAGAGAGAGAGAGAGACATAAATAGATATTTCAACATGTTTTAAGTGGATTTTTCGTCAGTGGGAACGCACAGTCTATAGATATCTTGTTAATATCGGAAATACCTAATTAGCTTATTTGTTTTACTAATATTGTATTTATAATTTCAGATACGGTAACTTGAAAGCTGCTAAGGATGGTCTGAATATAACATTGTTTTATTCGACACCAAATTGTTACCTGAAATCCATCAAAGATTCTAAGTAAGTATATTATTTTAGTATATTTGCGTCATTTGGTGCTATTAAAATATTTGCCCCTGTATAAAGCTATTAATTTTTTCCGAAACTTATACAATATGTTAAAAAAAACCTGTCCGATCCGTGAGGGTATTATTAGGAATGAAGATTAGATTCTATATATGCAATCATTTATAGAGAACAACAAATAAAAATAACCACGATGAAAATTGGGTTCGAACTTAAGACCTATGACTTAACAGTTCGACGGTTACAACACTGCTCATATGGCCACTGGCTGCGATCCTTACATAGTCCGTAGTTTTTTTTTTTTTCCCCAAACCGTTTAACAGACAGAGACGTATTTTAGACAGTCTTAGATTATTTCGATCCAGGGCCAATGTGGACCACTGGTTGTTGGTTTTGTCCAGCCACCGCCATCTCCTGCGAGGTCTACCGCGTCGCCTTCTAAGCTGTGTGAGGGCTCCACATCGTGGTTATGTTGTCCTACAGCTCGTCGGGCATACGGCACACATGGCCAGCCCAGTCCCACTTCAGCTTAGTGGCTTTTTGAACAACAAATAAAAATAACCGCGATGAAAATTAAATGAAATATACTAAAATGAGGAAACAACACACGGGCGCGAGCGGCGACACACCGTTCGCTTCTCGGGTAGTGACGTCATAAAAAAACAATTGACGATCGAACATACTTATGTCGAAGGATCATGTTGTCACGTCTTAAAAGTTTGTCAGAATTTAGGGAAGCTGTGGTATTTTGGGACAAAAGACATGTATTTTAAAATTCATTTACATTTTTACTTTCATGAATATTTTATGTTTCTTATTTTATTTGGTAATGTCATTGGTATACCTGTATGTCCCTATCGGATCGGACAGGTTTTTATTCACATATTGTATATTAATCAACGCGGAAAAAAGAACAAAAGGATTCTAGTAAGAACTTTTTTTGTTACTTTTGTGAATCTCCTTCTGGGAAGGGGTTTAGACAAATTAATCCACCATGAGCTGGACTCTTTCGCAAAGGATTGGCCTACAATCGCACTAGACCGCGAAATGTGGAAGGAGGGAAGGGAGGCCTTTGCCCTGCAGTGGGACAATATAGGCTTATAATAATAATTGTGAATCTGTTTCCCATCCGTCACCGTTAGTGAAGATTTCGTTTTAGTTGCTACTTTGAATTATGCCTACCGGTAATTTGTTGAACCTTGTTTACTATACCGTAAAGTGTTTCTAATACAGGTACTTAATATGTCCCGGTAAATACCTGGTATTTTTAATACCGATACCACATTTTTACCGTTACTTCTCCCGGTATTATCAATTTCACACATTGTTTTCCAGCCCGACTCTGCCTACAAAACAGGACGATTTCTTCCCGTACGCCAGCGACCCCAAAGCTTACTGGACTGGCTATTTCACTTCTAGACCTACTACAAAGTACTTTGAGAGGGAGGGGAACAATTATTTACAGGTACGTGTTATTTGGAAAAAAAAACGGGAACACCCAAATACTCCGAAATATTTATTTCGATGTTCCGATTTTCAAAAGTCCGAATTTCATAATACCTAAGAATTGTAATGTCTATTATTAAAAATCACGAAATTTTATTTTACCGAAAGTCGTAAATTCGATTTGTTTGTTTTCCGATTTTCTTATGTTCAAGGAATCAAAGGTTCGATGGGTTATCAGTCCGAAAAACGACATTCCGATTTTCAATACTTCGAATAAATTGATAAAATTAGGATTCTGATTGTCATTCAATTAGTATAATATTCAGTAAAATATATAAATTCAAGTAACGTTTGATAAAATTCAAAAACATTTGTTTAGGAATATTATTTTTTGTGTTTTCCCTTTCTCCATAAATACCTGCTTCGGGTACCATCTATTGTTGGTGAATCATTTGGGTTAGGTTAGAACTGTGACCATTAACGGATCAGATCCCCAGATCCCCTCTATTGTTGGTTATGTGTTTATTTGTCTTGATATTCAGTTTTACAAGGCGTTTTTATTTCGGAATTCTAATTAATCGGTATTTTAATAATTAGAATGCCGAAACGATTTTTCATGAAATAGTAATTTAATGGGATTACATAAACTTAGAGGGTTGTATTGATGATTTTAATGATTAAAATTTTGTTAATACATATGTGTAACGGTCGCGAATCATATTTGTTCGACATACAAACCAGACCCTGATCTGCAAATTGCATAAACGTAAGAAAAAATAAATATCGCTGGCTTGCCCGGAGCTACCCCTTAACGAAAAAGAACATTGGAATAACCAAGTTTTTTTTTAATATTTCCAGGTGGTAAAGCAGTTGCAAGTACTAGCTGAACTGGAGAAACACAATCAATTTGTATTGGATGAACTGAAAAGTGCTATGGGTAAGAAAACCTACTTACTATCATTACTTTAAAAGCGTTAACGTCTAATTTCATACAAACTTTCAAGTGATTTTTTTTCGAAATGACAGAACCAATTTTAATGAAACTTCGTACGCATAAGCAGAATACATAAGTCTTAAAACTTGACAGAGAACTTTTCGAAATGTCTATTGTAAAAAAAGATAATTGGAAATTTCTGTTTCTATGGAAAATCTAAAATCGGTCTACTTTAGCTGTAACACTATTTTTCGAAAGTGGTATACATGATTATTTGAAGGTAATCTTAAGTGAGTCTACCAGACGGTATCGTGTAAGACAACCAAGGGATTATGCAGCCAATCTGCCGATATCAACAATATACAAGGTGTAAACGGACCCTTCACGAAGCCGTCAACCAAGCATTCTGTACATCAAACTAAGTAACTCCACGCAAAAATATTTGCTGGTAAACGACTTAATTTTTTTGGGGTAAAAATACACGGTTTACGGTAGTACTCAATGTAACGCACTCTAATCTCAATGTAACGCTGATGGATGCGTTGAGTTATAACATTAAAAAAAGAAAAAGTTGAAACTTTGAAATCCAATATCTCCGTAACGGGAAGGGGCCCAGGTATGGTCTACAACAAAAACGAATATCGCAATGACGGGGAGAACAAGTGCCTTTCGGCTTCGTTAAGGGTATTTGTACACCCATTATAAATTAAACTATAATATTTTTTATTTATCTTTGTATTTCAGGAGTGATGCAGCATCACGACGCTATCACAGGCACGGAGAAGCAGCATGTGACGCACGACTACGAGCGCCTGCTCAACCAGGCCCTGGATGACGCGCTTATCATCGCTAAACAGGCGCTCAAGTAAGTAGACATATTCGCTGTTAGATTTACAGAGGGCCATTTGCTTCTTTCTTTATCACATCATCATCATTATTTTCGCCGAAAGACGTACACTGCTGGACATAGACCGGTCCCGTGCGTCTCGCATCCAGCGGATCCCTGCAACCTTCACCAGGTCATCGGTCCACCTAGTGGGAGGCCTTCCAACGCAGCGTCTTCCAGTTCGCGGTCGCCACTCCAGAACGTTTCGGCCCCATCGGCCATCCGTTCTGAGAGCAATGTGCCCTGCCCACTGCCACTTAAGTTTGGCAATTCTTCGGGCTACGTCGGTAACCTTTGTTCTTGCACGGATGTCTTCATTTCTGATTTCGAGCCTAGCCCTATCCATTGCCATTTGGTTGACTTTAAGCCTTCTGATGATGCCCATTGTGGCTATATCGTGTGGTTAGTGCCAAATAACCTGCTGTCAGAGCTTTTATGCCACCCATGGGCCTCTGACTTGGCTTTACACGCCCGTCGAGAAAAATCTCAGGCATGCTGGTTTCCTCACGATGTTTTCCTTCACCGAAGCAAGTGATAATTATACGATAGGCACATGAATCCGAAAAATCAGAGGTGCGTGTCTTGGGTCCGAAGTCGAGACCTATGACTTGGCAGTCCAACGGTCAACACAACTGCGTATATGGCCACTACCTTACATAGTCCGTAGTTTAGTTTTTTTTTTTTCAAACCGTTTTACAGGTAGAGGCGTATTTTAGAAAGTCTTTGATTATTTCGATCCTGGGCCAATGTGGACCACTGGTCGTTGGTTTTGTCCAGCCACCGCCTTCTCCTGCGAGGTCTACCGCGTCGCCTTCAAAGCTGTGTGAGGGCTCCACATCGTGGTTATGTTGTCCCACAGCTCGTCGGGCATGCGGCACACATGGCCAGCCCAGTCCCACTTCAGCTTAGCGGCTTTTTGAGCAATATCACTAATTAGTGTTTTGGAGCGCAGTATGGTGTGGTGTTAATATTAATACTAATTAACATTATTTCCAGTAAAATGACAGTCAAGGACGCGACGAAGCCGCCTCTGTTTGACTTCCAAAGATGTCACCTCAACGAGTCAAGCTGCTACATTTCTGAGAGCAGCGAAAAGTTTGTTGTAAGTATTAACGAATGTATTGTATATGTTACGACTAAAAGCCGAAGTACACCTAGTTCTAGCCGGCTAAACCTAGGTGCGGCCGGTAACAGTTGTGTATCCTTTTTATTGCTGGGACACACCGACCAAATGGATTAGGTTAGGTTAGGTTCGAACTGTGAGCAAACGCGCGCAAGCCGAGCGAACGCTACGTCCAAATTAGTTGCATGTTCTAACCGAAGATAAGTAGGATACATCTAAGTCTGAAAGTGGCGCCGGTGACTGAAAAGTTGTGTGGTAATCGGTTGTCGTGGTATGGGCATGTGATGCGGAGGAATGAGGAAAATGTTGTGAGGAAAGTTTTGAGTATGAATGTGGATGAGGTATATGAGTAGAGGAAGACCAAAGAAACGATGGATGGACTGTGTAAAGAATGATATGGCAAGAAAGGAGGTGTCTGATGAGATGACGAGTAATAGAGAAGTCTGGAAGAAGAAGATATGCTGCGCCGACCACAAATGAATTGGGTTAAGGGTAAGAGAATGATGATATGCAAGCTGAAGGGGCACCGGCAATTTTTTTTTTCTAAATACCGATGAAAAAGTTATTTGTGGAGAGGGGGGGAGATAGTGTACTGAATACGTGGCCTGCCGCCAATATAGATAGTTTTAAATACCTCATTGCAAGTAGATTATATTGTAATATTTTAATTTCAGATAACTATCTACAATCCGTTGGGTTGGACTGTGAAAGAACCAATTAGGATACCGGTTCGTGATGGCTCCTTCGAAGTATATGGTTCTGATGGTAAGTACTAACTTAAACACATACAAAATAACAGCCTCGTTGGTCTAGCGGTCGCAAGCGCGACTGCTGAACAAGGGGTCCTGGGTTTGAGTCACGGGTCGGGCAAATCGTTATTCAGTTTTTCCATCAGGAATTTCTCAGTTGCAGCCACGGAGTCTGGATCAGTGTCCAGTTGATTTCAATAGGCCCCTATTACTATGGGCCTTCATAACTGGCAAAATGTGGGTGTACTATTAAGTACACGTCTGCCTAAACCTCTGGGATTACAGGCGTGATCATATGTTTATGTTATCATATAAAAAATCGAGGATTTTTTTGGGTGGCTAGTCTTGATACCCGTATTAAAATACCGATACCATTGTGCTATCGGTAATACCGAGATTTTACCACAAAAGTATCGGTACCACATATTTCATGTTATCGTTTTGATAAAGATATTTGTCTCCATATAAAAGCCACATCAAGTAAACACGGTCAAATTTAATTAGCTAGCAAAACTCCGCAGTAGTGACGGATTTTTCTATATAAACATGATAAAAGATAATTTTTTTTTATTCGATCGATGAGTTCTTTCAAATGTGTCCCTGTTAATTTTATACATTGAAGCATATACATATTTGACTGATGGGTGGATTCATGAATCGACAGGGTGTGGTTGCGTAGGTTCTTAATTAATGAATTGGGAACGTGGGTAGCTACGTTTTGTTGATTTATGAATCTACCGATTTATGAATAAACCGATAACGGTTAGGAGTATCTATGCTTTGATAGAAAAAAAAGAATGATTTGATTTTTTAGGGTCAATGACCGCATGTAGTTTTTTTTTACTAGCCTTCATCTTGTCCCACTGCTGGGAAAAGGCCTCCCCTTTCTCCTTCCAAACCTGTCCTGTGCGATCTCTGGTCACATTAGCCTCGCAAATATGACCAGGTGGCTTACCATCACGTCTTAAAGCAGGAGTAATTCCAATGTGGGAAAGAGGTGGCGTTAGACGACTTGTTTAGCTCTGTCTCTTTCCCACACTGGAATTACTCCGACTTGGAGACGTCATAGTAACCCCGAGATCGTCACGCCACGTTCACGGTGTAGCTTGCCGACGCCTCCCTCAGGCCCTCAGGGACCAGTGTGTGACGATCCTAGCATCTCTCCAGCTGCATCAGTGCGACGTGGCCCGCCCACTAGCATGTAGCTTTGTTACTTGAAATATCAGTTTTTTTGAGGAGTTCCTGTATTTAATTTAATTTAAGATTGTAGATATACAACATTAGTTTAAGTATATGCGAAACCTGAAACACGTGTCTAGTATTTTTATGTAAAGAATCTATGTACACAATTTAAAAACTGTATCATGAAAAATCAAAGTTATAAGCTTGTTCTGTTACCTGGCTGTCCGCACAAAAACGTGGAATAATTTGGCAGTAGGTACCTAAATGATTGCGATAGGTGCTTTGTGTCGCTCGGTGTCCAACTTGTAACCTTTTTTTTTAAATATTTTTGGGATAAAATATAACATGGTTTAAAAATTAATGGAATCGATTCAGTTACTTATTCTGAACAAACTATATTCAGGTTTCTCATATATTAAAAATAATGTTGTATTTCAACAGGCAATTTTTAACACAACACCATTTTTTTTCACAGGAAATATAATCAAAACTCAAATGGTACCGCTACCAAAAAAAGTGACTAACATACCAACACGAACCTCCACAGCGACCCAAGAGATACTCTTTATAATCGACTTGAAACCTCTCTCATACAAAAGTCTATACATTCAAAAATTACCCGCTCGATTGAAAAGAAATTTAAAGAAAAGCGACTATGAATTCTATTCTCATAATAACAAGTACTGGGATCCTCTGAAAGAGCCTATTATTAATAGATTAGATGACAGGATTAAAGACAAGGATACCATAGACATACTATCAAAAATTCAAACTGTACCATATACCCCTGTCTACTCTGAAGACCTCCTCAACCCTGAAGATAGAGAAACTAACCTAGATATCCTCAAAGACGGGAAGAATGATGAAGAGGTCTTAGAATTGGAGAAGTTTCTGAGACAGGGTAGGAAAAAGAAGCACAATAAAGCTGATCGGATGATTCTCTATCCTAAGTTGAGTATGGATGAGCTGAGGATGCTGTCTGACGATCCTAAGACGGTGGAGAAGTTCGATGATGACGTTGTTATTGGAAATCAGGTGAGTCAAATAAATTTATATTTAGGGTGTAAGGGACAGCCCTCCACAAACTGACAGGGTGCATTCAGCTCCTTATTTTCCTTTTTTTATTCCACCGGAATTTTTCTCCAGAAAAACTCTTTTTTTTTTCAGTTACTATTCCTTTATTTCAATGTAATATAACATTCCCTGTACGCAGCACTCCATTTATGAAAATAATATGCCTAAAATCAAAAATGCAACAATGGATGTTGAAGTGCTCTAACGAACGACGCGTGAAATCAGCTGTTCACTTCCTGCCTAGCTTCAGAGTTCATTGAACTCGTCGTCGCGCTTGCCGTTCGCTATGTGCGTTTTGCAAATAAAACGAATCAAATTTATTGGATTCCTATAACATTCCTGAAATAATTTCTTGTACCGGTCATCTTAGTATGATATACTGAATGCACCCTGTCAGTTTGTGGAGGGCTGTCCCTTACACCCTGTATTTAGTCTATTTTACGATCTCCAGGTTAGTTTTAGATGCGCTAAGGTAGCCAGCGAAATTCAAATTTTCTTACGACTTGCACTTTGCAGGTCAGTGTCAGGTGATAAAGAGTGTAAATAGACCCTTATCATAGCCGAAAGGCACTTGTTCTTCCTGTCTTTGCGATCATTTATTTGTTCTAGACCATACCTGGGAACCTTCTAGTTACGGGGGTCAAAGTTACAACTTTTTCCTAAGTTTTTTTTTTAAATACATGTTTTTAATGTGAGAATTTTACTTTACACACCTCCACGACCCCCGTACTATTCAATCCATCCATCAGCACAATGCTTTGAGTGCGTTCCATCGAGTCCTACCGTTAAACGTGATTTTTCACCCCAAAAAAGAAAGTCGTTTCCCAGAAATATTTTTTACGTAAAGTTACTTAGTTTGATGTACAGAATGCTTGGTTGATGGCTATGTGAAAGGTCTGTTTACACGCTGTATGTTAATTGAAATATGATTCGCGTCCGTTACAAATATGGCTTTATTGAGTTATAATCATTTAAATCATCAATACAACCCTTTAATAAATAAAATAAAAATAAAAATAGCCTTTATTTACTCTGAGCTTCGTATACACAATATATAGTAATTTTGAAACTAAAAATATAAACTACACTTATTTGTTTTCTACATCTAAACTTAAATTATAAGATTAACTAAACTTAAATTATATCTTAACTAACCTTAGATTATACATATTTCATTTATTTATTTATCTTATCAGCTACCAGGTCAGGCTGTCTTGCGACATAGGCCTCCTCTAGTTCCCTCCAAATTTGTCGATCTCTCGCTGTATTCCTCCATCCCTTAGGCATATCATCCTCCCATCTTTTTATCTGTCTTTCTCTGCGTCGTTTTTTATACAACCCTTTAAGTTCATTTAATCCCATTGAATGACTATTTCTAGAAAAAGTCATTCAATGGGATTCAACACAGTCGCGAATCATATTTGGTTCAACATATAGCTGACACTGACATGTAAATTGCAAAAGACGTATGAAAATTTAAATTTCGCGGGCGCTTGTCAGTTTAATTGTCTGGTCATTTGATGCCAATTCTTTTCTGTTTTTTTATTTATCTGTGATCGAAATCTGAGTAAAGAAACAGTAGCGAAGCTTCACACATATTGTCGGCGATAGTGCAAATCCGAGAATCTACCACACGTAAAGTGCGCGTATCTGCACTACGTGTAGGTTTACAGGGGAAGGTTATAAGTTTATATTTCTCTTTATTTCAACGATTTTTGACCTCATTTTTACATGAATACTAACAATACATGTGTTTTATGTATTGTTAACAGTAGAAATCTATTAAAGTAATTAATTTAGTCGCTACGACAATGCGTAATTGAAATTGGCTACATTTGTCAGATACGCGGAATTATCCAATGCTAGTTCCGCGGATATGTCGGATTCGGATTTCAAACCATGTTAAAAAATAAACTGCGTCTATTTTATCTGGACGTGTTCACCTACATTTGAATGGGATTTCTTTCAAATCTAGGCCAAATTTACCATAAAGCGAGACAATTAGCGTCTCGCAGATACATCGCGGGACGCATATTTAAGCCGTGGAAACGGGACTTGTCCCAACAGTTGGGACATTACACCATCTTGTATTTCAGGCAACACGGACACATTGTTAAAATGCTCTTCTTTTCTAGTTCTACAAACTTGACGCAAACAAAGCTACCGGCTGGATCCGCGGGGTGACCTTCCCCGACCATTCGCGCCTCAACCTGTCCATCAACATGTACTACTACACAGGAACCTGCGGCGACAACCACGACGCCAACCACCGCGCTTCAGGCGCTTACATCTTCAGACCAGTCACCAACGAGCTCACCAAACTCGCCACACAAAAAACCGAATTCATCAACGGTGATTTAGTCAAAGAATTCCGCGTGAACTTAAGTCCTGGTGGATTTATAAATACGAAACTGTATGATGATCTTAATTTTATTGAGACGGAATGGATTGTTGGACCTATCCCTATTGACGATGATACTGGCAAAGAATATGTAATAAAATACGAAACTAATGTTATAAACAACGGCGAATTTTACACTGACTCGAACGGTAGGCAAATGCTGAAGAGAAAACTAAATTTCAGACCACAATGGAATTTGTCTTTAGATGAACCAATTCCTGGGAACTATTACCCTGTAACCAATGAGATATATATTGAAAACAAAGATTTGAGGTTGACTGTATTAACTGATAGGTCTGAAGGTGGCACTTCACTGGTTGAGGGTGAAGTTGAATTAATGTTGCATCGAAGACTCTTATGTGACGATGCCTTTGGCGTAGGAGAAGCCTTAAACGAAACTGCAAATGAATTAGGTCTGGTAGCCAGAGGCAAACACAGAATTATCATAGGCAAAGATAAAGATATAATCAAAAGAAACGTTTTAGGCATGCATTTAAGTCCAACAGTTTTATTCTCAGATGCAGAAAATATAAAATATGATGACTGGTTAAAATTACAAAATGAATTCAGTTGGTTACACAAAGATTTGCCAAAAGGTATTCATTTATTGACTTTGGAACCGTGGGACTCTAAACTGTTAATCAGATTCGAGAATTATTTAGAAGACGAAAATTCGTTTGTTGAAGTGAATTTGAAAGATTTATTCAAAAATATTGAAATTAAGTGTTTAAAAGAAACTATGCTGTCTGCTAATATGTTTGCTGACGAATATGAACAGTGGATTTGGAAAAAAGAGGGTAGAAATGAAAATACAGAAGAAGAAGCAACATTTGTTGAAAAAGATTTGACTATTAAAATCAAATCGAAACAAATCAGGACGTTTATAGCGTGTTTTGTAAAAAAACAAGATGAAGTAATAAAAACTCTGTCTGTTATATTCTAAGATGTCATTTAAGAGCGTTAACGTCTTACGGCATTTCATGCAAACTTTCAAGTGATTTTTTTTCGAAATGACTGAACCGATTTTAATGAAACTTCGTACGCATAAGCAGGATACATAAGTCTAAAAACTTGACAGAGAACTTTTTGAAATGTCTTTTAAAAAGAAAGATAATTGGAATTTTCTGTTTCTATTCTAAAATCGGTCTAATTTAGCTGTAACACTATTTTTCGAAAATGTCAAGTTGCTAGACTTATTTATCCTGCTTATGCGTACGAAGTTTCATTAAAATCGGTTCAGTCATTTCGAAAAAAAATCACTTGAAAGTTTTTATGAAATGCCGTAAGACGTTAACGCTCTTAAGCAAAATCAGTCATTAACTAGTAAGTCTAGTGGTTGTTAGCGCGAATGCTGAGTTTGAGGTCCTAGATGCGGTTCCGAGGTTGCACAAAGTATCATTGGGTTTTTCCATCAGGAATTTCTTAGTAGCAGCCACGGAGATTTGTGCCCGGTTGACGGCAATAGAATCGCCCCCTATTATATGAGACTTAAACATAATTTTTGAAATGTGGATGTACTATTAGGTACACCTCTGCCTACCCTTTCGGGGATTACAGGCGTGATGTTATTTACCTATGTGCTATGATTTGCTGGCCAATTAAAGTTAATGATTGATAGTTATAAATGACATCGCTGAAACTATGATAATAATTGTAAACATCGGGGAATAATATTATTTATTACAAATACATACAGAGAGTGAATACTAATTATTTGAGATAAAAATATTGATAGAAAAATACATATCATTTTATTGATAGTACTAAAATGAGATCATATTTTTTATTTGTGCTTAAATCTACAACATTAGTTTTAGTATATGCGAAACCTGAAACACGTGTTTAGTATTTTTATGTAAAGAATCTATGTACCAAATTTCAAAACTGTATCATGAAAAATCACAAACTTATAAGCTTGTTCTGTTACCTGGTTGTCCGCACAAAAACGTGGTTACCACGCGGCGCCTCCAGCGTCGTCTTGAGCTCATTGATAATAATAATTTGGCAGTAGGTACTAAATGATTGCGATAGGTACTAAGTGTCGCTCGGTATCCAACTTGTAGCCTTTTTAAATATTTCTGAGACAAAATATAACATGGTTTAAAAATTATTAGAATCGATTCAGTTACTTATTTTGAACAAACTATATTCAGGTTTCGCATATACTAAAAACAATGTTGTATACTAATATTATAAAGAAATAAAATTTATTTGTAAGTTTGTATGTACGGGGGTAGTCTTGGAACTACTGATCCGATTTTGAATATTCTTTCACTAACGGGAATCAACGTTATCCCCGATGTTATGGCTACATAAACGTTCCCGTGAGTATATTCCGTATAAAACAGGAACGAAGCCGCGAGAATAAGCTAGCAATCAAAAACAATAATAATATTGATTAATGTTTTGAACAAGAGATCAACAATTTCATCGCAAATACCTACAAAAAGAATATTGGGATTCCATAACTATTTAATTGTTTATTTCGTGTTATAGAGCACCAAGCATTTTTTGACACATATTTGTGTCGTTGGCGTACAGGGCTCGCGCTTGCGTGTCACGGATATGTCCTTCTACATTTATTGTACCTGAGACAGAACTCAAAATATCAACCTTTTTGGTACGGAAATATAGCTGATTTTATAACTGGTTTTTAAATAAAATATCGTTGCTAAATTAGCTATGTTACAGCATTTGACATACAGTGTCAAATAAAAAGTCGTCATACAATTAATGAACTAATAATGCGTGTAAAAATACTCTTAACGAAGCCGAAAGGTTCTTTCTTGTTCTCCACGTCATTGCAATCATTTTTTTGTTCTAGACCATACCTGGGAATCTTCTAGTTAGGTAGATATTGGGGGTCAAAGTCCCAACGTTTTCACAAGTTTTTTTTTTAAATACTAGTTTAACTTTAAATACCTCCACGACTCCCGTACTATTCAATGCATACATCAGCACAATGTTTTGAATGCGCCACATTGAGGACTACCGTAAAACGTGACTTTTCACCCTCAAAAAAAAAGTCGTTTCCCAGCAATAATTTTTGGGTAGTTACTTAGTTTGATGTACAGAATGCTTGGTTGACGGCTTCGTGTAGGGTCTGTTTACACCTTAAATAATAATAAAATAGGGCTATTGTTTTTTTGATATAATAGGTTATATAGTACTAATGTTCATATATTTTGTGTGATGTTAAAAAATGATGAACCAAATAAATAATTTTTTATTTTTTAATTAAATTTGTTGTTTTATTGCTGTACCAGGATTATCATCTACTTAACCTTTTCCCAACTATGTTGGGGTCGGCTTCCAGTCTAACCGGATGCAGCTGAATACCAGTGTTTTATACGGACCGACTGCCTGTCGACCGACTAACTACATAATTTAAAATAAAAAAAAAAACACGAAAAAGTTGGTTTATTATTCGAAATTGAAAGAAGGTGCATGTAAAAATATTTACCACCATATTTATTCTTTGTGTGTAGGTACATAATTTACCATGTACTTGGGACTGCCTCAGGATGGGAGAAAAAGAAACTAGTGTAATGGGATAACAACTATATTTAAAAAACTTAACTTATCAATACAACTAATTTTACATTACAATGTGCATGTACATGTGAACTGTACAACACCTAAAATATAAGAATTAAATTAAGTAAATATTGTGTGTTGCGAATGCATATTTTTAGCAAGTTACTGTCGGTCTGTCTGAAATCTTTTCAAGCCTTAACAGCTGCCTGGATACTATTCGGACAGGTTAGGTTCGAAGGGGATAGCGGTGTCTAGCAAGCGAGAGAATTGAGTGAACTAAGACCCCGCCACCCCCTTCGTCTTAGGTTACTTTAATGTGATACTTTTTTATCCCGGTAATATGTTTTAATGGGATAGAAACTTAATTTCCGATCCAGAGCGAAGCTGCGGGCAAAATCTAGTCTTAAATTATCTTCTCTCATAACTCACAACAAACGTTCTAATTTCTTGTGGTTTTAACTCAATACCTTGATCTAAATAAAACACAGCTTTAGGTTTAAAACCGCCTAGGTCTTCACTAAATTCTAAATTACTATGGTTCCCATAAACATCATTGAAACTCTTCACAAATTTTTCAGACTGCCACTGCAAAGGCACATAGTCTTGCAGCCAAATATTGGCCGACAAAGAAGTTTCTTGAGCACCAGTAATTTTAAAATCTCTAAATAAGTCTTTAATAAATACTCTTTTATGCGGTGTATGTACTATGTCAGATTTTTCCAAATAGTTTTCTAGTCTTAGCAACAATTTGTCATTCCATTTTTCCAGTGTCAAAATATGTACACCAACTGGCAACCTCACCGTCAAAGCTGAATATTGATTATATTCTTTAAGCCACTCTGCATAAGTAATATTATAATACGATTCATGAATAGATGTGAAAACTGTAGGTGGCAATTCCAATTCTTTCGCAAATTTCTTTTCAAATACTTTGTTCGGTTTGTAGTTTGCTTTAGATATGTATAAGTGATGTTTTCCTCGGACTATTAAGCCTTTGTCGTACTCAGTTTCGTTGATCAAAGCTCCGAAGCCGATGTCGTCGGTAAATATTCTTCGATGCAGCATCATATCTACGTGTCCATCGAGAAGGCTAGTCCCTCCCTGAGCCCTGTCAGTGAACACTGACAGTCTTATGTTTTTTTGCAAGTCTTCTATGTATAATTTTGATGTCACGGGGTAGAAGTTACCTGGGATGATAAAACAGATTATTGTTTCGTAAATAATAATTTTAACTATATAAAATATCTCGAATTGGCGCACGAGGTTGTCGACATGTGGAATGTGAACTCGGCTATCATTGTGCCGATTGTAGTGACGGCCAATGGCCTTATAGCCAAGAGCCTCGACGACAATCTTTCGAGGCTCTCCTTAGGCGGTTAGATCAAGGGCCTGATTCAGAAGACAGTACTCCTCGATACGGCTCGTATTGTGAGGAGGTTCCTGTCTCTGGAGCCCTAACCACCGGTAGCTTGGACCCTGCTCCCGACACCGTCGGACCACCATTTTTTATATTTTTAATTGACTTTTATACGGTTTTTTTTAAGAAATATGTAAAAGAAGTATATAAAATAAATAAAGGAATTTTAATAGTAATAATTAGGCTGGCCACGTAGCATGAATCCGCCCGGAGAGATGGGCAACGATCGTCACCCACTGGACGCCTGTCGGAGGAAATCGCTGACAAGGTAGACCGCGGTGGTGAAGGTGGTGTGATCTGATCTCGTTTGCGGGGCGAACATGGACAGATATCGCACAGGACAGAGAGGTTTGGAAGGAGAAAGGGGAGGCCTTTGCCCAGCAGTGGGACACTCAAACAGGCTAACAAAAAAAAAATGGTCTACTGCATTTGCAAGCACGGCTGCTATGTATGAGGTCCTGGGTTCGGTTACCAGCCCCAGTACCATGACCACCGTAGACAAGGATTTCTTTGACGGAAGAATCGACAAAATGACAGATAGTGTCGACACAATGACAGATTTCTTTGCACTATCTGTCATTTCGAAAGTACGGAAATCCTTGTCTACGGTGGTCATGCTGCGGGGGCTGGCCGAGCTAAGTGTTATTGGGTTTTACGGATGAGTCTGTATTTGTGCGCGGTTGAAGGCTATAGGCTTGTCCCCTATTACATGGGACTTGAACATAACTGGCGAAATGAGTTCATTGCAATCATATTTTTTTGTTCTGGACCATACCCTGGAAACTTCTAGTTACGGAGCCACCAAAAGAACTGTTGCACAAGATTATTTTATTAATACATGTTTTAAATGCTATAACTTTAAATACCTCCATGATCCCTGTACTATTCAATGCATCCATCAGCACAATGTTTTGAGTGCATCACATTGAGTTCTATGTAAAACGTGATGTTCCCCCAAAAAAAAATATTTCCTAGCAATAATTTTTGCGTAGAGTTTACGGTAAAACTCAAAGTAACGCGCTCAAAACATTGTGCTGGTGGATGCATTGTATAGTACGGGGGTCGTGGAGGTGTTTAAACTAAAGTTACAACATTACAACCTTGTATTTAAAAAAAATACTTGTGAAAAAGTTGTAACTTTGACCCCCAATATCTCCGTAACTAGTAGGTTCCCAGGTATGGTTTAGAACAAAAAAATCATCGCAATGACGGGGAGAACAAGTGCCTTTCGGCTTCGTTAAGGGTCTGTTTACACCCTTTATTGGTGCTTGTGTGACTGTACGTCAAAAGTTGAGAACTTACTTGCAATCCCAGCTTCACCCGACCCCAACACAGGATCATAAGTAGCTCTAACATCCCTAATTCTCTTAATAGTCTGCCGTCCATTACTGTCAGTGAAAAAAACACCTTTATTTTTTAAATCAGTCACATATCGAACGAACACCTCCTTTCCCAGGCGATCTTCATCAGGAATAGGACCTACCACCCAATCGACTTCAATAGTTGGTAAACCTTTATATAGTTTAAAAGCCAAGCCGGCGTAGTTTGAAAATGTTATCTGCATTTCTTGAACGATTTCTGTTTTCAGGACCTTGGTCTCAATATAGTCCGCGATTAAGATTGGATACTGGTCTATAGGTCTGAAGATGTATGCTCCAGGCTTTCTT
Organism: Noctua fimbriata; assembly: GCA_905163415.1. Lineage (NCBI taxonomy): Eukaryota > Metazoa > Arthropoda > Insecta > Lepidoptera > Noctuidae > Noctua > Noctua fimbriata. The sequence continues at coordinate 1,362,013 of LR990950.1, read as the reverse complement.
TTTTCATTTGCCAGTTTCTCAGGGTCGTCGGATACATAATAACACATTTGGGCGTCAAATGAGATGCTGACTGCGTTGGAGAGGGTGATGTTTAATAACTTGCGGGCTTCGTTGAAGTTTATTTGGATGAACTGAAATGGAAGGATGTTGAGAGTTAAATCATCTGCCTGTCATTTTCCAACTTTATTGGGGTCGGCTTCCAGTCTTACCAGTACAAGAATACAAGTATTTTACATAGAGATTATCTGACCTTCACAATCCAGTTAGAGTAATACGGTACCCCTTGGTTAGACTGGTTGTCTGACTTTCGGGTCTCTGACTACCTGTAACGACTGTCAAAGATCTACAAATGACAGCCAGGACCAACGGCTTAACGTGCTTTCCGAGGCACGGAGGAAACTCGGGATGTAATGCTGGTCCACTAATTCACAGACCGACCTTTGCAAGCGCGGCTTAACCTTGAAGATGGACCCGTGCGGGTGTTATTATTTAGCGACGAGTCATCTCTTTGAGGCGCGCGTGGAACACGAACGCGCCGTCGACACGGCCTGTCGTCATAAGACGGCCGGACGGCGAGCTAGCCCATAACTCGCCGTCCACAGGCCCGCGCCTACGGTGGCCGGGGGCCACCACGTGACCCCCGACGCCCAGGGCGTCTCCCGCGGCGGCTGGGACGTGAGGCTCTTTCCCTCTCACGTCCCGCCACCTCCTTCACTAGCATGACTGCTTCGCAGAAGGAGGTGACGGCTTCCATTTCCTCTCGCTCCGGACCATGGCTTGAACCAGGGCCGGGCGCGAGAGATCGCCGCCAGTTCCTCAAGGTTGAGAGATAGATAATTATCTATTTGGCATACGAGACGCTTACTTAATATTTGTCAATGATCTCTAATAGTCCTTGCAATTAATTTTATTATTACCCGAATGAGGGTAATGTGTTTATCAGTCTATACACGGTAAATTTTTGAAGTGGGCGTGGATGGCCAAATCTGAAACTATGAGGAATAGCGAAAAATACTCAGAGGAGTCTCGAGCTCGATTCGGATGAAAACTAAAACTGCATCATTAGATTTTTGTAAAATCAATATTCCGAGTCAGAAATCGAACCCATCGATTTCGGAAAAAAAACACACGCTGTGTTGCATTTGATGGTCTCGCTAATAAGGATAAAAAAAAATGGAAAATAATAATAAAAAAAAAAAGAAATAATAGAAATAATATTTGAATTGAATTACGACAATTGTCTGAATTTGTCTGCAACAATTTGCGCGCACTAATGCGACATTTACCTCTTTTTATTTATAATATCATTGCAAATCATTATACCCTCCTCCTTTTATAGAAGTCGGTTAAAAACAATGTTACCAACCTCATTCTTGATATAATTATCATCAGAATCCGAGCTGTGATACCCAGTCTGTTCCATCCTCCTATAGAAGCCCTCAGTGTCAATGCTCTCCGTGGCGCTGCCTGTAGTTTCAGTGACTTCTTCGTAATAATACTCGAACTCTGATTCAGTCGTCGTTTCCATGGTCACGGGGTCCGGTTGCCGTGTGGTCCGCACTGGGGTGCGAACTGTGGTGGTGGAGGTGGTTCGAGTCGGACGACGAGTGGTACGACGAGTGGTACGACGCGGGCTGGAATAATAATCGAAAATCTTACTTTACTATTATAAATGCTATAGTTTCACGCAAAAATAACTGAACGTCATCATCATCATCATCATCATTTCAGCCGAAAGATGTTCACTGCTGGACATAGGCCTCCCCCAAGTAAAAAAAAAAAAAAAAACGTTTATTTCAATTTCAATAGGCATTTCGATACATGTTATTGGAGATCACCTTTTAAGCAAGGGATTGCTTGTATTAGGAGACCCCGCACTTCCACTTGTCATTAAATAGGTAATTGAAATGTAGACAATTATACAAACAGCTCTGCAGATAAATGAGCGTAATGTAGAAAAAGGCCAGTTCGCGCATGTTCGTGTGGTATGTTTATAATGAGTGAGTGTGGGTGTGAGTGTGAAAGTGAGGTTGTGTGGTGTTTGAGATAATGAATAATGCTTAGTTTACTATTTCCAATTAATATCCTGTCTGTTTGTTTGTTAGTCACGCTTTCACACCTAGACGAAGCGTAGGTCCAGACAGATGTAGGTTGTCGTTTGTCGGTTTGCCCTGCGACAATGTCTTGGGATCGAAGGAAGCTAAATAAGTCTTCATTCATTAACCTTGCGCACAACAACCCAAATGTAACTTGGTGAACGTAATTTGGTTATTGAGAAGTAGATATAATAGACTCAATATAGTCGTAGGTTTTAGTTTTAAGCCAATCGGTTACAACTTTTTTACAGTCCCGGAGCTTCATGGAATATATTCGTAATTCTTTATTCAGCAGGTTGTATAGAGAAGATGATTGCCTTGAGTATTGCCTTTTAGCGAAAGCAGATCTAACCTTGACCGTTGGAGCGACTAAGTAGCTTCTTCTACTTTTTGGTTTAGAGGGGTCATACGGAAGGGATGTGTGTTTTTTTAGTGTAAGTTGAAGCACATAAAGCTTTCTCACAGACAGAAGGTCAGATAATAGGTAAAGGCTGTGGGTGGGGTACCTATAGGGTTTAAAGAACATGACCTTAAGTAAGGTTCTCTGCGCCCTCTCAAGTTCCAAAAATTTTAGTTTTGTAGTCCCTCCCCAGCAAGACAGACAGTACATGAGGATAGATTGGGCCAGTGAAATGTATACCTTCTTCAGAAGTTGCTTTGAAGCCGCATGTCGCAATGTTTTAAAAGTCCAAATCAGTTTCCTAACTCTTTTCATAATAAGTTCGGTGTGCATGTACCAGGACAAGCGCTGGTCAATCATAACACCGAGATATTTGGTATGCTGTAACCTGTCAATTTTTAAGCAAGAGCAGTCGGGGGTTGGGGGGTTGGGACAGTTATGGATTTTTATTTGAAAATCTTGAGATGGTTGCGAGTTATTATACTTAGTAAAGCAAATGTAGTTGGATTTGGAGGCATTTAGTGTGAGGAGACTATGGTTTAGCCAGGCTGCTATCTTCGCAAGGCCACGCTCGGCCAAACAACGAACATTATCCCAAGTTTTAGCAGTGAAGACAATGGCAGTATCGTCGGCATACGAGAAAACGAGTCCGCCATCAATCTTCATGTTGCAGAGATTATTAATGTAGACGAGGAACAAGGTCGGCCCAAGAACACTGCCCTGGGGGACTCCGAAAGTGATGGTTGACTCGGAACTGGTGTACATCGCAATTTTAACCATTTGTTTGCGATTTTTGAGATAGGATTTAAAAAGATCAAGAGCTGGTCCCCTTATGCCGATGCGTTCAAGCCTCTGTAAAAGTAAAGGGACAGACACTGTATCAAACGCCTTTTTGAGGTCAAGAAAAACAGCTAGACACTTGGCTCCTCCATCCACACCGTCCACCAGAGCAGAAGTTAGTGATAGAACTGCATCCTCAGTAGACTTTCCTTGTCTAAACCCAAACTGAGAAGGCGACAGTATATTATATTTAGATAGGAATTTAATTAGGCGTGAGTTGATAAGTTTCTCAAGGATTTTTGAAATGACCGGTAGGACCGAAATTGGTCTATAATTAGACGGGTCAGACTTATCACCAGACTTGTACACAGGCGTTATAAGGGCTACTTTCAGAGCGTCCGGGAAAAGTCTCTGCTTGAAGCATATATTAACTAAGTGGGTTATGATCGGTACAATTTGTTCGTGTGCTAATTTTAGAAAGTTGACTTGTATTTTATCCCATCCGGGGGCGCTATCAGATTTCAAGCTTATTAGAGTGGCTCGAACTTCGTCGGGGTCTGTGTCGAGAAGAACAAAAGACGTGGCCATAGGACTGTCTGCCGAGAATGAGTCAGGGTTGATATTATTTCCTGCTGAGGACTGAGAAGTTGAGATGTTTTCAGCAAGAAGTTTGCCTATGTTACAGAAGTAGTCATTTACCTTGTCAACAGACTTGTCTTGTGGGGTAGTGGGTATATCTAGCAGTTCCGAGTTAGTTGTTTTTTTTTTTTTTTTTTTTTGGTTTACGTTGTGTGATGTTGTTAATGATAGCCCATGTTTTTTTAGGATTTTTGTGCGCTTTAGAAAGTTGATCTCTGTCATGTTTACGTTTTTGTTTTCTAATAATGGTACAACAGTAATTACGATACCTTTTGTATGTGATTTTTAGCACCTCGTTGTATGGGTCAAGCCTAAGTCTCTTTTGCATTCGATTTCTATTTAAAATACAGCGCAACAAGCCAATTGTCATCCATGGTTTTAGGATTCTATTTTTCAAAGGTATACTCATAGTAATTGTACTGAGTGTGACACAATTTTGTAGTATTTCGATTAGGTTATTAGTAAGAATGTTAGGGTTATCTAGTTTTAATAGTTCCGATAGGTTACTGTCTTTGAGTAGCTCAAGCGCCTTCTCTGAATTAAAAATTGTTTTTGTTTTTGAGCATCTTATTAAGTTTCTATGGTTTGAGATTTTTAAGAAAGTCATGAAATGGTCAGTTATGGTCGTGTGAATAACTGCAATGGTTGCAGTTTGGTTACCAGGTTTAAGTTTTATTATAAAGTGGTCAAGACAGGTTTTGTCTCTCGTGGGCAGCGAGTGACCAGGAAGTAGACCATGCATTGCTAACATATTGAGATAGTTAAGTCTGTTTATACGTTCGCGTGACTGCTCATTTTCATTGTATATTAGATTAATATTTATGTCTCCAGTAATTATTATGTTTTTATTTGATGCGAGGGTAGCTAGGTGATTGTTTAAGGAGTGAATAAATTGGTCTGCGTTCGCAGTTGAAGGGGATCGATAAATTGCAATAACTATAATGTCAGGCGTAACATGAATCTCTAAGCAAGACGCATGGGCTAACTTTACTTCTCTTGTTTTATTTTTGTGTGTGCTTTTAATATAGGCGACTACACCGTCAGCCTTATTCAGATGGCTTGTGGTTTGGTACGAGTTATAGTTAGTTATTTGAGGTATTGGTTTATTTGAGTTCAACCTACAAGTGTGGCCACATTGACCGACTGGTCAATGTGGTCACACTTGTTGCACGGGACTCCGTGCGACTCGCATCCAGCGGATCCCTGCAACCTTCACCAGGTCATCGGTCCACCTAGTGGGAGGCCTTCCAACGCAGCGTCTTCCGGTTCGCGGTCGCCACTCCAGAACTTTTCGGCCCCATCGGCCATCCGTTCTGCGAGCAATGTGCCCTGCCCTCTGCCACTTAAGTTTGGCTATTCTTCGGGCTACGTCGGTTACCTTGATTCTCTTGCGGATGTCCTCATTTCTGATTTGATCACGCAAGGAAACTCCGAGCATAGCCCTCTCCATTGCCCTCTGGGTGACTTTAAGCCTTCTGATAAGGCCCATTGTGAGCGACCACGTTTCGATCCCGTATGTAATCACTGGCAACACACACTGGTCAAGAACTGAACGTATTTGGATGAAATTTGACACAAAGTTAGTTAAAACCTGGATTAACATATGGGATACGTTTCATTCCAGTACGATTCCTTGGGACAATTACCGTACTCTAGGCGGGTGAAGCCGACGGCATAAGCTTCTAACGCTTGCAGCTGGTACTTAACTGATCCATCCCAAAGAGCTACACCAAACAAACACTACACACCACTATTTTTTAATTAGTACAAAAAAAATGGAGCTCTATCCGTACCTGTTACTGATCATATTTGTGTAATCAAATGTAAAAAAAAACGAAATCCCAAAATTGTCCACGAAAATTTGTCATAACTGGTAAATGCATAATTGAATCAATCATTCATAACAATTACCACTAGAAAATACTACGCGCAGTGATTTTCCATTCCTGTCGCCATTCATAGGTCCCGGAAACAATATTTCCATAAATTGAGTGACTTTTTGGGATTGAAACAAACGCTTATAACTTTGCTGTTTATGAATATTATTTATTAAGACTTTACATATATAATAACAAGACCGAGGAGCTCGTGGCTAAATAATAACAGCCGCTCGGGCCAATCTTTAGGTTAAGCCGTGCTTGCCTAGGTTGGTCTGTGGATGGGTGACCGCCCATTACATACCGAGTTTCCTCCGTGCCTCGGGAAGCTCGTTAAGCCGTTGGTCCCGGCTGTCATCTATAGATCTTTGACAGTCGTTACAGGTAGTCAGTGGCCCGAAAGTCTGACAACCAGTCTTACCAAGAGGTATCGTATTACCCAGTACTCCACAACTGGGTTGTGGAGGTCAGATAGGCAGTCGCTCCATGTAAAATACTGGTATTACCGATTAGACTGGAAGCCGACCCCAACATAGTTGGGAAAAGGCTAGGCAGATGATGAATAACAAGACCTTTTCTAATAAGCCCTTTAAGAATTTGTACTAATTAAAAAATAGTGGTGTATAAGTCCTGTATCGAATGATCCGGAAGTCATGGTGTGGCCTGTGCTTAACATGGATGATGCAGGTTGACAGTAAGGAGTTTCGCGTGGCGATGCTGAGTTTTAAATCACGCCCTAAATAATCACACTCATATCCAGCTTGTCCTTTTGTTGCCCTCCCCAGCGACGCTTAAACTGAGGCTCGCAACCCGCACGGGGTGCCCTTAGAGCGCTGTCGCTTAGTTTGTTTTATGTCCCAGAGGCCTTATAGAATAGAATAGAATAGAAGACATTTAATTCAGACGTAGTCCATATACTGTTTGTAACACAAAAAACCTTATAAAGCTATTGTTAGTACACACATATAAAAATAAAAACACAGAAAAAAGCGGCACCGCACAGGAGCGCCAGTCTATGCCAAGCCCTGGACGCGACCACCTGTAGTCGCATCCAGTGCCGCCACATCGGCGTGTCCCAGCGGCCCACGAACACGCTCAGAAAGCTGTTCTGTGTTCTGTGGGTGTTAGGTGTTGTGTGTGGCTGTGTTGTTGTTTATACTCAAGGCATCCACAGGATAGTCCGGTTAAGCAGAAGCCAGACTCATTGTTTGACCTGCGAGATGCCAGCGACAAAAAAAGTATCTCAATCTGACAGTAAATTGATCACGGAAATGAGAGGTACGGAACTCTAAAAATACGATAAAATACTTACGTAGTAGTAGTAGTGGTTGTTGGTCTAGTGGTTGTTGGTCTAGTGGTTGTTGGTTTAGTGGTTGGAGGTGAAATTTTTGGAGGTGAAGTTGTTGGCCTGTGAATAATCAGCCCCATGATATCCTCCTCAAGTTCTTCATAGGAGGCTGTAGAAGTACTCACAGGCGTCATCGCATCATTACCGTCCTGTTCCAACTTCTTGGCTTTGCTCACATTGACTGGTATTTTAGTAGTTTCTTTTTGAACAAAACAAGAAAAAAAAATATAAATAAATAAAAGTTACGGGCCAACCCTGTTTTCAGGCCATACTAGTTTGTCCTAGGCCAAACCGGTATACAAGACGACCATAGGACCATTCGAGTTCGTCGCAATGTAATTGCTTTGTATATTTGACACAATAAACCGGTTTGGCCTATGACAAACTAGTTTGGCCTGAAATCGGCTTTGGCCGGTAACTATAAAAATGAAAACAAAATAGTAATAGAGGTTGTCTACTTGTTGAATATGAACTCGGCTATCATTGTGCCGATTGTCGTAACGGCCAATGGTCCTAAGGCCAAGAGCCTTGACGAACAACTTTCGAGGCTCTCCTTAGGCGGTTAGATCAAGGGCCTGATTCAGACGGCAGTACGCCCCCATTGTGAGCAGATTCCTGTCTCTGGAGCCCTAACCACCTGTAGCTTGGACCCTGCTCCCAACACCGAAGGACCACTATTTTTTATTAAATTTTTAAATGTACTTTTTTTGTTTTTTTAAGGAAAAAAATGTAATAAATAAAATGAAGTAATTTATAAAACAAAAATATGTACAATTATCAAAAGAAAAAAGGAATTACAGTGAATAGTGCCAAAAGCTGGCAGCATTGCCATGCTGAATGGCAAAGCTGATTCTTTGGCCAAAAAAGACTAGTAACTTTTTTTTTTTTCGGATGTGAAATTATCAAATGAACCCCCCGCTCTGGGCGGAGCGAAAGGGAGTATCAGACTTCTACTGACTAAAGCCATCCATGTTCCTTCTTTGCCCTTTGTGTTCCAGGGCCGCAGTATCTCTTTCGAACAGTCCCGCAGCCCTGGCAGGCATCGGCCCTTCCTTGTTGCTGACATCTCTTTGAGGCGCGCGTGGAACACGAACGCGCCGTCGACACGGCCTGTCGTCATAAGACGGCCCGACGGCGAGCTAGCCCATTACTCACCGTCCACAGGCTCAAAAATAAAAAGAACTAGTTACCTTCAGCGTCTTCAAAATACTCATACTCAGGAATATCGTCTAGAAGTAGAGACTTATCATCAGTCTTCAAATTATTCGTCTGCCGAGTAAAATACTTCTTTTTCTTGTGATATTTGTTCATTTTCCTGATGTTAGAGCGTTTTCTTCTAGTCTTCAGTAGAACACGGTTCACGAAGTATGATCTGTATCCCATAGGTGGTATTTTTTCGGCTATGAAGACCAGCTCGTCCTGGGTCGGAGATTTGCCACGACCTGGGATTGTCCTTACAATATCTGGGATTGATATGATTGAGTGGTTCTGTTTTACACCTGGAGATGAGAATTATAATGATATAAACGTTACAACGTTATTATGACGTCTTAAAGTAGGAATAATTCCAGTGTGGGAAAGAGACAGAACTATACAGGTCGTCTAGCGCCATCTCTTTCCCACATGGTAGGCTACCAGGACGTCGTCGCTGGGACTGAGTCATTGGTCGAGTGGTCGCAAGCGCGACTGCTGAGCATGAGGTCCTGGCTTCGATTCCCGGGTCGGACTAAGTGATATTAGGTTTTTTCATCAAGAATACCTCAGTAGCAGCCACGGCGATTTGAGCCCGGTTGATGGCATTAGTTACACCCCCTATTACATGGGACTTAAAGATATCTGGTGAAAAGTGGGTGTACAGTCACGAGCATCAATATGTAAACACTTAACAATTTGTAAAAGTTTTTTTCTGATTAAAATTTGATGTTGTTACAAGTAAATAGAATTCAGGAACTGATATTTTTATGAAAAAGATCCTATCTCCAAGTTACAATCGTTATTTCTCACGAAAATTTCTTTAAAATTTTGGAAAGTGTATACATATTGGAGCTCGTGACTGTACCATTAACGGACAGACGGCACGGTTGGCGCAGTGGCTGCGCCATCGGCTGCTGCGCTGCGTGTCGTGGGTTCGATCCCCGCACGGAACAAATATTTGTATGATCTACAGGTAGTTTTCCCGGGTCTGGCTATTTGTGTATGTGAGTTTAAATGTTTGTAAACTCACTCACGATACAGGAGAAATTCCTAGTGTGGGGCAAAGACTTAAAAAAAAAAAAAACAAAAAGTGCAGCTCTACCTAAGCCTTCGGGGATTACAGGCGTGATGTTATGTTTATGTAAACGTCATCACGTTTTGCTTAGCTTAAGGGTTAGCTAGAGGTGTATCCACACCCACCCACACCACCCACACTTCGCCAGTTATGTTCAACCAAAGATATTTCTGAAGGAGAAACTCTTTGAGACTTGGCCGATTTAGTAATCGCACCACCTGCCTATTCCTAACCGCTGTACCTGCTGAAAGCCTGCATCAATAGTGGTGACCAGAAAAGCGGGGAGGCAACTCAACGAGTCTTGAAGAAAGTATTCAACTGTCTTGAATCCCGCAACGAAATTAATCAGAAGAGTGGAGGAGTAGAACACACATTTAAGTTTAGTTTCTAAATACAAATTATATCTAGTTTTTTGTTGCTGTGATCGCTTACCCTCATATTTGTTATTTTTTGCTATGAACGTAGATTCTGTACGCTCATAAACATTAAACATTTTAATGTAATTTTTCTTGATGAGGAATAATAAAGTTCTTAAACCATATAGGAGTAGAACATAAATAATTATATGCAAAATAAAATATTGTGCACGCAAGCAGAAATTTCAATGACATATGCAAGGAATACGATTTAGATCCATTCACAATTAGTGTGAATTCGGCTAGAAGGTGCTTAAGCCTCAAATTTTTCAAGTAGCGGTAGGTTATATTATTTGTTTTTATTATTTTCTCTATAATTTTAGTCACATAATTGCAAGCCTTCTTACTTTGATTAAAGCGGTGTGTTTTCTGTTTTTGTGCTCACACCATACATTTTTTATTCTAAGTCTATACGTGAGGATTTGTAATTGGCTTTCTGGTGACTATAGATTCCTTTTTTATTTGTTTAGCTGTAAGTCCTCCATATACTAAAATAAATAAATAAATTCCACTTCTCTTCATGTCAAGCAGGACATGGAAGGACGGACAAAAGGACGGTTACAACTGGAATCAATGATTTCTTCTTCTAAGCGTGTCGATTGCAATGTTTCGGCCCAGAACTGAGCCACTAATTTGGCGCCTTCAGTAGCGTTCATCAGTTCCTGTAATGAACAAATAACAGGACACGCAGGACACCATATTAAGTACCCCATAGTTTGTGGAACAACACCACATTTACACTCCAGGGCAGAGTCATTAATGAATCTCCGAATGAGCAGGTTTTCCTTGCTGCGATCAACTTGGGTCCGGAGTCTATTTAAAGACTTCCAGATCAGCGATGGTATCTCAACTCGACTTATCAATGACGAAGTAAAAGTATGCAAGTTTTAAACATTACCTCTTGGATCGAAGACGTCGTATATTCCTCTGGATACGGGCAGCCTGACCGGGATGGACACTGCCCAAGCTAACGGGTTGTATATCACAGTCTGAAACAAGAATTGTATGTTTTTAAACTATCATGGTCACTAACATTATCATTAACACTAGAACGGGGTATTTACCATGTTTACTGATTGTTTTGAAACAGACACTTCCATTTTATTTATTTAGTGATTGGGTCGTTCTTTTGATCAAAAAAACCTGTCTTAGGAGACACGTCCTCCATAGCTATGGCTTCAGGTATACATAAGGTAACTTACAAAGAAATTCTCTCCCTGAATGTTCCAACAGGACGAAATGTTGAACTGGCACGCGTGGTAGATCATCTGCTTTGGAGAGTTGCGGAGGTTGCTGGAGAAGAGGGACCATTCATTATGTTATGCTGGTTTCACACGAGGGCAGAACAGTTTGGAAGGACAGTGGCCTTTAAATATAGGACAGTCTGCGAGTGATAGCAATGGAGCGACAACGGCAACATTTACGACACTTGCTCAAAATTGCAGCACAAATTGCACGCACTCAAAACATTGTGCTGATGGATGGATTGAATAGTACGGGGGTCGTGAAGTAAAAATCTTACATTAGAAACATGTAGTTAAAAAAAAAACTTGTGAAAAAGTTTTATCTTTGACCCCCAATATCTCCGTAACTAGAAGGTTCCCAGGTGTGGTCTAGAAGAAAAAAAATATCACAGTGACAGGGAGAACAAGCCTTTCGGCTTCGTTAAGGGTCTATTTACAGCCTTTATTTTGATTTAAAGGGTGTCCATGGAGTTCCTTATCCATTCTTCTCCATAGAGATCTACGCCTTGGAATGTGCAACTACAGTACTTTCACAAGTTATTATGCCTTGTGTCTGTGATTGTAGCTTCGCCTTCTTTGTTTTTCTGTCATTCAAAAGTGCCTGTAATGGTCTAATTGAAATAAATGCTTTGAGTTTGAGTTTGTTATAAACTTACTTTAAAGCTGGCCTATATATGTGCAAACACAGCTGTTTCGCGAGAAAGGCTTTCTTTCCGTAGTACTCCATGACGTGGGGTCTGCTAGCTCCCGTGATGATTGTGTGGTCTTGTAGCACTCCTGGAAGGTGTAAACTTCTCGTTATGCGTGGTTTTGTAGTTTAGAGGTGAGGTTCCGTACCTGAAGTGCAACGGGACCCTATTACTAAGCCTCCACTGTCTGTCAGTCTGTCTGTCAGTCTGTCTGTCAGTCTGTCTGTCAGTCAGTCTGTCAGTCTGTCTGTCAGTCTGTCTGTCAGTCTGTCTGTCAGTCTGTCTGTCAGTCTGTCTGTCAGTCTGTCTGTCAGTCTGTCTGTCAGTCTGTCTGTCAGTCTGTCTGTCAGTCTGTCTGTCAGTCTGTCTGTCAGTCTGTCTGTCAGTCTGTCTGTCAGTCTGTCTGTCAGTCTGTCTGTCAGTCTGTCTGTCAGTCTGTCTGTCAGTCTGTCTGTCAGTCTGTCTGTCAGTCTGTCTGTCAGTCTGTCAGTCTGTCTGTCAGTCTGTCTGTCAGTCTGTCTGTCAGTCTGTCTGTCAGTCTGTCTGTCAGTCTGTCTGTCAGTCTGTCTGTCAGTCTGTCTGTCAGTCTGTCTGTCAGTCTGTCTGTCAGTCTGTCTGTCAGTCTGTCTGTCAGTCTGTCTGTCAGTCTGTCTGTCAGTCTGTCTGTCAGTCTGTCTGTCAGTCAGTCTGTCTGTCAGTCTGTCTGTCAGTCTGTCTGTCAGTCTGTCTGTCAGTCTGTCTGTCAGTCAGTCTGTCTGTCAGTCTGTCTGTCAGTCTGTCTGTCAGCGGGCTGTATCTCATGATCCGTAAAAGGTAGACAACTGATTTTTTTTTTTGTGTATTGCTGTTGCCAGAAATAATAAATCCTCTAATACCACGGTACGGTACCTGTCATGCGCGAGACCGACACACACTTGGCCGGTTTTCAGTTCTTGATTTGCGTCATAGATGTCGCTAGGGTTCTTTTTGTCACTTGAATATGTCCGCTACACACCCATCGGGAATAGAATCTTGATAATACGGCATTACGGCACTAATTTGATTAACAAACTGTAAAAAAGTATGCATACTGACCATGTATCCACATGATTTCTTCAAATTTTTGGTCGTTGTTCCTGAGCTGGCCAAATATTTGTAAATGCTTCGCTATCTGTGAAAATAAAACAAGAATAACTTATTTTTTATAATAAAGCAGCACTTCGCCCGTGACTTCGTCTGCAAACATTGCGATAGCTCGGCTAATTTACATGATATAAATATAATTTATAGCCTATAGCATAATCATCATCATCATCATCTGCCTATCTTTTCCCAACTATGTTGCAATCGGCTTCCAGTCTAACCGGATGCAGCTGCATGGAGCGACTGCCTATCTGAACTCCACAACCCAGTTATTACAGGGTAATACGATACCTCTTGGTAAAACTGGTTGTCAGGCTGTCGAGCCACTGACTATCTGTAACGACTGTCAAAGATCTACAAATGACAGCCGGGACCAACGACTTAACGTACTTTCCGAGGTAGGTCAGTTATATGATACGGTTATATTGAACTACAGAGACCTATGTGTGTATTTTGGATTACGTACAAAGAGTGAAAAAAGTTACTATACGCATTGATGTCTTATGCTAACGATCATACTAGCTACGTCGCAGTAGCTCGTATGATCTATGGCGTAGCACACGATGACTACGGCGTAGAACACGCTGACTACGGCGTAGAACACGCGCACTACATCGTAGAACACGCGCACTACGGCGTAGAACACGCGCACTACGTCGTAGAACTCGCTGACTACGGCGTAGCTCACAATGACTACGGCGTAGCTCACGATGACTACGGCGTAGCTCACGATGTAGTCATCGTGACCTACGCCGTAGTCGGCATAGCACACGATGACTACGGCGTAGCACACATGGACACTATTTTACGGGATATACATTCTACGGACAACCAGTCTTACTCCAGGTTGCAGTTTTGTTTCAGGTTGTTAAGTAGTGACATGGTTATGGAGGTCAGATAAGCAAATGCTCCATGTAAAATAGTATAAAATACTAGTATTCAGCTGGTTCGGCTGCCTCATTGGTCTAGTGATCGCAAGCACGACTGCTGAGCATGAGGACTTGAGTTCGATTCCCGGGTCGGGTAAAGTGAAATTGGGTTCATTCATCAATTGGGATCAGGAATTTCTCAATAGCAGCCACGAAATCTGGATTTCGTCCGCGCCCGGTTGATGGCAATAGGCTCGCCCCCTATTAGATGGGACTTAAACATAACTGGCGAAATGTGGGTGTACTTTTAGGTACACCTCTGCCTAACCCTTCAGGGATTATGATGTTATGTTATGTCATTCAATTGCATCCAGTTGTACTGGAAGCCGACCCCAACATGTGTAGTTGGGAAGAGGCTGGGGTTGATGATTGCATTGTCTTACCTGTAAAAATAAATGCGTTTCTCGGGCGATGTACTTGATGACAGGTCTTGAGGTAAACGCTCCGGAGCCATGAGTTTCCTTGTCGTAAGTGAACGGGAGGAAGTCATCCTGTTTTGTGGATAGTTTTGGCCTGAAAATGATGTGTGATATTTTAAAGAAGTAAATAGCCCGTTCAAGATAGACATGCGAGGTTACAAAAACTCACATCGAGCTGAATATGCGTAAAGTAACTTAGTTTGATGTACAGAATGCTTGGTTGACGGCTATGTGAAGGGTCTGTTTACAACCTGTTTATGAAACGATTCTTCATTCGGCTCATTTTCACTCGAAGAAAATTTTCAACAGCAATGCCGTACTATATAGGGTGTAAGGGACAGCCGTCCACAAACTGACAGGGTGCAGTCAGCTCCTTATTTTGAATCATATTCCACCGGAATTTTTTTCCGGAAAATTTTATTTTTATATTTTTTTTAATTCATTCATTTATTTAAATGTAAAATGACATTCCCTGTAGTCATCCCTCCATTTATGTAAATAATACTGCTAAAATCAAAAATCCAAGAATGGATGTTGAAATACTCTAACGAACGACGCGTGAAATCTGCTGTTCACTTCCTGCCTAGCAACAGAGTTCATCAAACTCGTCGTCGCGCTTGCCGTTCGCTACTTGCGTTTTGCCACGGTAACGATACGTTGTGTATGAGGAAATCAAACAAGTCAAATTTATTGGATTCCCGTAACATTCCTAAAATAATTTCTTGTACCGGTCATCTTATTGGGGGCTGTCCCTTACACCCTGTATTCGACATATTTAGTGAGATATGATTAGCTTTTCAAATCAAATCAAATCAAATTCTTATAATATGGGTCTAAATAGATGGTAAATAAATGTTACATTACACAATATAACATTAAGGATCCTCATATAAACCATTTCTGGTATACGAAACATAAAATAAAAGCTTATAATATAATAACAATAAAACGGAATGGGTGACATAACTATACATATAGGTACTCTTTTTCATTTTCGTTGAATAATAACTTAACTAGGTATTATTGCACTAGAATAGTAACTTAGTAAGGTTTTACAATAATTTTCTATTCTTATAACTAAGGTATTCCTGGGTCGAGTAAAAACATTTATTGACTAACCAGGCGTACATTTTTTTTTCGGAATATAGTAATGGGTAGATCTTTCAGTTCACTAGGTAATTTGTTAAATAACTTAATTGACATGGGGTAACAGTTTCTTCTATATAGATCAGTTTTTATGTTTGGCAAGGGAAAGCTATTAGGATACCGGGTATTAAAATTACAATAGTCACCAAAGGATTTGTATAGGTACTGATGTGTTTTGATGAAAATACAAGACTCAAATATATATATGGACGGTGCTGTTAGTAGATTTAGCTTTTGGAACAATGGTTTGCATGAAGTCAAAGAATCAACGTTACAAAGTGTGCGAATGCAATGTTTTTGAGCCAGGAATACTCTATTAAATTCTAATTTTGACGATTACTTGTCGATCGTAGTCACAAGTAAATATAAGGCTAACTTACGAAGCTTCATGCACGGCTCTCAGGTAACAAGGAGGTGTCGAGTAGAACATATATATTTGTTGCTTCTGATTTCGCTGTCTTCCATTCACATGCCTGAAAAATATAATTATCTAAACATCTATTCAAATAAATAAAATTGAAGTCTGTTAATAATTTGAAAATAACCGCTTTTTACTGAATTCATGATTGTTTATACGGTACTTATAACAAAAAAAACATTATTTCCAATTTTTGTGTGTCAGTCTGTCTGTCTGTTTGTTTCGGCTAATCTGCGAAACGGTTGGACCGATTTTGACAGGACTTTAATTGGCAGATAGCTGATGTTTTAACTAACTGGAGTAACTTAGGTTACTTTTATTTTAGAAAAATAATTAGGGATTTGAGCAAAAATATTAATCATCATCTGCCTAGCCTTTTCCCAAATATATTGGGGTCGGCTTCCAGTCTAACCGGATGCAGCTGAATACCAGTATGTTACATGCAGCGACTGCCTATCTGAGCTCCACAACCCAGTTAGTACTGGGTAATACGATACCTCTTGGTAAGACTGGTTGTCAGACTTTCGGGCCACTGACTACCTGTAACGACTGTCAAAGATCTACAAATGACAGCCGGGACCAATGGCTTAACGTGCTTTCCGAGGCAGTGAGGAAACTCGGTATGTAATGGGTGGTCACCCATCCACAGACCAACCTAGGCAAGCACGGCTTAACCTAAAGATTGGCCCGAGCGGCTGTTATTATTTAGCCACGAGCTCCTCCTGTGCAAAAATAAATAAAATATTTGAAGTTTTTAAACTAAATTGGATTCAAATAGGGAAGTCCTATTTTTATAATAATTTTAGGTCAACAGCTTAAAATTCGTTCCGTTCCGATGCGATGCGAGCCGTTTGGTGGAAATCATCCTTAACTGTATGTTGCCACAAGCAAAGGCAGAAAGGAGAAAATGGTGATGACTAACAAGATGAGTTTTTCTATATTGGCGAACCACAAGGCCGCGTCGTGGTACCCGAAGCGCTGCCCCATCATGACCATGACGTGTTTCGTGGTGTAGTACGGGCTCTGGCGTTTGAGCATCTGCTGCATGAAGACCTCTACCTGAGGGCAAAGGGTTACATGACATCACGCCTGTGATCTTGATAGATTAATCTAAACAAATAAATAAAATTGAAGTGTCTGTTTGTAATGTCAAAATAACAGCTTTTTACTATACGCATATGAAAGTAACTATACACCGTGAAATTTTAATGGTTGTTTTCCCGCAGCAGAACAACTTGTCATAAGGAGTACTTTCGAAGCATAGCGTAAAAGTAAAAAAATAATATTATTAAAAAAATATTTTTTTATATTCATCAACTCGAAAACGTGAGAATCAATAGTAACCTAGATCTAACTTGTAGGCACTACTCGAATCGTACGTGCCGCCGACAAAGAAAACAGCACAATGCATAAATGTTCAAAGCAAAATAAGTTCTCGCGTGTATTAAACTACCCTGCGCGCAACTATTACAAACGAAGCCGCGAGCCGGCTTCCTATTGTATTACACTTAGTTTTCCCGCGAATGTCTTAGTACTTATAACAAACACATTTTTTAAATTTTTTGTATGTCTATCTGTCTGTTTGTTCCAGCTAATCTCCGACACAGCTGGACCGATTCCGACGGGTCTTTTACTGGCACATAGCTGATGTTACAAATAACATAGGCTTCATTTATTTTAGAATATGAATTAGCGTTCCGTGCAACAAAAAAAAAATGTAAAAAAAGTTGAAATTGGGATATTGGTAACAAAATCCGATTAAAATAGGGAAGTAATATATTTTTATAATAATTGCAAAGCCAAATCAGAGGTCCATGTGAGGCATAAAAACTCTGACACCAGGTTAGGCACTAAGACAAGAAGATGATGATGAAAGAAAAATAATTTCTTGCGAACGAACGTCGCGAGCGTCAGCTAGCTTGTAATAAAATTAACGGAGTAAATAAAAAAAAAGAACTAAACGAAAAAATAAGGATTCATCATCATTCATCATCATAAATGATATGCTATTGATGTTTGTTTTTTTTTTTCATTTTTGTGTCCGTAATGAAAAATGCTTATTTCCGTGGTCTGAACATGGTGTATAAGCTAACACAAGATGTCAACAAAATTTAACATAGCCAAGATATATCTCACTCATTTAAAACTACATTAAAAGCCTTCTTGTTCGAAAAATGCTTTTACTCGGTATCACAATACAACATTATTTTTAGTACATGCGAAACCTGAATATAGTTTGTTCAGAATAAGTAACAGAATCGATTCCAATCATTTTTAAACCATGATTTTATCCCAAAAATATTTAAAAAAGTTATAAGTTGGATACCGAGCCACTTTGAGTACCTATCGCAATAATTTAGGTACCTACTGCCAAATTATTATTATCAATGAGCTCAAGACGAAGCTGGAGGCGCGAGCTGCGTGGTGACCGCGTTTTTGTGCGGACAACTAGGTAACAGAACAAGCTTATAACTTTGTGATTTTTCACGATACAGTTTTGAAATTTTGTACATCGATTCTTTACATAAAAATACTAGACACGTGTATCAGGTTTCGCATATACTAAAACTAATGTTGTATATGTCTAATGTATATACCTGCTATTAATTTGATAGTGTATTTATTTCTTGACATATTTTAAATTAATTGACTATGACGTGAACTAGATATTTCACTTCAAGGCTAGGCTAGGCTTTTAAATGTATTGGTTAGTGCATGTGATAATTTTATTTATTAATAAATAAATGAATGAATATTATTACAAGCAGAGTACAACTCGAATTGATTTTCAAATCCTAAAATTTTGCGAGCGAAGCCGCTGGCAAAGCTAGTTTTAAATAAATAAATAAACAAACCCTCTCCACCACATTCGTGAACATAGAATCCGAGGTGACGAGGAGCGGATCATTACAGAACGAGCCGAAACAGAAGCCGGGGGGAGTCCAGTACCCGTCGAACAGTTTGTGGGTGTAAATGTCCGTCTCAGAACCTGGAAAATACAAGCATCATCATCATCATCATCCACAGCCCGAACTCACCCACTGCTGGTTATAGGCCTCTCTTTTCTCGTGCCAATCCCCACGGTCCTGTGCCAGCCTCATCCAGGTTTTTCCCCCGATGGCAACTATGTCGTCTGCCCATCTCGCCGCCGGACGACCCATGTCATCATCATCGTCATCATTACCAGATTCATATTCATTTATATGCTTGAAATATGGTATTTAACAGATTTTATAACACACAGGTACACAATAGTTCAGCATATTCCGCCTACTTAATTCGGCATGCAAATTTTGTGACAAAATAATTAAATTCCAATGTCAAAAAAACAACAAAAAAAGTACTAAATCAAGAATTGTCTACATAAAATATTAAATTACAAATGTCAAAAAAAGAAACATTAAATTAAAAATTTTTCTTAATATCTGATTTAAAATAACAACCAACGAAATTAAATTACAAATGTCAATGTCAGCCTTTTCAAGGACATTTCTAAACGTTTAGTTGACTCTTCCCGTGACCCAAGGGCTGGCTTTTACCTTGGTCAAAGGCTTAGCGTTGCCATACAACGTGGCAATGCCGCCAGTCTTTTGGGTACATTACCAGTTGACTACGATGAGGATGAGTTTTTTGACGCCATTTTTTAAGTTTATTTTTAAGTTAGTTAGTTAATATAGGTTATTCAAATGTCAATAAATAAAAACCACTTAGATCTTTGACAGTCATCATAAGTAGTCGAGCACATCGAGCCGTCTGAAAGCCTTCCACCTGGGCATGCTTTGCCGTGGCCGACTTGGAAATCTCTGAATAGACTCCGAACCCAAGTCGGCCGTAGCAAAGATAATCTCTTCAGATGGGGGTTCATGGACGGCTCAGATCTCATGTGTATGCGGCGTGTCTCCACAGACAATGGCCCATCTTCCTTCTTGCGCTGCATGTCCTAACGCCTGCGCACTTGACGATCTTATGACTGCTACAGCGAGCGGAGTTCGCATAGCTGAATTTTGGGTCAAACATATTTAATTAAAAATTTGTCATCGACACGCTAAGAAGATTTGAATTAATTAAATAGGCACTTGCTTTATAATTGGTGTAAAAGTACCCTTAACGAAGCCGAAATGCACTTGTTCTCCCCGTCATTGCGATCATTTTTTGTTCTAGACCATACCTGGGAACCTTCTAGTTACGGAGATATTGGCAGTCAAAGTTACAACTTTTTCACAAGTTTTTTTTTAAATACTAATTTTTAAGGTAATATCTTTGCTTTAATTACCTCCACGACCCGTTTACTATTCAAAGCATCCATCAGCACAATGTTTTAAGTTTGCTACAGTGAGTTTTACCGTAAAACGTGACTCTGCTCAGTCGTTCACTCTTGACAGAGTGGTCGTGGTAATGGGGGGTCGCCCACAGCTGGGGTCGCAGCCTTCGCGATCCATTTCCACCGGTCTCTATTGGCAGCATGGCGAGCACATTCTGCCAGAGGGATCCTGGTGACAGATTTGATGGAATATGTCCATCGTGTTGGTGATCGCCCACGTGATCTCGTGCCTTCGACTCTGCCCTGAATCACCAAACGCTCCATGGATTCATTCTTGCGGGTAACAAGTCCAAAGAATCTGAGAATTCGTAATTGCACAAGCGACGACAGACTTTGTTTAATATTGAGTTCTTTGAGTATTGACACGTTAGTCCGATGAGCGGTCCAGCTTATCCTGAGCATGCGTCTCCAACACCACATCTCAAGGGCGTCGATCTTGCGTCGGTCCTGCATTCTCAATGACCATGTTTCCGCTCCTTATAGAAAGATCGGGAAAACCAGGATGTTCATAAGGCGTATTTTGGTATTTTTGATTATTCGGCGGTCTCTCCAAATTTTGTCCAACCTTTGTGCAGCCGATAGAGTTATGGCGCAACGTCGTCTAATCTCGGTGTCACAGCCCCCACAATTGGTGATAGTGGAGCCCAGATAGATGTAGCTGTTGACGACTTCACAGTTGGCAACTGGTGTGATATCTGGGTTATTTTCGTGAGCTCTATGCACTATCATCATCTTGGTTTTTTCACGGTTCAGGGCGAGTCCAAACTTAAGACTTGTGGTTTCGAGTTTCCGCAACAAATTACTGATATCTTCCTTAGATGACGCCAGGAGGGTTGTATCATCAGCATATCTCATGTTGGATATCATCCTGCCTCCAAACGACACAACTTTATCCCAGTTATCCAAAACAATCCGCATGATGTATTTGGTGTTTATGTTCAACAACAAAGGTGATAGTATACATCCTTGTCTGACACCAGCTTGTGTTTTGAAGGACTCTGAATTGACACCATCCACACGCGCACCTGCTGTTCCGCCTTTATAGAGTTTTCTGATAATTTGTACCAGATGATGATGCTCGCCCATCTTCAGCAGTATTTCCCACAATTTGGACTAGATGACAGTGTCAAATGTTTTACTGAAGTCAATAAAACAGATGTACAGCTAACTATTGAATTCTCTGGCTTTCTCAATGATTTGTCTAAGGATAAGTATTTGCTCACGAGTGCCGCAACCCTTGACAAAACCCGCTTGTTCCGGACTTATTTCGGTATTCAAGTAAGCTAGAAGCCTGGTGTTTAGTATATGCAGTAGAATTTTAGTGTTGTGTGATATTAGAGAAATAAGACGATAGTTACTACATTTCTTTGCGGATCCCTTTTTGTGGAGAGGTACAAACAGCTATCTGGCCCATTTGGTTGACGGCTTCGTGAAGGGTCCGTTTTCACCTTGTATACTCTTACCTAAGTCATCACTCCCTCTCCACACGAACTCCAACGACTTAGACCGCATCCTGTTCAGCTCATCATCAAAGCTGATCGGGTTGATGAAGTGTCCGTCAAAGCCCATCTGAGCCATGAGCGAGGCGAACTCCCTGGAGTGGCCGAACACGTCTGCCTGCCAGGTCACTAGAGGGCGCCCACATTCTAAGAATGATGCGTTGATTTTTCTGAAAATGAAATTGGAACTTGGTTAAAAATAACTGACAATTGCCACGTAGTCACTCGTGGAACTGCTGAACATGAGGTCCTAGGATCGATTCGCAGGTAAGGTTCTTTTTCATTAGATTTTTTTCAGTAGCAGCCATTTAGTCTGGATTTGTGGTAATAGGCTCGCCCCATATCTTCTTCTTCTTAGCGTGTCGATGACAATTCAAATTGAGTAAATTTTGGCAACAAGTTTGGCACTTTCAGTAGCATCCATCAGCTTCTGTGATGTGCAAACAACAGGACAGGCAGGACACGATAAAGTGCCCCATCGTTTGTGGGGAAACACTACAGGGAAGATTCATCTATGAATATCCACCTGAACAGGTTTCCCTTGCTCCAGCCAACCTGTGTCCAGAGTATATTAATAGACTGGAAGCCGACCCCAACATAGTTGGGAAAAGGCAGGTAGATGGTGATGTGATGTTACGTAATAAGAGAATTTTGCAGAACAACATTACAGTGGTAGAAGATACATACCTTAGGCTATAAGTGAAATGGTCTATAATAGCATGGTAACTAGTGGTAGCCTCATCGCTCATGCTCCACCCCCCTCCCACGAAGAACAGCCGACCCTGACGGAGCAGCTCGTACACCATTCGCTTGACTGCAAGAAGAGATACATTAACCAAAGACGCTTTATCACATTAAGTTATTTGCCACTACAGTTTAGTTTGATGGTTAGATTGGGTTATTTTTTTGTTTTATTATATACATTATTTACAAACTACAAATGGATCTAAATAATAATAAAAAAATAAGACTAAAAGTAAGAACCTGCATATAATATTATTTTTACTATGTGCAAAACCTGAATATAGTTTGTTCAGAATAAGTAACTGAATTGATTCCAATAATTTTTAAACCATGTTTTATTTTGTCCCAAAAATATTTAAAAAAGGCTACAAGTTGGACACCGAGCGACACTAAGTACCTATCGCAAATTTATATTATCAATGAGCTGAAGACGACGCTGGAGGCGCCGCGTGGTGACCACGTTTTTGTGCGGACAACCAGGTAACAGAACAAACTAATAATTTTGTGATTTTTCATGATACAGTTTCGAAATTTTGTACATAGATTCTTTACATAAAAATAGCAGACACGTGTTTTAGGTTTCGCATTTACTAAAAACTAATATTGTATATACCCACGGAGTCTGGATTTGTGCCCGGTTGATGGCAATAGTCTCGCCCCCTATTACATGGGACTCTGGCGAAATGTGTGCTAATAGGTACACCTCTGCCCAACCCTTCGGGGATTACAGGCGTGATGTTATATTATTAAACACAGATAATAATCCGTTGCAGTATTTGAACCTTACATACTGTCCCTAAAGAAATCACTTCACAATAATATATGAAAATGGCATATTGTATTACAATCTTTTCACATTTATTTTACCTCTGGCGGTAGTCCAAAAGCACCCTTATTACACAAGAATAAAGAACAATATGATATTGATAGAAATGCGAAAATAGAGAGAAAATAAACTGTATTTTTGGTACCTGTTAGATCCCTATCCTTCCACCAATGAAATAGATAGGGCATGTCGGAGAAGGTGAACCTGAAAAACATATCAACATCATTCTCATGCCCTTATCCCTGTGACGTGACTAGGGGCCAACAATAGGGCAACCCCATAAGGCCAGTAGGCCGTTCAGAAACCCGGACATCATGAAGAGTAGTAATAAGGGCAAGCCAAACTAAACTTGTATGGAAGTACCGCCACTATTTTAGCCCAATTTATTTAATGCCGGTGCAGCATGTCTTCTTCTTCCATATTAGTCGTCATCTCATCAGACACCTCCTTTCTAGCCATATCATCCTTCACACAGTCCATCCATCGTTTCTTTGGTCTTCCTCTACTCTTATAGCCACATTCATATTCAAAACTTTCCTCGCGACATTATCGTCATTCCTGCATCACATGTCTATACCACGATAACTGTTGAGAGTATGGACGCCTGCACGAAGTTAAATAGCAATATGTGATGTGTCTGTGCATGTCTGCTTTGTATTTTATACAGGCGTGCTCTCGTCCATGTATCTGTGCACTGACAAGAGAAAAAATGACTCGCGAGCCCGGTAACCAAAAGTGAGGTTATACTCGTGGTTTTTCTTTTACTATTATAAATACTGTTCAAAACACAAAGATAACTTTAAACGGCAGGCTTGGGACGGCCCATAACCTGATGAAATGAGGCGAAAGGCAATTTGTAAGACATAACTAAAGTTGTAATGATATAGCAAAATAACAACCGATGTCAACAACAACAAGTCTTATAAACAGCCTACTTCTACTCAAAACACTGCCAATGATTAAATTCATTCATTATTATATTACACGTCATCTCATCAGTCACCTCTTTTCTAGCCATATCATCCTTCACTCAGTCCAATATCCATCCATCGTTTCTTTGGTCTTCCTCAATTCTTATAACCATGAAGTGAATATGTCGAATTAAGTCTTGGCTCGTTGGTCTGGTTGTCACAAAGGCGACTGCTGTGCACGGGGTCCTGGGTTCAATTACCAGATCGGAATAAGTGTTTCTGGTTTTTTCCATCAGGAATTTCTGCCCAGAAATTAGATTTGTGTTTATTTGAAGACTCGGCCCCTATTACTTGGTTCAGTAACACTAATATGTTCTTATTTATTTTACATACAACATTAGTTTTAGTATATGCGAAACCTGATACACGTGTCTAGTATTTTTATGTAAAGAATCTATGTACAAAATTTCAAAACTGTTTCATGAAAAATCTCAAAGTTATAAGCTTGTTCTGTTACCTAGTTGTCCGCACAAAAACGTTGGCACCACACAGTGCGCGTCTTCAGCGTCGTCTGAAGCTCATTGATAATAATAATTTGGCAGTAGGTACCTAAATTATTGCGATAGGTACTCAAAGTCGATCGGTGTCCAACTTTTAACTTTTTTAAATATTTTTGGGAAAAAATATAGCATGGATTAAAAATGATTGGAATCGATTCAGTTACTTATTCTGAACAAACTATATTCAGGTTTCGCATATACTAAAAATAATGTATTATATAGTACAGAATAATTAATTAATACTAAATTAAGTGCAGTATTAATCCTTTTACTCGGTCTTTTCACAGAACCAGAAACATTGTTAGCATTATCGTCTTTTATTCGTCAGCAAACAAGTCCAATACAGGGTTGGTCTCCACGAGCGTGTTGAGCAAAGTATTTATATAAAGAAAGAAAGAATAAAGTTTATTTGACGTCAGTTCATCAAACACACAGAATAAAGAAAAAAAAAAGAAACAAAATAAAAAATAAAACACAAATAAAAAAAAAATAAAAAAAAGAGAAAATACATGTGCTGTGTGCCTCACGGCTGCGCCAAAAAGGTTCATTTCAGCATTCATGCCAGACAGGTGATGCTGTCTGACGCTGGTCTTCCAATGAACCTTTGGGGGGTAAGTGATGGAACAACAGTTTCAAACATAATATACTTATACATACTAGGAGGGATCATATATGTCATATATGTCACAGTAAAATTGTAAAAACCGTTAGATTATAATCTATCTCGCGAGATTGTGATCTGTCGAAAGATTGTGAACCGTAACATACTGTTTACAATTTACATACTTTTCGGTAGACTATAATCTATCGAAGTGAAACCGTCAAATTGTGACATGACATGCGACGGAACGCACCTCGCGCGCTAATTGGTTGAACGTCATGTTCTCCGCGCCGCCATATTAGTTTCAAATTCAAATTCAAAATCATTTATTTGCTAATATGGATAATTACATAAAGTTGTTAACTGATGGATGCATTGATAGTACGGGGGCCGTACGGGGGCCGTACGGGGGAGGTATTTAAAGTAAAAGTTATACGTTATAAACTTGTATTTAAAAACGAAACTTGTGAAAAATTTTTAACTTTGATTCCCAATATCTCCGTAACTAGAAGGTTCCCAGGTATGGTCTAGAACAAAAAAATGATCGCAACGACGGGGAGAACAAGTGCTTTTTGGCTTCGTTAAGGGTACTTTAACACCCATTATTTAGTGCTAGTGATTACTATACCTCTCTCTACCTGAACAGGCATGATGTTATGTTATTATTACACAAATTGTTTCTTGTTGAAACGTACTTACTTTCTTTTCTCGTTCGTCCAAAGAGCCGTAATGATATTGTCTAATATATTCTTCATGTTGACTACACTGTGGTCTATTGTTTTTTCATCTGAAATTTAACATAACTAGTATTACACAACTACAGCAAAGCTAATAAATTCAACTTTCACATCACATCACTTCAGCCGAAAAGTCCACTGCTGGACATAGGCCTCCCCCAAGAAGGGGGGTTTTGCCATAATCGCCACGCTTGGCAGGCGGGTTGGCGATCGCAGTATGGTTGTTGTAGAATCAGAGAACGCTGCTGCCCATTCTCTGGTAAGTCCCTTAGTCGCCTCTTACGACACTCACGGGAAGATATGGGATGGTGCTATTCTTTACGTCCGGACACCATACAGAACAAAACAAATTCAACTTTAACAAAGACAAAACAAAAACCACTACCAACACCACCACCAGTTCCACTACTACTTGTCTTTAATAAACAAGTTTTTATTATAAAATGAAAACAAGAGGAAAAAGTAAGGAATGAGTATATTAGAGGAAGTTTAAAAATTGCGCCAGTTACAGAAAAGTTGAAAGGGAATCGACTGTCTTGGTATGGGCATGTGATGAGGAGGGACGAATCGCATGTGGCTAAAAGAGTGATGAATATAAATGTTGATGGATGGAGAATGAGAGAGGAGCTCGTGGCTAAATAATAACAGCCGCTCGGGCCGATCTTTAGGTTAAGCCGTGCTTGCCTAGGTTGGTCTGTGGATGGGTGACCGCCCATGCCCGACATGCCGAGTTTCCTCCATGCCTCGGAAAGCGCATTCAGCCGTTGGTCCCGGCTGTCATTTGTAGATCTTTGACAGTCGTTAGGTAGTCACAGGCCAAAAAAGTCTGACAACCAGTCTTACCAAGGGGTATCGTATTACCCAGTACTAACTGGGTTGTGGAGGTCAGATAGGCAGTCGCTCCATGTAAAATACTGGTATTCAGCTGCATCCGTTTAGACTGGAAGCCGACCCCAATATAGTTGGGAAAAGGCTAGGAAGATGATGATGATGATGAGGATGATGAAAACAAGAAAATTTGGTGTATCTATCAACAATGAACACGTATACAAAGTTTCGTGTCCGTGCTATTAGCTGTTGAGTAGTTCTTTCGTGAGGAGACGACCCTGGTTGCAGGATCCCGTCGTCTGTCATAAAAATGTATTGTCACTAGAAACAAAGGTGTGTGCAAAATTTCAGCTCGATTGGTTGGGGAGAACTAGTTTAAAATTCAGTTGCAAGATTTGATCACATCTAATGTCGAACTTGCAAGGCAAATTAAATAGAAGCTTATAAAAAGGATGGGTAATATGTATGTGAGGGGTTCCTAGCTTAGGAAAGGCCGCACAGGTCGATGGACCAAGGATAAGCAACGCTAGACCCTTCACGAAGCCGTCAACCAAGCATTCTGTACATAAAACGAAGTTACTTTACGCAAAAAATTATTGCTGGGAAATCTTTTTTTTTTGGGGTGAATAATCACGTTTTACGGTAGGACTCGATGGAACGCACTCAAAGCATTGTGCTGATGGATGGATTTAATAGTACGGGGGTCGTGGAGATGTTTAAAGTATTTTTTTTTAATACATTAAAAACAAGTATTTAAAAAAAAAACTTGTGAAAAGGTTGACTCTTTGACCCCCAATGTCTCTGTAACTAGAAGGTTCCCACAATGACGGGGGGAACAAGTGCCTTTCGGCTTCGTTAAGGATCTATTTACACCCTTTATTTCATATAAGACACTTCTGTGACTCGGAAAGTACGTTAAGCCATCGGTCCCGGCTGTCTTTTGTAGATCTTAGACAGTCGTTATAGTGGCTGTACACTCGCAACCGAGAGCTCTCTCTATGTCTCAACCAAGATGTCTCGCAGAGAACGGACACGGGATGGAGTGCAAGCGAGGAACACCATGGCTATACTTTCGCGATCGCCCTGCCTCGCAGTGTCTCACCGAGAGTGTACAGCCTTACGGGTTGAAAGTAGCTCAAAAAATCTGACAACTAATCTTACCGCGTAGTTATTTCTACATAAACTTGGTTGCGGAAAGCAGATAGACAGTAGCTCCATGTAACAGCTGCATCGGCAGGCAGATGGTGGAATAGGCAGGCAGATGATGATGGCTGTTGGGAGAAGTCCAAGTAGCTGATGATGGTACTCACATCCTGTGTAGTGCTCGTAGAAGTCCCGTGTGTAACCCAGCTCGCCATGCATGGAAGGTACTATGTGTACATTGAGGACGTTCTGCCCCATTACTGAGCAACTCTGAAACGATTTAGACCAATCAGTCATTCTACCTCGTTGATCTTATGGTCGCAAGTGCAATTCCTGAGCTTGAGATCCTCGGTTCGATTCCCGGGTCGGGCAAATTGTAATTGGGTTGTTTTTCATTAAATAGTTTGTTATAGCATTAAATAGTATGTTGGAGCTGCTGAAGATTGTACAACTATCTTTGCATTGTATAAATATAATCTCTTTAGTATTATATAACCGCATAGCCCATATTGTGTGAGTACTATGTACTAGAAAGCTGTCATTCGCTGGAAACCTAAGTCTTTTCTTGACTTGAATGTGCCCTGGCGGTTAGGAGTAAGTCATGCTCACTCAAATGTCTCGCTGATGGTGGCGCGTGTGTTGGATCATTTAGTTCCCTTCAAAATGGTTGAGTTGAATGGTGCTGATTGATACATGCGTCATGTTCGTGAACGGGCGCTGTTAGTTGTGACTGGTCATCTCTTGGTTGCCACGGCTTATTTGAATTGTTTTTACTATGGACACTTTTAACGTACACATCTTGCTACATCGTTCTCACATAAAGTACCAACTCAACACGAATGATGTAACCAAGGATTTGTAAAAGTATTCTGATTTAAAAGAGTCCATGGAGTTTCTTGCCCGTTCTTCTCCATAGAGATCTACGTTAGGGAATGGGCAACTACAGTACTTTCATTCATTACATTGTTCTTTGTTTCGACAATTCAAAAGTACCTGTAACTGGCCTACTTGAAATAATTTTTGCTTTGATTTGATTCCATCAGGAATTTCTGAGTAGTAGCCATGGAGTCTGGATTTATGCCTGGTTAACGACAATCTGCTTGCCCTCGCCTCCTACAAGAGACTTAAACATAACTGACGAAATGTGGGTGTACTATTAGATACTATTAGCTCCATGTCTCCATATACAGCTTTTAGGAGTATGTGAAAAGGGGTGTAAATTTCCTCAATACTCCACAGAAAAGGGAAGATCCTCCGAGCAGACGGGTGTTATGTCTGGTGAGCTACTGCCCGACAGTTGCTGTCGGGTTCTTCTATACAACATTAGTTTTAGTGTATGCGAAACCTAAAAGAACATTTGTAATACTGTGTCCTATATTGTCTGTGTGTATTCTTTGTTGGAGATCCAAATAAATAAATAAATAAATAAATAAATAAACTTGATACACGTCTCTAGTATTTTTATGTAAAGAATCTATGTACAAAATTTCAAAACTGTATCATGAAAAATCACAAAGTTATAAGCTTGTTCTGGTACCTGGCTGTCCGCACAAAAACGTGGTCACCACGCGGCGATTCCAACGTTGCCATGAGCTCATTGATAATAATAATTTGGCAGTAGGTACCTAAATGATTGCGATAGGTACTTAGTATCGCTCGGTTTCCAACTTGTAGCCTTTTTTAAATATTTTTGGGACAAAATATAACATGGTTTAAAAATTATTGGAATCGATTCAGTTACTTATTCTGAACAAACTATATTCAAGTTTCGCATATACTAAAAAATAATGTTGTAAAGTCTTAAGTCGCGGAGAAATTACCCGAACTCACTCACTTACTGAAATCTATTCAGAATTGTGATATTGGTTCTTTATTTGCATCATAGATGGCGCTTTATACTTTTTGAACTATGGCGTAATGTTCTATTATTTTCAAAACTTCTACTTACAGCATACCCGCATCCTTCGCCGAACTGCGCTATTGGGGTCAGCAGATCCTTCGTTACGGGGGTCATAGACAACACGGGGGTCAACGCCAGCAGTTGTAGTACTATTGCGGCAATCATCGTTCTGTACACTGCACAAAACATAATACATGAAAAATAACACAAGCTTTATTAACATCGTCATCATTAGGAGCCCATATCCCAATTTATTTGTGGTCGGTGCAGCATGTCTTCTTCTTCCATTGTATAATCAGCCTATAATGTCCCCACTGCTGGGGCACACGGCCTCCTCTCTATGAGAGGGAATGGGCTATAATCCACCACGCGGGCCCAGTGCGGGTTGGTAGATGTCACATGTCTTCGAATGTTTGGTTCTAGGACATGCCGGTTTCCTCACGATGTTTTCATTCACCACTTTGAGAGCAGTGGTGATGAAATAAATTACACAAAGTAATGTGCCTGTCTGGGTTCGAACCCACGACTTACTGTTCGTAAGTCGGGGCCGCCGACTAGGCCATCGTTGCTCTCTTCTTCCATACTTCTCTATTACTCGTCATCTCAGCAGACACCTCCTTTCTAGCCATATCTAGACACATATTCTTCACACAGTCCATCCATCGTCTCTTTGGTCTTCCTCTACTCTTAAAGCCATCCACAGTCATACTCAAAACTTTCCTCGCGACATTATCGTCATTCCTGCATCACATGTCTATACCACGATAGAAGATGTCAGCAACAACAAGTCTTATAAACAGTCTACTTCAACTCAAAACACTGTTAATAATTAAATTCATTCATTCACAGATAGACTACACTACACACATCTATAAACACCAGAGGTACTTATATCGTAACTATTTAATAACGTTAACGACCGATTTTATAATGGAAAATCATTTTTTTCCCCTTTTTAGAGTTCCGTAGCCGAATGGCTAAAAACGGAACCCTTATAGATTCGTCATGTCTGTCTGTGTGTCCGTCTCAGCCACTTTATTCTGAAACTATTAGGACTACACAGTTAAAACTTGGTAAGTAGATGTACTCTGTGAACCGCTTTACGATTTTTGTACAAAAATTAAAAAAAATAAAAGATTAAGGGGCTCCCCATACATGGCGACTCAATGGCGTGCCTACAAGGTGTAACAGAAAGGCATATGAAAGGATATGCTGCAGACCATCAAACTGAACAACTTTCTCCTTGGATCCAATATCGTAAATGCGAAAAAATTATTCGCTGTCCCATACATTTAGGTCGAGTAGGTTTTGAAATTTTGTAATATTAAATAATAGTCTTTTTTCTTTGCTAATATGCGACCACTTATGCGATTTATTTTATTTTGTTTTTATTTTGCTCCTCTAGGAATTTCTCCTGTATAGTGGGTACGTTCTCAAACATTTAAACTCGCATACACAAACATTTAAACCGTACACATATTTGTTCCGTGCGGCAATCGAACGCGCGACACGCAGCGCAGCAGGCAGTCAGCCACTGCGCCAACCGTGCCGTCTGTTTAATTATCTCGTGTTTATCTGTAACCTTTTCACACCTAAAAGCTAAGCTGATTTGGATAAAAAATCACATTACACGGATAGCTCACGATATCAGTAGCGAAGGTTCCACCCAGGTGTTCGTTCCACCTTTTATTATCACTGACTAAAACTGACGTCCGCTCGACAAGACATAGGCTGCACGATGATACAACACTACTAAAACGTACACGTAGCGTAACATAGCAATCTATCTTCTATACATATAAAATTCAAAGTCTGTCTGACTGATATATCAACGCACAGCCCCAGCGCTGGTTTTAGAGACATGAAATTTGAAGGGTGTATTCTTTGTGATAAGTAGGCATCCACTAAAAAAGATTTTTTCGAAATTCCACCTCTAAAAGGGTGAAATGGGGGGCTGAATTTTCTGTGAAACTTTTTATCAGTCGATTGACTCGAAAATTGGTGTACAGACTCTTCAATTAAAATTATGAG
This sequence comes from Noctua fimbriata, assembly GCA_905163415.1. Lineage (NCBI taxonomy): Eukaryota > Metazoa > Arthropoda > Insecta > Lepidoptera > Noctuidae > Noctua > Noctua fimbriata. Next base: position 1,330,120 of record LR990950.1, on the reverse strand, counting down.
ACACGTGTATCATAGTTTTTCAAATATCATCTCCCAACAGAGTCAAATAGAGCATCGAAACTCACGCATGGCGCGCAGTGTGGCGCAGGGCGTGCGGGGCGCGGGAGTATTTACCTATTAGTAAGTAGGTAGGATTTTTCTAAGGTAGACGTGTCTGTAAAAAAACCACCACTTCTGATTGACTCTTAATTAGATCTTTTCACACACGCTTTGAGTTCTGCTAAAACCATACAGTTACTCTCATCCCAGAGATTAGTTTAGTTTTACGGAGAACTTCTTCCTTATTGCTTTATTTGGGGTATTTTCAATTCGTATATTCAATGAGAGGGAGTGAGAGTCCTAGAAAAAAAATATGTTATTTGTTTTATGTAGGCCACGCGGGCGGAGGCGCGGGCAGAAGCTAGTATACATATACAATACCTATTATGCTATAATTAATAAATAACGATAATGGATGACGAATTTAAAAAATATTATTATGATTACGATTGTTTTGGGTAAAAGTATTCCCTTTGAAAAATGGCAGTCAAAATAATAAATAAATAATATAATCACAACAGAACCCGGCGACGCGGTAGGCCCAGAAGGAGATGGCGTAACGAGCTGGACTCTTATCAAAAGGATTGGGCCCAAATAGCCAAAGACAGATAAATGGACAGAGGGAAGGGAGGCCTTTGCCATGCAGTGGGACACATCAGGCTTATAATAATAATAATATAATCATATTAAAGATATGTACTCCGGCTTAGCTCTTACAAAAATTGACTCTTCGCTACTGCTGCCATATTCAACATAATCAGCGTATAATGGTCCCACGGCTGGGACACACGCTTCCTCTTTGTGAAGGAGAGTGGGTCGTTATTTACCATGAGGACCCAATGTGGGTTCGTGGACGATTTTAAATAAATTATAAATCAAAGCATTTATTTCAAGTAGGCCAGTTACATGCACTTTTGAATTGTCGAAACAAAGTCAACAATGAAATGTAGCTACAGTCCCAGTCACAAGGCACAAAAACTGTGAAAGTACTGTAATTGCCCATTCCCTAACGTAGATCTCTATGAAGAAGAACGGGCAAGAAACTCCATGGACACTCTTTTAAATCAGAATACTTTTAAAAAAGCAGTGATAGTCTAGTGGTGTTACCGTCGGACTGTCAAGTCATAGGTCTCGAGTTCGAACCCAAGACATACATCTGATTTTTCGGATTAATGTGCTTATAAGAAAATTTGAATTTCGCGGGCTACCCTGGCGCTTCCACCTTAAGTTAAATTTATATGTCGGATCCGGTCATTAGTACGGACATATAATGAATCGCAAGCGCGCCAGTGGTAACATCATACGACCTACTTCCCCGTCTATCACCTATAGCTTCTACAGGGTCGTGATGTGTTGAGCTCGCGGCAAGGACGACAGGCAGTGTCTGATCGCAGTGAAGGCAAGACGTCCCGAAATTTCTTGGAGTTGTATCCGATTCATTGTGCCCCGTGTTAAATTGTAATTTCAAGTAATTTGTTACTTTAATAATAGCAGGGTACCTACTCTGTGTGTTTTCATTGCACGAAACTCATAATTATGATGTCCAAGTCTAAGGGGGCGTCCATTAAATACGTGAGGCAATTTAGGCGATTTTTACCCCCCTCCCCCCTTGGTGAGATGACGTGAGATTTGAATTGAACCCCAAACTCCCTAATCACACGTGAGGTTGATCAAAATGCATAGTTTGTGTTTACTAAATATTATTCTGTAGGATTTAGCCATACAGTTGGATTTTTAATTTGAGCCGTATAATTTACATAAATAGAGTGCTTCGTTCAGGGAATGTAATGTTACATTGAAATGAAGGAATAGTAACTGAAAAAAAATAAAAATAAAATCCGGAGAAAAATTCCGGAGTGAAATATGATTCAAAATAAGAAGCTGAATGCACCCTGTCAGTTTGTGGAAGGCTGTCCCTTACACCCTCTCTTTTAGTGGAGAAACATGTATACTTAATAAAACCCAGTTTTCTCGCAACTTTACACTGTTTATTGTAGGGCAAAAAAAATACGTGATTTTTGCCGAGACCCCCCTGTCTCCCTCGTGAGATTGGGTGAGATTCAGGTCGACGCACCTCACCCCAGTCTAACAGAATGAATCCTGACCATCCGACATTATAAGTAAACTAGAAAACCAGTATTAATCTTACCACGCCTGAAACTTCCCATAAATACTTCTATTTCCAGGCTAACTGTTTCACAATGTCATAATAAACACTATGTACAAAATTTCTCAGTGTCCCAAGAAGAAAGTCTATGACCAGTGTGTGTTGCCAGTGATTACATACGGGACCGAAACGTGATCGCTCACAATGGACCTCATCAGAATACTTAAATACACCCGAAGGGCAATGGAGAGGGCTATGCTCGGAGTTTCCTTGCGTGATCAATTCAGAAATGAGGACATCTGCAAGAGAACCAAGGTTACCGACGTAGCCCGAAGAATAGCCGAACTTAAGTGGCAGTGGGTAGGGCACATTAATCGCAGAACGGATGGCCGATGGGGCCGAAACGTTCTGGAGTGGCGATCGCGAAGACGTTGCGTTGAAAGGCCTCTAACTAGGTGGACCAATGACCTGGTGAAGGTTGCAGGGATCAGCTGGAAGCGAGTCGCACGGGACCGGTCAATGTGGCGACAATTGGGGGAGGCCTAGATCCAGAAGTGGACGTCTTTCGGCTGAAATGATGATGATGATGACAAAATTACTCCCAGATACGCTACCCAAAAGATATCCTGATTTGGTAAAACTAGCTTCAATACTTACGTTTAAATCCAACGAATGCATGTAACCAACACTTCAGAATGTAAACTGCGCCAAAAGAAGGTCACACTCACCTTAAATACTATATGCAACGTTTATTTATTTTGTCATGAGATACTTGATTGTTAACATTGTACTGTAATGCAAGACTTGTTTGTTTTCATTATTGTATCTTGTTGATGTGCTATTGTTTGTTTGGAGTTCATATGATCTGTGATTGTCGGTTCATCTTAAATTATATTATTTATTTATAATTATGTAAATAACACCTTAACAGCTATAACGCCAATGCGATCTTACCACCACCAAGAGACGATAACTTATATAAGCTAACAAAAATACAATTAAAAACACAATCAGAATAAAAGGCTCAAGCTAAGGCTAAGGGGATTAAGGGGCTCCCCATGCATGGAACTGCAACTAAAAAAAAAATGACATTGAGGTTCCTAAAACCATTTTCTCTCAAAGACAATCGTTTCAAAGTGGTAAAATGTGTTTCTAAAGTAGGCGGAGGCTAATTCTGAAAAAACGTAGGATAGTAATGTAAGGAAAATTGGTCTGAATAAGATTTGATGTATAGTTTTTGAGACTTTGTATATCATTATGGTACTATGAAAAACGAATTTAGTTTTGCTGTAGAATGTAATACAACGCAACATATGAATGAGCCTTCAAAATATTTTTATTATATTGTTTGGTGATACGGAACCCCGTGCGAGTGAGTACGACTCGCACTTATCCGATATATTTTTTTCGGATTTGAATTCATCAAATTCTCTTCCCGTGACCCAAGGGCTGGCTTTTACCTTGGCCAAAGGCTTAGCGTTGCCATACAACGTGGCAACGCCGCCAGTCTTTTGGGTACATTACCAGTTGACTACGTTGAGGAGGAGTTTTTTGACGCCATTTTTTAAGTTTATTTTTAAGTTAGTTAGTTAATATAGGTTATTTTAATTTATTAATGTATATAATATTTACTATGAATAAACGGTCTCCATGTTCCTTCTTTGCCCTTTGTGTTCCAGGGCCGCGGTATCTCTTCCGGACAGTTCCGCAGCCCTGGCAGGTATTGGCCCTTGCCCGAATAATTATGCTGAAGGCTCAGCAAAAGACTCCTCCTTTCGGCCCATTGAATTTGCCAAACGATACACCATACAGGATGTATAACCGAGGACGGTTACGCGACACCACGCAGCAGAACACGACGCCGTCAACGATTCGTGTCTAGTTTTAGTTAAATAAGGATTTTTTTTTTTATATGTATTAGTATATTATTTTATAAGATTATTTTGTGTATTTTTATCTATGGGCCTCAGTTGCCTGATAATAAAATGATTGATTGATTGATAACGAAAATGAGCACAAAGGCAAAAGATCTGAATTGGAAATCCGTTATTTTTGCTGATGGAAATACCGTCGGACACATAACTCCAGAACGACAACAGATCAGTGCTTCTCATCATCATCATCTGCCTAGCCTTTTCCCAACTATGTTGGGGTCGGCTTCCAGTCTAACCGGATGCAGCTGAGTACCAGTATTTTACATGGAGCGACTGCCTATCTGACCTCCACAACCCAGTTAGTACTGGGTAATACGATACCCCTTGGTAAGACTGGTTGTCAGACTTTTTGGGCCACTGACTATCTAACGACTGTCAAAGATCTACAAATGACAGCCGGGACCAACGGCTTAACGTGCTTTCCGAGGCACGGAGGAAACTCGGTATGGAATGGGAGGTCACCCATCCACAGACCAACCTAGGCAAGCACGGCTTAACCTAAAGAGCGACTGTTATTATTCAGCCACGAGATACTTCTCATCATAATACTAATCTGCGCCATAAGACTGTTAAATATTATCTCAGATGAGGTAGATATATTTCACTGCAGTCTGATGAAGATCACAGGAGTAGAACTGAAGTGCATTGAAAATATTTAGAGGTGTTTCTAATTGTAGGTATTTTAATAGTGGTTTTCTTTTTTTCAACTGTGTAGTCCTAATAGTTTCGGAATAAAGTGGCTGTGACATACAGACGGACAGACAAACAGACAGACAGGCTACGGAACCCTAAAAAAGGTCTAGGAACATATAAAGGGTGTAAAGAGACCCTTAACATAACCGAAAGGCACTTGTTCTCCCCGTCTTTGCGATCATTTTTTTGTACTAGACCATACCTGGGAACCTTCTAGTTACGGAGATATTGGGGGTCAAAGTTACAACTTTTTCACAAGTTTTGTTTTTAAATACATGTTTATAATGTAAGATTTTTACTTTACACACCTCCACGACCCCCGTACTATTCAATCCATCCATCAGCACAATGCTTTGAGTGCTTTCCATCGAGTCCTATCGTAAAACGTGATTTTTAACCCCAAAAAAAAAGTCGTTTCCCAGCAATAATTTTTGCGTAAAGTTACTTAGTTTGATGTACATAATGCTTGGTTGACGGCTATGTGAAAGGTCTGTTTACACCCTGTATATATTCTTATTTTATTACGGTGTAGTTTAAACTAACCGCGTAGCGCATACTACGCTACGACGTAGCTCACTCTTTGCTACGGCGTAGCTCAAATATCTACGTCGTCTTTACCAAATGTTTTTCATGATAATAACATTACAACAATATAACATCAGTGATAGCCTAGTGGTGTGACCGTCGGATTGCCAAGTCATAGGTCTCGAGTTCGAACCCACGACACGTACCTCTGATTTTTCGAATTAATGTGCGTATTGCATGATTATCACTTGCTTCGGTGAAGGAAAACATCGTGAGGAAACCAGCATGCCTGAGAGATATTTCTCGACGGCATGTTAAGCCAAGTCAGAGGCCCATGGGTAGCTTAAAAACTCTGACACCAGCCCCGTAGCATGACCACCGTAGACAAGGATTTCTTTGACGGAAGAATCGACAAAATGACAGATTGTGTCGACATGAGAAGAGAAAGAATGACAACATGACAAGGAGGTCAAACAAAAATAACAACTTTCAACATTAACACCTCGTAGCACCAGATTTAAAGCAATAAGGAATAAGAGAATATCCATAACTCATTAGACTAAACAAGAATTTGTGTGGTATGCAATAACTAAAAAACCCGACTACTGAAAAATCACGCTCTAATTAAAATCGGGGTTTACAAGATAAAATCGAATCCTCCTATTGTTGAAGTCGGTTAAAATGTAGCCTATGTTACCCGGGCCATAATAACGAATCGATTGACACCTTATTCATCACAATCGGATAAATAGTTTAGGCGCTACGGAGGAACATACGTAAATGCAAACTTACATACATAGGCTGCTAAAATCATAAGCCAAATAGATATAATTCTTGCCAATGTTATTTTGTAAGTCCCGCTATGTCATGCCAAAGCCGTGTGTCTGATGTTCTAGTTATACCCTGAATATGTACAGGTATAGTATGGCCACTTTAGTTGTACAGTTCATGGTGGCGCTGCTTGTCAAGAAAATTTACATCGGTGTGTCAAACTTGGTACATTTATTTTAGTTCGGTGTTTTCCCGGTTGCACAAATAGGTTGGTTGAAGTGTACAGCTGTTTCATGTTTCAATATGGCTCCCCGAAGAAATCCAACACGCAGGCGCGAATCTGCCATTTTGACAGTTACCACGCAAAGGAAGCATGATTCAGCCTGATTGTTTTATAATTTGTTTTCAGTTTGTTTTAGTATAGTAAGCGTATTCAGTGTTGTTTTAATATGTATTTGCAAGTAAATGTGGATAAAACTCAAAAATAGTTGAATAGAAGCAAGAGTTGACGAATTGTATTCATCCCTTTTGTATGTTTTGGAAATCCTGTTGCTAGCTTTGTCTTTAAATCGATAAATAGGCGTCACTGAAGACATAGATAAATTTGAAACCCAATGAGAGCATGTAAAACTACTGTTGAGGGAAATTTTCCCACCTTTTCGCACTCACACGTAAAATCGTAAGCGTATTTTCAGAATTACACCTTTAAATATCATAAACATCAAAAGCTATATTTAAAAACAAAAAATACGTGATGAGACTTTATTGAAATACCTTTGATTTAAACCAAAGATGTTCGAACAAAAGTCTAACGAGTAAAGAGAAATTAAATCCTCAAATTGAAAACCTGCATCTCGCTATCAAAGTTTTCGCGTCAGTTTTCAAGTGAGGACAATTTCGAGGCTGTATGTCGGGAGGTCCGTTGCTACTCCGGAAATCGGTTCACTGGGAGCCGATCTAAGTCCCAGGCGTCAGCTGAAGACGAACCAGCGAAACAATATGTAATAATTAATATGGAACGGATTTTAATCCAACTGTTGAACGCAGTGAGAGCAAGACTCTCTACCCCACGGCAGTAGCACCTTTGACCTCCTTTTGTTACTTTAAATAGTTTTTCTTTACGGTTCCGTGCCACAGTCGGCAAAAACAGAACCCTTTGTTGTCCGTCTGTCAAGACCCCTTTTTCTCAGGAACGCGTGGAGGTACCAACCTATAATTAATATCAAATACTCAGGTCTGCTACCCCTTGGAGCAGTGAAAAAATCAAACTTGTAAGTCAACGCAGTCAAAAGATATGACCGTTTATGTCGGTGTCGTCGTGGTGTCGTGCCGATATTTTCATATCTTTATGAAATTGGACGTAAAGAATAGCACCATCCCATATCTTCCCGTGGGTGTCGTAAGAGGCGACTAAGGGACTTACCAGAGAATGGGCAGCAGCGTTCTCTTTGCTTTTTTAACAACCGTACTGAGTACTGCCATCCAGCCTGCCAAGATTGAAGATTAAGGCAACCAAACCTCCCCTCTTTGGGGGAGGCCTATGTCCAGCAGATGATGATGATGATGAAATTCAAAAGGATAATACAACTAAATGGTCTCAAAAAATAAAAAGTAATTGCCTAAACATAAAACTTCGCCAAGTTATAGATCTAGTTCATACAACATTTTTTAATATGGCACACGAAAAATCATCCCTACAGAAAAAAAATATACAATATGTTAAAAAAAACTTGTCCGATCCGAAAGGGGCATATAGGTATACCAATGACATTACCAAATTAAATATTCATTAAAGTGTAGCGGCATCACAAAAAGTACTTTAGCAACATAGGACAAAAAGTACTACAGCGCCATCTATGACATATATGCGACTTAGAGTACCTATAAAGGGTGTAAATAGACCCTTAACGAAGCCGAAAGGTACTTGTTCTCCCCGTCTTTGCGATATTTTTTTTTGTTCTAGACGATACCTGGGAACCTTCTAGTTATGGAGATATTGGGGGTCAAAATTCCAACAAATAATAACTTTTTTTTTAAATACAAGTTTATAACGTATAACTTTTACTTTAAACACCTCCACGGCCCCCGTACTATCAGTGCATGCATCAGTTAACAACTTTATGTAATTACCCATATTAGCAAATAAATGATTTTGAATTTGAAACTAATATGGCGGCGCGGGGAACATGACGTTCAACCAATCAGCGCGCGAGGTACGTTCCGTCGCAAGCCATTTCACAATTTGACGGTTTCAGTTCGATAGATTATAATCTAATGTAAGATTTTTACTTTACACACCTCCACGACCCCCGTACTATTCAATCCATCCATCAGCACAATGTTTTGAGTGCTTTCCATCGAGACCTATCGTAAAACGAGATTTTTCACCCCAAAAAAAAGGCGTTTCCCAGCAATAATTTTTGCGTAAAGTTACTTAGTTTGATGTACAGAATGCTTGTTTGACGGCTATGTGAAGGGTCTGTTTACACCATGTATATGTTACGGCTAATAGCCGAAGTGCGGCTAAACCTAGTTTTAGCCGGCTAAACCTAGGTGCGGCCGGTTAAACTTAGATGTATCCTACTTATCTTCGGTTACAATAGGCAACCAATTTAGATGTAGCGCTCGCCGCCCGCTGCGCTCGCTCGGCTCGCACGCATTTGATCACAATTCTAACCTAACCTAACCCAATCCATTTGATCGGTGTGATCTAGCACTAAAAAGGATACACAACTGTCGTATTTGGATTAAAGTAAACGAGTAGGTATAAAAAAAAAATGTTTCTTTGGGAAAGTTGTTTGTTATCATGAGTTTAATCACGTTTTTAAGAATCAGTCACTAATTACCAATCACCTTTTATAGAACTCACTAATGCGCCTTTTCTTCTTTTAACTTCTAAATAATATGTAATTCTCAGAAATTACAATAACTAATTAGATTATCAAGTAATGGTAGTCGTTAATTAAAGACTTTTTAACTTTTTTGTTAAATTGCAATAAAAGCCATTAAAGAGTTAATATAAGTCATTAAAGTACTCACTAATGTACCTGTTATTTAAGGAACTGCTTAGTGATGACTAATTATAACAAGTTGCCAAAGTCAGTTATAGAACTGACCGATGGAAAGTTCAAAAACTACATCAAACGTGTCCTTATTAAAAAAGCATATTACAAAATCAAGGGCTACGTTGAAGATAAAGAAGTTTGGCTTTAGTTCCTTCTGCGCATGCGGCTTCCCTGGTAGCTCATAAACGGCACAAATATGTGGATGTCTCTAACTATTCTCAATCTCATTTTTTCTCCTCTTTCGAATCAGATTTTTACAATAGTTTTCAAATAATTTATACATCTTTTGCTCAGAATAGTTACAGCACTGATAACAGTATTTGTGTCACTTGTTTAATTTAGTATTTTACAATATTTTCTTACCTTTGTATAGATTCTTTTTTACCGATTGTTTGTGAATGTATGAACATTGTAGGCTTTGTAGTTTCCAAGCTGCTTATTAACTTTTTATTTTGTTCTAAATTTTTTGTGTAGTAAGCAACGACTTATTGTCGGGCCTACGCTGTCCCTGTACTTAAGTACAAATGCTGTATCCATGATAATATTGTAATACCAAATGATTTGAAAAGAGTAACTGTCCTATGTGAAATAAAATATTTTGATTTTGAATTCTCAGTAATAAGTATACCAAAAATACTTCTATTCCATCAGTAATACAATAAAAAAGATAGTTACCATAGGCAAAATATTTCGGAAGGGGCACTCTGGGGGCACCATGTGTCCTTGAAGAAAATCTGGCATAAAATAGGTAAATAACAGTAATGAAAACCGCAAATCGAAACAAGGAGGGAATCACGAAATACACACATTTTTGTGTTCGTTTCCATACAAAAATAACAGATTTCGTCGATTTGCTCCTAAAGTGCTGGTCAAGTAAAAAAGCGTAGTAACAATTTTTGTTGTTCTTCAATAGACGAATGCAACTGTATTTCTTTTTATAAATTAAGTACTTTTTGCATTTTTGATTATAAAGGGTGTTGATAGACCCTTAACAAAGCCGAAAGGTACTTGTTCTCCCCGTCTTTGCGTTCATTGTTTTGTTCTAGACCATACCTGGGAACCTTCTAGTTACGGAGACATTGTGGGTCAAAGTTCCAACTTTTTCACGTTTTTAATGTAATATTTTTACTTTAAACACCTCCACGACCCCGGTACCCCCGTATCCATCCATCAGCACAAAACTTTGAGTGCTTTCCATCGAGTCCTACCGTAAAACGTGATATTTCACCCCAAAAAAAAAGTCTATTCCCAGCAATAATGTTTGCGTTAAGTTACTTAGTTTGATGTACAGAATGCTTGGTTGACGGCTATGTGAAGGGTCTGTTTACACCCTGTATGTCCAACCTCTTGTATGGGGACGATCCATTGTGCGTCGCACGGATGCACCCGGAGACATGCAAGGATCGTACACTGGGCCCCTGAGGAAGGACAGCGTCGGCGAGCAAAATCAAAGCATTTATTTCAAGTAGGTCAGTTACAGGCACTTTTGAATTGTCGAAATAAAGACAACAATGAAATGTAGCTACAGTCCCAGTCACAAGGCATAAAAACTGTGAAAGTACTGTAGTTGCCCATTCCCTAACGTAGATCTCTATGGAGAAGAACGGGCAAGAAACTCCATGGACACTCTTTTAAATCATAATACTTTTACAATACCTTGGTTACATCATTTATGTTGAGATGGTACATTATGTGAGAACGATGTAGCAAGATGTGTACGTTAAAAGTGTCCATTGTAAAACAATTAAATAATTAATTCAAACAAGCCGTGGCAACCAAGAGATGACCAGTCACAACTGACAGCGCCTGTTCACGAACATGAGGCATGTATCAGCACCATTCAACTCATCCATTTTGGATTGAACTAAATGATCTGACACACGCGCCACCATCAGCGAGACATCCACCAGAGAGCACCACCACGGGGAAGGTGGCGTGACGATCTGATCATTTTTGCGGGGCTATGACCAGAGATCGCACAGGATAGAGAGGTGTGAATGTAGAAAGGGGAGGCCTTTGCCCAGTGGGACACGATGTAGGCTAGATTTAAATACAATTTTAGCAAATATTTTCTCTAGATTCTAAGATTTTTATGGCGTCATATTTAAATATGGCGCTATATAAACATCGTCATAATTCTCCTGCCTTTATTTCAATTAGTCGACATCACAGAGTCCATCCATCGTTTCTTTGGTTCTCATCTAACTGCTCTTATTCTATCCATCTTCTATCTGCCTTTTCCCAACTATATTGGAGTCAGTTTCCAGTCTAACCGGATGCAGCTGAATACTAGTATTTTACATGGAGTGATCTGACCTCCACAACCCAACTATTGGGTAATACTACACGCCTTGGTACGACTCGGTTGTTGCTTTTTGGGTAAGTGCGAAGTATACAGAAACGACGTAAGGTGAAGGCGCGGCGCAGGCGTCGAATTTATAAGGAAACGAAAGAACGGCGTCCCTGCGCTGCGCCGCTTGAGTGTAATTCACGACACGTCGCCTACGTACATTTCGTATGTTCGCTGCGCCTGGGCCGCGCCTTCACCTTACGCCATTTCTGTATAATTCGCGCCTTAGGAAAGGATTGTATTAAATAAAAACACATTAAATAACAAAATATAACAAATATATTTTTGTAGTTTGTTTTCTTATTTCTAGACATGATTACAATTATTGTTCACTATTTATATTCTATATTGTATCGGTTACCTTATTTTCTACATAAATGAAAATTATTTGTTTAAGTATTTGTTTCCTTTTGAACGTCATTGTCACATATACGTGACAAGCAAGCGTGAGCCCTGTGCGCCAACGACACAAATATGTCACAAAAAATGTGCCGTGCAATAGAACACGCAATAAATTATTCAATTTTTGAAAATTCACATATTTGTGTCATTGGCGTACAGGTTACGCGCTTACTTGTCACGTATATGTGACGTCTTGACCTTTTGAACGCCATATTCAAAAGGTTAAGATTTGACAACATCGAATAGGGTTTTCACAATAAATTAACAACATCTATCGCTTTTCAGATACAATGGTTTTCTTATTGAAAAATATATTTTTAGGAATTATTAATGTTTATATATTGTCTAGAATTTGAGCCTAGTGTTTTTGTTAAGAACGTTCACGACTTACGGCATTTCATTTTTTCGAAATGACTGAACCGATTTTAATGAAACTTCATACGCATAAACAGGATACATAAGTCTAAAAAGTTGTCAGAGAACATTTTAGAAATGTCTTTAAAAAAGATAATAGGAAAATTCTGTTTCTATGGAAAATCTAAAATCGGTCTAATTTAGCTGTAGCACTATTTTTCGAAAATGTTATCTTATAACTTTTTAGACTTATGTATTCTGCTTATGCGTATGAAGTTTCATTAAAATCTGTTCAGTCATTGATTGCCTGTGGGTGAAATTTACACTTAGATTGCTGGATGACCTACGTGTTCAGTATAATTATGGCTTAAGGATGCTGCTGGAGCTGTCCTGCTTCTGTAGCGCATCAGGAATGATTTCTGAAGCTAGAAAGAATTGTTTTAAAACAATAGTACGCAAATGTATAGCCACCCTGATGCTTCGAAAGCGCGACAGTGACAGTATCTTGAACATCATTACAGATAGGCTTGATTGTTAGCGTCAAAATGAAAGGACCAAGTCTCCAATAAATATATAAGGTGTAACTATTAATACACGAAATATTTTAAGAGTAACTTCTATAAGTCGTAAAGTCGCCAGAGCAACGAAAAAAAAAAATATCTGAGTGTTTTTTTTTTACGAAATTATTATAATTCTAAAAATTTTTGGGACTTTTTGCATAAAATCTTTACTCCCTTAATCTAACAATGACACTAGGTAAATACGACGTAGTAAACTAGCGTAATGGATGTTCAAAAATACGGAGCTAGTATTTATTTTGTGGGTCAAGTAATTTTAAATTATTTGTTTTTTATAAAAATATACTAACTATATACTATAACGAAACCATTTCAAGGGATATATATAAAATATAAATCCCTTGAAATGGTTTCGTTATAGCCTTTAGATGATTCCCTGAAAATATTTCGTGTATGAATAGTTAGACCTTATATAAAAATATAATACCATTACTCTACTATTTTTTTTGCCCTCTTGTGTGGTACTGGAACAGTGCGCACACAGGTCCCAGGCCAACAGTTTTTAATTTAAGATAATTTTTACTAACATAGTTGTAAGTCATCACTATATGTGTTCTGTATGGTGTCCGGACGAAAAGAATAGCACCATCCCATATCTTCCCGTGGGTGTCGTAAGAGGCGACTAAGGGACTTACCAGAGAATGGGCAGCAGCGTTCTCTGATTCTACAACAACTTTACTGCGATCGCCAACCCGCCTGCCAAGCGTGGCGATTATGGCAAAACCCCCCTTCTTGGGGGAGGCCTATGTCCAGCAGTGGACTTTTCGGCTGAAATGATGAAGTCATCACTAACAATTTATGGATTTTTCATCTGAATAAAATGCTTAATAATATTTCGAAATTTTTATGAAATGCCGTAAGTCGTAAATGCTCTTAAGTTATTGCTAATTCGTATCTTTCAAGCCACATTGTGTATGATATGATGTATGGAGAATACAGGGTGTAAGGGACAGCCCACCACAAACTTACAGGGTGCATTCAGCTCCTTATTTTGAATCATATTCCACCGGAATTTTTCTCATTTTATCGTTTTTTCAGTTATTATTCCTTTATTTCAATGTAAAATTACATTCTCTGTACGCAGCACTCAATTTATGTAAAAATACTACGTCTAAAATCACAAAACTAACAATGGATTTTGAAATACTCTAACGAAACGACGCGTGAAATCAGCTGTTCACTTCCTGCCACAGAGTTCATCGAACTCGTCGTCGCGCTTGCCGTTCGCTACGTGCGTTGCCCCGGTAACGATACATTGCGTAGAAGGAAATAAAACAAATCAAATTTATTGGATTCCCATAACATTCCTGAAACAATTTCTTGTACCGGTCATCTTAGTTGATATACTGAATTGAATGAATAGGGGATGTCCACAGATATAGATAGACCTAGATAACGCAAGTATCACGATCTGTATAAAAACCAAGCGTGCCATTTTTTGACTACCTATTATGACGTCACTGTATCGGTTCTGTATGGTGTCCGGACGTAAAGAATAGCACCATCCCATATCTTCCCGTGGGTGTCGTAAGAGGCGACTAAGGGACTTACCAGAGAATGGGCAGCAGCGTTCTCTGTGTTTTATAACAACCATACTGCGATCGCCAACCCGCCTGCCAAGCGTGGCGATTATGGCAAAACCCCCCTTTGGGGGAGGCCTATGTCCAGCATTGGACGTCTTTCGGCTGAAATGATGAATGATTATGACGTCACAAGCACTATTTAGTGATGGGAAAATCAAACCGATTCAAAGACGCCGCCGCGGACGGCGCCCCCCTCGTCCTACCCCCCGCCATGACGCCCACTGACGTCCGACTAGCGCTATGCTCCGATGCAGACTGAGCGCGAAAATGGCCACTTACGATTTTTGTACGTAAGCTAGGCACGCGAAGTAGTTGCTCTCGCGTTATCTAGGTCTATCTATATCTGTGAGGATGTCCCTTACACCCTTTATAAAAGCACCATTATACACTTTAGTGCTATAAGATTTTAAACTATCATGGTCACTATCACTAGAAACGGGATATTTACCAATTTTATCGACAGTGGTAGCGGTACTGAGTGCAAAAACGAACAAGAAAGAGGGTAGACCGATTTGTCTGCTCATAAACACCCACCCGCAATAACTTCTGTTTATCCGTGATCATGGTGCTTGCAACAGCGCAGAAATATCGGGAACTCAATGAAAACAGTAAATATGGTAAATATCGCGTTTCTAGTGTTAATGATACTTTGGTGCTAAAAAAAAACATAGTTGAAAAAAAAAAATTAGACCACTATTTTGGTGTAAAATTGTCTATCTTTCATTAACCCGAAACTACAACATTAGTTTTAGTATATACGAAACCTGAAACACGTGTCTAGTATTTTTATGTAAAGAATCTATGTACAAAATTTCCAAACTGTATCATGAAAAATCACAAAGTTATAAGCTTGTTCTGTTACCTGGCTGTCCGCACAAAAACGTGGTCACCACGCGGCGCCTCCAGCTCATTGATAATAATAATTTGGCAGTAGGTACGTAAATGATTATGATAGGTACTTAGTGTCGCTCGGTGTCCAACTTGTAACCTTTTTTAAATATTTTTAAAATTATTGGAATCGATTCAGTTACTTATTCTGGAATCTGGACAAACTATATTCAGGTTTCGCATATACTAAAAATAATGTATAATATTATCTAACTATATGTTTTAAGTTAAATAACGATACAGTATATAAATGATCCCCTCGTAAAACTAATATATTAGATTATAATAAATAAAAAAATACCCTTACACCGAATTCTAATTAGAAAATAAACTATACATATCTGTTGCTTGTATTTTATGTTTGTGTATTGATAACTAGTTCTTACAAGTTATGTGGCAATGTTTTACTCAAGTACACAAGATTTCTTTGACAATCTTTTACAAATAGCAAAAAAGATATTGTAACCAATGATATTATAAATAAAAAGACGACTTGTTGCAGAAAAATTCAGACAATTGTCGTAATTTAAGTACTTCAAGCGCAATAGCTATCTCTTTGTGTATCATAAAGGGTGTAACAAGACCCTTAACGAAGCCGAAAGGCACTTGTTCTCCCCGTCATTGCGATTTTTTTGTTCTAGACCATACCTGGGAACCTTCTAGTTACGGAGATATTGGGGGTCAAAGGTACAACTTTTTCACAAGTTTTTTTTTGTTTTAGTACTAGTTTTGAAGATTATAACTTTATTTTAAATGCATACCCGACCCATTCATCAGCACAATGTTTTGAGTGGGTTACATTGAGTCCTACCGTAAAAATCTCGTGATTTATCACCCAAAAAAAAAGTCGTTTCCCAGCAATAATTTTTCCGTACAGTTACTTAGTTTGATGTACAGAATGCTTGGTTGACGGCTATGTGAAGGGTCCGTTTACACCTTGTATTGCTACATTTTTCCTTAAACAATGGAGTTTCATGACCTATAAATCCTCATATACAGCAACAGATACGCCCCAAGCACACCACAACACTACTGTAAGACAACCATCACGCTATCATAACGTACCGTACCAGCACAAGTCTACAACATCTTCCTGATCATGTAGTTCAGAATACCACCGTTCTTGAAGTATGTCAGGTCCACTTCTGTGTCGAAACGGACAATCACCTGGAATGATTGGCCGTTGCTTACCTGTGAAGAATAGGATGGGTTTAGATTAGAAATGTTATGGATATGATATTTCGGACCTGAATACGGATCAGCCCCCGTAGCACGACCGCCGTAGACAAGGATTTCTTTGACGGAAGAATCGACAAAATGACAGATAGTGTCGACACAATGACAGATTTTTTTGCACTATCTGTCATTTTGTCGATTCTTCCGTCAAAGAAATCCTTGTCTACGGTGGTCATGCTACGGTGGATGGATATAGGAATAAAATTATATCGGTTTCGGATACGATTACGGATATGTAATTATTTCGGATTATCCGTTAGTTTCGGATTGTTTCGGTTTCGGATATTAGATTGAAGTAAAATATAAACACACACTTTGGTCGCAATTTGTCTATAGAAATCAATTAAATACTTAACACAAGACTTTCTTAAATAAAAAAACTAACTAGTTATGACAGAGGTTATGTTATGACTAGAAATAACAAACAAACTGCAAGATTCACGTGGCGCGCGAGCGGTGAAACCTGTCGAAACAAGTCGTTTTATTTAGACTCCGCCCTTATACAAAACTATCCGAAACTTGTGAAACGGATACGGATATATTTTTATTTCGGATATCCGATAATTTAGGTTACGGTACCGGAGTTAACATCCCTGGTTTAGATATAGAAATGGAGAGTTTTGGCATGAGTAAAAATAAGACGTGGAAGGGACACCGACGCTATAACGGTTACCACGTATTCAGTACATCATTCAAATTTTTTAAATATCAAATTTTTCATCGATTAATTAACAAAAAAACAGCTGTTCTGTCTGAGATGTACCGTTGATTAAAGGATTTAATGCGTAGTAGTTAAGTATTCATTAGGACTAATTTAATGAAGCTTTCTGAGTGTGGCTGTTAGTACTAGAAAGCTGTCATTTGGCATGAATAAACAGATTAGTTACGCCGACAAAGTGATAAAATAAAATCTAATGTAAAACACGAAAAGTGGGGATATTTTTTCTCGCGTACCCTGTAAAGTGGTATGTCGTTGGATAGGTCTTTAAAAAAAATATTGCGTGTTTACAACAATACCTAATTCAGTAGTGTAATTGCAATAGGGTAGTATTTAAACGAGTGACTGTAAATTAAAGTTTTAAGTGACAAAAATAATTAATTTACGTTATAGTATTACTAAGTGTGCGACTGACTGCGAGTGACGAGAAATCAACAGAACAGCAACTTACAAACATTAACTTGAGTTACTTAAAATACAAAATGAGAAACCTAACCTAAAAACATCGTCTCTGTCTTAATATTGAAATTGCTGTTTCTGTGTTTCTAGCCGCTCACTTAGTAATTTAGTCGCACGGCTAGAATTTTAATATCTGTAATAGATTAATCACAATCCACTTTTAGTAAGCTCGTTCTGGATTCCCCATTGCAATATATGCATGTCATTTTATATGAGTGAAAAAATCTGCTGTTTCAAAAATGCAATACCTAGACGGTCAAAATGTATGAAACAGCTGATTATTTTTTAATAACCGATCTAAAATTTCTATGATCCATACAGAATGATGTCGTGAGTACATGGTAACCGTTTTCGCGTCGGTGTCCCTTCCACCCCGAATAGAAAGAAAGAAAAATAGCAGTGTTTGCATCTATACAGGGTAACTGGTAATTAGTGACCGATACTTAAACACGTGATTATACTCATGATAACAAACAACTGTCTTAACATACCTCACAGTGGTAACTCGCAGGGTCTGTAAATTCCGTAAGGGGTCTGTTGGTACCCCACGGGGTCGGTAGACACTCCACACTGGGGTCTATATCAATGCCTTTTTTATTTTTCGAATGGGAAATCATCAAATGACCTTCCCCCCTCCCTGCTCTGGGCGGAGTGGAAGGGAGTGTCAGACTTGTACTGACTAAAACCCATCCATGTTCCTTCTTTGCCCTTTGTGTTCCAGGGCCGCGGTATCTCTTTCGAACAGTCCCGCAGCCCTGGCAGGCATCGGCCCGTGCGGACCCCTACGTGGTTGCTGACATCTCGTAGAGGCGCGCGTGGCACACGAACGCGCCGCCGCAAGCCGTCCGGACGGCGCGCTAGTATATGAAGCCTCACCTTGACAGTGATAAGATCTCCGGGCGCGATGTTTTCCGGTAGCTCTATATCGTAGGTCTCGCTGCCATTCAGCCCGAAGCTGTCGGCGCTCTGGCCGGCGAGGAACTGCAGCGGGATGATGCCCATGCCGACCAGGTTGGAGCGGTGGATGCGCTCGAAGGACTCTGCTATCACGGCGCGGATGCCCTGCGGATGGTAGAAATGTGTTGTTAGTTGTTATTGTCAGAGCAAAGGAACTGGTCTGTGGGTCGTCTTAGGGGCGGATTTGTAGGAGTTGGAGTATACGTTTTGGGGCACTATGAGCAGCAAAGAAAACAAAAAAAAATTAGGAAAATTTGTAGTTTTATTTAGTTTTAGAAGGCCAATAATTCGGAAACGGTACGTCGGAGGATCATGCGTCTCAGAACTAAAATGGTTTCTATGGTCTAGGTCAACCTAATACTGCAATTAAATTGGGAAATTTCGGAAAAAAAATTTAACTCCGAAATTTTTTCCTAGTGTTCACTCTATAGCGCCCCTAAGGCTACACTCCAACCAAAGAACTTCTAGGACAGGAACAACGAATAAATTACGCACAAACTACGGAAGAAAAACTATCGTGTGCGACAGATCTAAAATATTTAATAAGTTATGACTGCACGGTTGGAACAGTAGCTAAGCGATCAGCTGCTGCGCTGCGTGTCGCGGGTTCAATTCCCGCACGGAACAAATATTTGTATGATCTACAGGTAGTTGTTCCGGGTCTGGCTGTTTGTGTATGTGAGTTTAAATGTTTGTAAAACAATGATTTGTAATCTACCATCAAAACATTTATATAATCGAATCCATCAAGATCGGTCCAGTTCCGCCACAACAACCAGACACACAGACCAAAATTTAAAAAAATAGTTTTTTTTTGTTATTTAATAAGTATATATTTTTTTCTAATATACCACATAAAACGGCTCTTTTAATATTTAATAAAAGCTTCTTTGGCATCGCATCAAAAATATACAACAAGATACCTATTGACATTCTGAGCACTAAGGAATGTCCAATATTTAAAAATAAACTGTATAAATTTTTAATTGAGAAAGCATATTACACGATCCAAGATTTCTTGAATCATTGATTGAATTGTTGACCATGTATTAATTTGACTGTATATTGATATTTTGACATTTATAATAACCAAATTTGACATGTAAAATAATTTTAAATGTAATGCCACTACATAAATATTGTATGCCTATTAGGCAGGACATATTTGAAGTTTAATCTATTGTTTAGACCTGTAACTAACATATACAATAAAATAAAATATTAAAAATAATATTAAAAATATACAATAAAATATTTTGAATTTGAATTTAGAATATACTTCATATGCATTCAATAAAAAGCTGTTATTTTCAAATTACAAAAAAAACACTTCAAATTTATTAATTTGTATATTATATCCGGTTCGCGGACGCCACTCCAGAACTTTTCGGCCCCATCGGCCAAGTGGCGACCGCGAACTGGATGATGCTGCGTCGGAAGGCCTCCCACTAGGTGGACCGATGACCTGGTGAAGGCTGCAGGGATCCGCTGGATGCGAGTCGCACGGGACCGGGCAATGTGGCGACACTTGGGGGAGGCCTATGTCCAGCAGTGGACGTCTTTCGGCTGAAATGATGATGATGATGTATATTATATTGTAGATTACTCACAAGTAAATAGGGACCTTTAGCAGCCCAGTCCCGGCTGGACCCGGAGCCGTAGTCCTTACCCACGATGGCCACCAGAGGGACGCCCTCCGCCGCGTACCTGTAGAGCAAGAGGACGTGGACTTTACTATGAGCTCTTAAAGCAGTTTTAATTCCAGTGTATGAAAGAGACAGAGCTATACAAGTCATCTAGCGCCATCTCTTTCCCGCACTGGAATTAATTTATCGACATATTTAGCATGACTTTGTGACATATACTACATAGTTTTAAGTTTATTTTTTGATTTTTATGTTTGTTAATTGACATTTAAACTACAATATTTTGTATGCCTTCAGCCCCCGTAGCATGACCACCGTAGACAATGATTTCTTTGACGGAAGAATCGACAAAATGACAGATAGTGTCGACACAATGACAGATTTCTTTGCACTATCTGTCATTTTGTCGATTCTTCCGTCAAAGAAATCCTTGTCTACGGTGGTCATGCTACGGGGGCTGGCGGGACATAGTATGGACCAACGTTTATTTATATAACATCAGTATATTTTGTAACCTTTCACATAATCAATAAATTAAATTTGAATTACTACTGACGTCAAAGTCTATGTGTCAAAGAAATACTTTTATTTGAAAAGTACTTAAAGTTTCATTAAGATTTTATTATAAAGCACATACAATTAGTAAAATTAATATATTAAGGGTAAAAAATTAAATGGAAACAAGGCAGATAGAGATAAATGACGTCACATAACATGAGATGAATGGCCGCGACAGTCACGGACGTTTGAACTGTCGTAGAAAATTGTAGGAGTTTAATATCTTTTTTTTAGCGACACAGTAGTTAAACTTAACTTTTAATTATTTTCTTGGGTTAAAAGTACTATATTTTTAACCCCCGACGCAAAAAGAGGAGTGTTATAAGTTTGACCGCAATGTGTGTGAGTGTGTCTGTCTCTGGCACCGTAGCTCTTAAATGAGAGAACCGATTTGGATGCCGTTCTTTTATTTGAAAGCTAGTTTCTTGGCAATGGTTCTAAGATACGTTTTATCAAAATCGTTGCAGCCATTTACTAGATATGGGGGATGAAAGTGGTGAAGAATAATCAAACATTTTCAAATATACCCAAGTGAGGTATCAAATGAAAGGGCATGATGTGTATATTACAATTAGACATGTTTTATCAAAACCGGCTCAGCCATTTTATTGAATTTTCAAATGTTTATTCACTTTTCTTTGTTGCGATGGGGGGTTTTAAAATTTAAAATTAAATTTTTTATATTGATTTAAGTGAAGAAAAAATTACATGCATATTCCTTATTGGTTTTACGGGAAAAATAACTAGTTCTGTATACACGAAGCCAGAGTTACCAGCTAATATTTAAAAAAAATAAAAATATTTTGATTGAAAAGAGTGTCCATGGAGTTTCTTATCCATTCTTCTCCATAGAGATCTACGCCTTGGAATGTGCAACTACAGTACTTTCTCAAGTTATTATGCCTTGTGTCTGTGACTGTAGCTTCGCCTTCTTTGTTTATCCGACATTCAAAAGTGCCTGTAATGGTCTAATTGAAATAAATACTATGAGTTTTTTTTTGAGATTGCTAGCTAGAAGATTACCTGTCGGCGGCATCGAATATATCCATGGCGTCTCCGCTAGGATGGTGCACGGTCTTGGGCCCGGCCGTGGCGGCCATCTTGTTCACCAGCCGGATGTTCGCGAACGTGCCGCGGGACATGACGTCATCGTTCCCTCGCCGGGAGCCGTACGAGTTGAACTCACGGGGAGTGAGGCTGTGGAAGAGGAAGATCATTTTTGGATTAGTTTCAATTTTTCGGGGTACGTAATTCAATCAAACTATACAAAACCAGTTTATACTGATCTGTCATTGTATAGGATGTCTATATAAAGCGAGGCCAAGTTATACTGGAAATGTATGTCATCACTAGAGATCGGATTATATGCAAGTGCATATTTGCATGTTATGGCCAGTTTTTAAGATATAGCATATTTTAGCTGAAATCGACTGATTGTGCATAATTTGGGTGTATTTCCTTATTTTTTTCTCTTTCTAACTAGAAAAATGAAAATGCAAAAATGTGCCAAAGGCAATGCAAATAAAGAAACTAAATTCAAAAATAGAATCATTTTCGATTAATAAAAATATTTTATAGAAGACTCTTTAGTGTATGCGTGTTCTTATCTGGTTTATAGTTCCTGTGACCTTGGAGATAGGTGGTGACCATGAAATCAAATTACTTGTTGCGAATATATACTGAGTTTATTACGTCACATACAATACATGTTATGCGTACCGCGGTGGGAGACCGACTGTGGCGACGCGACGCGGTGTGTGGTGTCCTCTGGCCTACCTGCTGACTCGACTTAACGTAACGTATCGGGTCGCCACAACTCAATACAGCTACTGAGAATTTGTAGCAGTACTCGATTATTGAAGCTTTCAGGAACATTAATGATAATATTTAGTCCTTTATTTTTATTTATACAAATTATGTACATTTTTAAATATTCCTTAAAAATCAAAATAAAAAACATCCGGTATCGGGAACAGGGTCCAAGCTACCGGCGGTCAGGGCTCCAGAGAGAGGAACCTCCTAACAATACGAGCCGTGTCCAGGAGTACCGCGCACTGAGTCAAGCCCTTGATCCAGCTGCCTAACGAGAGCCTCCTCGGGTATTGGGCGAGGCTGTTGGCAATTAAGCCATGGGCTGATACGACTATCGGCACAATGATCGCTGAGTCCACATCCCACATGTCGACAACCTCGCGAGCCAAGTCAAGATACTTGATTTTCTTATCTTTCTCGGCTTTCCCGAGGTTCTCATCATGTGGGACCGTTATGTCAACAATCATTGCGCGCCGCTCTGATCGATCCACCACCACTATATCAGGCTTATTGGCTACAATAGTTTAAAAATAATAATTTGTTCAAGTCATTATGTATGCTGATTTTTAATACTCAAAAATACATTATTTCGGACCTATTTAAATTTTATATTGCATATTTTGGCAAGTTTAGCGTTTTTGTTGCATATTTCGAGTATTTACGATGCATATTTCGACCATTATTATGTTGCATATAATCCGTTGTCTAGTCATCACGTATAATTTTATAATTTACTAGCTGACCCACCCAACTTCGTCTGCGTCACATAAGACAGAGAGAAAGCTAGAATGCGCGTGCGGTACTTGATCATTATTTTGCTGCGGTATCATTAACATTTTTCATTGATGCTCCGCTTCTATTGGTCGTAGCGAGATGTTATATAGCCTATAGCCTTCCTCGGTAAATGGGCTATCCGACAATAAAACAATATTTCAATTCGAACCAATACTTCCTGAGATTAGCGCGTTCAACTAAACAAACAAACTCTTCAGCTTTATAATAAGACAAAATATTGTAAAATTCATTGTCTCATTGGACTGTCTCATTTGTCGAATGGTCACTACCGCAACTTCTGAGCATAAGATCTTGGGTTCGATT
The DNA here is from genome assembly GCA_905163415.1 of Noctua fimbriata. Lineage (NCBI taxonomy): Eukaryota > Metazoa > Arthropoda > Insecta > Lepidoptera > Noctuidae > Noctua > Noctua fimbriata. The sequence continues at coordinate 1,306,347 of LR990950.1, read as the reverse complement.
CCCGGGTCGGGCGAATTGGATGCGACATGCGAGCTGAAAAAGTGCTAATTCCTCAGTGATCTTACCCTCGGTCGGCTAAGAACCTCGCGGCGGGAGAGTTCCGTGCGATGGAGCCTGCCGGGGAGATGTGGTCCGTGGTCACCGAGTCGCCCAGCAGCAGCAGGCAGCGCGCGTTCTTCACGCCTTTGGAGGGGCTTAGCTCCTGGAAACAAAGATAATTAAAATTTTGTATAATGACATAAAACTTATAATTACTTTGATCCAAGACGTAAATAGCAGACGTTTGCAACACAGTCGCCAAATTAAAATGGAACTGGGCAGGCCACATCTGCCGTAAGTCGCATCAAAATTGGGCCCAAGTGGCAACAGATTGGGTTCCGAACAACAGAACCCGGTGACGTGGTGGCCCAGAAAGAGATGGCGTGACGGGGGACACATCAGGCTCATACTAATAAAATAATTACATAACAGGAGCTCGTGGCTAAATAATAACAGCCGCTCGGGTCGATCTTTGGGTTAAGCCGCGCTTGCCTAGGTTGGTCTGTAGATGGGTGACCACCCATTACATACCGAGTTTCCTCCGTGCCTCGGAAAGCACGTTAAGCCGTTGGTCCCGGCTGTCATTTGTAGATCTTTGACAGTCGTTACAGGGAGTCAGTGGCCTAAAAACTCTGACAACCAGCCTTACCAAGGAGTATCGTACTATCCAGTACTAGCTGTGTTGTGGATGTTACATAGGCAGTCGCTCCATGTTAAATACTGGTATTCAGCTGCATCCGGTTAGACTAGAAGTCGACCCCAACATAGTTGGGAAAAGGCTAGGGAGGTGATGATGAGAATTGCATTAAATCTAAACCTTGCTTTTTTTATGCAACGTCGACCCGAGCGCCTGTTATTATACAACATTAGTTTTAGTATATGCGAAACCTGATACACGTGTCTAGTATTTTTATGTAAAGAATCTATGTACAAAATTTCAAAACTGTATCATGAAAAATCACAAAGTTATAAGCTAGTTCTGTTAGCTAGTTGTCCTCACAAAAACGTGGTCACCGCGCAGCGCACGCCTCCAGCGTCGTCTTGAGCTCATTGATAATAATAATTTGGCAGTAGGTACCTAAATTATTGCGATAGGTACTCAAGGTCGCTCGGTATCCAACTTGTAACCTTTTTTAAATATTTTTGGGACAAAATATAACATGGTTTAAAAATGATTGGAATCGATTCAGTTACTTATTCTGAACAAACTATATTCAGGTTTCGCATATACTAAAAATAATGTTGTATTTAATGCAGTACTATCAGTTAAAATTAGCCCAGCTCCGCGCCTCTTCTCTCTTCTCCGCTCCAGTGGAAGGCAGCCTTAAGCCCGTTCTTCTTTATCGTGTGGTTAGTGCCTAACCTGGTGTCAGAGTTTTTATGGCACCTATGGGCCTCTGACTTGGCTTTACATGCCGTCGAGAAATATAAAGGGTGTAAATGGACCCTTAACATAGCCGAAAGACACTTGTTCTCCCCGTTTTTGCGATATTTTTTTTGTTCTAGACCATACCTGGGAACCTTCTAGTTACGGAGATATTGGGGGTCAAAGTTCCAACTTTTTCACAAGTATTTTTTTTAAATACATGTTTTTAATGTAAGATTTTTACTTTACACACCTCCACGACCCCCGTACTATTCAACCCATCCATCAGCACAATGCTTTGACTGCTTTCCATCGAGTCCGACCGTAAAACGTGATTTTTCACCCAAAAAAAAAGTCGATTCCCAGCAATAATTTTTGCGTAAAGTTACTTAGTTTGATGTACAGAATGCTTGGTTGACGGCTATGTGAAGGGTCTGTTTACACCCTGTATCTCAGGCAAGCTGGTTGTATTCAAACAACTCACCCTGGTCATGCCGTCGAAGAAGGGCGGTCTTTTAATGTAGGTGGAGCTCAGGTCCCAGCCGTACAGCTTGCCCTGAGGAACTGAGAGCGCCTGCCATGATGGAGAGCCTTGCTCGATCTTTGCGTAAACCTGGAAAAATTGAGATAGAACTAATTGGATAAAACTATGATGAAACAGAAGCACTGTTAACAATTTTATTTATTTATTTATTTAAATGCCTTAAACTATCATTACAGGTCTATAACCTAATGCAATAGTCCAGTCTCAAAATTAAAGCACAACACGTCTCATTGTTTGTAACACAGTGTAAACAAAAGTACTTTTGCGAATTCACCCCAGCCCCCGTAGCATGACCACCGTAGACAAGGATTTCTTTGACGGAAGGATCGACAAAATGACAGATAGTGTCGACACAATGACAGATTTCTTTGCACTATCTGTCATTTTGTCGATTCTTCCGTCAAAGAAATCCTTGTCTACGGTGGTCATGCTACGGGGGCTGTGACATGTAAATATATCTATTTCGACATGAATGTAACTGACGGTGCGAATTGGTCGAGTCAGAGGGGTTTTGGCCAGCAAGTTGGTCCTAGCTGAAGGAACGACCAGCAGCGGCGGGGGCCGTCGCCTCCACACATAACGGTCGGGAACAAGTACAACCGCTGCAACACTGTCGGGTTGTGTTCTATGCCTCGGAGCAGTGTCAATTGTATCATGATGCTTGGTTCTGTTCACTAGAACGGTTGCATGTGATGAAGTGCAACAGTTTGTATAGATTCTTTTTTATCAATTGTTTGTAAATGTGTGAACATTGTAGGCTTTGTAGATTCCCAGCTGCTTGTTAACTTTTTATTTTGTTCTACATTTTTTGTGTAGTAAGCAACGACTTATTGTCGGGCCTACGCTGTCCCCCCACACTTAAGTACAAATGCTGTATCCATGATAATATTGTAACACCAAATGATTTGAAAAGAGTAACCATGGAGTTTCTTGCCGGTTCTTCTCCATAGGAAACGACCAACCCGAACCGTGCACCTTTTTGTCGACGTTTTATAAGTGCCCATCTAGGCCTATGTGAAATAACATATTTTGATTTGATTTAAGTGCTCCAGGGATAGTGGAAGTGCGTAACACGTACTCACCTCACATCACATGTTGGCACACTTATTATACACATACTCACACAAATATTGTACTTTGACGCTTAAGGCACGATTTGTACATAAATGGAATAAGGTGAAGGCGCGGCGCAGGCATGATGCCGCGTCAAAACGTTTTCATATAAAATGTACGTCGGCGACGTGTCGTCAATTACACTCAAGCGGCGCGGCGCAGGCAGTTTTTTCGTTTCATTATAAATTCCACGCCTGCGCTGCGTCTTCACCTTAAGCCGTTTCTGTATATTTCGCGCTTTAGTGTCCTATTGTCGTCGTTGTTTAGATGTTAATATTTGCTTACTTTTAGTCTTGTTTTTATCAATACTTTAGTTCTATTTGTAGTCTGTATATAATGTACATAATATAGTTTTTACAATAATTTACTGAATAAAGGTAAACATTCGATACACCAAAAAAAAAAATTGTATATTTATCTAATAAAATACTTGATATGGAAGAGCGGAGTCTCCCAATACAGGCATTTCTTGCATAAAGGGAGGCTCCAACCAATAATTATGTTTTTGTAAAATATTATGTTGAAGAAATAAATGATTTAGAATTAAAGAATTTGATTATAGGTATTCACGCAAGAATATCAGTCATCATCATCATCATTTCAGCCGAAAGACGTCCACTGCTGGACATAGGCCTCCCCCAAGTGTCGCCACACTGACCGGTCCCGAGCGACTCGCATCCAGCGGATCCCTGCAACCTTCACCAGGTCATCGGTCCACCTAGTGGGAGGCCTTCCAACGCAGCGTCTTCCGGTTCGCGGTCGCCACTCTAGAACGTTTCGGCCCCATCGGCCATCCGTTCTGCGAGCAATGTGCCCTGCCCACTGCCACTTAAGTTTGGCTATTCTTCGGGCTACGTTGGTCACCTTGGTTCTCTTGCGGATGTCCTCATTTCTGATTCGATCACGCAAGGAAACTCCGAGCATAGCCCTCAGAATATCAGTATTATGCTAAATTAACTAAATTTGTAAAACTGAATGCACTCACATAACCAGCCACCGTAGCATGACCACCGTAGAGAAGGATTTCTTTGACGGAAGAATCGACAAAATGACAGATTTTGTCGACACAATGACAGATTCCTTTGCACTATCTGTCATTTTGTCGATTCTTCCGTCAAAGAAATTCTTGTCTACGGTGGTCATGCTACGGGGACTGCTCTAGTCCCATTCTACTCGGGGTCGCAACACATTTTCATCTTCCATTCTCCCCTGTCAGGCGTCACGGCATCATTTACTCCTTTCTCTTTCATATCATTCCTCACACAACCCACCCATCTTTCTTTGGCTGAGTAACTTAGGCTTAACTTATTTTTAGAAAAAGGATTAAGGTTTCCTGGATAAAAATTAATACCAATGAAATTTTTAACAAAGGTCGATAAGCCTAAGTTACTATTCATATAGTGTGACTGGTAATTAGTGACCGATACTTAAACACGTGATTGTACTCATGATAACAAACAACTTTCCCAAAGAAACATTTTTTTAGACTCGTTCACTTTTATCACAATAACACAACAGCCGTATGAAATTTGCGTGTCTGTGACCTATAAGCTGTTAGCTGTTTCGTGTTTGCGTCGTGAGTAATTTTTGATTTGACGTCTATAGACATCGCCACGGACGTCTATAGACGTCAATAGGTCAAATGAAACTTAGTACACATAAGCAGGATACATAACTCTAAAAACTTGAAAGAGAACATTTTCTAAATGTCTTTAAAAAAAAAGATAATAGGAAATTTCTGTTTCTATGGAAAATCTAAAATCGGTCTAATTTAGCTGTAACACTATTTTTCAAAATATTCTCCATCAAGTTTCATTAAAATTTTTGACTTGCAGAATTTTGTTAGTCTAAACCTCATTAGTTCTTCATTTGTGGCCTAGATGGCGCTGTAGCAGTACTAGTACTTTTTGTACAAAATATTTTATTTCACATAGGCCACTTGACGAGACCACCAGATGGGCACTTATAAAACGTCGACAAAAAGGTGCACGGTTCGGGTTGGTCGTTTCCTATGGAGAAGAACCGACAAGGAACTCCATGGTTACTCTTTTCAAATCATTTGGTATTACAATATTATCATGGATACAGCATTTGTACTTAAGTATGTACGATTACATACCTCCTTGAACATGCCGGGTATGACGTGCTTGTTCTCGACCTCCTGGATCTCGGCGCGCGTCGGCCAGATCTCGCGGAGGTACACCGGAGTGCCGTCAGCTCGCGTACCTGGAGATAGAAACAGGTATTCTTTATTTATACTAACACTAGCGGCCCGCCCCGGCTTTGGACGGGTGCAGTATATACATATAAACCTTAAAAAAACTATTAAAAAAAACCGAATTTGTTCATAAAAGTAAATATTTGTTTTAAATAATCAAGTTTATCTTTCCCATTCCATTCATAAATACAATTTAAATATTCAAAATACACGCGTGTGAAACACATTGCATGTTGAAGCCAATCGCAGTGCGATAAGAACCAGTTTTAAGCCCCCGACTTAAAAAAAGTGGTGTTAAGTAGTTAGTTGGTATGAAGGGTGTATCTTCGGAACTACTAATCCGATTCCGAAAATCCTATTACTCACGGGAAGCGGGGAGGCTACACTTAAAAAAAATCCGTTCATTTTTTGTTAAAATTTCGACATTTCGTAACTGTTTTAATAACAATGGGTTTAAAGCCGAGAAAGATAAGAAAATCAAGTATCTTGACTTGGCTCGCGAGGTTGTCGACATGTGGGATGTGGACTCAGCGATCATCGTGCCGATAGTCGTATCAGCCCATGGCTTAATTGCCAAGAGCCTCGACCAATACCCGAGGAGGCTCTCGTTAGGCAGCTGGATCAAGGGCTTGATTCAGTGCGCGGTACTCCTAGACACGGCTCGTATTGTTAGGAGATTCCTCTCTCTGGAGCCCTGACCGCCGGTAGCTTGGACCCTGTTCCCGATACCGGATGTTTTTTATTTTGATTTTTAAGGAATATTTAAAAATGTAAATAGTTTGTAAAAATATAAATAAAGGAAATAATAATATGAGTATAAAAGTACACTTGACGAAGCCGAAAAGCACTTGTTCTCCCGGTCATGACGCATGTGCTGATACATGCGTCATGTTCGTGAACGGGCGCTGTCAGTTGTTACTGGTCATCTCTTGGTTGCCACGGCTTGTTTGAATTGATTATTTTATTTTTGAATTGTTTTTACTATGGACACTTTTAACGTACATATCTTGCTACATCGTTCTCACATAATGTACCATCTCAACATAAATGATGTAACCAAGGATTTGTAAAAGTATTCTGATTTAAAAGAGTGTCCATGGAGTTTCTTGCCCGTTCTTCTCCATAGAGATCTACGTTAGGGAATGGGCAACTACAGTACTTTCACAGTTTTTATGCCTTGTGACTGGGACTGTAGCTACTTTTTATTGTTGTCTTTGTTTCGACAATTCAAAAGTGCCTGTAACTGACCTACTTGAAATAAATGCTTTGATTTTTATTTTGTGTTATTTCTTTTTTGTTCTGGAATATCTCCGTAACTGTTATGAAAGTTTCTACTTTTTCACATATTTTTCAAAACACATTTTTATTTTGTTATGACTTTACGTTGAAATACCTCCTCGACCAGCACAATGTTTTGAGTGCGTTACATTGAGTCCTACCATTAAACGTGATTTTCACCCCAAAGTCACAGAAATATATTTTTCGTATTATACACCGTGAGGAAACCAGCATGCCTGAGAGATATTTCTCGACGGCATGTAAAGCCAAGTCAGAGGCCCATGGGCGGTATAAAAACTCTGACACCAGGTTAGGCACTAACCACACGATGAAGAAGAACAAGTAGAGCTACAAGTTTGATGTACAGAAGCCTTGGTTGGTGGCTTCATAAAACGAACCCTACGTTTACACCTTGAATGTATGATGTATAAAGTATTTTTTATTTATTTATTTTATTTATTTATTTAAACTTCATGTACAATAGTGGTACATAGGCGGACTTAATGCCACAAGGCATTCTCTACCAGTCAACATTTGGGTTAAATAGGACAGCATTGTGATAGAGTACAAAAAAAAAAATAAGAAAAAAAACCAATTTGTTAACCTAGATTGATATACATAAATAGGTACATACCAATACACATATATACAGGAAAATTAAATAAACTAATATATATTATAAATAAACTAATATAAAGTATTCTATTTGAATTTTTAAATCATACATTTTGATATTGTAAATTAAGATTTTAATATGATATTAGTACTTTGATTGTGAATTTTTTGATATTGTAATTTTTATTTTGACATTGTGATTTATTTACTTTATTTTTTTTACATTTTTATTTATATTCTTGAATTAACCATTGCCAGCCTAACCCTTGACATTGTATTTAATCATTCTTGACATTATAATTAATACCCCCTGATATTGTATTTGTTAGTAGTTAACGATTTCCATAAACTCGACATTGTCGAATTTCTCGGATAGTTGCGTTCCTGTGTTTAAGTCCCTAAAACTTTTAACTTTCTCGTGTATGTATATATTAGAAATAGCACTCTTTGTTAAATCTAACATGAACCTTTTCACGTCAGTGTCTGAGACTAGAAAGAGACCTGTTTGAAGCCAGTATAAACACTTACTACATGTTGAGAGATGTAATACTGCTTTGCTCAAAAAAAGTGTTATTAGTATGGGCCCAATAATTTTTAATAAAGTACCCGATAATATTAAAAATGAAACCATTTAAAATTTTAAAAAGAAACTGACATCTCTATTAATTGCAAAATGCTATTATTCAGTAAATGATTTTTTAAATGACACTGACTTATGACTAAATAGTTTAATGTATTGAATAATTTAATGTAATTTTATTAATATTGACATACCTAATGTACTCATTCTTTCAATTTATCCCACTTTTTTTCCAAATGTATTAAGTAGATTTTTATTTTTAATTTTTATTATGAATGTACTATGCCGACTGTTGTGTTTAACTTCATCATCATCATCATTATTTCAGCCGAAAGACGTCCACTGCTGGACATAGGCCTCCCCCAAGAAGGGGGGTTTTGCCATAATCGCCACGCTTGGCAGGCGGGTTGGCGATCGCAGTAAAGTTGTTGTAGAATCAGAGAACGCTGCTGCCCATTCTCTGGTAAGTCCCTTAGTCGCCTCTTACGACACCCACGGGAAGATATGGGATGGTGCTATTCTTTACGTCCGGACACCATACAGAACTAACTTAACCAACTAACTAGTAGTTTAACTTTAACCATTATTTAATTTAATTTTCAATGTATGTAGTTAACAACCTCATTAATGTTTGCATGCCTAGTATAAGGTAGATTGTACAAGGCTCACCCATCTTATTGTGACATCTTATTTTATGTACCTGCAATCTATGCAAATAAATTTTACTTTACTTTACTTTACTTTATTGTATGGCTTATTATTAATTTTAATTTTTTTAAACATCTGTACGCTGGAAACAGCAGAATATTATGGACATCATGTTTTGTGTAACACCTAAGTAACAACAATATTCTAACAAATCAATTTTATTATATTCTATTTTTTAACATTTTATCAGTGAAACTCGCGGCAGACCTCGTAGAAGATGGCGGGACGAGCTGGACAAAACAAACGACCAGTGGCCCACATTAGCCCTGGATCGTAGCAACTTGGAGTCATGGGGAGAGGCCTTTGCCCAGCAGTGGGATGACGCAGGCTAGCAGTATCAGTATTAGTGAAACTCCAAAAACATGGTGGGTGTCGATGATCCCAAAAAAATCAAACGTGAAACATTAATTTATTTCGTTTAAATCATAATATTATGATCAGTGGAAAAACTAATGACAGATTTTCGCCTGTAATGAGAGCAGCGGTGGCCCAGTGGTGGCGACCCCGACTTACGAACAGTAAGTCGTGGGTTCGAACCCAGGCAGGCGCATTACTTTGTGTAATTTATTTCATCACCACTGCTCTCAAAACGGTGAAGGAAAACATCGTGAGGAAACCGGCATGTCCTAGAACCAAACATTCGAAGACATGTGACATCTACCAACCCGTACTGCGCCCGCGTGGTGGATTATAGCCCATTCCCTCTCATAGAGAGGAGGCCTGTGTCCCAGCAGTGGGAACATTATAGGCTGATTATGCTTATGCTGTAATCCCCAAAGCCTATGTGATAGGAGGCGTGCCTATTGCCCATTTCTCATATATCCTCTCTCCACTTACCCAGAGGCTGCGTCTCAAAATCAATATCCACGGTGCCAGCTAGGGCGTACGCTATGACCAGCAGTGGGGAGGCCAGGTAGTTGGCGCGCGTGTTGGGGTGGATGCGACCTTCGAAGTTCCTGTTGCCTGATAGCACACCACAGCAGACCAGCTCGTTCTGTAAGGGAGAAAATGTGTTGGTATAAGAATAGTGTAGAATATTCATTTATTTGCTCAGAATGTAGGTATATAGAGTGTAAACAGACCCTTCACATAGCCGTCAACCAAGCATTCTGTACATCAAACTAAGTAACTTCACGCAAAATATTGTGCTGGGAAACGACTTTTTTTGGGGGTGAAAAATCACGTTTTACGGTAGGACTCGATGGAAAGCAGTCAAAGTATTGTGCTGATGGATGGGTTGAATAGTACGGGGGTCGTGGAGATGTTTAAAAATCTTACATTAAACTCAAGTAATTAAAAAAAACTTGTGAAAAAATTGGAACTTTGACCCCCAATATCTCCGTAACTAGAAGGTTCCCAGGTATGGTCTAGAACAAAAAAATGTTCGCAAAGACGGGGAGAACAAGTGCCTTTCGGCTTCGTTCAGGGTCTATTTACACCCTGTATACAATAAGATGGTTACAATAATATTAAAGAATTCCTTCCTTATATTAAGAGTAATTTGTAGATGTATTTGTAACTAGCTGTGCCCACAACCTTTGTCCGCGTGAAAATATAATTAACCCTATTTGAATAGGATTTTGTTAACAATTTCAAGGGTCTCTGCACGGAACCCCTTTTTCTAAAATATAGTCTACTTTACTACTTATAACATCAGCTAACTGCCAGTAAAATAATCGTCCAAATCGGTCCAGCAGTTTCGGTGATTAGCCGGAACAGACAGACAGACCGACACACAAAAATAAAGTATTTTTTTGTTATACTTCGACAATACGCATTCAGTAAAAAGCTGTTATTTTGAAGCTGCAAACAAACACTTCAATTTTATTTATTAAATGTAATATACAAAAAAAGTCGATTCCCAGCAATAATTTTTGAGTAGGGTTACTTAGTTTGATGTACAGAATGCTTGGTTGACGGCTTCGTGAAGGGTCCGTTTACACCCTGTAAATCCAGTAACAGATAGCTATACCAAAGAGTATTTGTTCGGCTTACCTTCTCAATAGTGTTAGCGATGTTATCGTCGATGGGCCCCGAGTTGCCGATGCACGTCATGCACCCGTAGCCCACTATGTCAAAACCTAACTTCTCCAGGTATGGCACCACACCAGACTCCTGGAACACCAGAATTGCTGATTGTAGACATTTGGGTACTTACAGAAATAATATAAACTATTTTGAAGCACGGGGTTCTTACACCTGTATCTACAACATTATTTTTAGTATATGCGAAACCTGAATATAGTTTTTTCAGAATAAGTAACTGAATCGATTCCAATCATTATTAAACCATGTTATATTTTGTACCAAAAATATTTAAAAAAGTTAAAATTTGGACACCGAGCGTTTTTGAGTACCTATCGCAATAAGTTAGGTACCTACTGCCAAATTATTATTATCAATGAGCTCAAGACGACGCTGGAGGCGCGCGCTGCGTGGTGACCGCGTTTTTGTGCGGACAACTAGGTAACAGAGCAAGCTTATAACTTTGTGATTTTTCATGATAAAGTTTTGAAATTTTGTAAATAGATTCTTTATATAAAAATACTAGACACGTGTATCAGGTTTCGCATATACTAAAACTAATGTTGTATAAACAAGTCAAAGTATAGACCGACCGCTTTAATGATTCCTCGTGAAGGTATCAATTTCAATGGAAAATTCTGAACGTTGATCAAAATTTCAAGTAATTTTTTTTTTCGAAATGAATGAACCAATTTTAATGAAACACATAAGCAGGATACATAGCTCTAAAACGTTATCAGAAAACATTTTCGAAAAATAGTGCTACAGCTAAATTAGACCGATTTTAGATTTTCCATAGAAACAGAAATTTCCAATTATCTTTATTTTAAAAAGACATTTCGCAAATTTTCTCTTTAAACTTTTTAGACCTTTCATGCGCATAAGGATACATATCCTTATGCGCATGAAAGTTTCATTAAAATCGGTTCAGTCATTTCGAAAAAAAAGGACTTGAAAGTTTGTTTGAAATGCCGTAAGTCTTAACCGCTCTTAAGACATATTTTTTTGAAGTATGTAAATGAAAATGACTTGAGTAAGTTACAACAAATTTCTGGGTTGAGAATTTGAAGTTGAGAGTATTCCGAGTTAGTTGAGAGGAATTTGAAAATTTTCTGTTATTTTTTCAATGAATGCGATTCTTCGCACATTGCGTTTAATTTAATCATCATCATCATTTCATCCGAAAGACGTCCACTGCTGGACATAGGCCTCCTCCAAGTGTCGCCACATTGACCGGTCCCGTGCGACTCACATCTAGCAGATTCCTGCAACCTTCACCAGGTCATCGGTCCACCTAGTGGGAGGCCTTCCAACGCAGCGTCTTTCGGTTCGCGGTCGCCACTCCAGAACGTTTCGGCCCCATCGCCCATCCGTTCTGCAAGCAATGTGCCCTGCCCACTGCCACTTCAGTTTGGCTATTCTTCGGGCTACGTCGGTAAACTTGGTTCTCTTGCTGATGTCTTCATTTCTGATTCGACCACGCAAGGAAACTCCAAGCATAGCATTTAATTTTATTGAACATACCCTAAGATAGTAAGTAACGACTCCAGATCCTGGTGACAACGAAGTCTTGATGTAAGGGAGAACGCTCAGTCCATTCTCTACAGCTTTCTTGGCGAGGAGACCTGGAAATGGAAGCAAGTATGTGAGTATATATGAAACCCATAATTTCTATTTGGTTTCATAACTCATGTAATAAATTTTAAAAAGAGACTGACATCACTATTGATTGCAAAATGCTATTATTCAGTAAATGACTTTTTAAATTCAAATTATTTATTAATAATCATGTACAAGTACATTATACATAGATATTTGAACGGTGATCCCCAAACTAGACGTTAGTCTGTATCTTGGGGATCAGGGTTGTACAACTCAACTCAAAGTATTTCAATTAGACCATCACAGGCACTTTTGAATGTCAAATATAACAACAAAAAAGCGAAGCTACAGTCACAGTCACAAGGCATAATAACTTGAGAAAGTGCTGTAGTTGCACATTCCAAGGCGTAGATCTCTATGGAGAAGAATGGACAAGAAACTCCATGGACACTCTTCTAAATCAAAATATTGTTACAAAATCTTGGTTACATTGTTCATGTTGAGATTATACATATATGTGAGAACGATGTAGAAAGACGTGCACATTAAGAGCGTCCAGAGTAAAAGATAAAAACAACAATGAAAAAACACACATTTTTGTTTAATTTTCCAAAAAGGTCGTATACGGTGAACGGTGAATTAAACTAAAAGTAAAATTAATAAATTTAAGTAAAAACAAGGAAAATATAATTAAGAGAGAGTAAAAACCAAAAACTTGGTAACAATCATCATCATCATCATTTCAGCCGAAAAGTCCACTGCTGGACATAGGCCTCCCCCAAGAAGGGGGGTTTTGCCATAATCGCCACGCTTGGCAGGCGGGTTGGCGATCGCAGTATGGTTGTTGTAGAATCAGAGAACGCTGCTGCCCATTCTCTGGCAAGTCCCTTAGTCGCCTCTTACGACACCCACGGGAAGATATGGGATGGTGCTATTCTTTACGTCCGGACACCATACAGAACATTTTTGGTAACAATACTTATTCACAAACAAGATTCAACTTAAATGCGTGTATGCGTGTGCGTTCGTGTGTGTGTGCGTGTGTGTATGTATGTGTGTGCGTGTGTGTATCAGGAAATATATAATATATTTGTAAATGACACTGATGTAAATGATGAATGTACTGATGTTACTCAAAAATAGATTAAACAAGGCAGATAGAAGTGAATGACGTCACATAACATGACATGAACGGCCGCGACAGTCACGGACGTTTGAACTGTCGTAGAAAATTGTAGGAGTTTAATATTTTTTTTTGGGCGACAAGCAGTAGTTGAACTTCACTTTTAATTATACAAAGCATTGTGCTGATGTATGGATTTAACAGTACGGGGTTCGTGGCGGTGTTTAAAGTAAAAATCTTACATTAAAAACATGTATTTAAAAAAAACTTTGACCCTCAATATCTCCGTAACAAGAAGGTATGGTCCAGAACAAAAAAATGATCGCAAAGATGGGGAGAACTTGCAGCTGATAAGACAGAAAAAAAGGGAGGGGGTTGCGGGGGAGGGGGGTGTTGACCGGTGTGTTGAGCGGGTGTAGGGGTGCTGGTGGGTGTGTATGTTGGCAGGGTACTTACCAGCTCCCAACATCACACTCGGGTTCGAAGTATTGGTACAGGAGGTGATGGCCGCGATGATGACGGAGCCGTGTGTGATGGAGTAATTCTTGCCGTCGCTGTAACTGAAGCTAGCGCTCGTAGTGAGGTTTGCGGGGGTGATGCCGTAGCCTTTGAAGCCGACCTGGAGAAGAAGCAGAAAATATGGATTAAAATTTGTGTACAATAGTAAGATAGCATTGCGAGGAGCTCGTGGCTAAATCATAACAGCCGCTCGGGTTGATGTAAAAGGTTAAGCCGCGCTTGCCTAGGTTGGTCCGTGGATGGGTGACCGCCCATTACATACCGAGTTTCCTCCGTGCCTCGGAAAGCACGTTAAGCCGTTGGTTCCGGCTGTCATTTGTAGATTTTTGACAATCGTTACAGGTAATCAGTGGCCCGAAAAGTCTGACACCCAGTCTTACGAAGGGGTACCGTATTACCCAGTATTAACTGGGTTGTGGAGGTCAGATAGGCAGTCACTGCATGTAAAATACTGGTATTTAGCTGCATCCGGTTACCGGAAACGGACCCCAACATAGTTGGGAAAAGGTAGGCAGATAATGATGAGTAAGATAGCATTGTAAGTGCAGTTTCAATGCTTTTGATGGACCAGCACACATCATCATCACCTAGCTAGCCTTTTCCCAACCATGTTAGGGTCGGCTTTCAGTCTAACCGGATGCACCTGAATACCAGTATGTTACATGGAGCGACTGATGCATCAGTACACATAAACTCAGCTGGCAATTAAAGATGGACGATGGGCGTTTGATATAAAACAAACACGCTGATTACTTTTGCAAAGTAGAGATCAAAGCGGGACGGGATGATCACATCGGTCCGTGTTACTCGCGGCCCAAAGTCATGGGGGCGAGCCTTTTTTATATTAAACTAGCGACCCGCCCCGGCTTCGCACAGGTGCAATATATACATATAAACCTTCCTCTTGAATCACTCTATCTATTAAAAAAAAACGCATCAAAATCCGTTGCGTAGTTTCAAAGATTTAAGCATACAAAGGGACATAGGGACAGAGAAAGCGACTTTGTTTTATACTATGTAGTGATGGGCCTACTCTTGACCTCAATCTAGTCCTGAGGACAGAGATGAGGTCGACGATGGAACGAGCTAACCCAAAAGAAGCCTATTAACTCGCGACTTAGATAGATTGGGGTCATAAGCAGGCAGGCAGGGCCTAAGGCCCAAATTCAGAACGCATAAATTATATTCATGGAAACTCTCAATGCCAATACGTGTATTTAAAGTACACATTCGCATGTAATACTTATAATACTTTAATAAGAACAAATCGTACTTCCGCTTAGCAAGCGAATTTGTATTGACGATTCTTAGTAATGACCTTGATTATTCAGCATTGTGTGACACAGTGGTTTTGATACGGATTTGCTTGCTTTTTAATTTACGCATGCAAGTATTCTGTACATCAAATTAAGTAACTCTACGCAAAAATTATTTCTGGGAAACTACTTTTTTTTTGGTGGGTGAAAGATCACGTTTTACGGTAAGACTCAATGTAACGCACTCAAAACATTGTGCTGATGGATGCATTGAATAGTAGGTCATGGAGGTGTTTTAAGTAAAATTATAACAATAAAAACTTGTATTTAAAAAAAATCTGTGAAAAAGTTGGAACTTTGATCTTTAATATCTCCATAACTAGAAGGTTCCCAGGTATGGTTCAGAACGAAAAAAATATCGCAATGACGGGGAGAATAAGTGTCTTTCGGCTTCGTTAAGGGTCTTTTTACACCCTTTACATAGTTAGCAACATTTTGATTTTAACACTAAGGTAAATGGCTAGACGTGAAGATGGTCAATAAAGTTTTGACTGAATGCCAAGATAAGGCTAAAGAAACCTGGGCCACCCAAAAGCGCCAGCACCAGGACGAAGGACACACGGAACTGGTAAGTGTGGCAGAAGAATAGGGAGGTCTACCCAGCAGTGGGGTGATTCTGAGCTGTTATGCTGATCAAAATCAAAATATTTTATTTCACATAGGCCTAGATGGGCACTTATAAAACGTCGACAAAAAGGTGCACGGTTCGGGTTGGTCGTTTCATATGGAGAAGAACCGGCAAGAAACTCCATGGTTACTCCTTTCAAATCATTTGGTATTACAATATTATCATGGATACAGCATTTGTATTTAAGTATGGGGGGACAGCGTAGGCCCGACAATAAGTCGTTGCTTACTACACAAAAGATGTAAAACAAGATAAAAAGTTAACAAGCAGCTGGGAATCTACAAAGCCTACAATGTTCACACATTCACAAACAATCGGTAAAAAATAATCTATACAAAAGTAAGAAAATATTGTAAAATACTAAATTAAACAAGTGACACAAATATTGTCATCAGTGCTGTAATGATTCTGATGACGATATGGAATTAATTGGATACTTAATATCATCATCTGCCTAGCCTTTTCCCAACTATGTTGTGATCGGCTTCCAGTCTATCCAGATGCAGCTGAACATCAATATTTTACATGGAGCGACGGCCTATCTGACCTCCACAACCCACTTAGTATTGGGTAATATGATACCCCTTGGTAAGACTGGTAATCAGACTTTTCGGGCCACTGACTACCTGTAACGATTGTCAAAGATCTACAAATGACAGCCGGGACCAACGGCTTAACGTGCTTTCCTCGACGGAGGAAACACGGTATGTAATGGGTGGTCACCCATCCACAGACCAACCTAGGCAACCGCGGTTTAACCTGAAGATCGACCCGAGCGGCTGTTATTATTTAGCCACGAGCTCATAATACTTAACAAATCAGATAAACTAACAAACAGAATACAGAATAATTTAATCAATTGAAAGACACGGAAGAGAGTAAGCAAAATAGCTGAATTGTATCTTTTGAAGTAATAAAACAATCAATGTAGTTTTACTAAGACATAGTGACTGTACCTTTCTTTTTGAGGGCATACTTTGTGAGATTTTTAATAGAATTTTGAGAAACCTGGCCAGGCACGATCGCGCGGTTAATACGTAACGTGAATACGTCGATTTAAAGTCATAAATCACTAGTTTCACAAGGTAATATTTTCATAATCATTAACACTAGAAACGGGATATTTACCATGTTTACTGATTGTTTTGAGTTTTCGATATTTCGGCGCTGTTGCAAGCATCATGATCACGGATCATGGTAAATATTCTTTTTCTAGTGTTAATGATAATGTTAGTGACCATGATAGTTTAAAACTAATATTTTCATAATAAGAATAATTTTTGTTTTTTTCTTTTCTTTTTATTTAGCCTGTTCTGTCCCACTGCTGGGCAAAGGCCATTTTAATGTAATAAATATTTTTTATTTTATTTTTTATTATTTTTATTAACTTTTTGTATTTATTTTTTTAATTTTTTTTAATTAATTAATCCATATTTACGGATGATATTGGTTGTGCTTGTAGCAAATAATTTAGCTAAAATGTATAGGATAATTGTAATTACGATTAAAAAATCAACGTATTTACGTTATATTTACACCGCGCCCTCGAGCTAGGTATTCTGTTTTAAAGTTTATTCTAGTGATAGTTTGTGAATATGTTAGTGTTCGGTGTTCTTTGGAATTGAGGTAAGTGATAGTGATAGTTATGTTTATGTTTGAGGCATTACAAATCCGCGTTAAGGATGATATCCACCAAACGGCTAGCATATCTTTAAATGATATTAAATCGTGTACACAGTATTTAAAGTCTATATTACCAAGCCGCGCACAGCAGCTTTACCGCGGGCGTTTTCCGCGACACGCGATCGTAGCCGAAAGTATATATATATAAGTATGTATACTGCGAACGCCTGTCGACGTATCCGATCGAAATTAGAACACGTCAACACGGTGAAACACACAACGAAACTATTTGACTACGAGCAGAAAAGGATACGTTCACAAGCGAAGGTACGGAGCCGATCGGATGCGTCGACATCCTGCCGGAGGAGATGTGGGTGAGTACTGAAGTTGTGGAGGTCAGATAGATAGTCGCTTCATGTAGAATATTCAGGTGAATTCTGTAAGACTGGAAGCTGATCCCGACAAGTTAGGAAAAGGCTAGGCAGATAATACTAATTTTATGCCTGGTTGCTAGCCATAGATTCGTCCCGTATACCATAGGACTTAAACACTACAGGTACCTATACAAGGTGTAAACGGACCCTTCACGAAGCCGTCAACCAAGCATTCTGTACATCAAACTAAGTAACTTTACGTAAAAAGTATTGCTGGGAAACGACTTTTTTTTTGGGGCGAAAAGTTAAGGTTTTCGGTAGGACTCGATGGAAAGCACTCAAAGCATTGTGCTGATGGATAGGTTGAATAGTACGGGGGTCGTGGAGGCGTGTTAAGTAAAAGTCTTACATTAAAAACATGTATTTAAAAAAAAAAGTCGGAACTTTGACCCCCAATATCTCCGTAACTAGAAGGTTCCCAGGTATGGTCTAGAACAAAAAAATGATCACAAAGACGGGGAGAACAAGTGCCTTTCGGATATGTTAAGGGTCTATTTACACCCTTTATATCTGCCATACCCTAAGTAGAACACATGCGTGATGTTAGGTATATTTTCTTCAAGACAGAAGTGTCATTTATTCACTAACTAGCGACCCGCCCCGGCTTCGCACGGGTGTAAAATATACTTATAAACCTTCATCTTGAATCTATTAAAAAAAAAACCGCATCAAAATCCGTTGCGGAGTTTTAAAGATCTAAGCATAAATCGGGACAGACAGCGGGAAGCAACTTTGTTTTTTACTATGTAGTGATTATGAAGAGGTATTTGTTTGTAAGTTGGTATGTAGGGTGAAATCTTCGGAACTACTAATCCGATTCCGAAAATCCTATTACACACGGGAAGCGGGGAGGCTACACTTAAAAAAAATCCGTTCATTTTTTGTTAAAATTTCGACATTTCGTAACTGTTTTAATAACAATGGGTATAAAGCCGAGACAGATAAGAAAACTAAGTATCTTGACTTGGCTCGCGAGGTTGTCGACATGTGGGATGTGGACTCAGCGATCATTGTGCCGATAGTCGTATCAGCCCATGGCTTAATTGCCAAGAGCCTCGACCAATACCTGAGGAGGCTCTCGTTAGGCAGCTGGATCAAGGGCTTGATTCAGTGCGCGGTACTTCTGGACACGGCTCGTGCTGTTAGGAGGTTCCTCTCTCTATCCAATTCCGAAAATTCTTTTACTCACGGGAAGCGGGGAGTTTACACTTAAAATCTTATCTTATCTATATTATCTTTTCGCCAGAATTGGCAATAATAGGTAACCCATTAACAGAAATTTATTATTTTTCAAGGAAGTGTCATTTTCTAATGATTAAAATATTAACACTTACTTAGATAACATTGTCTTCACTAATGACCTAAGTAGTCAGTAATCACCTGAGTGAACTCATTAAGATTATTGAGTAAGCAGAATTCATGAGTAATAGCAATTCGTTGTATGATCCGTTTACCCAGACTTAATGTGCATGCCTCGTTTAAAAAAAAAAAATATATAAATTATGCTTGTATGCAGCGGTAGCCCAGTGGTGGCAGCCCCGACTTAAGAACAATAAGTCGTGGGTTCAAACCCAGGCAGGCGCATTACTTTGTGTAATTTATTTCATCACCACTGCTCTCAAAACGGCGAAGGAAAACATCGTGAGGAAACCGGCATGTCGTAGAACCAAACATTCGAAGACATGTGACATCTACCAACCCGCACTGAGCCCGCGTGGTGGATTATAGCCCATTCCCTCTCATAGAGAGGAGGCCGTGTGTCCCAGCAGTGGGAACATTATAGGCTGATTATGATATGCTTATGCTTGTATGCATAATAAAAATATATATTGTACGAAAAAATGTGTTAGGATGTTGGGAAAATAACTCTTAACAAAGTCGAAAAGTACTGGTCCTGCCCGACGCGACTGTTGAGCATGAGATCTTGGGTTCGATTCCCAGATCGGTCAAAGATTTATTGGTGAATTTTCCATATGAATTTCTCAGAAGCACCCTGAATCTATTCAAATAAATAAAATTGAAGTGTCTGTTTGTAATTTTATAATAACAGCTGATTACTGAATGCAATATGAAAGTATTAAATAAATAAATTGCCCTTTTATTCTGAATTGTTTCTGTTTCTTTATCTGTTGCTATAATATGTCCCTCAATTCAGTGTGCCTTTTGGCAAAGGCCTCCTCTAGCTCCTTCCACTGTTTTCTGTCACGAGCCACTCTCCTCCAATTGGGGCCCGCTGTTTGCCTAAGCTCATCTTCCCATCTTCTTTTCTGTTTCCCCTTGCTGCGCTTACTGTCCCTTGGATACCAGTCGGTCACGTATGAAAGTATTACGGTACATATAATATCTACTTTTTTTAAAATTATGTCTTTCTCTCTGTCTTTTTGTTCCGGATAATCTCTAAAACGGCTGGATCGATATTGACGGGACTTTAACTGGCAGATAGCTGATGTTATAAGGAGTAACTGAATGTACTTATATTTTTAACTACCCAAAAATTATTGCTGGTAAACGGATTTTTTTTGGGGTGGACAATCACATTTTACGATAGGACTCAATGTCATGTTTGATGTACAGAATGCTTGGTTGACGACTATGTGAAGGGTCTGTTTACACCCTGTACACCAGTGCCTGTAATTTCTGATGTTGGGATAAAATATAGATAATGATTATGGTTATCGTGAAAGCCGAGAAAGATAAGAAAATCAAGTATCTTGACTTGGCTCGCGAGGTTGTCGACATGTGGGATGTGGACTCAGCGATCATTGTGCCGATAGTTGTATCAGCCCATGGCTTAATTGCCAAGAGCCTCGACCAATACCTGAGGAGGCTCTCGTTAGGCAGCTGGATCAAGGGCTTGATTCAGAAAGCAGTACTCCTAGACACGGCTCGTATTGTTAGGAGGTTCCTCTCTCTGGAGCCCTGACCGCCGGTAGCTTGGACCCTGTTCCCGATACCGGTGGGCTACTATTTTTTATATTTTTAAATGTTTTTTTATATGGTTTTTGTTAAGAAATATTTAAAAATGTAATTAGTGAGTAAGAAAATAAATAAAGGAAACTATAATGGTTTTACACTTACTAGGTAGGCACATATCACAGTCTAACCATTAGTGGCGTAATGTTGTGTTAAAAACGTGCTGTGAGCACAAAATATCAACTTAACCACAACAAATGTTGGTCATCGTTAAAATTTATTTAACTATCATTAAATATACAGGATTTTTGTGGTGGTTGCATACAGGTTGTGCTTATTTACTTATCATCCTTGTCCTACCCTCGTCCCTTGTTACTTGCGATCGGAGTTGGTAGCGGCACGTATTCAACATTAATTTTAGTGTATGCGAAACCTGAAACTCGTGTCTAGTATTTTTATGTAAAGAATCTATGTACAAAATTTCAAAACTGTATCATGAAAAATCACAAAGTTATAAGCTTATTCTGTTGCCTGGTTGTCCGGACAAAAGCGTGGTCACCACGCAGCACGCCCGCGCGCGGGTCTCCAGCGCCGTCTTGAGCTCATTGATAAATATAATTTGGCAGTAGGTACCTAAATTATAGCGATAGGTACTTAATGTCGCTCGGTGTCCAACTTTTAACTATTTTTTAATATTTTTGGCACAAAATATAACGGTTTAAAAATTCTTAGAATCGATTCAGTTACTTATTCTGAACAAACTATATTCAGGTTTCGCATATACTAAAAATAATGTTGTATAAAGCCTAGATTTTTTTTTTAATAGCATCGCGCAGGTCATCTATCAGTGGCGAAGGTTCCATACAACTCGATTCCTACCGGATTCCCTTTGAAAATTGGCACAGTCAGTTTAGTATAGACAAATAATATAATCACATTAAAGATATTGCATATTACCTCTGCATTTTAGCCTCTTTGCTAAAACCTCAAAGCCATATTCTTCTTTTAAATTATCAACTTTAGATTAAAAAATTAAAAATATTTTAGACGGATTGTTTTTTTCTATTTTTTTTTCATTTGTGCGCTTTATTTTAAGAGATGATCTTCTAATTATTTTAAAGCAAATTATGCCTAAGTCTCAATATTAAATATTGCTAAGCATGTATTATTACTGGATAAATATTGTGTCGTCATGAAATTTGAGGTAACATAGATTTTTTTCTAAATAAGGTCTAACTATTCATACACGAAATATTTTCAGAGAATCATCTAACGGCTATAACGAAGCCATTTCAAGGTTTTTTTTTTATCTGAGTATATTTTTTTATAAAAAATAAATAATTTAAAATTACTTGATCCACAAAATAAATACTGGCTCCTTATTTTTAAACATCCATTACGCTAGTTAACTACGTCGTATTTACCTACTGTCATTGTTAGATTAAGGGAGTAAAGGTTTTATGCAGAAAGTCTCAAAAAATTTTAGAATTTATAATAATGTCGTAAAAAAAAACACTCAGATATTTTTTTTTTCGTTGCTATGGCGACTTTACGACTTTTAGAAGTTACTCTTAAAATATTTCGTGTATGTACGTGTAAAAGATAGACCTTATATAAATTGACCAAGGCGAAATATAGTTAATAACAGCAGAGTTATAAAATTGCATAAAGAAGAGTTATATTTCATTTTAGGAACTATGTATATTTAAAATTACGTATTCATAGCTATTTTTTTTTTAAGTTATCCATTTTTAATACCGACCATTTAAAAAGATTTTTTATCACGAGAACCTTCTCATCATAAAACCTCTTATTTTAATTTGCAACTTCATTATTTATTTTATTTCAAACAGTGCACAAAAACAAAAAAACATTAATCTTCTTATTTTTTTTTTTACTCTTTTCAATATTGCTTTATTTTTGATTTAAAAAATATATTGTTGTTTTATTTCAACTCTCTTATATAAATAAGCTGTAATAATTTTACAATAAATAAATAATTAAAGGACATTTTTGATTTAAATAGATTAAAACATTACATTTTTATAAAAGTGGTGAGCAATTTTTCATTATAACTCCACAATATGTACTCCGGCTTACCTCTTACAAAAATTGACCCTTCGCTACTGCAACCTATGGTGCCGGCTATCCTGTGGTTGCCATTATTTCATTTCATTTATTTCATATAACAATTTTTACATTGTATCGAAATGTTTCACAAAATTATTAAATTAAAAAAACGACAGTAGCAATCATAATTATAACAGTAACCAAAAAAAAAACTAAAACATTTGCAATTCCCCTATTTTTATGTTACATAGAGAAAAAAAATAAAAAATGTGATACTAATTCCCATACAAATGTCAAAAATCAGAATAATCAATACCATATAATCAGAAAGGTCATAAATAAACAACATCATATAAAGGTCACAATAAAA
This sequence comes from Noctua fimbriata, assembly GCA_905163415.1. Classification (NCBI taxonomy): domain Eukaryota; kingdom Metazoa; phylum Arthropoda; class Insecta; order Lepidoptera; family Noctuidae; genus Noctua; species Noctua fimbriata. The sequence goes on along the minus strand of LR990950.1, from coordinate 1,283,263 downwards.
ATAGTAAGTATATAATTAAAGTCTAGTTGAATTTGTCACAGAGAATCTCGTAGTAAGGCGTAGTAGCACTTTTCTATTAAAAAAGATTTGAGCCTTGAGAGTAAGTCCTCCAGCCAGGGGTAAATAACTTACAAACTAAGCGACAGCACGATTAGGGCATCCCCTGTGGGGTACGACTATACGAGCCTCGACTTAGAGCATCGCTGGGGGAGGACAGCAAAGGGACAGGCTGGATGTGAATGATATAAATATTGAGGGGCTGACTCAGAATCGGAAAGCAAGTTAAGGGTCCTGCCTCCATAGCATGACCACCGTAGACAAGGATTTCTTTGGCGGAAGAATCGACAAAATGACAGATAGTGCAAAGTCAAAGTCTCGACACAATCTGTCATTTTGTCGATTCTTCCGTCAAACAAAAATCTTGGTCTACGGTGGTCATGCTACGGGGGCTGGTCGTCATTTGAAGTAGAGTAGAAACCCGGTAGTCTGGCCACCAGTCTTGGTTCAGTAGCTGTGTTGTGGAGGTCAGATAGGCAGTCGCTCCATGTAACATACTGTTATTCAGCTGCAACCGTTTCGACTGGGTGCCGACAAAAAAAAGAAGGAAGCAGTGTGTTGCTGAAGGGATATAATAGTAAGTTTTAAAACAAGTAAAGGTATTTCATCAACTATAAATTGTTACTTCGTACTCAATAAATAATCCTGCATCTTTGTCACTCACTCAGTAGACATGTTTCACATTCTGTCACTGGGCGAATGACGGCTGTTGCTGGTGGCTAACCATCTCTCAATGTCTTTTGCACCATACGCATTTATGTGTCTCTGAGCAGTAGTAGTCACTCACTCAGTAGACATGTTTCACATTCTGTCACTGGGCGAATGACGGCTGTTGCTGGTGGCTGACCATCTCTCAATGTCTTTTGCACCATTCGCATTTATGTGTCTCTCAGCAGTAGTAGTCACTCACTCAGTAGACATGTTTCACATTCTGTCACTGGGCGAATGACGGCTGTTGCTGGTGGCTGACCATCTCTCAATGTCTTTTGCACCATTCGCATTTATGTGTCTCTCAGCAGTAGTAGTCATTCACTCAGTAGACATGTTTCACATTCTGTCACTGGGCGAATGACGGCTGTTGCTGGTGGCTGACCATCTCTCAATGTCTTTTGCACCATTCGCATCTATGTGTCTCTCAGCAGTAGTAGTCACTCACTCAGTAGACATGTTTCACATTCTGTCACTGGGCGAATGACGACTGTTGCTGGTGGCTGACCATCTCTCAATGTCTTTTGCACCATTCGCATTTATGTGTCTCTCAGCAGTAGTAGTCACTCACTCAGTAGACATGTTTCACATTCTGTCACTGGGCGAATGACGGCTGTTGCTGGTGGCTGACCATCTCTCAATGTCTTTTGCACCATTCGCATTTATTTGTCTCTCAGCAGTAGTTGTCACTCACTCAGTAGACATGTTTCACATTCTGTCACTGGGCGAATGACGACTGTTGCTGGTGGCTGACCATCTCTCAATGTCTTTTGCACCATTCGCATTTATGTGTCTCTCAGCAGTAGTAGTCACTCACTCCGTTGACATGTTCACATGCCGACCACAACATAGTTGGGAAAAGGCAGGCAGATGATGATGGTACTATACGAGGCCAACTATCTCTCATAATTAGAAACTGGGGCCTTTAAAATTCAAACACTCCGTATATGTTATAACAATTAACAAAACCACATGATAGATAAGGTATATTTAGTGACTATATATTTTGTTATAACCACAAATATATTTACTATCACATACATTTTTGACTTGGTGAGTATAATTTAACTATTTAATTTTACTGTCGTAAATAGATCTCTAAGTAGTAGAGGATCTCGTGGCTATAATAACGGGTGTACGGGTGGATCTTTAAGGTCAAGCAGTGCTTGCCTAGGTTGGTCCTTGGATGGGCGACCATTACATAACGAGTTTCCTCCGTGCATGAGGTCCTGAGTGTGATTCCCAGACAGTGTTATTGGGTTTTTCCATCAGGGATTTCTCAATAGCGGCCACTGAGTCTGGATTTGTGCCCGGTTGATGGCAATAGGCTCGCCTCCTATTACATGGGACTTAAACATAACTGCCCTGGTACACCTCTGCCTAAACCTTAAAGATGTGATGTTATGTTATTTGCCTATTTCTTAAAAAAATACAGAAGTGTTTTGTTTTTATGTATTTCTTTTTAGTGTTCATGAAATTTTCAAGATGGCGGAAAGTCAGCCAAGTCGTACGATTTGGTGAGTTAGCTTATGAAGTGAAAAATATAATCATAAAGCTAACTCACTAAATAGTATTGCTGGGTACTTACTACTGCACAGCAGCATTGAAGAAAACATCAAACAGCCGAGGAATTAGCGATTTCGACCAGAAATGTCGTAAATATGTTGTTTGAAAAAGTAAATCATCAGCATCTGCCTAGCCTTTTCCCAAATGCTGAATAATCAAGGTCATTACTAAGAATCGTCAATACAAATTCGCTTGCTAAGCGGAAGTACGATTTGTTCTTATTAAAATATTGTATGTATTACATACGAATGTGTCCTTTAAATACACGTATTGGTATTGAAAATTTCCATAAATGTAATTTATGCGTTCTGAATTTTGAGCCTTAGGCCCTGCCTGCCTGCTTATTCCCTGCCTGCGTCGGTGTTCCCAAGTTCATATGACTCCAATATATTTAAGTCGCGAGTTAATAGGCTTCTTTTAGGCTCGTTCCATCGTCGACCTCATCTCTGTCCTCAGGACTAGATTGAGGTCAAGAGTAGGCCCATTTAATATAAAAAAGGCTCGCCCCCATGACTTTGGGCCGCGAGTAACATGGACCGATGTGATCACCCCGTCCCGCTTTGATCTCTACTTTGCAAAAGCAATCAGTGTTTGTTTTATATCAAACGCCCATCGTCCATCTTTAATTGCCAGCTGAGTTTATGTGTGCTGGTGTATCAGTCCCTCCATGTAACATACTGGTTTTCAGCTGCGTCTGGTTAGACTGAAAGCCGACCCTAACATGTTGGGGTCGGCTTCCAGTCTAACCTGATGCGGCTGATTATCAGTATTTTACATGGAGCGACTGCCTATCTGACCTCCACAACCCAGTTAAAACTGGGTAATACGATATTCCTTGGTGACTGGTTGTCAAGACTTTTTTGGGCCACTGACTACCTAACGACTGTCAAAGATCTACAAATGACACCCGGAAAACAAAAAGTAGTTGAGTGTAAAAGTGTTTTTATTATTTTTGGTCATACTGTTAATGTTATAAATGTATTATTAAATACCTGTATATTTACCTAAAACTTTCCTCACGACATTTTCCTAAAAATAAGTTATCCATCAAAATAAATACAGGGTCATTGGAAGCAGGGTGCAAAGCTTTAAGGCGAAGATAGTACAGACAAACTGCTTATTTATGGCCAAATTGAATGATAAATGAATTAATTTTTATTTTATTTAATTAAAGTAATGTGTAAGCAATCTAGCAAAACAAGTTTTAGTCTTCTGTGTCGTTAGACATTTTGTTTACAGACATTTAAAGTTATTTAAAAAAAAAAAGAGGGTGCGTTTTAGATTCAAACCTTTTTGAAAACATGCTTGATAATCGCTCTTTCTTTTGAGGTATTATTTACGCGGATATCTTACAAATTATTGAAATTAGGACCTACAAACCAATTTAAGCGTCCAAATTTTGACTGGCCTGTTGGTCTAGTGGTCAGTGACTCTGACTGCTATGCCGGAGGTCGTGGGTTCGATTCCCACCCAGGACAAATGTTTGTGTGATGAGCATGATCATTTGTTCTGTGTCTGGGTGTAATTTATCTATATATGTATGTATTTAGAAATATATAAGTATGTTTATCAGTTGTCTAGTACTCATAACACAAGCTCTGCTTAGCTTGAGACTAGACGGCGTTGTGTGATAGTTGTGGAATATTATTATTATATATTATTAATGCGCTGGACAGCCGTCTTATTGAAAGATGACTGTTCGGTCTCTTTCAAATATCGGGACACCGGTTTCCTCTATCAGCACTGGTAAATAGACTTGTAGAAAATGCAAATAATTTTCCCCATTCAAAGTATCCGGTAAGAAGTGGGGCCCAATCAACGTCCTGCCAATTACTCCAGCCCATACATTGACAGAAAATTTCCTCTGAAATGACACCTGCTTCTTAAAATGTGGATTGTTGTCTTTGTCGGCCCATTCATGGAGGTTATGAAAGTTTGTAATGCCATCCCTAGAAAATTTGCTTTCATCCGTCCACAAGATTGATTTCAGGAAGCACGCATGTTCGATGTCGCTGTTGAGGAGGAAACGGCAGAACTGTATTCATCTTTGGGGATCTTGCTCTTTCAGACCCTGCATACCCCTGCCATGGAACGGATATTTGTAATTTTGGTGCACAATGCACACACCAAACACCTTTGCAAACACCTTCCATTGTGAAATGTTTAGATTTCGAGCTACTGCTCTGGTACTGGCAGTAGGATCCGCTGGAAATGCTGCCAAAATGTCTTCATCGACGTCAGGTCCGTGTCTACCCGGGTTGACTCCAGGTTCCACGCGGTGAATTCCATCTTGGGCAAGTCGACGATAAGTATTGTAAAACACTCTCACATTCGGTACCCTGCGATTCGGATAGCGCTCTTGATACAACCGTAGCGCCAAGGATCCATTGCCGTCTGCTCTGCCTTACATAAATACGATATCCGCATATTCCTGATTGGAAAAAACAGCCATAGGGCATTACATTGCTCGATGACCTTGATGATTTGATCCCTGTACTGGTTTTTGTTGACTTGCCCCGCACATTTCGCAAAATTTCGGTTTTTATTTATTATTTAAAAATATTAAAAGAAATAACAGAAAAAAAACAATACAGATTGTTAAGTATATCATTACGTATTTGTTGTTACAAAATTCATGCCGATCTATTCAGCCGTTACAGAGATAATTTACAATTAAGGTTGAAAAAGGACCTATTTTCTACGATTAACCAAAAAAAATTGAGAAGGTTTATTAAAATTTTAAACAATACAATTTATTTGTGATGAACTTAACTATAACATACTTTTTTTACACGGAAAACGCACGAAGGGATTCATCAACAAATTTCTTTGAACATACGCTGTTTTTGGGATTTGAGCCATGTAATGCCCTTAACTATTAATAAAAACGGCGTAGGAGCGCACTAAATGTCAACGCAAAACAATTAACTCAAAAATCTGTAAAAACCAACGTACTTATCGCTATTTTCTATTCATTGGGCGCTCTACCTGGAAATGCCACCGCACCGCGCGCGGCGGCCATTGTTTAGATAATCCTCTTATTTTGGATGTGAAAAAAATTCTTAGAATTGAACTACGTTACCATTTCGAACACAAAGTAATTTTTTAAGCAAAAAATTTGTTTTAATTAGTCTGCCTAAAATTTCTCCCTCAAATTGGTTTGTAGGTCCTAATTTCAATAATTTGTAAGATATCCGCGTAAATGATACTTCAAAAGAAAGAGCGATTATCAAGCATGTTTTCAAAAAGGTTTGAACAAAAATAGCACCCACCGTTTTTTTTTTTAATTAGGTTTACAAAAAGTATTGATGATTTTTTTAATTTTTTATGAACTTGAAATGTCTGTAAAAAAAAATGTCTAACGATACAGAGGCCTAAAACTTGTTTTGCCAGATTGCTTACACATTACTTTAGTTAAATAAAATAAAAAATAATTCATTTACCATTCAATTTGGCCATAAATAAGCAGTTTAGTTAAAATTTTGGGAATTTTCGAAAAAAAAAAAACATAAAATTAGGCTAAAATATAATGGTAAGACTTCGTCTAAGACGACCATGGCTTAAATGGTTCTAAATTGTCTGTAATATCTTCGCCTTAAAGCTTTGCACCCAGCTTCCAATCACCCTGTATTTATTTTAATGGATAACTTATTTTTAGAAAAATGTCGTGAGGAAAGTTTTAAGTATGAATGTGGATGCGTAGAAGAGTAGAGGAAGAACAAAGAAACGATGGATAAACTGTGTGTAGGATGATATGGTAAGAAAGGAGGTTTCTGATGAGATGACGAGTAATAGAGAAGTATGGAAGAAAAAGACATGCTGCGCCGACTACAAATGAATTGGGATAAGGGCAGAGGAATGATCAAACAAGAATATATTCACACAAGTTTGATTTTTTTTCTTGGTCTATAATAAAATTACAGCTATTTTACATAAGTATGCGCATTTTTATTTTTTGAATCCTGATAGTCAATATTTCTTCGAATGTTTGTGAAATGATGTTTATTTTGTTATCTTTTTAAAGAGTTAAATGTAACAAACAACAATGTAATTATTTTTTTTTTATGGTAATGTTAATGTATACTTAACGAGCCTGTTTGTTTCACTTTCGAAAAGAAAATTAAAAAAAACCGGCCAAGTGCGTGTGGGCCACGCACAATGTAGGGTTCAGTAGTTGACAAAATGTTGTAGAGTGTCACGTTTCCGAGATATAAGCTATCAAACTTGTGCTGAAGAGGCCGTCAGTAATTGGACTTTAAATTTGATAGCTTGATTTTCGAGTCAGTCGACCCAGAGAATATAAAGTTTCATAGAAAATTCAACCCCCCATTTCACCTTCTTAGGGGTGGAATTTCGAAAAATCCTTTCTTAGTGAATACCTACTCTTTACAAAGAATACACCCTCCAAATTTCATTTCATTTAATAAATAAATAAATAAAACCTATGAAATTGTGAACAAAATCAGATTCAAATATTATATTGTTTTTTTTTTATTCAAATAGGCATATTTTTTTATATCTGATTTTTTTTTTTGCATCTTCAGCACAACTTTGATAGCTTATATCTACTATAGTAATATTTTTATAATAATTTCACGCGGATAAAGTTAGTGGGCGAGAACTAGTTCATAAAATGTAGTTAAGTGTTCAAGAAATATGTATCAACTTGTTATAAAAATGGCGTCAAAAAACTCCTCCTCAACGCTGTCAACTGGTAATGTACCCAAAAGACTGGCGGCGTTGCCACGTTGTATGGCAACGCTAAGCCTTTGGCCAAGGTAAAAGCCAGCCCTTGGGTCACGGGAATGTTTTAATTTTTTAATTTGCCATTTTTTAAGTTAGTTAGTTATAAGTTATTTTAATTTATTAATGTACTAGCGACCCGCCCCGGCTTCGCACAGGTGCAATATATACATATAAACCTTCCTCTTGAATCACTCTATCTATTAAAAAAACCGCATCAAAATCCGTTGCGTAGTTTCAAAGATTTAAGCATACAAAGGGACATAGGGACAGAGAAAGCGACTTTGTTTTATACTATGTAGTGATTACTTCTAAAATAAAGATCAAAGAATTATTTGTTATTGACACTAAAATTCTATTCAAAGTTGACAAACATATTTTTCACAGTCACAGGTACTAACACACCCTATTAAGAAAACGATAACAACTATTGTTTTCTTATCTTAATCCCAGGTAAATCTCTTTAAAAATATGAGGTGCCAGTCATCATTAATGAGTATTATCTTTCTCCATTAGCTAATTCCTTTCTACCTAATTACCTAACAGGTAGCATAATTAAGGTTTTGAATATAAATAGTTTGGCATTTCGAAATTTAAATCAGTATTCACTAGTTTTTGGACAAGTAAGAACTAGTGACTGAGCTTTTAAAGTTTAAGTTTTATAAGTGATAATTTTGTGAAGTCATATTATAGTGAGTTCAGTGAGTGTCAGGGACTAACGGCTAAATAGTAACAGGTGCACGGTGAAATGTTTAAGGTTAAGCAACATTTACCGAGGTCGCTCAGTGGATGGGTGACCATTCGTTACATTTCGAGTTCCATTCTGTGTGTTGCTGAAGAGATATAACAGTAAGTTTTTAGTATTTCATCACCTATAAATTGTTACTTCGTACACAATAAATAATCCTGCATCTTTGTCACTCACTCAGTAGACATGTTTCACATTCTGTCTGGAATAATGATTACTGTTGCTGGCAGCTGGCCATCACTCAATGTCTTTTGCACCATTCGCATTTATTTTTCTCTCAGCAGTAGACATGATTCACATTCTGTCAATGGGCTAATGACGACTGTAGCTAGTGGCTGACCATCTCTCAATGTCTTTTGCACCATTCGCATTTACTTGTCTCTCAGCAGTAGTTGTCACTCACTCAGTAGACATGTTCACACATCTGTCACTCTGTGAAGTGATAACTGTTGCTGAAAGGCTCCAATCTTCATATTAAGCCAATTATTCATCGCTAAATTTATCTCCGTTTCCTTGTCACTTTGGAACAGATGTCAGTAATTATTTTTTAAGCACCGCCTGTCACTCTGTAGTAGTGATCACTCACGCAGTAGACATATTTAAGATTCTGTCATTACATAGTGCCAACTGCCGCTGACCTTAACTTCTATGGATATTTTATTTTAACTTGTTAGCGCTATTTCAGACACGCAGTAGTAATTATCACTCACTCAGTAGACATGTTTTAATTCTGCCTCTGGGAGCGTGATGATTGCTCCTGAGTGTCACAGTCATCATTAAGCTAAGAAGTCGAATGTTATGCCGTTATTTCTTTTGTAAAAAGGACAGTTGTCTGTACTTTTTACAACAAACTTATATTTTCTCGCTCTTAGCAGCAGTATTCACTCACTCAATAGACATGTTAATGATTCTGTCACGGGGTGTAGTGATAACTGCCGCTGAATGCCAGTTATCAGCATCTGATGTCCGCTGTTATTAATCTTATGTATTTTCAGTAGTGATCACTCACCTAGTAGACATGTTTCACATTCTGTCGCCGGACGAATGACGGCTGTTGCTGGTGGCTAACCATGTCTCAATGTCTTTTGCACCATTCGCATTTATTTGACTCTGAGCAGTAGAGATCACTCACGCAGTAGAAATGTTGAAGATTCTGTCACTGGGCAATTGATGACTGCTGTTGCATGAGGCTGGCCGTCGCAAACTGTCATCGATCTATCCCTTGGTAGCAGCATTCACTCACTCAGTAGACAAGATGAACATTCTGTCACTGGGCGAATGATGACTGTTGCTGGTGGCTGACCATCTCTGACTGTCTTTCGCACCATTAGCATTAACTTGTCTCTCAGCAGTAGTTGTCACTCATTCAGTAGACATATTTCACTTTCTGTCGCCGGACGAATGACGACTGTTGCTGGTGGCTAACCCTCTCTCAATGTCTTTTGCACCATTCGAATTTATTTGTCTCTGAGTAGTAGCTGTCACTCACTCAATTGACATGTTCACATATCTGTCATTCAGTGAAGTGATAACTGCTGCTGAGAGGCTCCAATCTTCATATTAAGCCAATTATTCATCACTGAATTTCAGACACGCAGTAGTATCCGTCACTCACCCAGTAGACATGTTTTAATTCTGCCTCTGGGAGCGTGATGATTGCTCCTGAGTGTCACAGTCATCAATTAACCTAAGAAGTCGAATTTCGAGACATTTTTTTTTTGTAAAAAGGACAGTTGTCTGTACTTTTAACAACAAACTTATATTGTCTCGCTCTTAGCAGCAATATTCATTCACTCAGTAGACATGTTAATGATTCTGTCACGGGCTGTAGTGATAACTGCCGCTGAATGCCAGTTATCAGCATCTGATGTCCGCTGTTATTAATCTATGTATTTTCAGTAGTGATCACTCACCTAGTAGACATGTTGAACATTCTGTCACTGGCCGAATGATGACTGTTGCTGGTGGCTGACCATCTCTGAATGCGTTTTGCACCATTAGCATTTATTTGTCTCTAAGCTGTAGTTGTCACTCACTCAGTAGACATGTTCACATATCTGTCACTCTGTTAAGTGATAACTGTTGCTGAGTGGCTCCAATCTTCATATTAAGCCAATTATTCATCACTGAATTTCAGACACGCAGTAGTATCCGTCACTCACCCAGTAGACATGTTTTAATTCTGCCTCTGGGAGCGTGATGATTGCTCCTGAGTGTCACAGTCATCATTAAGCTAAGAAGTCGAATGTCAAGCCTTTTTTTTGTAAAAAGGACAGTTGTATGTACTTTTAACAGAAAAAAATATAGTTTCTAACTCTTAGCAATAGTGTTTACTCACTGAGTAGACATGTTCTTAGTTATTTGTATTTGATTACTGATTGTAGTGCTAACTGCAGCTCAATGATACTTATCGTTAGTTTAACCGTTGGTTAATTTATTCTGCAATTTTTTTTTTGGTAGATATGTCATTTTGGGACAGTTGTCACTCACTCAGTAGAAATGGTTACCATTCTGTCACTGGGGGCGTGGTGACTATCATCAAGTGATTGCATCAGCATTTAAAAGACCTCGTTTTATGTGAAAAATGTTCTTTTATAGATTGTATTAGTTTTGAAGCCTAAACTCAGGCAAATCATTGAAAATTTGTTGAGATTTTTGTGTTTTTTAATTTGAGTACTTACTCATATGAGGTTATTTACTTCTAGCTTTTTTAAATGTTGTTAATTACTAACGACGTAGTTAATTACATTAACATTAAATAATTATGCTTGAATATTTATTGTGAATACTAAAACGTAATATTAATCACTGATTGTCAACAGGTAAACCTCATTAGTGTTTTAACATAAATGGCTATGGTGTGTCCGAATTTAAATCAGTTCCTACTTGAAGCTTGCATAAGTAACTGTAGCTAGTAGTGCAATAGAAAATGTGGTGTTTGAGGTTATGTATGGTCACGTAGTTGTGATTTGTCTAGTGATTGCAACAGAATTTTGGAAAATTTGGTGTAAGGACGAAACTTTGGTAAGATACATATTTTTTTAAATTTCCTTTTCAGTATTATAGTCAGTGCATTTATTTTGTTATGTGTGTCTATTATATGACTCTCAGCAATAGTTGTCACTCACTCAGTTGACATGTTTCAATTATGTCACTGAGAGCTTGATGAGTGATCCTGAGTGTCACAGTCATCATTAAGCTAAGAAGTCGAACGTCATGCCATATTGTTTTTGTAAATGGGACAGTTGTCTACCGAGTGATACCGATCGTGTCGGCGCATTCTTCGTATAATATCTTGATCTATTTAATTGTCTCTCAGCAGTAGTTGACACTCACGTAGTAGACATATTTATGATTCTGTCACTATTTAATGCCAACTACCGCTGACAGACGCTGACCATCACTTCTATGGATTTTTATTTGGATTTGTTACCGCTTTTTCAGTCACGCAGTAGTAGCTGTCACTCACTCAGTAGGCATGTTTTAATTCTGCCTCTGGGAGCGTGACAACTGCTCCTGAGTGTCACAGTCATCATTAAGCTCAGAAGTCGAATGTCATGCCGTTTTTTCTTTTGTAAAAAGGACAGTTGTCTGTTTAACAACAAACTTATATTTTCTCGCTCTTAGCAGCCGTATTCACTCACTCAATAGACACGTTAAGGATTCTGTCACGGGGTGTAATGATAACTGCCGCTGAATGCCAGTTAGCAGCATCTGATGTCCGCTGTTATTAATCTATGTATTTCCAGCACTTTTACCACCGATTTGTATCTCAGCAGTAGTGATCACTCACCTAGTAGACATGTTGAGTATTATGTCTTTGGGCAATTGATGACTGCCGTTGCATGAGGCTGGCCGTCACATACTGTCATCGATCTATCCCTCAGTAGCAGTATTCACTCACTCAGTAGACAAGATGAACATTCTGTCACTGGGCGAATGATGATTGTTGCTGGTGGCTGACCATCTCTGACTAACTTTTGCACCATTAGCATTTACTTGTCTCTCAGCAGTAGTCGTCACTCATTCAGTAGACATGTTTCACATTCTGTCGCCGGACGAATGACGACTGTTGCTGGTGGCTAACCCTCTCTCAATGTCTTTTGCACCATTCGCATTTATTTGTCTCTGAGCAGTAGCTGTCACTCACTCAATTGACATGTTCACATATCTGTCATTCAGTGTTGTGATAACTGCTGCTGAAAGGCTCCAATCTTCATATTAAGCCAATTATTCATCACTGAATTTCTCTCCGTGTTCTTGTCACTTAGGAACGGTGGTCAGTAATTATTTTTTTTAAGCACCGCCTGTCATTCTGAAGTAGTGATTACTCAAGCAGTAGACATTTTTATGATTCTGTCATTACATAGTGCCAACTGCCGCTGACTGACGCTGACCTTCACTTCTATGGATATTTTATTTTAACTTGTTACCGCTATTTCAGACACGCAGTAGTAATTATCACTCACTCAGTAGACATGTTTTAATTCTGCCTCTGGGAGCGTGATGACTGCTCCTGAGCGTCACAGTCATCATTAAGCTAAGAAGTCGAATGTTATGCCGTTTTTTCTTCTGTAAAAAGGACAGTTGTCTGTACTTTTAACAACAAACTTATATTTCTCGCTCTTAGCAGCAGTATTCACTCACTCAATAGACATGTTAAGGATTCTGTCACGGGGTGTAGTGATAACTGCCGCTGAATGCCAGTTATCAGCATCTGATGTCCGCTGTTATTAATCTATGTATTTTCAGTAGTGATCACTCACCTAGTAGCCATGTTGAACATTCTGTCACTGGGCGAATGATGACTGTTGCTGGTGGCTGACCATCTCTGACTGTCTTTGCACCATTAGCATTTACTTGTCTCTCAGCAGTAGTTGTCACTCATTCAGTAGACATGTTTAACATTCAGTCGCCGGACGAATGACGGCTCTTGCTGGTGGCTGACCATCTCTGACTGTCTTTTGCACCATTAGCATTTACTTGTCTCTCAGCAGTAGTTGTCATTCACTCGGTAGACATGTTTCACATTCTGTCGCCGGACGAATGACGGCTGTTGCTGGTGGCTAACCATCTCTCAATGTCTTTTGCACCGTTCGCATTTATTTGTCTCTGAGCAGTAGCTGTCACTCACTCAATTGACATGTTCACATATCTGTCATTCAGTGTTGTGATAACTGCTGCTGAGAGGCTCCAATCTTTATATTAAGCCAATTATTCATCACTGAATTTCTCTCCGTTTTCTTGTCACTAAGGAACAGTTGTCAGTAATCAATTGTTTAAGCACCGCCTGTCACTCTGTAGTAGTGATCACTCACGCAGTAGACATATTTATGATTCTGCCACTATATAGTGCCAACTGCCGCTGACTGACGCTGACCTTCACTTCTATGGATTTTTATTTGGATTTGTTACCGCTTTTCCAGACACGCAGTAGTATCCGTCACTCACCCAGTAGACATGTTTTAATTCTGCCTCTGGGAGCGTGATGAATGCTCCTGAGTGTCACAGTCATCATTAAGCTAAGAAGTCGAATGTCGAGCCTTTTTTTTGGAAGGACAGTTGTCTGTACTTTTAACAGCAAAATTATTGTATCTAACTCTTAGCAATAGTGTTTACTCACTGAGTAGACATGTTCTTAGTTATGTCACTGATTGTAGTGCTAACTGCAGCTCAACGATACTTATCATTAGTTTAACCGTTGGTTAATTTATTCTGCAATTTTTTTTGGTAGATATGTCATTTTGGGACAGTTGTCACTCACTCAGTAGAAATGTTTACCATTCTGTCACTGGGGGCGTGGTGACTATAATCAAGTGATTGCATCAGCATTTAAAAGTCCTCTTTTATGTGAAAAATGTTATTTTATAGATTGTATTAGTTTTGAAGCCAAAACTCAGGTAAATCATAGAAAATTTGTTGAGATTTTTGTGCTTTTTAATTTGAGTACTTACTCATATGAGGTTATTTATTTCTCGCTTTTTTAAATGTTGTTAATTACTAACGACGTAGTTAATTACATTAACATTAAATAATTATGCTTGATTATTTATTGTGAAGACTAAAACGTAATATTAATCACTGATTGTCAACAGGTAAACTTCATTAGTGTTTTAACATAAATGGCTATGATGTGTCCGAATATAAATCAGTACCTACTTGAAGCTTGCACAAGTAACTGTAGCTAGTAGTGCAATAGAAAAAATGGTGTTTGAGGTTATGTATGGTCACGTAGTTGTGATTTGTCCAGTGATTGCAACAGAATTTAGGAAAGTTTGGTGTAAGGACGAAACTTTGGTAAGATACATATTTTTTAAAATTTCCTTTTCAGTATTATAGTCAGGGCATTTATTTTGTTATGTGTGTCTATTATATGACTCTCAGCAATAGTTGTCACTCACTCAGGTGACATGTTTCAATTATGTCACTGAGAGCTTGATGAGTGATCCTGAGTGTCACAGTCATCATTAAGCTAAGAAGTCGAACGTCATGCCATATTGTTTTTGTAAATGGGACAGTTGTCTACCGAGTGATACCGATCGTGTCGGCGCATTCTTCGTATAATATCTTGATCTATTTAATTGTCTCTCAGCAGTAGTTGACACTCACGTAGTAGACATATTTATGATTCTGTCACTATTTAATGCCAACTACCGCTGACAGACGCAGACCATCACTTCTATGGATTTTTATTTGGATTTGTTACCGCTTTTTCAGTCACGCAGTAGTAGCTGTCACTCACTCAGTAGGCATGTTTTAATTCTGCCTCTGGGAGCGTGACAACTGCTCCTGAGTGTCACAGTCATCATTAAGCTGAGAAGTCGAATGTCATGCCGTTTTTTCTTTTGTAAAAAGGACAGTTGTCTGTTTAACAACAAACTTATATTTTCTCGCTCTTAGCAGCAGTATTCACTCACTCAATAGACACGTTAAGGATTCTGTCACGGGGTGTAATGATAACTGCCGCTGAATGCCAGTTAGCAGCATCTGATGTCCGCTGTTATTAATCTATGTATTTCCAGCACTTTTACCACCGATTTGTATCTCAGCAGTAGTGATCACTCACCTAGTAGACATGTTGAGTATTATGTCTTTGGGCAATTGATGACTGCCGTTGCATGAGGCTGGCCGTCACATACTGTCATCGATCTATCCCTCAGTAGCAGTATTCACTCAATCAGTAGACAAGATGAACATTCTGTCACTGGGCGAATGATGATTGTTGCTGGTGGCTGACCATCTCTGACTAACTTTTGCACCATTAGCATTTACTTGTCTCTCAGCAGTAGTCGTCACTCATTCAGTAGACATGTTTCACATTCTGTCGCCGGACGAATGACGGCTGTTGCTGGTGGCTAACCCTCTCTCAATGTCTTTTGCACCATTCGCATTTATTTGTCTCTGAGTAGTAGCTGTCACTCACTCAATTGACATGTTCACATATCTGTCATTCGGTGAAGTGATAACTGCTGCTGAGAGGCTCCAATCTTCATATTAACCCAATTATTCATCACTGAATTTCAGACACGCAGTAGTATCCGTCACTCACCCAGTAGACATGTTTTAATTCTGCCTCTGGGAGCGTGATGATTGCTCCTAAATGTCACAGTCATCATTAAGCTAAGAAGTCGAATGTCGAGCCATTATTTTTTAGTAAAAAAGGACAGTTGTCTGTACTTTTAACAGCAAACTTATATTTTCTCGCTCTTAGCAGCAGTATTCACTCACTCAATAGACATGTTAATGATTCTGTCACGGGGTGTAGTGATAACTGCCGCTGAATGCCAGTTATCAGCATCTGATGTCCGCTGTTATTAATCTATGTATTTTCAGTAATGATCACTCACCTAGTAGACATGTTGAACATTCTGTCACTGGGCGAATGATGACTGTTGCTGGTGGCTGACCATCTCTGACTAACTTTTGCACCATTAGCATTTAATTGTCTCTCAGCAGTAGTTGTCATTCTCTCGGTAGACATGTTTCACATTCTGTCGCCGGACGAATGACGGCTGTTGCTGGTGGCTAACCATGTCTCAATGTCTTTTGCACCCTTCGCATTTATTTGTCTCTGAGCAGTAGCTGTCACTCACTCAATTGTCATGTTCACATATCTGTCATTCGGTGAAGTGATAACTGCTGCTGAGAGGCTCCAATCTTTATATTAAGCCAATTATTCATCGCTAAATTTCTCTCCATTTCCTTGTCACTTTGGAACAGATGTCAGTAATTATTTGTTCAAGCACCGCCTGTCACTCTGTAGTAGTGATCACTCACGCAGTAGACATTTTTATGATTCTGTCACTCCATAGTGACAACTGCCGCTGACTGACGCTGACCATTGCTTCAATGGCTTTTTATTTGGATTTGTCACCGTTTTTCCAGACACGCAGTAGTATCCGTCACTCACCCAGTAGACATGTTTTAATTCTGCCTCTGGGAGCGTGATGATTGCTCCTGAGTGTCACAGTCATCATTAAGCTAAGAAGTCGAATGTCAAGCCTTTTTTTTGTAAAAAGGACAGTTGTATGTACTTTTAACAGAAAAAAATATAGTTTCTAACTCTTAGCAATAGTGTTTACTCACTGAGTAGACATGTTCTTAGTTATGTCACTGATTGTAGTGCTAACTGCAGCTCAATGATACTTATCATTAGTTTAACCGTTGGTTAATTTATTCTGCAATTTTTTTTTGGTAGATATGTCATTTTGGGACAGTTTTCACTCACTCAGTAGAAATGTTTACCATTCTGTCACTGGGGGCGTGGTGACTATCATCAAGTGATTGCATCAGCATTTAAAAGTCCTCGTTTTATGTGAAAAATGTTCTTTTATAGATTGTATTAGTTTTGAAGCCAAAACTCAGGTAAATCATAGAAAATTTGTTGAGATTTTTGTGCTTTTTAATTTGAGTACTTACTCATATGAGGTTATTTATTTCTAGCTTTTTTAAATGTTGTTAATTACTAACGACGTAGTTAATTACATTAACATTAAATAGTTATGCATGATTACTTATTGTGAAGACTAAAACGTAATATTAATCACTGATTGTCAACAGGTAAACTTCATTAGTGTTTTAACATAAATGGCTATGATGTGTCCGAATATAAATCAGTACCTACTTGAAGCTTGCACAAGTAACTGTAGCTAGTAGTGCAATAGAAAAAATGGTGTTTGAGGTTATGTATGGTCACGTAGTTGTGATTTGTCCAGTGATTGCAACAGAATTTAGGAAAGTTTGGTGTAAGGACGAAACTTTGGTAAGATACATATTTTTTAAAATTTCCTTTTCAGTATTATAGTCAGGGCATTTATTTTGTTATGTGTGTCTATTATATGACTCTCAGCAATAGTTGTCACTCACTCAGGTGACATGTTTCAATTATGTCACTGAGAGCTTGATGAGTGATCCTGAGTGTCACAGTCATCATTAAGCTAAGAAGTCGAACGTCATGCCATATTGTTTTTGTAAATGGGACAGTTGTCTACCGAGTGATACCGATCGTGTCGGCGCATTCTTCGTATAATATCTTGATCTATTTAATTGTCTCTCAGCAGTAGTTGACACTCACGTAGTAGACATATTTATGATTCTGTCACTATTTAATGCCAACTACCGCTGACAGACGCAGACCATCACTTCTATGGATTTTTATTTGGATTTGTTACCGCTTTTTCAGTCACGCAGTAGTAGCTGTCACTCACTCAGTAGGCATGTTTTAATTCTGCCTCTGGGAGCGTGACAACTGCTCCTGAGTGTCACAGTCATCATTAAGCTGAGAAGTCGAATGTCATGCCGTTTTTTCTTTTGTAAAAAGGACAGTTGTCTGTTTAACAACAAACTTATATTTTCTCGCTCTTAGCAGCAGTATTCACTCACTCAATAGACACGTTAAGGATTCTGTCACGGGGTGTAATGATAACTGCCGCTGAATGCCAGTTAGCAGCATCTGATGTCCGCTGTTATTAATCTATGTATTTCCAGCACTTTTACCACCGATTTGTATCTCAGCAGTAGTGATCACTCACCTAGTAGACATGTTGAGTATTATGTCTTTGGGCAATTGATGACTGCCGTTGCATGAGGCTGGCCGTCACATACTGTCATCGATCTATCCCTCAGTAGCAGTATTCACTCACTCAGTAGACAAGATGAACATTCTGTCACTGGGCGAATGATGATTGTTGCTGGTGGCTGACCATCTCTGACTAACTTTTGCACCATTAGCATTTACTTGTCTCTCAGCAGTAGTCGTCACTCATTCAGTAGACATGTTTCACATTCTGTCGCCGGACGAATGACGGCTGTTGCTGGTGGCTAACCCTCTCTCAATGTCTTTTGCACCATTCGCATTTATTTGTCTCTGAGTAGTAGCTGTCACTCACTCAATTGACATGTTCACATATCTGTCATTCGGTGAAGTGATAACTGCTGCTGAGAGGCTCCAATCTTCATATTAACCCAATTATTCATCACTGAATTTCAGACACGCAGTAGTATCCGTCACTCACCCAGTAGACATGTTTTAATTCTGCCTCTGGGAGCGTGATGATTGCTCCTAAATGTCACAGTCATCATTAAGCTAAGAAGTCGAATGTCGAGCCATTATTTTTTAGTAAAAAAGGACAGTTGTCTGTACTTTTAACAGCAAACTTATATTTTCTCGCTCTTAGCAGCAGTATTCACTCACTCAATAGACATGTTAATGATTCTGTCACGGGGTGTAGTGATAACTGCCGCTGAATGCCAGTTATCAGCATCTGATGTCCGCTGTTATTAATCTATGTATTTTCAGTAATGATCACTCACCTAGTAGACATGTTGAACATTCTGTCACTGGGCGAATGATGACTGTTGCTGGTGGCTGACCATCTCTGACTAACTTTTGCACCATTAGCATTTAATTGTCTCTCAGCAGTAGTTGTCATTCTCTCGGTAGACATGTTTCACATTCTGTCGCCGGACGAATGACGGCTGTTGCTGGTGGCTAACCATGTCTCAATGTCTTTTGCACCCTTCGCATTTATTTGTCTCTGAGCAGTAGCTGTCACTCACTCAATTGTCATGTTCACATATCTGTCATTCGGTGAAGTGATAACTGCTGCTGAGAGGCTCCAATCTTTATATTAAGCCAATTATTCATCGCTAAATTTCTCTCCATTTCCTTGTCACTTTGGAACAGATGTCAGTAATTATTTGTTCAAGCACCGCCTGTCACTCTGTAGTAGTGATCACTCACGCAGTAGACATTTTTATGATTCTGTCACTCCATAGTGACAACTGCCGCTGACTGACGCTGACCATTGCTTCAATGGCTTTTTATTTGGATTTGTCACCGCTTTTCCAGACACGCAGTAGTATCCGTCACTCACCCAGTAGACATGTTTTAATTCTGCCTCTGGGAGCGTGATGATTGCTCCTGAGTGTCACAGTCATCATTAAGCTAAGAAGTCGAATGTCAAGCCTTTTTTTTGTAAAAAGGACAGTTGTATGTACTTTTAACAGAAAAAATATAGTTTCTAACTCTTAGCAATAGTGTTTACTCACTGAGTAGACATGTTCTTAGTTATGTCACTGATTGTAGTGCTAACTGCAGCTCAATGATACTTATCATTAGTTTAACCGTTGGTTAATTTATTCTGCAATTTTTTTTTGGTAGATATGTCATTTTGGGACAGTTTTCACTCACTCAGTAGAAATGTTTACCATTCTGTCACTGGGGGCGTGGTGACTATCATCAAGTGATTGCATCAGCATTTAAAAGTCCTCGTTTTATGTGAAAAATGTTCTTTTATAGATTGTATTAGTTTTGAAGCCAAAACTCAGGTAAATCATAGAAAATTTGTTGAGATTTTTGTGCTTTTTAATTTGAGTACTTACTCATATGAGGTTATTTATTTCTAGCTTTTTTAAATGTTGTTAATTACTAACGACGTAGTTAATTACATTAACATTAAATAGTTATGCATGATTACTTATTGTGAAGACTAAAACGTAATATTAATCACTGATTGTCAACAGGTAAACTTCATTAGTGTTTTAACATAAATGGCTATGATGTGTCCGAATATAAATCAGTACCTACTTGAAGCTTGCACAAGTAACTGTAGCTAGTAGTGCAATAGAAAAAATGGTGTTTGAGGTTATGTATGGTCACGTAGTTGTGATTTGTCCAGTGATTGCAACAGAATTTTGGAAAATTTGGTGTAAGGACGAAACTTTGGTAAAATACATATTTTTTAAAATTTCGTTTTCAGTATTATAGTCAGTGCATTTATTTTGTTATGCGTGTCTATTATATGACTCTCAGTAATAGTTGTCACTCACTCAGGTGACATATTTCAATTATGTCACTGAGAGCTTGATGAGTGATCCTGAGTGTCACAGTCATAATTAAGCTAAGAAGTCGAACGTCATGCCATATTGTTTTTGTAAATGGGACAGTTAGCTACCGAGTGATACCGATCGTGTCGACGCATTCTTCGTATAATATCTTGATCTCGTTAATTGTCTCTCAGCAGTAGTTGACACTCACGTAGTAGACATATTTATGATTCTGTCACTATTTAGTGCCAACTACCGCTGACAGACGCAGACCATCATTTCAATGATTTTTTTTTTTGGATTTGTCACCGCTTTTTCAGTCACGCAGTAGTAGCTGTCACTCACTCAGTAGGCATGTTTTAATTCTGCCTCTGGGAGCGTGATACCTGCTCCTGAGTGTCACAGTCATCATTAAGCTAAGAAGTCGAATGTCATGCCGTTATTTTTTTTTTGTAAAAACAATGTTTATCTGTACTTTTAACAGCAAACTTATATTTTCTTGCTCTTAGCAGCCGTATTCACTCACTTAATAGACATGTCAATGATTCTGTCACGGGGTGTAGTGATAACTGCCGCTGAATGCCAGTTATCAGCATCTGATGTCCGCTGTTATTAATCTATGTATTTTCAGCACCTTTACCATCGATTTGTATCTCAGCAGTAGTGATCACTCACCTAGTAGACATGTTGCGCATTCTGTAACTGGGCAATTGATGACTGCTGTTGCATGAGGCTGGCCGTCGCATAATGGCATCGATCTATCCCTTAGTAGCAGTATTCACTCACTCAGTAGATAAGATGAACATTCTGTCACTAGGCGAATGATGATTGTTGCTGGTGGCTGACCATCTCTGACTAACTTTTGCACCATTAGCATTTACTTGTCTCTCAGCAGTAGTTGTCATTCACTCGGTAGACATGTTTCACATTCTGTCGCCGGACGAATGACGGCTGTTGCTGGTGGCTAACCATGTCTCAATGTCTTTTGCACCATTCGCATTTATTTGTCTCTCAGCTGTAGTTGTCACTCACTCAGTAGACATGTTCACATATCTGTCACTTTGTGAAGTGATAACTGTTGCTGAGTGGCTCCAATCTTCATATTAAGCCAATTATTCATAACTGAATTTCAGACACGCAGTAGTATCCGTCACTCACCCAGTAGACATGTTTTAATTCTGCCTCTGGGAGCGTGATGCCTGCTCCTGAGTGTCACAGTCATCATTAAGCTAAGAAGTCGAATGTCATGCCGTTATTTTTTTTTTGTAAAAACGATGTTTGTCTGTACTTTTAACAGCAAGCTTATATTTTCTCGCTCTTAGCAGCCGTATTCACTCACTCAATAGACATGTTAATGATTCTGTCACGGGGTGTAATGATAACTGCCGCTGAATGCCAGTTAGCAGCATCTGATGTCCGCTGTTATTAATCCATGTATTTTCAGCACTTTTACCATCGATTTGTATCTCAAGTGGTGATCACTCACCTAGTAGACATGTTGAACATTCTGTCACCGGGCGAATGATGACTGTTGCTGGTGGCTAACCCTCTCTCAATGTTTTTTGCACCATTCGCACTTATTTGTCTCTCAGCAGTAGTTGTCACTCACTCAGTAGACATGTTCACATATCTGTTACTCTGTGAAGTGATAACTGTTGCTGAGTGGCACTAATCTTCATATTAAGCCAATTACTCATCGCTAAATTTCTCTCCGTTATCTTGTTACTTAGGAACAGTTGTCAGTTATTACTTGTTTAAGCACCACCTGTCATATCTTGATATCTTTAATTGTCCCTCAGTAGCAGTATTCACTCACTCAGTAGACAAGATGAACATTCTGTCACCGGGCGAATGGTGATTGTTGCTGGTGGCTGACCATCTCTGACCGTCTTTCGCACCATTAGAATTTACTTGTCTCTCAGCAGTAGTTGTCACTCATTCAGTAGACATGTTTCACATTCTGTCGCCGGACGAATGACGACTGTTGCTGGTGGCTAACCATGTCTCAATGTCTTTTGCACCATTCGCATTTATTTGTCTCTGAGTAGTAGCTGTCACTCACTCAATTGACATGTTCACATATCTGTCATTCGGTGAAGTGATAACTGCTGCTGAGAGGCTCCAATCTTTATAATAAGCCAATTATTCATCGCTAAATTTCTCTCCGTTTTCTTGTCACTTTGGAACAGATGTCAGTAATTATTTGTTCAAGCACCGCCTGTCACTCTGTAGTAGTGATCACTCACGCAGTAGACATTTTTATGATTCTGTCACTCCATAGTGACAACTGCCGCTGACTGACGCTGACCATCGCTTCAATGGCTTTTATTTGGATTTGTCACCGCGTTTTCAGACACGCAGTAGTATCCGTCACTCACCCAGTAGACATGTTTTAATTCTGCCTCTGGGAGCGTGATGAATGCTCCTGAGTGTCACAGTCATCATTAAGCTAAGAAGTCGAATGTCGAGCCTTTTTTTTGGGAGGACAGTTGTCTGTACTTTTAACAGCAAAATTATTGTATCTAACTCTTAGCAATAGTGTTTACTCACTGAGTAGACATGTTCTTAGTTATGTCACTGATTGTAGTGCTAACTGCAGCTCAATGATACTTATCATTAGTTTAACCGTTGATTAATTTATTCTGCAATTTTTTTTGGTAGATATGTCATTTTGGGACAGTTGTCACTCACTCAGTAGAAATGTTTACCATTCTGTCACTGGGGGCGTGGTGACTATCATCAAGTGATTGCATCAGCATTTAAAAGTCCTCGTTTTATGTGACAAAAATGTTCTTTTATAGATTGTATTATTTTTGAAGCCAAAACTCAGGTAAATCATTGAAAATTTGTTGAAATTTTTGTGCTTTTTAATTTGAGTACTTACTCCTATGAGGTTATTTACTTCTAGCTTTTTTAAATGTTGTTAATTACTAACGACGTAGTTCATTACATTAATCATCATCATCATCAGCCCATAATGTTCCCACTGCTGGGACACAGGCCTCCTCTCTACGAGAGGGAATGGGCTAATTGTTAATTACATTAACATTAAATAATTATGCTTGATTATTTATTGTGAAGACTAAAACGTAATATTAATCACTGATTGTCAACAGGTAAACCTCATTAGTGTTTTAACATAAATGGCTATGGTGTGTCCGAATTTAAATCAGTTCCTACTTGAAGCTTGCATAAGTAACTGTAGCTAGTAGTGCAATAGAAAAAGTGGTGTTTGAGGTTATGTATGGTCACGTAGTTGTGATTTGTCTAGTGATTGCAACAGAATTTTGGAAAATTTTGTGTAAGGACGAAACTTTGGAAAGATACATATTTTTTTAAATTTCCTTTTCAGTATTATAGTCAGTGCATTTATTTTGTTACGTGTGTCTATTATATGACTCTCAGCAATAGTTGTCACTCACTCAGTTGACATGTTTCAATTATGTCACTGAGAGCTTGATGAGTGATCCTGAGTGTCACAGTCATCATTAAGCTAAGAAGTCGAACGTCATGCCATATTGTTTTTGTAAATGGGACAGTTGTCTACCGAGTGACACCGATCGTGTCGACGCATTCTTCGTATAATATCTTGATCTTTTTAATTGTCTCTCAGCAGTAGTTGACACTCACGTAGTAGACATATTTATGATTCTGTCACTATTTAGTGCCAACTACCGCTGACAGACGCAGACCATCACTTCAATGAATTTTTTATTTGGATTTGTCACCGCTTTTTCAGTCACGCAGTAGTAGCTGTCACTCACTCAGTAGGCATGTTTTAATTCTGCCTCTGGGAGCGTGATAACTGCTCCTGAGTGTCACAGTCACCATTAAGCTGAGAAGTCGAATGTCATGCCGTTTTTTCTTTTGTAAAAAGGACAGTTGTCTGTTTAACAACAAACTTATATTTTCCCGCTCTTAGCAGCAATATTCACTCACTCAATAGACATGTTAATGATTCTGTCACGGGGTGTAGTGATAACTGCCGCTGAATGCCAGTTATCAGCATCTGATGTCCGCTGTTATTAATCTATGTATTTTCAGCACTTTTACCATCGATTTGTATCTCAGCAGTAGTGATCACTCACCTAGTAGACATGTTGAGTATTATGTCTTTGGGCAATTGATGACTCCTGTTGCTTGAGGCTGGCCGTCAAATACTGTCATCGATCTATCCCTCAGTAGCAGTATTCACTCACTCAGTAGACAAGATGAACATTCTGTCACCGGGCGAATAATGACTGTTGCTGGTGGCTGACCATCTCTGACTAACGTTTGCACCATTAGCATTTACTTGTCTCTCAGCAGTAGTCGTCACTCATTCAGTAGACATGTTTCACATTCTGTCGCCGGACGAATGACGACTGTTGCTGGTGGCTAACCCTCTCTCAATGTCTTTTGCACCATTCGCATTTATTTGTCTCTGAGCAGTAGCTGTCACTCACTCAATTGACATGTTCACATATCTGTCATTCAGTGTTGTGATAACTGCTGCTGAAAGGCTCCAATCTTCATATTAAGCCAATTATTCATCAACGAATTTCTCTCCGTATTCTTGTCACTTAGGAACGGTTGTCAGTAATTATTTTTTAAGCACCGCCTTTCACTCTGTAGTAGTGATCACTCACGCAGTAGACATTTTTATGATTCTGTCACTCCATAGTGACAACTGCCGCTGACTGACGCAGACCATCACTTCAATGGATTTTTTATTTTGATTTGTCACCGCTTTTTCAGACACGCAGTAGTATCCGTCACTCACCCAGTAGACATGTTTTAATTCTGCCTCTGGGAGCGTGATGACTGCTCCTGAGCGTCACAGTCATCATTAAGCTAAGAAGTCGAATGTTATGCCGTTTTTTCTTCTGTAAAAAGGACAGTTGTCTGTACTTTTAACAACAAACTTATATTTTCTCGCTCTTAGCAGCAGTATTCACTCACTCAATAGACATGTCAATGATTCTGTCACGGGGTGTAGTGATAACTGCCGCTGAATGCCAGTTATCAGCATCTGATGTCCGCTGTTATTAATCTATGGATTTTCAGTAGTGATCACTCACCTAGTAGACATGTTGAACATTCTGTCACTGGGCGAATGATGACTGTTGCTGGTGGCTGACCATCTCTGACTAACTTTTGCACCATTAGCATTTAATTGTCTCTCAGCAGTAGTTGTCATTCTCTCGGTAGACATGTTTCACATTCTGTCGCCGGACGAATGACGGCTGTTGCTGGTGGCTAACCATGTCTCAATGTCTTTTGCACCCTTCGCATTTATTTGTCTCTGAGTAGTAGCTGTCACTCACTCAATTGTCATGTTCACATATCTGTCATTCGGTGAAGTGATAACTGCTGCTGAGAGGCTCCAATCTTTATATTAAGCCAATTATTCATCGCTAAATTTCTCTCCATTTCCTTGTCACTTTGGAACAGATGTCAGTAATTATTTGTTCAAGCACCGCCTGTCACTCTGTAGTAGTGATCACTCACGCAGTAGACATTTTTATGATTCTGTCACTCCATAGTGACAACTGCCGCTGACTGACGCTGACCATTGCTTCAATGGCTTTTTATTTGGATTTGTCACCGCTTTTCCAGACACGCAGTAGTATCCGTCACTCACCCAGTAGACATGTTTTAATTCTGCCTCTGGGAGCGTGATGATTGCTCCTGAGTGTCACAGTCATCATTAAGCTAAGAAGTCGAATGTCAAGCCTTTTTTTTGTAAAAAGGACAGTTGTATGTACTTTTAACAGAAAAAATATAGTTTCTAACTCTTAGCAATAGTGTTTACTCACTGAGTAGACATGTTCTTAGTTATTTGTATTTGATTACTGATTGTAGTGCTAACTGCAGCTCAATGATACTTATCGTTAGTTTAACCGTTGGTTAATTTATTCTGCAATTTTTTTTTGGTAGATATGTCATTTTGGGACAGTTGTCACTCACTCAGTAGAAATGTTTACCATTCTGTCACTGGGGGCGTGGTGACTATCATCAAGTGATTGCATCAGCATTTAAAAGACCTCGTTTTATGTGAAAAATGTTCTTTTATAGATTGTATTAGTTTTGAAGCCTAAACTCAGGCAAATCATTGAAAATTTGTTGAGATTTTTGTGCTTTTTAATTTGAGTACTTACTCATATGAGGTTATTTATTTCTAGCTTTTTTAAATGTTGTTAATTACTAACGACGTAGTTAATTACATTAACATTAAATAATTATGCTTGATTATTTATTGTGAAGACTAAAACGTAATATTAATCACTGATTGTCAACAGGTAAACCTCATTAGTGTTTTAACATAAATGGCTATGGTGTGTCCGAATTTAAATCAGTTCCTACTTGAAGCTTGCATAAGTAACTGTAGCTAGTAGTGCAATAGAAAAAGTGGTGTTTGAAGTTATGTATGGTCACGTAGTTGTGATTTGTCCAGTGATTGCAACAGAATTTTGGAAAATTTGGTGTATGGACGAAACTTTGGTAAGATACATATTTTTTTAAATTTCCTTTTCAGTATTATAGTCAGTGCATTTATTTTGTTATGTGTGTCTATTATATGACTCTCAGCAATAGTTGTCACTCACTCAGGTGACATGTTTCAATTATGTCACTGAGAATTATTTGAGCTTGATAAGTGATCCTGAGTGTCACAGTCATCTTTAAGCTAAGAAGTCGAACGTCATGCCATATTGTTTTTGTAAATGGGACAGTTAGCTACCGAGTGATACCGATCGTGTCGACGCATTCTTCGTATAATATTTGGATCTCTTTAATTGTCTCTCAGCAGTAGTTGACACTCACGTAGTAGACATATTTATGATTCTGTCACTATTTAGTGCCAACTACCGCTGACAGACGCTGACCATCACTTCAATGAATTTTTTATTTGGATTTGTCACCGCTTTTTCAGACACGCAGTAGTATCCGTCACTCACCCAGTAGACATGTTTTAATTCTGCCTCTGGGAGCGTGATGATTGCTCCTGAGTGTCACAGTCATCATTTAAGCAAAGAAGTCGATTTTTTTTTTTTTTGTAAAAAGGACAGTTGTCTGTACTTTTAACAGCAAACTTATATTGTCTCGCTCTTAGCAGCCGTATTCACTCACTCAATAGACATGTTAATGATTCTGTCACGGGGTGTAGTGATAACTGCCGCTGAATGCCAGTTAGCAGCATCTGATGTCCGCTGTTATTAATCCATGTATTTTCAGCACTTTTACCATCGATTTGTATCTCAAGTAGTGATCACTCACCTAGTAGACATGTTGAACATTCTGTCACCGGGCGAATGATGACTGTTGCTGGTGGCTAACCCTCTCTCAATGTCTTTTGCACCATTCGCACTTATTTGTCTCTCAGCAGTAGTTGTCACTCACTCAGTAGACATGTTCACATATCTGTTACTCTGTGAAGTGATAACTGTTGCTGAGTGGCACTAATCTTCATATTAAGCCAATTACTCATCGCTAAATTTCTCTCCGTTATCTTGTTACTTAGGAACAGTTGTCAGTTATTACTTGTTTAAGCACCACCTGTCATATCTTGATATCTTTAATTGTCCCTCAGTAGCAGTATTCACTCACTCAGTAGACAAGATGAACATTCTGTCACCGGGCGAATGATGACTGTTGCTGGTGGCTGACCATCTCTGACTGTCTTTCGCACCATTAGCATTTACTTGTCTCTCAGCAGTAGTTGTCACTCATTCAGTAGACATGTTTTACATTCTGTCGCCGGACGAATGACGACTGTTGCTGGTGGCTAACCCTCTCTCAATGTCTTTTGCACCATTCGCACTTATTTGTCTCTCAGCAGTAGTTGTCACTCACTCAGTAGACATGTTCACATATCTGTTACTCTGTGAAGTGATAACTGTTGCTGAGTGGCTCTAATCTTCATATTAAGCCAATTATTCATCGCTAAATTTCTCTCCGTTATCTTGTCACTTAGGAACAGTTGTCAGTTATTACTTGTTTAAGCACCACCTGTCACATCTTGATATCTTTAATTGTCCCTCAGTAGTAGTATTTACTCACTCAGTAGACAAGATGAACATTCTGTCACCGGGCGAATGGTGATTGTTGCTGGTGGCTGACCATCTCTGACTGTCTTTCGCACCATTAGAATTTACTTGTCTCTCAGCAGTAGTTGTCACTCATTCAGTAGACATGTTTCACATTCTGTCGCCGGACGAATGACGGCTGTTGCTGGTGGCTAACCATGTCTCAATGTCTTTTGCACCATTAGCATTTAATTGTCTCTCAGCAGTAGTTGTCATTCTCTCGGTAGACATGTTTCACATTCTGTCGCCGGACGAATGACGGCTGTTGCTGGTGGCTGACCATCTCTCAATGTCTTTTGCACCATTCGCATTTATTTGTCTCTCAGCTGTAGTTGTCACTCACTCAGTAGACATGTTCACATATCTGTCACTTTGTGAAGTGATAACTGTTGCTGAGTGGCTCCAATCTTCATATTAAGCCAATTATTCATAACTGAATTTCAGACACGCAGTAGTATCCGTCACTCACCCAGTAGACATGTTTTAATTCTGCCTCTGGGAGCGTGATGCCTGCTCCTGAGTGTCACAGTCATCATTAAGCTAAGAAGTCGAATGTCATGCCGTTATTTTTTTTTTGTAAAAACGATGTTTGTCTGTACTTTTAACAGCAAACTTATATTTTCTCGCTCTTAGCAGCCGTATTCACTCACTCAATAGACATGTCAATGATTCTGTCACGGGGTGTAGTGATAACTGCCGCTGAATGCCAGTTATCAGCATCTGATGTCCGCTGTTATTAATCCATGTATTTTCAGCACTTTTACCATCGATTTGTATCTCAGCAGTAGTGATCACTCACCTAGTAGACATGTTGCGCATTCTGTAACTGGGCAATTGATGACTGCTGTTGCATGAGGCTGGCCGTCGCATAATGGCATCGATCTATCCCTTAGTAGCAGTATTCACTCACTCAGTAGACAAGATGAACATTCTGTCACTAGGCGAATGATGATTGTTGCTGGTGGCTGACCATCTCTGACTAATTTTTGCACCATTAGCATTTACTTGTCTCTCAGCAGTAGTTGTCATTCACTCGGTAGACATGTTTCACATTCTGTCGCCGGACGAATGACGGCTGTTGCTGGTGGCTAACCATGTCTCAATGTCTTTTGCACCATTCGCATTTATTTGTCTCTGAGCAGTAGCTGTCACTCACTCAATTGACATGTTCACATATCTGTCATTGGGTGTTGTGATAACTGCTGCTGAAAGGCTCCAATCTTCATATTAAGCCAATTATTCATCACTGAATTTCTCTCCGTATTCTTGTCACTTAGAAACGGTTGTCAGTAATTATTTTTTAAGCACCGCCTGTCACTCTGTAGTAGTGATCACTCACGCAGTAGACATTTTTATGATTCTGTCACTCCATAGTGACAACTGCCGCTGACTGACGGTGACCATCACTTCAGACACGCAGTAGTATCCGTCATTCACCCAGTAGACATGTTTTAATTCTGCCTCTGGGAGCGTGATGATTGCTCCTATTGCAGGTAATACTGAGTGTCACAGTCATCATTAAGCTAATAAGTCGAATGTCGAGCCTTTTTTTTCTGTAAAAGGACAGTTGTCTGTACTTTTATCAGCAAAATTATAGTTTCTAACTCTTAGCAATAGTGTTTACTCACTGAGTAGACATGTTCTTAGTTATGTCACTGATTGTAGTGCTAACTGCAGCTCAATGATACTTATCGTTAGTTTAACGGTTGGTTAATTTATTCTGCAATTTTTTTTGGTAGATATGTCATTTTGGGACAGTTTTCACTCACTCAGTAGAAATGTTTACCATTCTGTCACTGGGGGCGTGGTGACTATCATCAAGTGATTGCATCAGCATTTAAAAGTCCTCGTTTTATGTGAAAAATGTTCTTTAATAGATTGTGTTAGTTTTGAAGCCAGAACTCAGGTAAATCATTGAAAATTTGTTGAGAGTTTTGTGCTTTTTAATTTGAGTACTTACTCATATGAGGTTATTTATTTCTAGCTTTTTTAAATGTTGTTAATTACTAACGACGTAGTTAATTACATTAACATTAAATAATTATGCTTGATTACTTATTGTGAAGACTAAAACGTAATATTAATCACTGATTGTCAACAGGTAAACCTCATTAGTGTTTTAACATAAATGGCTATGATGTGTCCGAATTTAAATCAGTTCCTACTTGAAGCTTGCATAAGTAACTGTAGCTAGTAGTGCAATAGAAAAAGTGGTGTTTGAGGTTATGTATGGTCACGTAGTTGTGATTTGTCCAGTGATTGCAACAGAATTTTGGAAAATTTGGTGTAAGGATGAAACTTTGGTAAGATACATTTTTTTTTTCCTTTTCAGTATTATAGTCAGTGCATTTATTTTGTTATGTGTGTCTATTATATGACTCTCAGCAATAGTTGTCACTCACTCAGGTGACATGTTTCAATTATGTCACTGAGAGCTTGATGAGTGATCCTGAGTGTCACAGTCATCTTTAAGCTAAGAAGTCGAACGTCATGCCATATTGTTTTTGTAAATGGGACAGTTAGCTACCGAGTGATACCGATCGTGTCGACGCATTCTTCGTATAATATTTGGATCTCTTTAATTGTCTCTCAGCAGTAGTTGACACTCACGTAGTAGACATATTTATGATTCTGTCACTATTTAGTGCCAACTACCGCTGACAGACGCTGACCATCACTTCAATGAATTTTTTATTTGGATTTGTCACCGCTTTTTCAGACACGCAGTAGTATCCGTCACTCACCCAGTAGACATGTTTTAATTCTGCCTCTGGGAGCGTGATGATTGCTCCTGAGTGTCACAGTCATCATTTAAGCAAAGAAGTCGAATTTTTTTTTTTTTTGTAAAAAGGACAGTTGTCTGTACTTTTAACAGCAAACTTATATTGTCTCGCTCTTAGCAGCAGTATTCACTCACTCAATAGACATGTTAATGATTCTGTCACGGGGTGTAGTGATAACTGCCGCTGAATGCCAGTTATCAGCATCTGATGTCCGCTGTTATAAATCTATTAAACTATATAAACAATATATAATCTATTTAAACTATATGTATTTTCAGTAGTGATCACTCACCTAGTAGACATGTTGAACATTCTGTCACTGGGCGAATGATGACTGTTGCTGGTGGCTGACCATCTCTCAATGTCTTTTGCACCATTCGCATTTATTTGTCTCTCCGCTGTAGTTGTCACTCACTCAGTAGACATGTTCACATATCTGTCACTTTGTGAAGTGATAACTGTTGCTGAGTGGCTCCAATCTTCATATTAAGCCAATTATTCATAACTGAATTTCAGACACGCAGTAGTATCCGTCACTCACCCAGTAGACATGTTTTAATTCTGCCTCTGGGAGCGTGATGATTGCTCCTAAGTGTCACAGTCATCATTTAACGTAAGAAGTCGAATTACGAGCCATTTTTTTTTTGTAAAAAGGACAGTTGTCTGTACTTTTAACAACAAACTTATATTTTCTCGCTCTTAGCAGCAGTATTCACTCACTCAATAGACATGTTAAGGATTCTGTCACGGGGTGTAGTGATAACTGCCGCTGAATGCCAGTTATCAGCATCTGATGTCCGCTGTTATTAATCTATGTATTTTCAGCACCTTTACCATCGATTTGTATCTCAGCAGTAGTGATCACTCACCTAGTAGACATGTTGAACATTCTGTCACTGGGCGATTGATGACTCCTGTTGCATGAGGCTGGCCGTCACATACTGTCATCGATCTGTCCCTCAGTAGCAGTATTCACTCACTCAGTAGACAAGATGAACATTCTGTCGGAATGGTGCACGAAACTGGGCGAATGATGATTGTGTGATTGGTGGTTGACCATCTCTGAATGTCTTTTGCACCGTTCGCATTTATTTGTCACTCACTCAGTAGACATATTTCACATTCCGTCAATGAGCTTTTTTTGTTTTTTTATTAGGGTGGGAAATCATCAACAGACCCCCCCCCCCCAGGTCTGGGCGGAGCGGAAGGGAGTGTCAGACTTGTAACTAAAACCCATTCATGTTCCCTCTTTGCCCTTTGTGTTCCAGGGTCGCGGTATCTTTTCGAACAGTCCCGCAGCCCTGGCAGGCATCGGCCCATGTGGACCCCTACGTGGTTAATGAGATCTCTTTGAGGCGCGCGTGGAACACGAACGCGCCGTCGACACGGCCTGTCGTCATAAGTCCGCCGGACGGCGAGCTAGCCCGTAACTCGCAGTCCACAGGCCCGCGCCTACGGTGGGCGGGGGCCGCCACGTGACCCCCGACGCCCAGGGCGTCTCCCGCGGCGGCTGGGACGTGAGGCTCTTTCCCTCTCACGTCCCGCCACCTCCTTCACTAGCATGACTGCTTCGCAGAAGGAGGTGACGGCTTCCCATTCCCTCTCGCTCCGGACCATGGCTTGAACCAGGGCCGGGCGCGAGAGATCGCTGCCGCTACGAGTGTGCTGCACCGTGTCCTCCAGACGATCCTCGCAATGGAAACACCCGGGCTTTTCCCTTTTGAGGCGCATTCGGGTAGCGGGCGGCTTGCCGCCTAAAAGAACGCGCCCACACCGGAGCCCCGTAAAGGGCCATGGACCGCACGTCCCCCGCGTAGAGCCTCCGGCAGGAGGCGTTTGGGCCCCCCAGATTGGGAAAGAGCCGCTTGAAGGCAGCCCCGGTCCGTTCCAGTTTGGGGATCAACACACATTTTTATGATTCTCTCACTGGGTGTAGTGGTAACTACCGCTGACTGACGCAGACCATCACTTCAATGTATATCACAAAGGGAATCCAGCTCTGGTACTCTCATACAGGATGAAACGGAGGACCTGACCCTGTTGGAAAGTGCTGGGGGCTGTATTCCCATTCAAAGTTCACCAGACATTATACACGATGGTCAAACAGAACCCCCTTGTTATAGTACACATTATTACAGCTCAATTATGTTTTCAGATAGTTTAGGAAAAGGGTTAGGAGAATTAATTAATAACAATCTGAGTCATTCTCTCACTCAAAATTATTGTACACCTCAGGCTTCTTACAACCAGATAATGTCATCCATAACTCTGAAGGAATTAAATCCTAATGCCATTATAAATGTACTTGTAGGTTATAGTTCGAACGTTAGAATTGATGATATCACTGACAATGTCACTCAACTGTTAAAACTAAACTGTAAGAAAATAATTCTGTGTGCCTTTCCATACTTTGAGAAATTGTCAAGCAGGCAAAATCATTATATACATAACATTAATGATCGCATGCATTTATTAGTTAGTCACTATAGTGACAAGTTGATATTTTTCGACACCAACAGTTTCGTTCAGAAATTGAAGTCAACGAGAAATAATGCGTACCTGCCTATTAGTTTTAGACGTCAAATAACTCGGCTATTAGCTTTTAATATAAACTCAGACATAAGTAGTATGTCGCAGTTTTTTGTAAATAGGTGTTCTGAAATTAGTAATTTTACTAATTCTAATTCTATTAGTCATATTGCTAATGAACAGGTTGTGACCTTAAATAAATATAGCATTAGTGCTATAAATGTTTACAAAAATTGTACTGAGGAGGATCCATGTGTCACCATGGAAAATTCTCAATTACGGTATATTAGTAATAGGATTTTATTGCCTGGTGATGGCACGGGAGTCTCGAAGCTCACTCCAGATATTAATATTAATTTAAACTAGGAAGTGAGACAACAGAAGGTATCATTAACAATATTGTTAAACCTACCAACATCAAGGTACTTTCTTGCACTCATTTAGTTAGTAAAAAAGGGCCTCAGCAGAATACCTTAATTATTCCACTAAAATATCCAAAGCATTTCTTCCAAATTATTAGAAATTGAATTGTTTTTAGAAAAAAGTACTTTTGATATTATTTGTTTTACTGAACATTGGCTAAAGGATTACCAAATGCTTATTAATTATGAAAACTATACGGTGCTTAGCTGCTTTAGCCGTAAATTTATGCTGCGTGGAGGTTCCCCTAATTTTTCAATAATATTTATTGAAAAATTTAGTTAAATATAAGCAACGTAATGACATAGTAGGTCTCTCGGCTGAACATTGCGTCGAACTGTCCTGTGTTGAGCTAGATAAGCGTATAATTGTGTGCGTTTACAGACCCCCAAACTATCAAAACTTTTCCTTATTTGAATCAATAATCCAAGATGTCCTGGCAAAACTTGCAGCCAGTAATAAATCTATAATTGTTTGTGGGGATTTCAATATCAATATTTTAGAAGAAAATTCTAATAGCGGTCGGTTATTAAATCTTTTTAAGTCATTTGACTTGACCAACATTTTTATAGAACCTACGAGAGTCACTCCATCGTCCACGTTTTCTGCAATTGTTATTACTTAGATAAAGCCATAGTAAATTGTCTGCCGTCTGACCATAGCGGACAAACTGTAACTTTTAGGTGTAACATACCATTGCAAAAAGTTCAGATTCAATTTTGACCTATAACTACTAATAAATTAAATAGGTATAATATTTCCCTACAGAATAAGTTAAGTGCTATGAGCCATCATATGGACGATATTAATATAAATCAATTGTATGATAATATCTTTTCAATAGTTCACACTGAGTTCAACAAAACTTTTAAAAAGAAGACAAAATCTATTTGCCCTAAATTTATATTTAGTGATTGGGCAACTAGAGGTATCAGAAAAAGTTGGGAAAGACTATTTGAGCTTTATGGCCTTAAGCCTTATATAAACACTGAAACTTTTAACAAGTGTGTTGCTAAGTATTCAAAATTTTTTAGAAATACATGCAAGGTTGCCAAAGCCCTGCACATTAGCAACAAGATCAAAACAGCAGAAAACAAAATTAAGACAGTTTGGAAAGTCAAAAATAAAGAGACTAACAGGAAGAAAATACGTAACACTAGCTACACATTAGATACAGCATGTGGTCCTAAAAGCTCTAATCAAGAAGTAGCTCATGAGTTCGTAAATTTCTTTACCGATATACCGTTACAAACTACGGAGGCTCTAAATTCCTCTCCTGAAGTCTCAATTGGTTTATTAAAGGCGAATGTGTCTGGCTGCCCGGCTGAATTTAAATTTAAACACATAAGCCCAATGATAGTTATTAAAGCTTTCCGGCAAATAAAAGTCAAACTGACCGAAGATCTTTGGGGAATGTCTATCAAAGTTTGTACATCCATAGTTGAGACTATAGCACCATACCTAGCTTTAATTTTTAATTTGTGTGTAGACCAAGGAGTTTTCCCTGATTTAATGAAATACAATAAAGTAAAAACCAAACCAACCCCTAACCCAACTCCTTAACTCCTCTCTCCTCTCCTTCTCTCCTCTCTCTCTCTCTTCTTTACTCTCTGTAACTCCTTTTGTCTGTTCAAATCTGGAGATAGTAAAGATACAAATAATTATAGACCTGTATCCGTGTTGCCAGTTTTTAGCAAGGTGTTTGAAAAGGTAATGTTGAATCAAATGCTCAATCATTTTAACACCAACAGAATCTTACACGATTAACAGTATGGTTTCACCAAGGGACGTTGTACAACTGACGCCGGTGTAACATTATTAAAGCACATTTTTACTGCGTGGGAAGAGTCTCAAGACGCCATAGGAATATTTTGTGACCTCTCCAAAGCATTTGATTGCGTAAATCACGACACATTACTTTTGAAACTTAAGCATTACGGACTAGGTAAACTTGCACTTGGTTTGATAATATCTTATTTGAATGATAGACAACAACAAGTTCAAATAAATGGTGTCAATTCAAAGGGATTAAAAGTAAGAATGGGGGTTCCACAAGGCTCAATATTGTCCTTTCCTCTTTTTAGTATATATTAATGATCTACCTTATTTATTGAAACACCAACCTCAAAACTACTGTACTGTATGGTGTCGGACGTAAAGAATAGCACCATCCCATATCTTCCCGTGGGTGACGTAAGAGGCGACTAAGGGAGTTACCAGAGAATGGGCAGCAGCGTTCTGTGCTTTTTTTTTTTTTTTTAACAATCGTACTGCGATCGCCAACCCGCCTGCCAAGCGTGGCGATTATGGCAAAAACCCCCCTTTGGGGGAGGCCTATGTCCAGCAGTGGACGTCTTTCGGCTGAAATGATGATGATGCTGAACCTCAAAATATGGTGTTATTCGCTGATGACACTTCCCTAATTTTTAAGATAAATAGACGGGCCCAAAAAATTAAAATTTGTAGATAAAACAGTTTTCCTGGGGATTACGCTTGATTCAAGGCTACAATGGGGTTCTCATTTAACATCTCTAGCGGGGCGGCTAAGTTCAGCAGCATATGCCATTAGAAAAATCCGTCAATATACTGATGTAGATACCGCTAGACTGGTCTATTTTAGTTACTTTCATAGTATAATGTCTTATGGTATTTTTGCTATGAGGACGGGCTGCAGACATTGAGTCTATATTTATTCTGCAAAAAAGAGCCATCAGAGCCTTATATAATCTTCGAAGGCGTGATTCTCTAAGGGAACTGTTTAAGGAAATTAACATCATGACGGTACATTGTCAATACATCAGCTATGAAAACATAATGTATGTAAGAAAAAATCTACATCTTTTTAATAAAAAGAGGCGACAGACACAATTACGGTACTAGAAATAGAGACCAATTAGTTCAGCCAGGCTTCAGACTCGCTAAAGTAGACTCATCTTTCATGGGGTACTGTTTGAGATGCTATAATAAAATTCCACAAAGTATTCTTGAACTGAATGAAACTAAATTTAAAACATGCATTAAACGCACACTATTACATAGTGCCTTCAAAATGGTGGGGGGCATTTTGAACAATTATTGTAAATATGTAAATTTTCTACTTTTGTAAATAAATAATTAATACTTGTTATTATGTTTATCTTCGCTCATCGCTGTAAATATCTAAAGAAAAACCAAATCGTTATGAATTCACTACCCGCGCAAGCCTATGTTCCAACAACAATATCTCATAAACCAATTGTCATAGAATCGAGTTTTTGGTATCATTATTTAGGTAAACTTACCATCTGTGCGACACGTACTTAAAAAGAGGTAGTTCTCGGAGGTGTATTTTGTGATAACCTTGAATAACTAAAAAAACAAAGTTAATTTTGACGTAAAGTTGATCTTTTAGCATTTATTTCAAAATGATACAGCATTTATTAAAATTATTTGAGTTATTTAACTGATTGTTAATACTTTTCCATTATGGAAAGTATTTTTTTACGTTAATCGAGCATTAAATTCCAAAGTTACATAACTTTTAGTATGCACGCTACGAAAAAGTTAACCGAAATACAAAAATGGCTGCCATTCAGAGGGGGTTGGGTTTAGGCCCCACATGTAGAATAATTTTAGTGATAAAATAGAGCAAACTATCACCCCCTAAAGTTTGTACAGTCCAAACCCGGACATATTGTATAACCGCATAGCCCATATTGTGTGAGTACTCTGTACTAGAAAGCTGCCATTCGCAACAATTTCTTCATTGACCAGATTTCGGGTATACCAAAACATACGTCAGGTGACACAACTAACCTAAATATCAACCCTCATTCAATATTTATGACCCCAGTTATTCCTCAAGATGTCACGCGTGTAATAAAAAACTTAAAAAATAAAAAGAGCTTTGGCTATGATGGCATTTCAACCACAGTAGTAAAATTTGTTTCTGATTGTATAGCTGCGCCCCTTGCTCATATCATTAACGTAAGCATACACTCTGGAGTATTTCCAGAAAGTCTAAAAACCGTGATAGTTAAACCGATATATAAAAAGAAAGATAAACACGAAATGGAAAACTATAGACCAATTGCTCTTATTCCCATCTTCTCAAAGATCATAGAAAAAAATATCTATGAATCTCTCTACAATTTTCTAACAAAATACCACATACTATGTGACGAACAAAAGGGTTTTAGAAAAAATAAAAACATCAACATGGCTATTTTCGACTTTCTCCATAGTATAATGCTTAAAGTAGACTCTAAAATACCTGTATGCGCAATATATGCAGATATGTCGAAGGCTTTTGACTGTGTAGATCACGATACGCTCCTAACCAAACTTTACTCATACGGTATTCGTGGCAATGCCCTTAATTTAATAAAAACGTACCTAAAAGGTCGTAGACAGTGTACGGAGATATCGAGCCTGTGTTTGAAATCTAGAAAGGAATTAAAATCTTTATCGTCTTTTAGAGAAATAAAATATGGGGTCCCGCAGGGCAGCGTGCTCGGACCTTTATTATTTTTATTATATATAAATGACCTACCACGTCATATACTTCATCCAATGATATTATTTGCAGATGATAGCACAACGATTGTTTCATGTAATAATAAAGAATCATATGTAACTGACATTAACAATACAATTAGTAGTTTAATTAAGTGGCTTGACAATAATAATTTAGTTATTAATCTCCAAAAAACGAATATTTACGGGAGATATGGATATAAACTACAATGGTCAAACTATAGAAAAAGTAAACAGTACAAAATTTTTAGGAATCATAATTGACAGCCAGTTAACTTGGAAGCCGCAGGCAGAAGATATATGTAAACGTTTAAGCACAGGCGCGTTTATGTTGCATAATCTATCGAAAAAAGTAAATTTACCGACAAGATTAGTGGCTTACCATGGTCTTGTGATTTCCATCTTAAGATTTGGTATCATATTTTGGGGTCACTGTAGTGAACGAGAAAGCATCTTCAAAGCTCAAAAGCGCTGTCTGAGAGCTATATTTGGTCTTAAAGTAACAGACAGTAGCGTACCTATATTTAAGTCTCAAAAACTATTAACCTTCCCTTGCCTTTATATCCTTGAATTAGCAATATTTGTAATAACAAATCGATGTTTATTTGCAACTTTAATAGAAACTAGAAAACGAAGTACAGCTATGAGATCTCAATACCAGAATCTATTGTGCACGGGCGTATTTAAAACTGCGTCGGTGTTTCCAAGTTCATATGACCCCAATCTATTTAAATCGCGAGTTAATAGGCTTCTTTTGGGTTAGCTCGTTCCATCGTCGACCTCATCTCTGTCCTCAGGACTAGATTGAGGTCAAGAGTAAGCCCATAAAGAATAATAAAAAAAAAAAAGCTTATTAAAAAAAAATGTGATTTGTATGGCTCCTGTAATCTTTAATAAAATACCGGCCCAAATTAAAAACTTATAATTACAAAAATTTTAAAAACGTTTCACAGACCTACTTGTACACAAATGTTATTATTCTGTGCAGGATTTCTTAAATGATAATTTTTTGTAATATCCTTTGCTATGTACTACATTTGCATGCTATATTAAGGCAGAATGTACATGGATCCTATTATATAATTTAACAACCTATTTTTATGTACCTACATTCTAAGCAAATAAAGACCTATTCTATTCTATTCTATTCGCTGGAAACCTACGTATTTTCTTGACTTGAATGTGCCCTGGCTGTTAAGAGTATGTCATTCTCACTCAAATGTCTCGCTGATGGTGGCGCGTGCGTCGGATCATTTAGTTCCCTTCGAAATGGTTAAATTGAATGGTGCCGATACATGCGTCATGTTCGTGAACGGGCGCTGTCAGTTGTGACTGGTCATCTCTTGGTTGCCACGGTTTATTTGAATTAATTATTTTATTTTTACTATGGACACTTTTAAAGTACACATCTTGCTACATCGTTCTCACATAATGTACCATCTCAACATAAATGATGTAACCAAGTTATTGTAAAAGTATTCTGATTTAAAAGAGTGTCCATGGAGTTTCTTGCCCGTTCTTCTCCATAGAGATCTACGTTAGGGAATGGGCAACTCCAGTACTTTCACAGTTTTTATGCCTTGTGACTGGGACTGTGGCTATTTTTTCATTGTTGTCTTTGTTTCGACAATTCAAAAGTGCCTGTAACTGGCCTATTTGAAAATAAATGCTTTGATTTTGAATGGATTTTAATTTGGTTTGTCATCGCTATTTCAGACACGTAGTAATAGTTGTCACTCACACACATGTTTCAATTATGTCACTGGGAGCTTGATGAGCGATCCTGAGTGTCACAGTCATCATTAAGCTAAGAAGTGGAATGTCATGCCATTTTTTTTTTTGTAAAAAGGACAGTTAGCTACCGAGTGATACCGATCGTGTCGATGCATTCTTCGTATAATATCTTGATCTCTTTAATTGTCTCTCAGCAGTAGTTGACACTCACGTAGTAGACATATTTATGATTCTGTCACTACATAGTGCCAATAGCCGCTGACTGACGCAGACCATCACTTCTATGGATTTTTATTTGGATTTGTTACCGCTATTTCAGACACGCAGTAGTATCCGTCACTCACCCAGTAGACATGTTTTAATTCTGCCTCTGGGAGCGTGATGATTGCTCCTGAGTGTCACAGTCATCATTAAGCTAAGAAGTCGAATGTCATGTCGTTTTTTTATTGTAAAAAGGACAGTTGTCTGTACTTTTAACAGCAAAATTATAGTTTCTAACTGTTAGCAATAGTGTTTACTCACTGAGTAGACATGTTCTTAACTCTGTCAATGATTGTAGTGGTAACTGCCTCTGAAAGCCAATAATCATCTCATGTCCACTGTTATTAACTTATTTTCATTGCATTTACCATCGATTTGTCCCTCAGCAGTAGTGATCACTCACTCAGTAGACATGTTTAAATAATTATGTTACAGCGTGTAGTGATAACTGCCACTGAGGGACACTATTCATCTAATTTCTGTTGTATTAATACAATGCTGATCATTTAATTTTTCTTTATTCATCACTTTAATTGCAGCATTTTCCGTAACATCTGTCTTTACGGGAATCACTCATTTAGTAGTCACTCGTGTCAAATAATTCAATAATGTGCTGTTTTCATCATTATATGTTATGCTTGTACACAGCTCTCATGAAGTTTCCAGTTTCTTTCCGTAGTAGTAAGCAGTCACTCAGTAGAAAAGTTTTTGATCTGTCACTGGATGTAGTGATGATTTCTGCTGAGCGACGATTCACATCACACCGAGTCCAATATTTTATCATTTTGAGACAGTTGTCACTCAGTCAGTAGACAAGTTGAACATTCTGTCACGGGAGATTGATGAGTGTCGCTGAATGATAAGAATCTTCAGGTTTAAATGTATGCTGCATTTAGTTTCCATATTGTATGCCTTTTAGTAGTAGTGACTACAAACACGTCTAGTGAGTGATCCCACCAGACGTGTTTTTAGTTCTGTCTCTGAGTGAAGTGCTGTAGCTAAATGACACATTTATCACATCATTTTTAATCGTTGGTTAATTTATACTGCAGTATTTTTTGGTATATATGTAATTTTGGGACAGTTGCCACTTACTCAGTAGACATGTTTACCATTCTGTCACTGCGGGCGTGATGACTATCAACAAGTGATTGCATCAGCATTTAAAAGTCCTTGTTTTTTGTGACAAATGTTATTTTATAGATTGTATTACATTTCAAGGCAATCTCATAAAACTCAGTTAGTCACTGTAAATTTGTTGAGATTTTCGTGCTTTTTAAGTAGGGTACTAACTCATATGAGGTTATTTCTAGGTTCTTAATTGTTGTTTATTACTAACGACATAGTTACTATTGTAAACTAATCATTAGTTTACAATACTAACTATGTATATGTTTCATGATTAATTAATGTGAAAAATTAAATAATCACTGATTGTCAACGGCGAAATGGCATTAGTGTTTTAACAGAAATAGGTATGGCCTGTTGTGTCCGAATTTAAATCAGTTCCTACTTGAAGCTTGTATAAGTAACTGTGACTAGTAGTGCAATAGAAAAAGTCGTGTTTATGGTTATGTATGGTCCCGTAATTGTGAGTGCTCCAGTGATTGCCATAGAATTTTGGGAAAATTTAATGTAAGGACGAAAGTTTGGTAAGATGTTTTTTTTTAGTTCCTTTTATTCGAATTATAGCCAGTGCATTTATTTTGTTA
The DNA here is from genome assembly GCA_905163415.1 of Noctua fimbriata. NCBI lineage: Eukaryota > Metazoa > Arthropoda > Insecta > Lepidoptera > Noctuidae > Noctua > Noctua fimbriata. The sequence goes on along the minus strand of LR990950.1, from coordinate 1,241,094 downwards.
TGTGTGTCTATTATATGACTCTCAGCAGTAGTGATCACTCACTCAGTAGACATGTTTAAATAATTATGTTACAGCGTGTAGTGATAACTGCCACTGAGGGACACTATTCATCTAATTTCTGTTGTATTAATACAATGCTGATCATTTAATTTTTCTTTATTTATCACTTTAATTAAAGCATTTTCTGTAGCATGTGTTCTCAGGAGTAGTTGTCACTCACTCAGTAGACATGTTTCACATTCTGTCACTGGGCGAATGACGACTGTTGCTGGTGGCTGACCATCTCTCAATGTCTTTTGTACCATCCGCATTTATTTGTCTCTTAGCAGTTGTTGCCACTCAATCAGTAGACATGTTCTTAGTTCTGTCACTGATTGTAGTGATAACTACTGCTGGAAGGCATTTATCATCATATTTTAGCCGTTTGTCCATTTACTCTGAAGAAATTGGTGCATTTTTGTCACTTTGAGAAAGTCGTCACTCACTCAGTAGACATGTTTTTCATTCTGTCACTGGGAGCGTGATGACTATCACTGTGTGACATACTCAGGATTAAGTCTTAAATCTTGTTCTATATTATGATACCACTACTGAAACTTTAACTATATCATATTTTAGCTTCCAAAGGACGTCACTGTGAATTGACTTTTATATTTTGACTGTGGTGGACCCCAGAAGTACGTTTTTTTTTAGTAATAATTAATACGGTAAGTGATTTATTTCAAGTTACTTAAGTGTTTTTAATTACCAATAGTATAATAATAATTATTATAATAGTACATAATGACGCTTGATTAATTACTATTTAATGTGATGACTAAATGTCTTTACATTAAACAGTATTTACAAATCATTATCAACTTATTAGTAACAACTAGATATCATTAAGGTTTCAAATAGAAATAGCTATAGTGTGTCTGAATTAAAATCAGTTCTTGTGTGGATCTTGCAACTTGTAGTGCAATTGAGCAGTGAAGTTTAAGTCAAAAGTGATTCTGTAATTGGAAAAACACTGGAGTTTCAGGCTAAGTATGGTCCCGTAATTGTGAGTGCTCCAGTGATTGCCATAGAATTTTGGGAAAATTTAATGTAAGGACGAAAGTTTGGTAAGATGTTTTTTTTTAGTTCCTTTTATTCGAATTATAGCCAGTGCATTTATTTTGTTATGTGTGTCTATTATATGACTCTCAGCAGTAGTGATCACTCACTCAGTAGACATGTTTAAATAATTATGTTACAACGTGTAGTGATAACTGCCACTGAGGGACACTGTTCATCTAATTTCTATTGTATTATACAAAGCTGATCATTTCACTTTTCTGTATTTATCACTTTAATTAAAGCATTTTCTGTAGCATGTGTTCTCAGGAGTAGTTGTCACTCACTCAGTAGACATGTTTCACATTCTGTCACTGGGCGAATGACGACTGTTGCTGGTGGCTGACCATCTCTCAATGTCTTTTGTACCATCCGCATTTATTTGTCTCTTAGCAGTTGTTGCCACTCAATCAGTAGACATGTTCTTAGTTCTGTCACTGATTGTAGTGATAACTACTGCTGGAAGGCATTTATCATCATATTTTAGCCGTTTGTCCATTTACTCTGAAGAAATTGGTGCATTTTTGTCACTTTGAGAAAGTCGTCACTCACTCAGTAGACATGTTTTTCATTCTGTCACTGGGAGCGTGATGACTATCACTGTGTGACATACTCAGGATTAAGTCTTAAATCTTGTTCTATATTATGATACCACTACTGAAACTTTAACTATATCATATTTTAGCTTCCAAAGGACGTCACTGTGAATTGACTTTTATATTTTGACTGTGGTGGACCCCAGAAGTACGTTTTTTTTTAGTAATAATTAATACGGTAAGTGATTTATTTCAAGTTACTTAAGTGTTTTTAATTACCAATAGTATAATAATAATTATTATAATAGTACATAACGACGCTTGATTAATTACTATTTAATGTGATGACTAAATGTCTTTACATTAAACAGTATTTACAAATCATTATCAACTTATTAGTAACAACTAGATATCATTAAGGTTTCAAATAGAAATAGCTATAGTGTGTCTGAATTAAAATCAGTTCTTGTGTGGATCTTGCAACTTGTAGTGCAATTGAGCAGTGATGTTTAAGTCAAAAGTGATTCTGTAATTGGAAAAACACTGGAGTTTCAGGCTAAGTATGGTACCGTAATTGTGAGTGCTCCAGTGATTGCCATAGAATTTTGGGAAAATTTAATGTAAGGACGAAAGTTTGGTAAGATGTATTTTTTTTTTAGTTACTTTTATTCGAATTATAGCAAGTGTATTTATTTTGTTGTGTGTTTTAGATTGGAAATGCCTTGTCAATTATAGGACCTTCAAGAATAGTGATCACTCCCACGCAGTATTATTTGAACACGTCTACACATGTTCAAATAATTCTGTCACTGGGTGTAGGTGTAACTGCCGCTGAGGGACACTATTCATCCAATTTCTATTGTATTAATACAATGCTGAGCATTTAACTTTTCAGTATTTATCACTTTAATACGAGACGATACACATCACACCGGGTCCGATATTTTATCATTTTGGGACAGTTGTCACTCACTCAGTAGACAAGTTGAACATTCTGTCACTGGGCGCTTGATGACTGTCGCTGAATGATACGAATCTTCACGTTTAAATGTATGCTGCATTTATTTACCAATTTGTTTACCTTTTAGTAGTAGTGATTACTCACTCAGTAGACATGTTCTTAGTCATGTCACTGGGTGTAGTGATAACTACCGCTGAAAGGCATTTATCATCATATTTTAGACGTTTGTCCATTTACTATGAAGTCATTGGTGCATTTTTGTCAATTTAAGAAAGTTGTCACTCACTCAGTTGATATGTTTCACATTGTCATTAGGAGCGTGATGACTGCTGTTGCTGGTGGCTGACCATCTCTCAAAGTCTTTTGCAGCACTCACATTTATTTGTCTCTCAGCAGTAGTTGTCACTCACTCGGTAGACATGTTTCACATTCTGTCACTGGGTGAATGACGGCTGTTGCTGGTGGCTGACCATCTTTCAATGTATTTTGCACCACTCACATTTATTTGTCTTTCAGCAGTAGTTGTCACTCACTCGGTAGACATGTTTCACATTCTGTCACTGGGTGAATGACGGCTGTTGCTGGTGGCTGACAATCTCTCAATGTCTTTTGCACCACTCACATTTATTTGTCTCTCAGCAGTAGTTGTCACTCACTCGGTAGACATGTTTCACATTCTGTCACTGGGTGAATGACGGCTGTTGCTGGTGGCTGACCATCTTTCAATGTATTTTGCACCACTCACATTTATTTGTCTCTCAGCAGTAGTTGTCACTCACTCGGTAGACATGTTTCACATTCTGTCACTGGGTGAATGACGGCTGTTGCTGGTGGCTGACCATCTTTCAATGTCTTTTGCACCACTCACATTTACTTGTCTCTCAGCAGTAGTAGTCACTCACTCAGTAGACATGTTTCACATTCTGTCACTGGGTGAATGACGGCTGTTGCTGGTGGCTGACCATCTCTCAATGTCTTTAGCACCGTTATCATGTATTTGTTTCTCAGTAGTATTTGTCTCTCACGTAGTAGACATGTTTTTAGTCCTGTCACTGGGTATAGTGATAACTACAGTTGAATGACTATTATCATAATTTTTAGCAGTTTGTTAATTTATCCTGCTGTTTTGTGGTTGGTAATTTTGTCAATTTGGGACAGCTGTAACTCACTCAGTAGACATGTTGAACATTCTGTCACTGGGTGATATGATAACTGCCGCTGAGGGACTTTGATCTTCTCATTTCTTCTGATTTGATTCATTTTTTTATTAGCTTCGTTTGACACTGTGTAGTAGTGGTCACTCAACCAGAAGACATATTCACATATCTGTCTCTGGCTGTAGTGATAACTGCAGCAGAGTGGGTCCATTCTTCCTCCAGATATATAAAATTAGGTTTCCTTGTCACCTTGGAAAAGTTGTCATTCACTCAGTGGACATGTTAGTTAGTCTGTCATTGGGAGCGTGATGACTGTTACCGAGTGATACCGATGGTGTCGACGTATTCTTCGAATAATATTTAGATCTCTTTGTCTCTCAGCAGTAGTTGACACTCACGCAGTAGACATATTTATGATTCTGTCACTACATAGTGCCAATTGCCGCTGACTGACGCTGACCATCACTTCTATGGATTTTTATTTGGATTTGTCACCGCTTTTTCAGTCACGCAGTAGTAGCTGTCACTCACTCAGTAGGCATGTTTTAATTCTGCCTCTGGGAGCGTGATAACTGCTCCTGAGTGTCACAGTCATCATTAAGCTAAGAAGTCGAATGTCATGCCGTTTTTTTTTTTGTAAAACGACGGTTGTCTGTACTTTTAACAGCAAACTTATATTTTCTCGCTCTTAGCAGCAGTATTCACTCACTCAATAGACATGTTAATGATTCTGTCACGGGGTGTAGTGGTAACTGCCTCTGAAAGCCAATAATCAGCTCATGTCCGCTGTTATTAACTTATTTTCATTACATTTACCACCGATTTGTCCCTCAGCAGTAGTGATCACTCACTCAGTAGACATGTTTAAATAATTCTGTTACATTGTGTGTGTGATAACTGCCACTGAGGGACACTATTCATCTAATTTCTATTGTATTAATACAATGCTGATCATTTAATTTTTCTGTATGCATCACTTTAATTGCAGCATTTTCCGTAACATGTGTCTTTACTTGCGGGAATCACTCATTTAAGAGACATGTCAAATAATGCAATAATGGGTGCAGTTTTCATCATTATATGTTATGCTTATACACAGCTCTCATGAAGTTTCTAGTTTCTTTCCGTAGTAGTAATCAGTCACTCAGTAGAAAAGTTTTTGATCTGTCACTGGATGTAGTGATGATTTCTGCTGAGCGTCGATTCACAAACTGAAGGTTTACTACAAATATCGATTGCTTAAACTAATGTAGTTAATAAAGTAATATGTTTGTTTATAATTATATTTATACAGACTTACAAAAACACAAGTTTTCACCATATCTATCTCTCCCTCACACACATAAACACAGCCACACAGAGGTATGTAAATAGGCCACATCTTAGTTGCATTAGCTAGTTATTAAATAATATTGTAATTTAATGATGATAAACTATGTTCGACTTATAACTAATGTTACATGTTCAAACCATAGGCGAGGACGCTGGCACCCTAAACACAAGTTAAATCTTACATTGGGTGCCAGAGTCCATCGAAACCACTCTTTTCCCTAGCTGTAACACTGCATAGTGCTTAGATAAGTGTTTCTTGTACAATTATTTAAGGTAATATTTTTTTTTTTTTTTTACTTTCTTTCCGTAGTAGAAAGCAGTCACTCAGTAGAAAAGTTTTTGTTCTGTCACTGGATGTAGTGATGATTTCTGCTGAGCGACGATTCACATCACACCGAGTTCAATATTTTATCATTTTGAGACAGTTGTCACTCACTCAGTAGACAAGTTGAACATTCTGTCACGGGAGATTGATGACTGTCACCGAATGAGAAGAATCTTCACGTTTAAATGTTTTCTTCATTTATTTTCCATACTGTCTTTTAGTAGTAGTGATCACTCAGTCGGTAGACAAGTTTTAATTCTTTCTCTGGGTGTAGTGATAACTGCAGCTGAATGGCGCTTTACGAACTAATGTATTGTTTTTGTATCTTTCAGAAAATTATTAGCTGCTTTTCCTAATCACAATATTTCTGTCGTAGTTGTCACTCACGCAGTAGACATGTTTATAATTCTGTCACTGGGAGGGTGATGTCTGTTGCAGTAATAATCTTCTCACTATGTTTTACAAAATTCTATTTCACCTGGCGTACATTTTCTCTCTGAAGTAGTGATCACTCACTCAGCAGACATGTTTATAATTCTGTCACCGGGTGTAGTGTCAACTGCTTCTTGCAGTTGCTGATCATCACATCTTGTAAGGAATGATAATTATCATACTATTATTCGGTATAATTTTTCTCTCTGAAGTAGTGATCACTCACTCAGTAGACATGTTTATAATTCTGTCACTGGGTGGTGTGATAACTGCTGCTGAAAGAATAAATCGTCTTCAAGCAAACAATAAATCGCCGCACAATTACTAACTTGATATCCTATTCTTTCATTTGGGGACAGTTGTCACTCTCTCAGTTGACACGTTGATAATTCTGTCAATTGATGGGTGATGATTATCACCAAATGATACTGAAATATCACCAAAACGCTTCTACTGTCAAGTTTACTGAGGACATCTCTCAGCGTATGTTTTCACTTACTCAGTAGACATGTTTATAATTCTGTCACTGGGTGGTGTGGTAACTGCTGCTGAAAGAATAAATCGTCTTCAAGCAAACAATAAATCGCCGCACAATTACTAACTTGATATCCTATTCTTTCATTTGGGGACAGTTGTCACTCTCTCAGTTAACACGTTGATAATTCTGTCAATTGATGGGTGATGATTATCACCAAATGATACTGAAATATCACCAAAACGCTTCTACTGTCAATTTTACTGAGGACAACTCTCAGCGTATGTTTTAACTTACTCAGTAGACATGTTTATAATTCTGTCACTGGGTGGAGTGATAACTGCTGCTGAAAGAATAAATCGTCTTCAAGCAAACAATAAATCGCCGCACAATTACTAACTTGATATCCTATTCTTTCATTTGGGGACAGTTGTCACTCTCTCAGTTGACACGTTGATAATTCTGTCAATTGATGGGTGATGATTATCACCAAATGATACTGAAATATCACCAAAACGCTTCTACTGTCAAGTTTACCGAGGACATCTCTCAGCGTAGGTTTTCACTTACTCAGTAGACATGTTTATAATTCTGTCACCGGATGTAGCGTTAACTGCTTCTTGCAGTTGCTGATCATCACAACTTGTAAGGAATGATAATTATTATACTATTATTCGGCATCATTTTTCTCTCTGAAGTAGTGATCACTCACTCAGTAGACATGTTTATAATTCTGTCACTGGGTGGTGTGGTAACTGCTGCTGAAAGAATAAATCGTCTTCAAGCAAACAATAAATCGCCGCACAATTACTAACTTGATATCCTATTCTTTTATTTGGGGACAGTTGTCACTCTCGCAGTTGACACGTTGATAATTCTGTCAATTAATCACCGAATTTATCATTACGGGTACATCTCATTGGTACCGACCATATAAATACCTGTGATTGTTTTGTGTTCAATCAGTATTATTAGGGCAATTGCAGGAGCAACAATGTAAGTCAAAAAAGTCATCATCTGCATAGCTTCTTACTAAACTTCTTAATGTCGCCGCATTCTTCGAATAATATCTTGATCTCTTTGTCTCTCAGCAGTAGTTGACACTCACGCAGTAGACATATTTATGATTGTCACTACAGAGTGACAACTGCCGCTGACTGACGCTGACCATCACTTCAATGGATTTTTATTTTGATTTGTTACCGCTATTTCAGACACGCAGTAGTATCCGTCACTCACCCAGTAGACATGTTTTAAATCTGCCTCTGGGAGCGTGATGATTGCTCCTGAGTGTCACAGTCATCATTAAGCTAAGAAGTCGAATGTCGAGCCTTTTTTTTGTAAAAAGGACAGTTGTCTGTACTTTTAACAGCAAAATTATAGTTTCTAACACTTAGCAATAGTGTTTACTCACTGAGTAGACATGTTCTTAGTTCTGTCACTGATTGTAGTGGTAACTGCCTCTGAAAGCCAATAATCATCTCATGTCCGCTGTTATTAACTTATTTTCATTACATTTGCCACCGATTTGTCCCTCAGCAGTAGTGATCACTCACTCAGTAGACATGTTTAAATAATTATGTTACAGCGTGTAGTGATAACTGCCACTGAGGGACACTATTCATCTAATTTCTATAGTATTAATACAATGCTGATCATTTAATTTTTCTGTATTCTTCACTTTATTTGCAGCAATTTCCGTAACATGTGTCTTTACTTGTGGGAATCACTCATTTAATAGACATCTCAAATAATTCAAAAATGGGTGCAGTTTTCATCATTATATGTTATGCTTATACACAGCTCTCATGAAGTTTCCAGTTTCTTTCCGTAGTAGTAATCAGTCACTCAGTAGAAAAGTTTTTGATCTGTCACTGGATGTAGTGATTTCTGCTGAGCGACGATTCACAAACTGAAGATTTACTACAAATATCGATTGCTTAAACTAATGTAGTTAATAAAGTAATATGTTTGTTTATAATTATATTTATACAGACTTACAAAAACACAAGTTTTCACCATATCTATCTCTCCCTCACACACATATACACACCCACACATAAACACAGCCACACAGAGGTATGTAAATAACCCACATCTTGGTTGCATTAGCTAGTTATTAAATAATATTGTACTTTAATGATGATAAACTATGTTTGACTTATAGCTAATGTTACATGTTCAAACCAAAGGCGAGGACGCTGGCACCCTAAACACAAGTTAAATCTTACATTGGGTGCCAGAGCCCATTGAAACCACTCCTTTCCCTAGCTGTAACACTGCATAGTGCTTAGATAAGTGTTTCTTGTACAATTATTTAAGGTAATATTTTTTTTTTTTTCTTTCTTTCCGTAGTAGTAAGCAGTCACTCAGAAAAATTTTTGTTCTGTCACTGGATGTAGTGATGATTTCTGCTGAGCGACGATTCACATCACACCGAGTTCAATATTTTATCATTTTGAGACAGTTGTCACTCACTCAGTAGACAAGTTGAACATTCTGTCACGGGAGATTGATGACTGTCACCGAATGATATGAATCTTCACGTTTAAATGTTTTTTTTTTCATTTATTTTCCATACTGTCTTTTAGTAGTAGTGATCACTCAGTTGGTAGACAAGTTTTTAATTCTTTCTCTGGGTGTAGTGATAACTGCAGCTGAATGGCGCTTTACGAACTAATGTATTGTATTTGTATTTTTCAGAAAATTATTAGCTGCTTTTCCTAATAACAATATTTCTGTCGCAGTTGTCACTCACGCAGTAGACATGTTTATAATTCTGTCACTGGGAGGGTGATGTCTGTTGCAGTAATAATCTTCTCACTATGTTTTACAAAATTCTATTTCACCTGGCGAACATTTTCTCTCAGAAGTAGTGATCACTCACTCAGTAGACATGTTTATAATTCTGTCACTGGGTGGTGTGGTAACTGCTGCTGAAAGAATAAATCGTCTTCAAGCAAACAATAAATCGCCGCACAATTACTAACTTGATATCCTATTCTTTCATTTGGGGACAGTTGTCACTCTCTCAGTTAACACGTTGATATTTCTGTCAATTGTTGGGTGATGATTATCACCAAATGATACTGAAATATCACCAAAACGCTTCTACTGTCAATTTTACTGAGGACATCTCTCAGCGTATGTTTTAACTTACTCAGTAGACATGTTTATAATTCTGTCACCCGGTGTAGTGTCAACTGCTTCTTGCAGTTGCTGATCATCACATCTTGTAAGGAATGATAATTATCATACTATTATTCGGTATCATTTTTCTCTCTGAAGTAGTGATCACTCACTCAGTAGACATGTTTATAATTCTGTCACTGGGTGGTGTGGTAACTGCTGCTGAAAGAATAAATCGTCTTCAAGCAAACAGTAAATCGCCGCACAATTATTATTTCATTTGGGGACAGTTGTCACTCTCGCAGTTGACACGTTGATAATTCTGTCAATTAATCACCGAATTTATCATTACGGGTACATCTCATTAGTGCCGACCATATAAATACCTGTGATTGTTTTGTGTTCAATCAGTATTATTTGGGCAATTGCAGGAGCTACAATGTAAGTCAAAAAAGTCACCATCTGCATAGCTTCTTACCAGCCGATAATGTGCCGCATTCTTCGAATAATATCTTGATCTCTTTGTCTCTCAGCAGTAGTTGACACTCACGCAGTAGACATATTTATGATTCTGTCACTACAGAGTGCCAACTGCCGCTGACTGACGCTGATCATCACTTCAATGGATTTTTATTTTTATTTGTTACCGCTATTTCAGACACGCAGTAGTATCCGTCACTCACCCAGTAGACATGTTTTAAATCTGCCTCTGGGAGCGTGATGATTGCTCCTGAGTGTCACAGTCATCATTAAGCTAAGAAGTCGAATGTCGAGCCTTTTTTTTTGTAAAAAGGACAGTTGTCTGTACTTTTAAGAGCAAAATTATAGTTTCTAACACTTAGCAATAGTGTTAACTCACTGAGTAGACATGTTCTTAGTTCTGTCACTGATTGTAGTGGTAAATGCCTCTGAAAGCCAATAATCATCTCATGTCCGCTGTTATTAACTTATTTTCATTACATTTACCACCGATTTGTCCCTCAGCAGTAGTGATCACTCACTCAGTAGACATGTTTAAATAATTATGTTACAGCGTGTAGTGATAACTGCCACTGAGGGCCAATATTCATCTAATTTCTATTGTATTAATACAATGCTGATCATTTAATTTTTCTGTATTCATCACTTTAATTGCAGCATTTTCCGTAACATGTGTCTTTACTTGTGGGAATCACTGATTTAATAGATATGTCAAATAATTCAATAATGGGTGCAGTTTTCATCATTATTTGTTATGCTTATACACAGCTCTCATGAAGTTTCCAGTTTCTTTCCGTAGTAGTAAGCAGTCACTCAGTAGAAAAGTTTTTGTTCTGTCACTGGATGTAGTGATGATTTCTGCTGAGCGACGATTTACATCACACCGAGTTCAATATTTTATCATTTTGAGACAGTTGTCACTCACTCAGTAGACAAGTTGAACATTCTGTCACGGGAGATTGATGACTGTCACCGAATGATACGAATCTTCACGTTTAAATGTTTCCTTCATTTATTTTCCATACTGTCTTTTAGTAGTAGTGATCACTCAGTCGGTAGACAAGTTTTTAATTCTTTCTCTGGGTGTAGTGATAACTGCAGCTGAATGGCGCTTTACGAACTAATGTATTGTATTTGTATCTTTCAGAAAATTATTAGCTGCTTTTCCTAATCACAATATTTCTGCCGTAGTTGTCACTCACGCAGTAGACATGTTTATAATTCTGTCACTGGGAGGGTGATGTCTGTGTCAGTAATAATCTTCTCACTATGTTTTACAAAATTCTATTTCACCTGGCGTACATTTTCTCTCAGAAGTAGTGATCACTCACTCAGTAGACATGTTTATAATTCTGTCACTGGGTGGTGTGGTAACTGCTGCTGGAAGAATAAATCGTCTTCAAGCAAAGGATAAATCGCCGCACAATTACTAACTTGATATCCTATTCTTTCATTTGGGGACAGTTGTCACTATCTCAGTTGACATGTTGAACATTCTGTCAGTGGGTGTAGTGATAATAGCTACCAAGTGAATCTTCACATTGTTGTCACTATTTCTTTACTTTATCACATTATCATCTCTTAGTAGCATTTGTCACTCACTCAGTAGACATGTTGAACATTCTGTTAATGGGCGTAGTGATGATAGCTGCTAAGCGATACTAATCATCACATTGTTGTCATTATTTGTTTATTTGATCATATTATCATCTCTGAGTAGCAGTTGTCACTGCAGTAGACATGCTAAACATTCTGCCACTACTAGCTACTATTATTTTAATTTTATTACCAATTGTTTTGATTTTTTAATTGCTACTATGACATTGTTATTTTTAATTTTATTTTTCCAATTTAATCTTATTACCTTATATGTTTTAATTTTAATTTTTAAATGCTACTATATCTTAGCTTAATTATACATTTTATTAGGCACGCTGTGGTCTCCTGTAAGTGAAGGAGTACACCTACTTGATACTTTTGTCGTCGATTATTTATTTCGTATGCTTGTGTACATCTTTTGTTGGAGATCCTAATCAAAAAAATAAATAAGCGATACTAATCATCACAATGTTGTCATTATTTGTTTATTTGATCATATTATCATCAGTGAGTAACAGTTGTCACTCACTCAGTAGACCTGTTTGAAATTCTCTCACTGAATGTAGTGACCACTGCTGCAGTTAGATTTTAAAACCAGAAATTGTCGTCACCAACTCTTAATTCATGCTTATTATCACTTTGATTCAGTTATCATTACTTCAGTTGACATGTTGAGAATTCTGTCACTGGGGTTATGATAGCTATAAGTAAGTGATACATCCATCATAATTATGCTTCATAGTAGCTGTAACTCATTTAGCAGTAGTTGTCACTCACTCAGTAGACATGTTTATAAATTCTGTCACTGGGTGTAGTGATCACTATGGCTGACTGATACTATCATCATATCAACATCGCGCCAAGAAGAAGAATCATCAGTGAAAATATCATCAGTAACAAAAGCAGTAGTTGTCACTCACTCAGTAGACATGTTTATAAATTCTGTCACTGGGTGTAGTGATCACTATGGCTGACTGATACTATCATCATATCAACATCGCACCAAGAAGAAGAATCATCAGTGAAAATATCATCAGTAACAAAAGCAGTAGTTGTCACTCACTCAGTAGACATGTTTATAAATTCTGTCACTGGGTGTAGTGATCACTATGGCTGACTGATACTATCATCATATCAACATCGCGCCAAGAAGAAGAATCATCAGTGAAAATGTAATCAGTAACCAAAAGCAGTAGTCGTCACTCACTCAGTAGACATGTTTATAAATTCTGTCACTGGGTGTAGTGATCACTATGGCTGACTGATACTATCATCATATCAACATCGCGCCAAGAAGAAGAATCATCTGTGAAAATATCATCAGTAACAAAAGCAGTAGTTGTCACTCACTCAGTAGACACGTTTGTGATTCTGTCACTGGGTGTAGTGATCACTGCTACTGACTGATACTATCATCATGTCATCGTCACGCCAAGTGGAGAATCATTAGTGAATACATCATCAGTAACAAAAGCAGTAGACACGTTTATAATTCTGTCGCTGAGTGTAGTGATCACTACCGCTGAGTGAGACTATCATCATCACACCAAGAAGTAACATTCGTGAATATGTCATCAGTAACAAAAGCAGTAGTCGTCAGTCACTCAGTAGACATGTTTGTGATTCTGTCACTGGATGTAGTGATGACCGAGTGATACTATCATCATACCATCATCAAGCCAAGAAAAAGAATGTTAGTGAATATGACATCAGTAACAAAAGCGGTAGTTGTCACTCACTCAGTATACATGTTTGTAATTCTGTAACTGAATGTAGTGATCACAACGGCTGAGTGATACTATCATCATGTCATCATCACGCAAAGTGGAGATTTATTCGTGAATATGTCATCAGTAACAAAAGCAGTAGTCGTCACTCACTCAGTAGACATGTTTGTAATTCTGTCCCTGTGTTTAGTGATCACTACTACTGATTGATACTATAATCATGTCATAATCACGCTCCGACGAATCATCAGTGAATATATCATCAGTAACAAAAGCAGTAGTCTTCACTCACTCAGTATACATGTTTGTAATTCTGTAACTGAATGTAGTGACCACTACTACTGACTGATAATATCATCATGTCATCATCACGCCAAGTGGAGAATCAATAGTGAATATGTCATCAGTAACAAAAGCAGTAGGCGGCACTCACTCAGTATACATGTTTGTAATTTTGTAACTGAATGTAGTGACCACTACTACTGACTGATAATATCATCATGTCATCATCACGCCAAGTGGAGAATCATTCGTGAATATGTCATCAGTAACAAAAGCAGTAGTCGTCACTCACTCAGTAGACATGTTTGTAATTTTGTAACTGAATGTAGTGATCACTACGGCTGAGTGATACAATCATCATGTCATAATCACGCTACGAAGAATCATCAGTGAATATATCATCAGTAACAAAAGCGGTAGTTGTCACTCACTCAGTATACATGTTTGTAATTCTGTAACTGAATGTAGTGATCACTAAGGCTGAGTGATACTATCATCATGTCATCATCACGCCAAGTGGAGAATCATTCGTGAATATGTCATCAGTAACAAAAGCAGTAGTCGTCACTCACTCAGTAGACAAGTTTGTAATTCTGTCCCTGGGTGTAGTGATCACTACGGCTGAGTTATACTATTATCTTCTATCATCATCCTAAGAAGAACCATCAGTGAGTATATCATACTAAATCGAAAAAGCAGTGGTTGGCACTCACTCAGTAGACATGTTTGTAATTCTGTCGACGAGTGTAGTGATCACTGCTACCGAGTGATGCTATCATTATCACGCCAAGAAGAAGAATCATCAGTGAATATGTCATCAGTAACAAAAGTAGTAGTTGTCACTCACTCAGTAGACATGTTTGTGATTCTGTCCCTGTGTGTAGTGATCACTATTACTGACTGATACTATCGTCATGTCACCATCACGCCAAGTGGAGAATTATTAGTGAATATGTCATCAGTAACAAAAGCAGTAGTTACTGATGACATATTCACTAATTACAAACATGTCTACTGAGTGAGTGACAACAAAAGCAGTAGTTGTCACTCACTAAGTAGACATGTTTATAATTCTGTCGCCGAGTGTAGTGATCACTACGGCTGAGTGAGACTATCATCATCGCACCAAGAAGTTACATCAGTGAATATGTCATCAGTAACAAAAGCAGTAGTTGTCACTCACTCTGTAGACGTGTTTGTGATTATGTAACTGAATGTAGTGACCACTAGTACTGACTGATAATATCATCATGTCATCATCACGCCAAGTGGAGAATCAATAGTGAATATGTCATCAGTAACAAAAGCAGTAGGCGGCACTCACTCAGTATACATGTTTGTAATTTTGTAACTGAATGTAGTGACCACTACTACTGACTGATAATATCATGATGTCATCATCACGCCAAGTGGAGAATCATTAGTGAATATGTCATCAGTAACAAAAGCAGTAGTCGTCACTCACTCAGTAGACATGTTTGTAATTTTGTAACTGAATGTAGTGACCACTACTACTGACTGATAATATCATCATGTCATCATCACGCCAAGTGAAGAATCATTCGTGAATATGTCATCAGTAACAAAAGCAGTAGTCGTCACTCACTCAGTAGACATGTTTGTAATTTTGTAACTAAATGTAGTGACCACTACTACTGACTGATAATATCATCATGTCATCATCACGCTACGAAGAATCTTCGGTGAATATATCATCAGTAACAAAAGCAGTAGTCGTCACTCACTCAGTATACATGTTTGTAATTCTGTAACTGAATGTAGTGATCACTACGCCTGAGTGATACTATCATCATACCATCATCACGCCAAGAAGAAGAATTTTAGTGAATATGTCATCAGTAACAAAAGTAGTAGTTGTCACTCACTCAGTAGACATGTTTGTGATTCTGTCCCTGTGTGTAGTGATCACTATTACTGACTGATACTATCGTCATATGTCATCATCACGCCAAGTGGAGAATTATTAGTGAATATGTCATCAGTAACAAAAGCAGCAGTCGTCACTCACTCAGTAGACATGTTTATAAATTCTGTCACTGGGTGAAGTGATCACTATGGCTGACTGATACTATCATCATATCAACATCGCGCCAAGAAGAAGAATCATCAGTGAAAATATCATCAGTAACAAAAGCAGTAGTTGTCACTCACTCAGTAGACATGTTTATAAATTCTGTCACTGGGTGTAGTGATGACTATGGCTGACTGATACTATCATCATATCAACATCGCGCCAAGAAGAAGAATCATCAGTGAAAATATCATCAGTAACAAAAGTAGTAGTCGTCACTCACTCAGTAGACATGTTTGTGATTCTGTCACTAGATGCAGTGATCACTACGGCTCAGTGATACTGTCATAATCACGCTACGAAAAATCATCAGTGAATATGTCATCAGTAACAAAAGTGGAAGTCGTCACTCACTCAGTAGACATGTTTGTGATTCTGTCACTGGATGTAGTGATAACCGAGTGATACTATCATCATACCATCATCACGCCAAGAAGAAGAATCATCAGTGAATATATCATCAGTAACAAAAGCAGTAGTCGTCAGTCAAACAGTAGACATGTTTGTGATTCTGTCACTGGATGTAGTGATGACCGAGTGATACTATCATCATACCATCATCACGCCAAGAAAAAGAATTTTAGTGAATATGTCATCAGTAACAAAAGTAGTAGTTGTCACTTACTCAGTAGACATGTTTGTGATTCTGTCCCTGTGTGTAGTGATCACTATTACTGACTGATACTATCGTCATATGTCATCATCACGCCAAGTGGAGAATTATTAGTGAATATGTCATCAGTAACAAAAGCAGCAGTCGTCACTCACTCAGTAGACATGTTTATAAATTCTGTCACTGGGTGAAGTGATCACTATGGCTGACTGATACTATCATCATATCAACATCGCGCCAAGAAGAAGAATCATCAGTGAAAATATCATCCGTAACAAAAGCAGTAGTTGTCACTCACTCAGTAGACATGTTTATAAATTCTGTCACTGGGTGTAGTGATGACTATGGCTGACTGATACTATCATCATATCAACATCGCGCCAAGAAGAAGAATCATCAGTGAAAATATCATCAGTAACAAAAGTAGTAGTCGTCACTCACTCAGTAGACATGTTTGTGATTCTGTCACTAGATGCAGTGATCACTACGGCTCAGTGATACTGTCATAATCACGCTACGAAAAATCATCAGTGAATATGTCATCAGTAACAAAAGTGGAAGTCGTCACTCACTCAGTAGACATGTTTGTGATTCTGTCACTGGATGTAGTGATAACCGAGTGATACTATCATCATACCATCATCACGCCAAGAAGAAGAATCATCAGTGAATATATCATCAGTAACAAAAGCAGTAGTCGTCAGTCAAACAGTAGACATGTTTGTGATTCTGTCACTGGATGTAGTGATGACCGAGTGATACTATCATCATACCATCATCACGCCAAGAAGAAGAATCGTCAGTGAATATGACATCAGTAACAAAAGCGGTAGTTGTCACTCACTCAGTATACATGTTTGTAATTCTGTAACTGAATGTAGTGATCACTACGGCTGAGTGATACTATCATCATGTCATCATCACGCCAAGTGGAGATTCATTCGTGAATATGTCATCAGTAACAAAAGCAGTAGTCGTCACTCACTCAGTATACATGTTTGTAATTTTGTAACTGAATGTAGTGATCACTACGGCTCAGTGATACTATCATCTTGTCATAATCACGCTACGAAGAATCATCAGTGAATATATCATCAGTAACAAAAGCAGTAGTCGTCAGTCAAACAGTAGACATGTTTGTAATTCTGTCACTGGATGTAGTGATGACCGAGTGATACTATCATCATACCATCATCACGCCAAGAAAAAGAATTTTAGTGAATATGTCATCAGTAACAAAAGCAGTAGTCGTCACTCACTCAGTAGACATGTGTGTAATTTTGTAACTGAATGTAGTGATCACTACGGCTGAGTGATACAATCATCATGTCATAATCACGCTACGAAGAATCATCAGTGAATATATCATCAGTAACAAAAGCAGTAGTCGTCACTCACTCAGTAGACATGTTTGTGATTCTGTCACTGGATGTAGTGATAACCGAGTGATACTATCATCATACCATCATCACGCCAAGAAGAAGAATAATCAGTGAATATATCATCAGTAACAAAAGCAGTAGTCGTTACTCACTCAGTAGACATGTTTGTGATTCTGTCACTGGATGTAGTGATAACCGAGTGATACTATCATCATCATCATCACGCCAAGAAGAAGAATTTTAGTGAATATGTCATCAGTAACAAAAGTAGTAGTTGTCACTCACTCAGTAGACATGTTTGTGATTCTGTCCCTGTGTGTAGTGATCACTATTACTGACTGATACTATCGTCATGTCATCATCACGCCAAGTGGAGAATTATTAGTGAATATGTCATCAGTAACAAAAGCAGTAGTTACTGATGACATATTCACTGATTACAAACATGTCTACTGAGTGAGTGACAACAAAAGCAGTAGTTGTCACTCACTAAGTAGACATGTTTTTATTCTGTCGCCGAGTGTAGTGATCACTACGGCTGAGTGAGACTATCATCATCGCACCAAGAAGTTACATCAGTGAATATGTCATCAGTAACAAAAGCAGTAGTCGTCACTCACTCAGTAGACATGTTTGTAATTATGTCGCTGAGTGTAGTGATCACTACTACCGAGTGATGCTATCATTATCACGCCAAGAAGAAGAATCGTCAGTGAATATGTCATCAGTAACAAAAGCAGTGGTTACTGATGACATATTCACTAATTACAAACATGTCTACTGAGTGAGTGACAACAAAAGCAGTAGTTGTCACTCACTAAGTAGACATGTTTTTATTCTGTCGCCGAGTGTAGTGATCACTACGGCTGAGTGAGACTATCATCATCGCACCAAGAAGTTACATCAGTGAATATGTCATCAGTAACAAAAGCAGTAGTCGTCACTCACTCAGTAGACATGTTTATATCATCATGTCTTCATCACGCCAAGTGGAGAATCATTAGTGAATATGTCATCAGTATCAAAAGCAGTAGTTGTCACTCACTCATTAGACAAGTTTGTGATTCTGTCCCTGTGTGTAGTGATAACCGAGTGATACTATCATCATACCATCATCAAGCTAAGAAGAAATATTTTAGTGAATTTGACATCAGTAACAAAAGCGGTAGTTGTCACTCACTCAGTATACATGTTTGTAATTCTGTAACTGAATGTAGTGATCACTACGGCTGACTGATAATATCATCATGTCATCATCACGCAAGTGGAGAATCATTCGTGAATATGTCATCAGTAACAAAAGCGGTAGTTGTCACTCACTCAGTATACATGTTTGTAATTCTGTAACTGAATGTAGTGATCACTACGGCTCAGTGATACTATCATCATGTCATAATCACGCTACGAAGAATCATCAGTGAATATATCGTCAGTAACAAAAGCAGTAGTCGTCACTCACTCAGTATACATGTTTGTAATTTTGTAACTGAATGTAGTGACCACTACTACTGACAGATAATATCATCATGTCATCATCACGCCAAGTGGAGAATCAATAGTGAATATATCATCAGTAACAAAAGCAGTAGTCGTCACTCACTCAGTAGACATGTTTGTAATTTTGTAACTGAATGTAGTGACCACTACTACTGACTGATAATATCATCATGTCATCATCACGCCAAGTGGAGAATCAATAGTGAATATATCATCAGTAACAAAAGCAGTAGTCGTCACTCACTCAGTAGACATGTTTGTAATTCTGTCGCCGAGTGTACTGATCACTACTACCGAGTGATGCTATCATTATCACGCCAAGAAGAAGAATCATCAGTGAATATGTCATCAGTAACAAAAGCAGTAGTCGTCACTCACTCAGTAGACAAGTTTGTAATTCTGTCACTAGGTGGAGTGATCACTTTTGCTACAGGATAAAATCTACAGATAAGGAACACTAACATAATGAGAAAAAATTCACAGGCACTCTTGAATGTCAGAAATCAAAGAAAGTGAAGCTACAGTCACAGACACAAGGCATAATAACTTTTAAAAGTTGTCCTTTCAAAAGTGTAGATCTCTATGGAGAAGACTGGGCAAGAAACTCCAAGGACAGGCTTTGTTCAAAGAAGATTTCATTTTCTAGATGAACAGGTGAAGATAAAGTAGGCTTTTTTTTTCGGATGGGTAATCTTCAAATGACTCCCCCCCCCCTCCGCTCTACTGACTAAAACCCATCGATGTTCTTTCCTCGCCCTTTGTGGTCCAGGGCCGCGGTATCTCTTTCGAACAGTCCCGCAGCCCTGGCAGGCATCGGCCCTTGCACCCTTTCATTGTTGCTGATGAAGTAGGCTAAGGTTAATTTCTCAACTTAATAACTGATTAATTTATTTATTAAATTACAACGGTCATGTTAAGAACCAATCACAGTTATTAAAATTATAAAATTAAAAGAGACAATTTGTCATATTAAAATATACAAAATAACAAATTAAATCAACATTTAAAGTGAATACATAAGTAAAAAAAGGTTAACAACACTTTCATAAACTCCTCTCTATTTCTCATATTTAAATATCTATTCACCACCACCTTTGACACAAAATATAAAACTGGTTCACATCCGTAACCTCACTAATTCAGGTCCAGTTGAAAACCAGCGTCGGGCACTAGTTGTCCGGCATTTTGCTGAACTGGGCCTATTTGGCGCAGCCGTGAGGCACACGGTGTCGCACTATTCTATATATATTTTTGTTTTTGATTTAAGTTTTTTAATTTTTTTGTTTTTTATTTGTTATTTTTTTATACTGTGTGCACTTGTGACATGTGCCAAATAAATGTATTTTCTTTCTTTCTTTCTTCTTCTTTCTCTCACAGTACTTCTGACATTCAAATAAAATCTTCGTCCATCCATCCGCAAACATATCATCAGTTGGATATCCAAGAGATCATTAAGCGCGGCCAGAGTGCGAGGAATTGGCGACTTAGCACGTGCAACAGTCAAATTTTTATTTATTTTATAAACAGAAGTTGCAGTAGTTTCAGTAACTGCAACATTCAGCTTCTATCAAATTAGTAATGTTTAATAAAAAAAAACTTGTAACACAGATATACATATATGTAGATAACGCAAGAGCACGTACTTAGCCCCGCCCGACTTAAGTATTTTATACTTAAGAGCGTTAACGTCTTATGGCATTTCATACAAACTTTTAAGTGATTTTTTTCGAAATGACTGAACCGATTTTAATGAAAATTCGTAAGTATAAGCAGGATACATAAGTATAAAAACATGACGGAGAACATTTTCGAAAAATAGTATTACAGCTAAATTAGACCGATTTTAGATTGTCCATAGAAATATAAATATTCAATTATCTTTTTTTTTAAAAGACATTTCGAAAAGTTTTCTGTCAACTTTTTAGACATATGGGATACATAAGTCTAAAAACTTGATGCTTATTATTTGTTATTATAGCGGATTATATATACACATTCTGTGAAAATTTCAACTGTCTACCTATTACGGTTCATGAGATACAGCCCGCTGACGGACAAGCGGACAGACAGCTGAGGCTTAGTAATAAGGTTCCGTTGGTTACCCTTATGGTACGGAAGTCTAGCCGCTACAAACGCCCTCCAGTGCGCACGTACTACTCATAATCAGCCTATAATGTTCCCCCTGCTGGGACACAGGCCTCCTCTCTATGAGAGGGAATGGGCTATAATCCACCACGCGAGCCCAGTGCGGGTTGGTAGATGTCACATGTCTTCGAATGTTTGGTTCTAGGACATGCCGGTTTCCTCACGATGTTTTCCTTCACCGTTTTGAGAGCAGTGGTGATGAAATAAATTACACAAAGTAATGCGCCTGTCTGGGTTCGAACCCACGACTTACTGCTCGTAAGTCGGGACCGGCACCACTGGGCCACCGCTGCTCTCGATACGTACTACTCGATATGAACATATATCTATTTTTTATTAATTCAAAGTAAATTTGTAAACCAAGGAACACAGTTCTCGTTGTAACAGTCGTTTTACTGAAGAGGCACGCACCCCTACAAAAACTAAACAACTAAGCTGCAGGTATTTTTGACCGACGTAGGTTAAAATCGCCACGTTTTTTTAAAATGTGTAAACAAACTTACCTTGCTAGTCAGGCACTCCTGGAAGTCCTTCTTCATGACAGAAACGGAAACTCTGTCTTGGGGACGCTTCGGTCCGCTCACTGACGTCACGACCGATGATAAATCGAGTTCGACCACCTGAAAAATATTATTATTAGGGGTTTAAGTATGAAATTGTCGATTTGTATGGACGATTTCGAAATTGAAAAGTGAAATTTACATACTAACATTTTTTTTAATTTTTTTATGGAAACTTCTGAACCGATTATGTATGATGCAATTTAAATAGTTAGAGTGTAAAAGCTCCGCTGCACTGCGTATATTAAATTCTCAAAAACCAGTCTATGACAAAAATATACCTACTTGAAGTAGTGAAACCGACGGCACATTGAAACAGGTGTTTTGACACACTACCCTATGAGGTAATATGCAACTACTAGTACGGTTTTAAACTCTAAAAGATACTTCATTTAACAATTAATCCAATAAAAATGGAATTAGGAAAAAAATTAACTATCCGTCCAAAGATACAAACAGAACAAAATGTGAGAAAAAAACGGCAATTTCATAGTTTAAGACCTATTATTAGCTTAGTTTCAAGTCAAGTATTAGAAAGCATGAGGCATCATTCACAGCTCACTCACGATTGCTGAAAACGCTTCCTGATCATTCAATTTACACTCACACACGCATACACTCCCAAACTCAATACAGGCTTTTTATGTGAATTTAAATGTTTGTAAACGCACCCACGATACAGAAGAAATTCCTAGTGTGGGGCAAAGTCTAAAAAAGATTTTTTTTTTTTTTTTTAACCTTTATACCTTTTTATTTTTGTTAATCTTATTGCATAAGATTCTGTAACATCTCCGCCTGTAAAGGCATTAAGGCATGTCACACTATTTTGTAACCAGTTTCTTGTGTAATTTTATTTTATTACCCGACTACGGCGGAGCCAAAAGGAAGGGTTATGATTTTAGCAGTCTGTGTATGTTTGTATTTACGTATGTTCCTCCGTAGCGCCTAAACTATTCATCCAATTTTAATGAATAAGGTGTCAATCGATTCGTTATTATGGCCCGGGTTACATGGGCTACAGAGTCTAGATTTGTGCCCGGTTGATGGCAATAGGATTGCCCCTTATTACATAGGACTTAAACATAACTGGCGAAATATGGGTGTACTGTTAAGTACACCTCTGCTTAACACTTTGGGGATTACAGGCGTGATGCTATGTAATAAAGTATTCCACGAAGTGTCAACCAGAGGAAGGTTTTGTGAAAGTATTCTGATTTAAAAGAGTGTCCATGGAGTTTCTTGCCCGTTCTTCTCCATAGAGATCTACGTTAGGGAATGGGCAACTACAGTACTCTCACAGTTTTTATGCCTTGTGACTGGGACTGTAGCTACTTTTCATTGTTGTCTTTGTTTCGACAATTCAAAAGTGCCTGTAACTGGCCTACTTGAAATAAATGCTTTGATTTGGAGGGCACCCGTTGAGTCATTTACCTCGGAGAAGATGGGATCCTGGTCAGCATCGTTGTAGTCTCTGAATTGCTTGGTGGCCCGCAGGTAAGCTTCGATGATGGCGATCTTCTCCTTCGAACGGTCTGGAGAGCACAGACAGCATATTACACAAATCATTCTCTCTCAAGGTGGATGCACCAGGGTAGACCGCGAAACTCAAATTTTCTCACGATTTTTGCAATTTGCAGGTCAGTGTCAGGTTGTATGTTGATTAAGATATTATTCGCGAACGGTACAAATATGGGTTTACGAGTTATAATCGTTTAAATCATCAATACAACATCTGCCTGCCTTTTCCCAACTATGTTGGGGTCGGCTTCCAGTCTAACACGACGCAGATGAATACCAGTATGTTACATGGAGCGACTGCCTATCTGACCTCCACAACCCAGTTAGTACTGGGTAATAGTATACCCCTTGGTAAGACTGGTTGTCAGACTTTTCGGGCCACTGACTACCTAACGACTGTCAAAGATCTACAAATGACAGCCGGGACCAACAGCTTAACTTGCTTTCCGAGGCACGGAGGAAACTCGGTATGTTATGGGTGGTCACCCATCCATAGACCAACCTAGGCAAGCACGGCTTAAGCTAAAAATCGACCCGACTGTTGTATTTAGCCACGAGCCCATTGAATGAGTATTTAGTGAAAAGTTCTGGGTTGCAAAAAACGTAAGAATATCTTAATTTCGCGAACCGTTCACTTAAATCATGGACTTGCCTATACGGGTCAAATTAAATTAGCTAGCGATACTCTGTAGTCGGTGTCAATGTATTGATACCCATCAAGGACTTTTAGACACTACTGGTTCTACTCTAGCGATACTCTGTAGTCGGTGTCAATGTATTGATACCCATCAAGGGCCTTTAGACACTACTGGTTCTACTCTAGCGATACTCTGCAGTCGGTGTCAATGTATTGATACCCATCAAGGGCCTTTAGACACTACTGGTTCTACTCTAGCGATACTCTGCAGTCGGTGTCAATGTATTGATACCCATCAAGGGCCTTTAGACACTACTGGTTCTACTCTAGCGATACTCTGTAGTCGGTGTCAATGTATTGATACCCATCAAGGGCCTTTAGACACTACTGGTTCTACTCTAGCGATACTCTGTAGTCGGTGTCAATGTATTGATACCCATCAAGGACCTTTAGACACTACTGGTTCTACTCTAGCGATAGTCTGTAGTCGGTGTCAATGTATTGATACCCATCAAGGACCTTTAGACACTACTGGTTCTACTCTAGCGATACTCTGTAGTCGGTGTCAATGTATTGATACCCATCAAGGGCCTTTAGACACTACTGGTTCTACTCTAGCGATACTCTGTAGTCGGTGTCAATGTATTGATACCCATCAAGGGCCTTTAGACACTACTGGTTCTACTCTAGCGATACTCTGTAGTCGGTGTCAATGTATTGATACCCATCAAGGGCCTTTAGACACTACTGGTTCTACTCTAGCGATACTCTGTAGTCGGTGTCAATGTATTGATACCCATCAAGGGCCTTTAGACACTACTGGTTCTACTCTAGCGATACTCTGTAGTCGGTGTCAATGTATTGATACCCATCAAGGACCTTTAGACACTACTGGTTCTACTCTAGCGATAGTCTGTAGTCGGTGTCAATGTATTGATACCCATCAAGGGCCTTTAGACACTACTGGTTCTACTCTAGCGATACTCTGTAGTCGGTGTCAATGTATAGATACCCATCAAGGACCTTTAGACACTACTGGTTCTACTCTAGCGATACTCTGTAGTCGGTGTCAATGTATTGATACCCATCAAGGGCCTTTAGACACTACTGGTTCTACTCTAGCGATACTCTGTAGTCGGTGTCAATGTATTGATACCCATCAAGGGCCTTTAGACACTACTGGTTCTACTCTAGCGATACTCTGTAGTCGGTGTCAATGTATTGATACCCATCAGGGGCCTTTAGACACTACTGGTTCTACTATCTTTATCTAGGGTCACATTAAACTAGCTAGTGAAACTTGGCATGAGTTTTAGTGACTTACTTGTCTGACTCAGATACTGCAGTGACCTGTAATCAACAGGGAAGTGCGCGACCGTGGCCCCGAACTCGGGACACATGTTGGCGACCGTGGCTCTGTCCGCTATGCTGAGCGCGGACACGCCGGGGCCGTAGAACTCCACGAACTTGCCGACCACGCCCAGGGAGCGGAGGTGCTGCGGACAAACAGTTGAGGGTTACGTTAAGTGACGGGCCCTTGCTCTGGAACATCTTCGGAGGAAGGTGGAGCGCGTGCGTTAAAACAAAGGATCACGCGTTCGACGACGATAAAAAAAATGGAAAAAAAGATTTAATGTATTTTGTTTTAATTAAATTTGACCTTGTATAAGTCTTATCTTTTATCTTATTTTAATTTTAATGTATTTTAATTTTAATGTATTTTAATTTTAATGTATTTTAATTTTAATGTATTTTAATTTTAATGTATTTTAATTTTAATGTATTTTAATTTAAATCGGACTGTACGTATGGATCAAGTTATCTGAAATAAATGAATTTATTTATTATTTACCTGTAAATTGAATAAAAATAAGAAAATTGTAAATTTCGCGGGCCACCCTGGCGCATCCACCTTTGTAGATTAATTTTATTTTATAATTTTACTGTCCTAATTAAAACTGTGCTATGTAAAGTGATGGCCTGAAACACAGGTTTAAATAAACCTAGATCGAGCAGGTCGCTACCAAACATCTGAATTGAACCATCCTTACTTGCAACTTTTGAATATATTTTAGTTATAGCACTATAAGCATTAATTATGCCATTATATGAGAAATAATACTACTGCGCCTAAATGTACACTTTTTGTAATACTTTAAATAAGTATGTCGGATCCGGTCATTAGTACGGACATAAAATTAATCGCAAGTGCGCTGGTGGTGGCGTCACGCGACCTACTTACAAGTCTACCCACACCACAGCGTGGCTTCTACAGAGCCCTGATGTTTACAGCTCGAGGCGAGGAGGACAGTCAATGTCTGATCGCAGCGGAGTTGAGACGTCTTGGAACTGTACCCGATTCATTGTGCCCGTGTTATTGTGTTAAGTTGTAATCTCAAGTAATTTGTTAGTTTGCTAGAAACAGTGTATCGCACCCAGTGTGTTTTCATAGCACGAAACCCATCGTCTGTCCACATGATGTACGAGCCTAACGGAGCAAATCCTGACATATCCGACAAATAAATTATTCTATTCATAGAGAGGAGGCCTGTGTCCCAGCAGTGGGAACATTATAGCCTGATTATGCTGATGATTAGCTTACCTTGGTAATAGTGAGCACCAAGTCAGTGGAGGTGACTAGCGGATTCAGTTCGCCGACCAGCTTGTAGCCGACCACTTTGGGTAGTAACATACTGATCGCTTGACCCAGCATCACGGCTTCGGCTTCGATACCTGGGAGCGAAGAAAATAACATAATTATTCATCAATGGAGAATTGTGATGATTATAGATTTTTCGTTGCTTTGCTGAGTGCAGTTGCACTAACACACTTTTTAACTAATTACGACTAAAATTAAAACTTGATGCCTGACATCATTAGCAGCGTGTCTTCCTCTTCCATACTTCTCTATTACTCGTCATCTCATCAGACACCTCCTTTCTTACCATATCATCCTTCACACAGTCCATTCATCGTTTCTTTGGTATTCCTCTACTCATATACCCATCCACATTCATACTCAAAACTTTCCTCACATTTTCCTCATTCCTCCGCATCACATGCCCATACCACGACAACCGATTACCACACAACTTTTCAGTCACCGGCGCCACTTTCAGACTTCCTCTTACACAACATTATTTTTAGTATATGCAAAACCTGAATATAGTTTGTTCAGAATAAGTAACTGAATCGATTCAAATAATTTTAAAAACCATGTTATATTTGGTCCCAAAAATATTTAAAAAAAGTTACAACTTGGACACCGAGCGAGACTAACACCCGTAGTTTAAGTCGTGGAATGAACTTAAGTCGGACTTGACACGCCTACTTTCCACCCCATTGGACATATTGACAGCTACAGTTTGTTTATAATTTGACATAAACGCCCACTTTTCAAGGAATCATCTGTCAAATTCAACGAACAGTAGTACATGAATCTTTTGACGCTCGAATGAAGCTGACAGGGGGGCGCTGTTGGTAAACCTTTTGTTAATTGTTTTGTAAAAAATATTGAGAAAAGAAAGAGATGGCTGCGTTAGTACCGATTTTTGCCCCGCGCCAGAAGATTATTAAAACCGTGAAACCCACGTTGTGGGTGACATATGTACCTACTGAAATTCAAGTGAATCGACGTGTGTAAAATTGTTTTCTTGTTGTAGCCAAAGCAAGATGAATTTTGAGGAGTATGTCGATTATGTATACGATACGCCATATAATTATTTATCGCGACGATATTTACGCGATGCCGATAACCCGTTAGAATATTACAACAATGAACAGTTCTATAGACGATTTCGATTTCAGAAGGAAACCGTACAAAATGTTTTGTTACCCTTGGTATTTGAAAGTGCTAGCAGTAGCTCTAATCGTGGACTACCAATTCCACCAACATTTCAGCTAGTTATAGCGTTGAGATTTTACGCTACTGGAAACTTTCAAGTAAGTTAAATTAGAACAACGTACTACTAGGATCAGTATATGCCTATCTTTTTTATTTTTTTAGAGAGTAATTTTACTTTATCTGCTGATGCAGTTTCTGTTATTATTTTGTAATATTATATATTCCTATTTTTTTTTTTCTTTTCATTTTAGATTGTTTGCGGTGATTTACATAAAATAAGCCAGTCGCAAGTATCAAAAATTGTGGCAAATGTTTCAAATATATTGGCAAGGAAAATGAGGCAATTTATAAAATTCCCTGCCCTCGCTGATCAGGCAGCGGTGAAAAACAATTTTTATCGCGTAGCTGGTTTCCCTGATGTGCTAGGATGCATAGATTGCACGCACGTGCCAATAAAAAATCCGAACCGCACAAATGGCGAAGCTTTTCGCAACCGAAAAGGATGGTTTTCCATAAATGTGCAGATAGTTTGTGGACCACGTATGGAAGTTTATGACATTGTTGCCCGTTGGCCTGGCTCAGTCCACGATTCTCGAATCTTTAGTAACAGCAGGTGTTGTTTGCAGTTTGAGGATGGCCACATGTCAGGCATACTGATCGGGGACAGCGGCTATGCCCAAACCTCTTATATGTTCACGCCTGTGCTTAATCCACAGACTCCGGCTGAGTTACAATACAATAGGGCTCACATAAAAACAAGAAACGTAATTGAGCGATTCAATGGGGTCTGGAAAAGGCGATTTGCATGTCTCAGTAGGAAATTGCAAAACAAATTACCAAACACCTTGAATATCATTAGTGCCTGTGCCATACTCCACAATATTTGTATCATGGTAAATGAAGACATGCGGACGCCAGAACCCGGAGCTGGACACACGTATACTAATAATATACCTGTCACTACCACTAATGAAACTGAGCGTGGCAGTATAATAAGGGCTGCATTTATTTCTAGATATTTTGGTCCGTAACATGATTCTCCTGCCGTTATCCCAATATACTTAGGCTTGGCGCAGCATGTCTTCCTTTTTCAGAGTACATCTATCGTTTCTTTGGTCTTCCCCTACTCTTATAATATTCGTAATCAAATCTTTCTTCACGACATTTTCCTCATTCAGCCGCATCACGTGCTCATACCACTAGAACCACAGACTTACCAGTCTTACCACATAACTTTTCAGACGTCTTCCTCTTTATATTAAATTGTTAGCCCGTGGACGGCCAGAGACCCTTGTTGATAATGACTATTTTCCGTCGCGTTTAATTTTAAAGTTAGCTATTATGTAGTCGGGATTAGTAATCTATGATTATTACTATTGCGAGCACTTGCAAATATCCGTGGTAAATATATATTAAGCACGGTTTCTTTCTCAAATCGGTAGGTATTTGAAAATGTTCATCATCGTGGGATTGTATGAATTAGTAATCAAGATCGCGTAAATAAGTCTGACAAATAGTCGTAATATGGAGTCTCGTACACATAAAAGATGAATACAAGCTTAATGCACTTTATATTTCTAAAGCATGAGAAAACTAATACACCATTTTGAATCTCAGAGATTAATTTGGTGCGAATGGTGTTTACGAGCGTGCTTACCCATGCCCGTGTTGTTTTGTTTAAACCTACGATATCACCAAGTCGCTCTCATCTTCTATCTACACATATAAAATTCAAAGCCCTGACTGACTGATATTTCAAAGCACAGCCCAAACCATTGGTCCTAGAGACATGAAGTTTGGAGAGAGTATTCTTTGAAATTCTACCCGTAAAAGGGTGAAATAGGGTGTTGAATTTTCTGATTTTTTTCTCGAGGTCGATTGATTTGAAAATTGGTGTACACACTTTTCAATTAAAATTATGAGACATGTGTATCACAGTTTTTCCAAAATCATCCCCCAACAGAGTCAAATAGGACTTCGAAATTCACGTAGACGGGCGCATAGCGCGCAGTGTTGCGCAGGGTGTGCGGGGCGCGGGAGTATTTAGTTACCTATTAGTAAGTAAGTAGAATATTTCTGAGGTAGACGTGTCTGTAAATATATGTGAAATCCCGATATTGGCGTTGGCTCGTGATACGTGACATTGATATTAAATATTAAGTAAAAGTATTATGCCTATAAATAGATTCCTAATGAATCATTTCAGGGCTTTTGTTTTTAAATATAATAATCGCGGACGAAGGTCGCGGGCAACAGCTAGTATGTTTATAATTGTGTATAATTTGATTTTGATTTTGACAGCTAGTATGTTTATAATTGTGTGATGTTCATATTTATATTTTTGCTGTCTCGTTGGTCCACTAGTCATAAGCGCAACTGCACGGTGTGAGGTTATGGGTTCGATTCCCAGGCCATGCAGTGTTGTTGGGTTTTACTAACGTAGAGACTGGATCCAGTCTTACGTAGCCCTACGTGAATGAAAATGAAAAATTTCCTATGTTTTTCTATGTTAATAAATGTGTAATTTAGATTTTTTTGTTACTTGTTGTACGTGATACTACTTATAAATAAAATAAAAACCAGTTTGCTTGTATAATGTATAATAATAATTTAATTTTTTTTTTCGGCCTCCTGCCTTGTTACCTCGCTGAATTGGAGTAGCTGGGCGGCATTTAAACGTTCGAGCCTTGCCTTTTGGTAGGCTTCTTCTGCTGTCTTCACCAGCCACTTCTGCTCCTCCATTTTCAGCAGATGTAACTGCTCCTCTCGTTCCTCATTCCGCTTTAATTTTTTTACTTTCAGCAGATGCAACTCCTCCGCTCGTTCTTCATTCCTCTTTAAATATTCCGCCCGTACTTCGAACTCCTTTGTTATAACTTGGGCGCGAACATCTTTCCCTACAAAATTTAACAAGTTCAGAAAATAAGTGTTAATTTGTTAACTACAAGTACCTTCAAAAATCGCTAATGAGAATATAAAAAAATAAATGCTTCGAATGAATACAAATAGATTGATGTTATTTCAAATTCTGTATTGGTGCCACTGTTAAGCCACACACAGATAAATTGACTTTCTGATGTACTGTTCTGGAGTGGCGACCGCGAACCGGAAGACGCTACGTTGGAAGGCCTTCCACTAGGTGGACCGATGACCTGGTGAAGGTTGCAGGGATCCGCTGGATGGAGTCGCACGGGACCGGTCAATGTGGCGACACTTGTGGGAGGCCTATGTCCAGCAGTGGACGTCTTTCGGCTGAAATGATGATGTACTGTAATGGGTAGAGATCAACTGAAAATCATTTGATCAACCCTACCAAAAAACTGCGAGTTTGCTGCTGCCAAGTTAGTCGGGTTATTATCAGGTGGCCCCTGAGCCGCCGGTGCCGGTACCTCGTCTACCGGACGAAATTCCAGAACTGAAAGAAGAAAGTAAATATGTTAATATTTATTAATACAAATAATGGAATCAATAAAATTACTAGACTATAGGTGTACCGTCAGCAGGAGTTTCATTTGGCATAGTGTCACAGTCGATTGCGAACCTCAATTCTAAATCGGTGGAGGCCGTCAGCGCATCTTCCACTCCTTCGACACATGAGGACGCGGGGCCAGGATAGGGGCCACCCCCAGTCCTCAACCTTTCTTTTTTTTCTTGATTAAGGGTGGTTTTTTTCTTGGCCTTAATATTGGACCAGCATCTTTTTAGCTGAGATTCCGTTCTCTATAAAAAGAAAAGATTGCCGTTCATTACGATCATCAAAAATATACCAGGTATTAAAACAGCCTCGATGTTATTTGGTACTTACGCGCGAGTTAAATATGGAGTTATACTCTTGGGTTAGGCGAGCCCAAACATATTTTTTCGCCGATGGGCTGCCCGACAAAGTCGTATTTTGATGTAGTTTGTGCTTGCGGACAAGTTCCTGTACGCACAACTTTTCACTATCCGAAAAGAATACTCTTGAAGACATTTTTTTAAAAGAAATTATTGATAATGCACCACGAAAAAATAAATATTTATTTTTACGCAAATCAGTTTTAACGTTTTAATTTCTTTGACAAATGATGTCAGCCAAGAGTATTCGGTTGAACATCAATTTATGACATCTCTAGCATTGTGACGTATTTTAATATAACATTTTTAGCATACAAAGCAGCTTACAACCTTCATGCAACATACTTATTTTGAGTTTAAAATAGACAGCATGTTTTCGAGGTAAATTAAGGTGAGTACTCATATGCGCATGTCCACGTATTGTAACATTGGTTGATAAATTGAGGAATGATATAATACTGCAAGGTTGCGGTTGAAAAGAAGATGTGGAGACAAAAAATTAAAAGAATATGTTGGCTTGGTCATGTTGAGAGACTAACAAAACCCGAAAGAGTTCCTCAAAAAGGTCAATGCGTGTGAGTATGACCAGACGTATGAACGTGGACTAAGCAAAAGGAATAAGCCGGTGGTGTTCTTTAGTGACTGTCCTTACTGTGTGGCATTTATTCTTCGTTGATATGTTGGATTACGATTATTGATTATTGACGAGTTATATTAAAAAAAACACTGAGCGAATTAGGAGAAGTAACGACCAGCACGACCCCTCAGTCCACGCACCTCATTCCATGTTGCACAATTTGCCCGCGCTCGTGTTTCTGATCGATGAAATGTTACACAAGTTCGCTCGTTTCTTAGCAAAATCAAGTTTTAACAAAGTGTCAAGCGGCTCGATGTCTTGTTGCAAATGCAAGTCTAGCTAGTCTGTCCTTACCTTATGAAGTGGGTGTTGCTGATGCCGTGGTGGGCGTTCTTCACCTGTTGCCATGGCAACAAATGACGACTTAAGTTCAAAAATGGACTTAAGTCGGCTTCTGGAATACGGGTGTAAGTACCTATCGCAATCATTTAGGTACCTACTGCTAAATTATTATTATCAATGAGCTCAAGACGACGCTGGAGGCGCGCGCTGCGTGGTGACCACGTTTTTGTACGGACAACCAGGTAACAGAACAAGCTTATAACTTTGTGATTTTTCATGATACAGTTTTGAAATGTTTTACATAGTTTCTTTACATAAATATATTAGACACATGTTTCAGGTTTCGCATATAACTAATGTTGTATACTCAATTCTTTATCCATTCGCGTAACACCACACATCCCCCTTAGCATTCTCATCTCAGCCACATGCAAATGCCTTTCATTCATACCTTTTGTGGCTCAACATTCTGATCCATACAAAACTTAAACTTGATGGCTGACAATAAAATATTTTTATTTGTTTAATTAAATTCGCCTCACCGCCCACGCCCCAGCCGACGACCCCCAGCCCGTTGATCATGGTGGTGTGACTGTCCGTGCCCACCACGGAGTCGGGGTACAGCACATCCCCGCTGAACACTACGCGCGCCAGGTACTCCAGGTTCACCTGGCGAAGAAGGCAATCAGTCAGAAGCTAAACTTGAGGATCTCGTTGCTGTGGACGGTGAGTAATGGGCTAGCTCGCTGTCCGGCCGTCTTAAAAGCGTTAACGTCTTAGGACATTTCATACAAACTTTCAAGTGATTTTTTTCTGAAATGACTGAACCGATTTTAGTGAAACTTCGTACGCATAAGCAGGATACATAAGTCTAAAAACTTGACAGAGAACTTTTCGAAATGTCTTTAAAAAAAAAAGATAATTTAAAATTTCTGTTTTTATGGATAATCTAAAATTGGTCTAATTTAGCTATAATACTATTTTTCGGAAATATTCTCTGTCCCGATATTTCCGAAATTCTGACAACCAGTCTTACCAAGGGGTATCGTATTACCCAGTACTAACTGGGTTGTGGAGGTCAGATAGGCAGTCGCTCCATGTAAAATACTAGTATTCAACTGCATTCGGTTAGACCGGAAGCCGTCCCCAACATAGTTGGGAAAAGGCTAGGCAGATGATGAATACCTGATGCACGATCCCGGAGCCAGGAGGCACGATCAGCATATTGTCAAACGCCTGCGCGCCCCACTTCAGGAACTGGAAGCGTTCCTTGTTCCTCACGAATTCCAGCTCCTGGTTTTTATTTAGTGCGTCTGGGCTGGGAAGAAAAAATATAAAGATGATGAAAAAGGAAAAATATATAATTTACTAACTATTGCTGCGGCTTCGCCCGCATTGGGGTTCGGTAATGTTGTGCTTATGTTTGTTGTTTTGGGGTAGCGCTAACAGTATTTTAGCTACACTGTCGGACAAGGTCGACGGACCTCTTATTAGACTCTCATGCGTTAATAATTGTATTGTAACAAATTTATATTTTATTTTAATAGTAGTTACCCAATTGTGTATTTTTTTTTATAATTCGTATGTCAATTGGCAAAACATAGCGCACAATCTAATTTTTAAGATCTTGAATGTCATTATTACCTATGTTTATGAATAAATTCTGAATCCGACTCTGGGCTTGCAGACATGTGCGTGCACATGTTCATGTAGCCAATTAGTGTATTTTTAAGTGATCGTTATTTACTAACATAGGATAAGTTCATACTAACACTATGTGGATCCATTAGTCTTTTTTTTTTAAATTTGCTTTTAATCCAGGTTATAAACCATCTGTGTGTCAAATTTTATCCAATTAATCCGAATAGCATAATCAGCCTAAAACGTTGCCACTGCTGGGACACAGGCCTCCTCTATATGAGAGGGAATGGGCTATAATCCACCACGCGGGCCCAGTGCGGGTTGGTAGATGTCACATGTCTTCGAATGTTTGGTTCTAGGACATGCCGGTTTCCTCACGATGTTTTCCTTCACCGTTTTGAGAGCAGTGGTGATGAAATAAATTACACAAAGTAATGCGCCTACCTGGGTTCGAACCCACGACTTACTGCTCGTAAGTCGGGGCCACCACCACTGGGCCATCTTCTGAGGATCGCTGCCCAAGTTCTGACAGCATCTCTCATAGCCTTATGAAACTTACGTTCTAGCAAAATCCACTTGCACGGAGTGATCGATGACCAGATCAGCGGGACATATGGGATTGATCTTCTGAGGGTCGCCGCCCAGGTTCTTGACGGCGTCTCTCATGGCTGCGAAGTCGACCACCGCTGGGACGCCTGTTAAGTCCTGGGAGACAGAATTGTGCTCGTTAGTTGTTGTGTATGAAAAACAGCTGGAAATCATAATTGGCCCTCACTTCGTCACATCACTATCTCAGGTCCACTTGAAAACCAGCGTCGGGCACTAGTTGTCCGGCATTTTGCTGCATAATCAGCCTATAATGTTCCCAATGCTGGGACACACGGCCTCCTCTCTATGGGATTAATTATTAATATTCTAGTTCACTAGTTAGCCATATTTCTTATTTCCATACAGTAATATTGCCAAATTAATTAAAACTGGTAAATATAATAATAATAATAATAAAGGTTTATTGCAGAAACTTGTACAACTTTTACAGTAAATCTTACATAGAGACCTCCTTTTAAGTAAAAGATATACCTGTGCTAGGAGATCCCACTCTTCAATGACAAATTTTGTGATGGTAAAAGTGGTGTACAAATAAAAAATAGTATTCAAATAAAAAATAAAAAAACAAAAATCACAAAGCAAAAGTTAAAACTAAACATAACTATACTAAATAAACAAATAAAAAATTAAAGTAAAACAAAATCAAAGAATATATCCTAAAATAGTGTGTGTGAGCGTGAGTATGTGTGCATGTGTGTTTGTGAGTGTGTGTATGTGGGTGTGTGCGTGTGTGCATCCCTTAACTTCATATTGACGATGTTTGCAGCAACAATTCAATGTCATCATAGGTCTTCAGTTTTAACCATTGAACTATTGCCTTTTTGCAGTCTTTGGTACTCATCGGATGGATGTTAATTATTTTATTTATTTTATTATATAGGGCAGCAGAATTTGTGTTAAATTGCCTTTTGGCATATGCAGTTTTAACGAATTTTACTGGTGCAACACTGTATTTCCGTCTTCTTTCCTGATGGTGAGGGTTATAGGGCAGGACTTTGTGTAATTTTAAGACAGTATGCAGTATGTATAATTTTCTGACTGTGAGAATACCGCTCAGGGAGTATAGCTCATTGGTTGGGAATCTGTACGGTTTGGTATACATGACCTTGATAAGCGATCTCTGAGCTCGCTCTAGCTCAAGAAATTTCGTTTTTGTCGCACCGCCCCACACGGGTATGCAGTAGTTAAGAATCGATTGAGCCAGAGCGACATAGATTTCAGTTAACATTTTTTTAGTTGTAACATGTCTTAGGTTCTTAAATATCCAGATAAGTTTCCTGACACGGGCCATGACCATATCTACATGAGTATACCAAGATAACCGCTGATCAACCATTATACCTAGGTATTTCATATGACTCACTTTTTCAATATTTTTACAGGAGCAATTTGTGTCAGATATGTTATGACAAGTGTGGATTTTGAGAAATAAGTTAGGTCCAGGTTGTGTGTTGTTGTAGATTGTAAATGCAATATATTTTGTCTTAGAAATATTTAGTGTTAGAAGATGTGAGTTCAACCAGTTAGCAATTTTGGAAAGACCCTTTTCCGCAAATTGATATACGGATTCCCATGTATCACCAGAGAAAACAATAGCAGTATCATCTGCATATGAGAAAACGAGACCATTATCTATCAACATTTTGCACAGATTGTTTATATATATTAAGAATAGGGTCGGGCCCAGCACGCTACCCTGCGGAACGCCGTAGGTCACGTAAGATTCCTTACTAACATAATCTCCTACCTTAACCTTTTGCCTACGATCCCGTAGATAATCTATTAGTAATGCTAACGGGTCTCCTCTCACGCCTATACCTTCAAGGCTACGCACAAGGATGGGGACAGAAACGGTATCGAAAGCTTTTTTCAAATCAAGAAATACAGTTAGACATTTCTTTTTTGAATCTACTAGGCTAACTATATGAGAGGTTAATGCTGTAGCTGCGTCTTCCGTTGATAATGTTTGTCTAAAACCATATTGAGCTTGTGAAATAATGTTATATTTATTAGTGTAGCTGGTTAGTCTTAAGTTAATTAGCTTTTCAATGATTTTAGATATTGCAGGCAAGACAGAGATAGGTCTGTAGTTGTTAACGTCATCTCTGTCTCCACCCTTGTGCACAGGAGTAATGATGGCTTGTTTCAGAGCTGGTGGAAATTTACCTTGGCTGAAACACAAGTTTGCAAGATGAGAAACTATGGGTACGACTAATTCATGGGCAGTTTTTAAAAATTTTGTTGTAATATTATCCCAGCCTGGAGCGCTTTCAGATTTCAGACCCATTAGCACATTATAGACTTCTCTAGGATCCGTTTCGAGAAGCACGAAGGAGGAAGCCTGTGAATTTATTATATGATCAGAATCGTGTTGAGATTGTGATCGGTTTGCGCTGGTAATGTCTTCAGCCAGGGTTTTTCCAATGTTAGAAAAGTAATCGTTAATGTAGTCCACTGAAGCACGAGGGGTAGGCTTTATCTCTAATAGTTCTGAGTTAAGACTTTTTTTAGGTTTGCGATGAGTTATATTGTTAATTGTGTTCCATACCTGTTTCGTATTCTTGTTTGCCTTTAGTAGTTGTTCCTTATCATATTTTCTTCTAAGCTTTTTAACTAAACTATTGCAATAGTTGCGATATCTTCTGTAAGTGATTTGTAATATATTGTCTTGTGGATCAGATCGTAGCCTTCTTTGCATATTATTTCTGTTTTGAATACAGCGCAGAATTCCTAAAGTTATCCATGGTTTAATAATGCGATTGTTTCTTGGAACTAAACTAATAATAGTGTTTTGCTGAAGGCAACTTTGGAGTTTTTCTATTAATTGTACAGATAACGTGACAGGATCATTGATTAAAATAA
Source organism: Noctua fimbriata (assembly GCA_905163415.1). NCBI lineage: Eukaryota > Metazoa > Arthropoda > Insecta > Lepidoptera > Noctuidae > Noctua > Noctua fimbriata. Next base: position 1,203,408 of record LR990950.1, on the reverse strand, counting down.
GTTCAGAAAAATTACTTAGTTTTAACGCTGTTATTGTTTTCTCAAAGTCCACCGTTTTTTTAGTTTTCGAACATTTGTATGAATTTACTAAATTTGATAACTTAAGTAAAATCATGACGTGATCTGTGATAGTGGTATTCAATACAGCAACAGAGGCAGCGTTTTTAGTCTTGTCTAGTTTCAAAATAAAGTGGTCCAAACAGTTCTCACCTCTAGTAGGTAAGGAATGTCCGGGTAACAGGCCATGCATTGCAAGCATATTTAGGTAGTTTAATCTGTTTGTGCGCTCATTCGTTTGTTCAGTAGGTTTATAAATTATGTTAATGTTTATATCACCTGTTATAACAATATTTTTATACGATTTAAGTGAGTTTAGGTGATTACTTAGCGAGTCTATAAAACTGTCAGCATTATTATTTGAGGGTGAACGATAAATAGCAAGGACAACAAGATTAGGCATTATTATTTGTAAGCATGATGCGTGAGTTAATATTATTTCCTTGACACTAACCTTGTGATCACACTTGATATATACTGCCACGCCATCGCACTGGTTTATATGGTTACTCGTGGTAAAAGTATAGTAGTTTTTAATTTCAGGGGTTGGTTTATTTGCGTCTAGCCTACATTCGTTTAAGATCAAAATGTCAGCACTAAACTTAAATTGTGTTAAAGTGACTAGTAAATCATCTAAATTACTATATATACTTCTAATATTTTGTGATATTATTGTAAGATCCGATTTATGTACATAAAATTGTTTTGAAAAATTATCCATTTGAAATTCTTTAGATTGCGCTATATCTATGTCGTCTATTTCTTGCACTATTGTATGTGTGCTATTCATAATATAGGTAAATTAGTCTGATTTGTGGTTCCATATTGCTTACGTAAAAGTATTTTGCTCTATCCTCAACAACAAGTATAATAACAGAAAAAAACACATAATTATCACAGTTGATTGGTTTTTTAACGGATACGATATTAAAAGCATAGCTTAGGAAAGCCGATATGAGTGTGAAATTTGAGTTAAGTGAGCGTATGTATTTGAGAGTTTTTAGTGTACGTAAGCAATCACATATCAAATAATTTTGTATAAAAACATTTGTTTTATTTTTGTATGAACAGAATTTACGGTGAAGAGGTAATTGAGTGTGTAGTTTAAGTAAACTTATAAGTTTGTGTTTTATTTGTGTGGTAATGCATGTAAGGTTATGTGTGATTATGTAATTGTTATGTAAAGAGTATTGGACGTGTGTATGTGTGTATAATTTGAGTATATTATGTAAATTGAGAGAATTTGTGTCACAAACATTTTTAAAAAAGTTCAACAAGCAAAATAAAATAATCAGAAAAAACATACAGTATAGATAACATAGTCACGCTTCTTGCATTAGGCTTTGTATTTGGGACTCACTTCTAATTAAGTATGTAGGTGATTCGTCATGTTTCTTAACATAGACTTTACCATAAGCGGTCCAGCAGTACTTATATCCCTTTGACTTAGCGAGATCGCGTGCTAGGAAGTGCAGTCTTGAGCCTTTCGCAGTGAGCTGTTCGGATACGAATATAGGCGTGTCCTCGCTTCTTTTGAAGCCTAGATGTTTAGCGCAAAGCTTCACTTTATGCTTGGTGTTGAAAGACTTACACATCTTAAGTACCTCAGTCTTTAGTATTGTAGAGGAAAGTTCCACTATTATGGGGGTGTTAGTCATACCTTGCTTCTTCCCCTTAATTCTGTAAATATCACGTATATCCGACTTCGCGACTACAATGTTTACGGTCTCGGTTAAACATTTTACCATGTCGATAAGGTCTTCTTTAGTTTCCTTCATTTGCCTGGGAACGTTCTTTATCTCAATGTTAGATTTCCGACTACCTCGCTGAAGATCCTCGACTTTTTCTTCCAGAAGGGCTATATATTCTTTATCTTTCTTGGCTTGTACTTCGATCTGTTCTAATTTCCTCCTAAACTCTTCATTCTGCAGAGTTATAGCGGCCACCGAGTTTTCTATATGAGAATTTGTGAGTTTGATTTCCAACAGCGTGGGGGTAATTTTTTTGAGCTCGGTCTCTTGAGCTAATAACATAGACTTTATCATTTGAATCATATCCTCTCTAAAGACGACCAGGTCATCTTCTCTTCTTCTTTTAGCTCTTTGAGTCGTGCTCAGTGGAGAGTCGTATCTCTCTTCTTGGTTGGCTAGATTAGATTCAGAAAGTGACTTGTCCATTTTTGTACTAGGGCAATATAAGCAACTAGGATGATAGTTTTAAAGTCAACTCCGTTATGAGTTAGTGGTAACGGGTGTATAGAATTGGTTATAAAAGAGCTCACCAGGTTTTCCTGTCAGCCAAAAAGTATACGAAGTACCAGGGCAGCAGAAGTTGCAAGGAGGTGCCAATTGTCCAATGTCCAATGTCCAGTAGGGCGGCGCGACCCAAGGCGGGGCGTCACTGTGCTAGTCCTCGAATCCACAGTCAATGAGGCGTGTAGAGGGCGGACACGAGGGCAGGTATGTTGCGAATGCGTAGGCGCACAGGTCAGGTACCAGGGTATTATGATCAGCTACGCTTACCGCGATTCACTGAGTTTATATGAAGAGCTCTTCTTATTTTATGCACTCCTATTTTTATTTTGGAATTAAGCTTACTTAAATTATTTGTAACTTTTTATTTAAAATGATCTATGGCACTGAGTACACGTCTACACCTTGCGGAGGTCCGGGGGAAGAGGAAATATTTGACAGATATTTGCGACGTTGCCAACTTTCTGTACAAGCGCTCTTAAGGAGGTTCTGTATTCGGCCGGCACCTTTTTTTTCATGTTTGTGCACCGACATCTCCGTGATTACTGCACACGTAGCATGACCATCGTAGAAACGGGTTTTGACGACAGAAGAATCGACAAAATCACAGATTTCTTTTGTTGATCTGTCATTTTGTCGCTTCTTCCGTCGTCAAAACCCGTTTCTACGGTGGTCGTGCGTACGTGCTGGACCGATTTACCTGATTATTTTTCCATTTGGTAGAGGAAGCGCTCGCGGCTGTTCCATATAATTTTACTCACTTTACTTAAGTAATTCATGAGTTCGCTCATTTAAAACGTATCTTTCACGCTTTGCCTATGTTGAAGGTGAAGATATGAACTTCTTCTTAGCGTGTCGATGACAATTCAACTTGAGTCAGCAAAAATTTGACGAAGAGTTTGGTACTTTCAGTAGCGTCCATCAGCTCCTGTGATGTGCAAGCAACAGGACAGGTAGAACACGACATCAAGTCTCGTGGTCGTCTAGTGGTCTCCTGCCACCTCACCTGAAGTATAACCCTGGCGGGTTTGAAGGCGATCTCCACAGCGTCGCCAGCCTGGTTCTTCTCCCACTCCAGCACGTTCTGCACATCCTTCTCCAAGACCTGGAAGCCGTCGCAGTTCCTCACGCACGACTCCAGCAGTACGCGCACTGAGTAGGGCAGGCGATCTGTGAATGGAGATGGGTGTGTTTATTAGTTCAAATGTAATAAAAAACAGAAATTTCAGGATAAAATGTTGAATTCTTATGTATAAAACATTAGTTTTAGTATATGCGAAACCTGAAACACGTGTCTAGTATTTTTATGTAAAGTATCTATGTACAAAATTTCAAAACTGTATCATGAAAAATCACAAAGTTATAAGCTTGTTCTGTTACCTAGTTGTCCGCTCAAAAACGTGGTCACCACGCAGCGCGCGCCTCCACGGTCGTATTGAGCTCATTGATAATAATAATTTGGCAGTAGGTACCTAAATTATTGCGATAGGTACTCAAAGTCGCTCGGTGTCCAACTTTTAACATTTTTAAATATTTTTGGGAAAAAATATAACATGGTTTAAAAATGATTGGAATCGATCCAGTTACTTATTCTGAACAAACTATATACAGGTTTCGCATATACTAAAAATAATGTTGTATATGTTGCCCACGTTCGCATAAGATTATATTATAAAAAATATTAGTTCCCTTTTTAATCTGATTTTGTTACCGATTTCAAGGGGTTTGCTTTTTTTTGCCCGGAACCATAATTCTTATACTAAAATAAAAGTAGCCTATATTAGACCGTATAACATCAACTATCTGCCAGTGAAAGTCCCGTCAAAATCGGTCCATCCGTTTCGGAGATTAGCCGGAACAAACAGTCAGACAGACCGACAGCCAGACAAAAATTTATCTATATATATACATATAGATATATTATATCTATATGTATATATATAGATTTCCATGTCCCATCACCACGGCAGGTGAAGTGACCTTGAAATAGGCAATCGAATTGCACTTATCACTCCCCACGCACCTCGTGCCTACCTCCAAATTTGGTGAGCTCGTATTTTTTCCAATCTCATTTTTTTTCTTCGACTTCCCCTGATTCAATTTTCACCCTACGCCACTTTTGTTTAGTGTCATTATACCAAGTATTTTGCTTGTTAAATACGGATCCCTAATGGATATCGCCGACCTCGCGCATTCCTGCATATTTACGCCAAACGCACGAAAACTGCAGCATCGACATCCGTCCAGCCACGAGCCGCCGACGCAGCGAAATTCACCATAGCAATTAATTAGTTTTAAGTATTTTTTCTGTCATTCCATATTCTAGCATCGAATAGGTTTCACCATATTAATTGTAGTAATTTCTTTTAAATTAAATTAGTTATAAAATATCTTTGGTTTTTTTTCGATCCACCGTCTGCAGCGTACGTAATTGGCGCAGTCGGTAGGATACTCGCGGGCCGGTTCGCGAATCGCGTTAGAGTCATCTCATATCGACCACCACGATCGCGAGTCACCCGGGCGGCTATCAAGTCACATCACGAGTATCCAGAATCTACGGTAAAGCTGCGGAGCCGCGTGGAGAATCCAGACATCGATTCACGGCGAAGAACCAGAGATGAAACATATGTGAGTACACCAGAATCTTTCTCGTGTTGCTTCCTCTCTATTCCTAGTTACTTTTATGTCCAAGATTTTTCATCACGGAAGGTCTAATCGTCAGGAACCTGCATCGCGACAGGCACGCCGACAAATAGTAGATACTAGCAGAGATTTAGATAGTGTATTAGATTTTAATTTAAATAGTTTATTTGAACCTAAAATGCCTTACGATCCCGACGTAATCTTCAAGGCCTTACGCCTTGTGCCCGATTTTGACGGAAACCCCAATGTACTAACGAGGTTTATTAACATCTGTGACCGCATAGTAACTCAGTATGCAAGCGCTGAGCCAGGCAATGAGCTAGGGAACCTGTGTCTTTTAAATGGCATCTTAAACAAGATAACAGGGCCTGCCGCATCCACCATCAACTCAAATGGCATTCCTGAAACTTGGGCAGGTATCAGATCAGCTCTAATTAATAATTTCTCGGATCAGAGGGACGAGACGGCTTTGTACAATGACCTCTCGTTGGCTACGCAAGGTAATAGGAACCCGCAGGAATTTTACGACCAATGTCAAACCTTATTCAGTACAATTATGACTTACGTGACGTTACACGAGACCTTACAAACGACTGTTGAAGCGAAACGGACACTTTATAAGAAAGTGACAATGCAGGCTTTCGTACGTGGACTAAAGGAACCTTTAGGCTCACGTATACGTTGTATGCGTCCAGAAACTATAGAAAAAGCTCTGGAATTCGTGCAGGAAGAATTAAATATTATATACCTGCAGCAGCGTAATGACGCCCCAAAGGCTCAAGCTGCTCAGAGCGCACCCAAAATTTTATATAAACCTCCCATGATGCCTGCTGTGCCGTTTAACTCGTTAAATGTTCCGCGACCCCCAGTACCTAACTGGCCCGCTCCAGTAGGACAGCGTGGCTATCAGCCCCAGCCCCAGGCTTTTAAATTCAATACACCTAACCAGCACCAAAATCGCATGCCTACTCGAACCCAACAAATATTCCGTGCACCATTACCAAACTACAACCCTCAAAGCAACGTTCTTAGATTACAGCAAAGAACTTATCCGCCACAAAATTCGGGTCCGAAACCCATGAGCGGTGTTCAACATTTCGTACCGAAACCGTTACCGATGATGCCAGGGCACGATTGGCAACGAAACGGGAACCCACCACCGAATAACTATTTTAAGACGCGTGAATTAAACCTCAGCGAACTTGCTCTGCCTGATAGTTCCTATTATTCTGCTGACTATTACTACGAGCCAGTATATGACTACTACACGGACGGTAATGACTGTTACATTGTTTGTGACTTTGACTACAACATTAATACGACTGATTCCAACTTGACTACAACTTCCGATAATCAGGTGGCCAGTGAGACAGAACCACACCCAGGCCCTAGCAGTGCAAATCAGAATCAGAACCAGAATTTTCAGTCGGACAAGACATCCAAAGAGCCAAGATAGACCTCAACTTACAGACCCAAAGACAGTTACCCTACATAGAAATCTCTTGCCCTCCTTTAAAATTTTTGATTGATACTGGCGCTAACCAGTCATTTATAAGCCCCGAGGCTGTACAAAAGTTTTTCTATGAATATCCACTCAACTATGACCCTTTCGAGGTTACCAACGTACATGGCGTTAGCAGAAATGATTATTCCATAACGTTACCGTGTTTCAATGAATTCAATGAGGACGATAGTATAAAATTATTCGTTTACCGTTTTCACGATTACTTTGATGGCCTAATAGGATTAGACTTATTATCAAAATGGGAGGCTAAAATAGATCTAAAAGATTTCCAATTAATAACGCGTACTGCTACGCACTGGATATCGCCGACCTCGCGCATTCCTGCATATTTACGCCAAACGCACGAAAACTGCAGCATCGACATCCGTCCAGCCACGAGCCGCCGACGCAGCGAAATTCACCATAGCAATTAATTAGTTTTAAGTATTTTTTCTGTCATTCCATATTCTAGCATCGAATAGGTTTCACCATATTAATTGTAGTAATTTCTTTTAAATTAAATTAGTTATAAAATATCTTTGGTTTTTTTTCGATCCACCGTCTGCAGCGTACGTAATTGGCGCAGTCGGTAGGATGCTGCACCACGTTATACGCAGGACACAGTACTCGCCGATCTGCCTATACACATATACACTTCGAAAAAACGTGGCCCCATAGCCAAAGCACGGCTGAAACGAGTTCCTAAATCAAGTCAATTGTTACAGAATCCTGCTACCTCTGACAATCATAACTAATAATGTAGAAGATTTAACATTAGAGATAATTAGGTTAGAAAATATAATGGCTTTTATTCGTGCGTCCAGCACTCATCACTCCATGATAGATATAGAAGTTCTAAGATCCATGGTAGATAGATTAAAATCCATATACGACCAAGATCAAGTCTTAAATCTAGAATTACGAGAATATTATAATCTTATAAAACCAGGTTCCTATTTTATTGAGAAAAGAATAGTAATAGTATACAGCTTCCCTATAGTTTCTATAGACCTTTACGAGTTATACAAACTATCCATCGTACCCAATAAGCAACAACTTGCCCTTATTCCTTCCTCTCCCTACATAGCAACAAACGAGAAATCATTCGTGTACATAGAGGCTGAATGCCCGAAGTACAGCAGCATCCATCTCTGTGAAAGGAAGACAAGCCATCAGATCCGGACGAAGCCTGATTGCATCCAAGAGCTCATCATCAACTAAGGTCTAGAAGACACTTGCCAATTCACCAAGATTTCACTCTCCAAACAAGCAGTAGAAAAACTGGACGATCAACACTACGTCTTATCATTGCTCCAGCCGACCAAAGTACAGCTAGCCTGCGGCAGAAAAGACTTCAACATTCTCCAGGGAAGTTACCTCGTCACCATACCTATGGACTGCTACCTGCAAACAACAGAATTCACAATCATTAACGACAGCAACGAGATAAAGGGACAGCCACTAAAATTATCAAAGATCCCTTATAACGACAAGAATCAAACGACTGACTCCACCCACATCATCAGCTTCAATTCAGTCAACTTGGAAGAACTTCATGGTATCCAGAACAAACTATTGGTGGAAAGCCCTATTCAGATCGACCAGACTCAACCGGTTGTCCTATACCACACCACCATACCATTTTACATCATCGTACTTTGCGCAACCATACTTATCATTTTGGTAATAAGCCGCAGATACAAATGCTGGAACCTTAGAGCAGGCAACAAGGAAAAGCAACAAACCCCTAAGATACACACGTATGAAGATGTGACCAGAAAACGAGATGAACTCCCAGCAACATTTTCTCTCAACATGAGCAAATAGTTGCTGTTCTGCGGATGGAGGTGTTAAATACGGATCCCTAATGGATATCGCCGACCTCGCGCATTCCTGCATATTTACGCCAAACGCACGAAAACTGCAGCATCGACATCCGTCCAGCCACGAGCCGCCGACGCAGCGAAATTCACCATAGCAATTAATTAGTTTTAAGTATTTTTTCTGTCATTCCATATTCTAGCATCGAATAGGTTTCACCATATTAATTGTAGTAATTTCTTTTAAATTAAATTAGTTATAAAATATCTTTGGTTTTTTTTCGATCCACCGTCTGCAGCGTACGTAATTTGCTTGACACTTCGTTGTTTAACAACATTTCAGATGCAAAACATTGCTGTTCGTCGGTTTCCAGGACATGAAGCCGTGCTCACGGCGCCGCGCTATACCGTGCGATGATTTTTTGAATACATGATTATAAAGTTCAGATCACACGACTTTTCAACACACATACATACATACAAGGCGAAAACGGACCCTTCACGAAGCCGTCAACCAAGCATTCTGTACATCAAACCAAGCAACTCTACGAAAAATACGCAGGTATGCTCTAGAACAAAAAAAAAATATGACGGGGAGAACAAGTGCCAATCGGCTTCGTTAAGGGTCTTGTTACATAAAGGTATTGTCGGATTCGGTCATTAGTATGGACATAAAATGAATCGCAAGTGCACCGGTGGTCACATCACACGACCTTCTTGCAAGTCTACCGACACCACAGCGTGCTTCTACAGAGCCCTGATGTTCAGCTCGAGGCGAGGGCGACAGTCAATGTCTGATCGCAGCGGAGTTGAGACCTCCTGGAACTGTACCCGATTAATTGTGGCCCGTGTTATTGTGTTAAATTGTAATTTCAAGTAATTTGTTAGTTTAATAGAAAGTGTATCGCACCCAGTATATTTTTATTGCACGAAACCCATCGTCTGCCCTCATGATGTACGATCCTAACGGAATAAATCCTGACATATCCGACATATATATTATATAAAGGTATATAAACTCACGCCTTTTCCCATGAGGGTAGGCAGATACCACAGAACGCTACCTGCTACGATCCTGACATACTCCTTTTGCCTCGTTCACGTTTATACACGCACGCCGGTTGCGAGTACTACGCGCCTGATCTTTTTGAAGAACCTCACCAATAATAAGATCATATGTCCTTCTAATGAAAGTTAAATAAACGCTCTTAAGTCAAAAGACTTAAGAGCGTTTATACAGAAAGTGGGAAACGCCGCAAATAGCTGTCAAATATTTCGCTGGTTTATTTAATATGGCAATATACTGTATGTAAATAAGAAATATGGCTAACTAGCGAACTAAAATATTGATTATGGAATGCAATAATTAATATAGTAACACCGAATATTTAGTTTTAGATGTAAAAAATGTATTTGGAAACTTTCCAAATGCCTTTTTTACACCTGAAACGGTTACAAAATCAAATTCGGTGTTTTAATTGCAATTCATTGTTAATATTCTAGTTCACTTATTAGCCATATTATTTCTGTGTACAGTGCGTGATAGCAATTAGCTGACCCACCTTACTTTCCTCAAATAAATACAATATAAAAAAATATAAAATTCTATAAATTCGTATTCTAAAAAATCTTAACCATTTATACAAAGGTGGGTCAGCTAATCACTATCACTCACTGTACATATTGCCAAATTAATTACAATAGGTAAATATTTGACAGCTATTTGCGACGTTGCCAACTTTTTGGTTGAACGCTCTTAAAGCCAAAGACTACTTCATTCAGGTACTTACGAGTTAGTGTGTGTAATTTAGTTCATCACCACAGCTCTCAAAACGGTGAAGAAAAACATCGTGAGAAATCCTAGAACCAAACATTCGAAGGCATGTGACAGCTACCAACCCGCACTGGGCCCGCGTGGTGGATTATAGCCCACTCCCTCTCATATAGAGGAGGCCTATGTCCCAGCAGTGGGAACTCTATAAGCTGCATATCCTACCGCTTCATATTACTGAGGAGCTCGTGGCTTAATAGTAACATCCACTCGGGTCGATCTTCAGGTTAAGCCGCGCTTGTCTGGGTTGGTCCGTGGATGAGTGACCACCCATTACATACCGAGTTTCCTCCGTACCTCGGAAAGCACGTTAAGCTGTTGGTCCCGGCTGTCATTTGTAGATCTTTGACAGTCGTTACAGGTAGTCAGTGGCCCGAAAGTCTGACAACTAGATTTACCAAGGGGTATCGTATTGCCCAGTACTAACTGGGTTGTGGAGGTCAGATGGGCAGTCGCTCCGTGTATAATACTGGTATCGAGCTGCATCCGGTGAGACTATTGATAGTAAGTATTAAGGTTTTTTTTATTGCTTTAATCATTTACATTCTATTCTGTAGTTAAGTGACTATTAATTTCCTTTCTGCGTTGTAACACCAGCATTGGGAACAGGGTCCGGGCTACCGGTGGTCAGGGCTCTTGAGAGAGGAACCTCCTAACGATACGCGCCGTGTCCAGAAATACTGCTTTCTGAATCGAGCCCTTGATCCAGCTGCCAAGCGAGAGCCTCCTCAGATGTTGGTCGAGGCTATTGGCTATTAAGCCATTGGCCGACACGACTATCGGCACAATGACTGCTGTACTCACGTCCCACATGACGACAACCTCGCGAGCAAGATCTATTAATTTTATTATTTTCATCTTTTGATATGTTTCTTTGTTAATCGACTATTAAATTTTATTATTGTAAAAAATTAGTTATTGTTTTTTTTACTATCTAATCATTATTATCAGTATTTTAGTTACACTGGCGGGCAAGGTTGACGGACCTTTTATTAGATTCCGGGCTGGCAGACATGTGCGTGCACATGTTCATGTAGCCAATTAGTGTCATCATCATCATCATCATTTCAGCCGAAAGACGTCCACTGCTGAACATAGGCCTCCCCCAAGTGTCGCCACATTGACCGGTCCCGTGCGATTCGCATCCAGCTGATCACTGCAACCTTCACCAGGTCATCGGTCCACCTAGTGGGAGGCCTTCCAACGCAGCGTCTTCCGGTTCGCGGTCGCCACTCCAGAACTTTTCGGCCCCATCGGCCATCCGTTCTGCGAGCAATGTGCCCTGCCCACTGCCACTTCAGTTTGGCTATTCTTCGGGCTACGTCGGTTACCTTGGTTCTCTTGTGGATGTCCTCATTTCTGAGATTTCTTTTATTAGTGTATTTTTAAGTTATTTTTATTTGTTATTTACTAACATAGGATAAGTTCATACTAACATTATATGGACCTGAATTAAAAATTATTAATCAAATTTTAAATTATTTAATGGCAACTTATAGTTTAAGACCGGGAATAATGGCAATCTTTGGAAGAGGCCTTCACCTTGTTCCTATTACCCAATTATAAAAAAGAGTAATAATTTATTTTAAATTTTTTTTTTCATCACACTTGCTTATTTTATTAATCACAAAACCGTATACCAATAGGAAATAAAAGGCTTTTTTGTTTTTATTTTTTAATTCCTTTATTCATTTTAAAAACTTATTTAACATATTTTTAAATATTTCTTAAAAAAAAAACCATAAAAAACATTTAAAAATATAAAAATAGTGGTCCGCCGGTATCGGGAGCAGGGTCCAAGCTACCGGTGGTTAGGGCTCCAGAGACAGGAACCTCCTCACAATACGAGCCGTATCGAAGAGTACTGCCTTCTGAATCAGGCCCTTGATCCAACCGCCTAAGGAGAGCCTCGAAAGATGGTCGTCGAGGCTCTTGGCTATAAGGCCATTGGCCGTCACGACGATCGGCACAATGATAGCCGAGTTCAGTTATTTTTCTATTTTATTATTTATTACTTTCTACACAATTTATTTTATTTGCAAGCCTAGCTGTACATAGTTGGAAAAAGGCAATCAGATGCTGTAGCTTTAATATTATGTACTATATTGTCGTTGCGTCAGATACTCGTATAGTTCATAATCTACATAGTTTTTAATAGTACCCCGACCTTGTACAGAGAGGGCAATCCCGACGTGCGCGCGCGCAGTCACGTATGCAAAATAGCGAGAATGTTGGAACTAGCATCTAGTTCGTACGTAAACTTATACACGGGATATCTTCCGTGATTGTTCATTATTTTGAGCTCCCGATATTTCGACGCTGTTGCAAGCGCCATGATCGCGGGTTGACTGGAGAATGCGGGTGGATGGAAAATAAATTGTTAAGAGCAGACAAATCAATATTTTTAAAAAATCGGAGCTCAAAATAATGAACAATCGCGGAAGACATCCCGTAAGTGACAGTATAAGTTTAGTTGTAAACCGTGAAAGCTTAAAACAGTGTTGGTTCGTACGTTCTTATAGTATAGGTGTATATATACGTGGTGTTCGCTCTTTATTAGCACCTAGCTTAAGCCCGCGGCTTCACTCGCGTTCATTTAGAATTTGACAATCAATTCAGGTCGTACTTTCCTTGTAATCATCATCATCATTTCATCCGAAAGACGCCAATTGCTGGATATAGGCCTCCCACAAGTGTCGCCACATTGCCCGGTCCCGTGCGACTCGCATCTAGCGGATCGTTGCAACCTGTCTCTGGAGCCCTAACCACCGGTAGCTTGGACCCTTCTCCCGACACCGGCGGACCACTATTTTTTATATTTTTAAATGTTTTTTTTAAGAAATATTTAAAAATGTAAATAGTATGAAAGAAAATAAAAAAACGAAATAATATTTTTTATAATACATTTACTATCAGCCATTACAAACGAAATACATCCAGTGTTATTGTATAAACTTGAACGCGACGATTGATAACAATAGAAGAATTTTAATTTTAATTGACTTCTGACCTCACCCGAATCGGCTACATAATAAAGTCAGCGAGGCCATAAAACTACTAATACATCCCGTTCATACAACAGACCCTTCACGAAGCCGTCAACCAAGCATTTTGTTACTTTTTTTTTGTTTTCGAGGGGAAACCTTCAAAACCGACCGGTCTTTGGGGATAAGACCGGGGAGGGTGGGGTTTTTACCGACCAACTAGGCCATCCAGTATGCTGTAATTCGTGCAGCGATCCAACAAAAGTACTAGGCTAGCAGGAATTGAATATGGTATTTCAAACACAAGTTAAGTACCTACTCAGACACCCGGAATATAAAAATACACAACTCCTTGAACTTATCAAAATCAAGAAAAATCACGAGTCGACGTAAGGGGGAGTCGACGTAGCGGGAATGATACACTAAAACCACGGTGGTCACCATCCGCAGATGAGAGGAGGCACCGTTTCCTCTTAAAAGACCTGTCCGGAGCCCCCTCTGTGCAACGCCTGTTAAGGCACGTCCCTGGGGCGACTATACAACATTATATTTAGTATTTGCGAAACCTGAATATAGTTTGATCAGAACATGTAACTGAATCGATTCCAATAATTTTTAAACCATGTTATATTTTGTCCCAACAGTATTTAAAAAAAGTTACAAGTTTTACACCGAGCGACATTAAGTACCTATCGCAATCATTTAGGTACCTACTGCCAAATTATTATTATCAATGAGCTCAAGACGACGCTGGAGGCGTGCGCTGCGTGGTGACCACGTTTTTGCGGACAACTAGGTAACAGAACAATCTTATAACTTTGTGATTTTTCATGATACAGTTTTGAAATTTTGTACATAGATTCTTTACATAAAAATACTAGACACGTGTTTCAGGTTTCGCAAATACTGAAACTAATGTTGTATAGAGATGTCCCCTGAGCCCTCAAACCAAGCATTATGTACGTACAGCCTAAGTAACTCTACGCAAAAATTGTTGTTGGGAAACGACTTTTTTTTTGGGGTGAATAATCCCGTTTTACGGTAAGACTAGGGTTGTCACCTTTTTTTTTGGAATTAAAGTACCTTGGTTATTAAATGTAAGAAAAAAAAGTACATTGTTTAAAAATAAAGGATTTTTTTTTTATTCTTGTTTTTAAAAACATATTTTTTATTACTTTTCGCAAGCATAATAAAATTATTATCGCCTATTTTGAAATTAAAATCAATAAGTAATAATTTTTTTATGAAAAAATGAATTAATTGTTTGACGCTTTATTTCTTTCGTCTCGCCATTTGCATCATCATCATATTCATTACAGAAAAAACTCTCTGTAAATTGCTTATGTGGTAGGAACATACAATAAAATTTTCATTTACAGATTTTTTTTAAAAAGCGAGTGCTTAATTGGCGACCTATCGATTCGGCACCAATCAATAACGTTTCGTTTTAAGCAAAAATGCTTAATCAAATCACGCGTAATAAAGTATTTTCGTGTACTTTATTGTTCTCATAAAGTATAGAGTATAAATACCCAAAATAACATCATCATCATCATTTCAGCCGAAAGACGTCCACTGCTGGACATAGGCCTCCCCCAAGTGACGCCACATTGACCGGTCCCGTGCAACTCGCATCCAGCGGATCCCTGCAACCTTCACCAGGTCATCGGTCCACCTAGTGGGAAGCCTTCCAACGCAGCGTCTTCCGGTTCGCGGTCGCCACTCCAGAACTTTTTGGCCCCATCGGCCATCCGTTCTGCGAGCAATGTGCCCTGCCCACTGCCACTTCAGTTTGGCTATTCTTCGGGCTACGTCGGTTACCTTGGTTCTCTTGCGGATGTCCTCATTTCTGATTCGATCACGCAAGGAAACTCCGAGCATAGCCCTCTCCCTTGCCCTTTGGGTGACTTTAAGCCTTCTGATAAGGCCCATTGTGAGCGACCACGTTTCGGTCCCGTATGTAATCACTGGCAACACACACTGGTCATAGACCTTCGTCTTGAGACACTGCGGTAAGTTGGACGAGAAGATACCCCGCAACTTCCCGAACGCTGCCCAGCCGAGTCGGATTCGACGAAAATAACATACCAATACTTTATTATAAAGTACGGATGGCAACCCTAGGTAAGACTCAATGTAACGCACTCAAAATATGTGCTGATGTGCGGTGCATTGAATAGTATACCATTTAACAACATGTATTAAAAAAAAACTTGTGAAAAAGTTGTAAATTTGACCCCAATATCTCCGCAGTCTTTACTAGGTGCCCAAATATGTTCCGGGACAAAAAAATGATCGCAAGGACGCGGAGAACAAGTGCCTTTCGGCACAGCTTTCGGCTTCGTTAATGGTATTTATTCACTCATTATAACGTCGTATATGAGCCCGGTCAGTCTGTGGATGTGTGACCATTCGATACCTTCCCAAAAGCCAATAATCCCGGCTGTCATTTGTAGATCTTCGATAGACGTAGCCAATGGCCCGAAATTCTGACAACTAGTCTTACCAAGGGGTATCGTATTACCCAGTACTAACTGTATTGTGGAGGTCAGGTAGGCTAGGTAGTCGCTCCATGTAAAATACTGGTATTCAGCTGCATCCGGTTAGAGTGGAAGCCGACCCCAACTTAGTTGGTAAAGGCCAGGCAGATGTTGATTCCTTGGTGCTTCAGAAAACACGTCAAGCCAATGATCCCGGCTGACCTTTGTAGATCTTTAGCAGTCGTTATGGGTAACCAGGAACCCTTTAGTGAGAACTGACTGAGCATGGTTAGAGTATCATCTTAGGGTTTGACACACATGACGGTGTTAGTAAGAATTTGACCCAAATGTCCTTTCTTTGGTATTGTTCGTCGTGTCGTTGAGCTCCTTGGATTGAGTCGAGCTACACGATCACTGACAAATGCTTGCACTGACTGGACAGGTCCACTCAAATTTGTGTGGTTATTTTTTCAAAAGACCATCTCAGACATTAATCTGCATGGTCTTCATATGATTTGAGCAATGACTGGACTTTAAAAGAGACGGTGACCTCTGAGTTTGTTTCGGCTGTTTCTTCACAGAGTAGTCAGGTACGAAACACCGGCCCCATCTAGTTTTAAAACATAACACGATGTGGCATGGAAAAGTGTTTTGTAAAACCAATTTACAGAAATAAATATGATTTGATTTGACTAGATTTTGCCTGCGGCTTCGCTCTTGGTCAGAAATTAAGTTTCTAACCCCCGAAAACATATTACCGGGATAAAAAAGTTTCACATTAAAGTAACCTAACACGAAGGGGGTGGCGGGGTACTATGATTTGATTTAACATCGTAAAGTGCGCAGTTTAATAAGATAAGGGCCACTGTTTTAAGCTTTCACGGTTTACAACTAAACTTGTACTGTACTTGTATATCGGGAGCTCAAAACAATGAACAAATACGGAAGATATCCCGTAAGTGACAGTACAAGTTAAGATAAGGGCCGCCGCAAGAAGGCAATCTCTTGTGTACGGTATCAACAGTATGGCTCCTTCGCCAGCCGAAACATCATCATCTGCCTAGCCTTTTCCCAACTATGTTGGGGTCGGCTTGCATTCTAACCGGATGCAACTGAATACCAGTATTTTACATGGAGCAACTGCCTATCTGACCTCCACAACCCAGTTAGTACTGGGTAATACGATACCCCTTGGTAAGACTGGTTGTCAGATTTATTGGGCCACTGACTACCTGTAACAACTGTCAAAGATCTACAAATGACAGCCGGGACCAGCAGCTTAACGTGTTTTCTGAGGCACGGAGGAAGCTCGGTATGTAATGGGTGGTCACCCATGCACAGACCAACCTAGGCAAGCACGGCTTAGCCTAAAGATCGAACCGAGCGGCTGTTATTATTTAGCTACCAGCTTCTCTTCGCCAGCCGAAACGATGTGCTAAATTAAATTAACCCATCAGTTACACGTAGAACGGAGACCTACATAGTGAGGCACAATGAAAATTTTATGGTTCTATAATTGCGGCATACCAGTGGGCATGATTTTATTTTATACTAGCTGTTGCTTGCGACCTTCATCTGCGTGAAATTATTATAAAATATACTAGCTTTTGCCTGTGTCTTCGCTCGCGTTAATTTAGAATTTGACAATCAATTCGTGTTGTACCCAACTTGTTCAATCATGATTGGAAAGACACGTGGCGCCATCTATTATCATAAGAACGTTATTGTTGTGTCGCCACATTGACCGGCCCCGTGCGACTCGCATCCAACGGATCCCTGCAACCATCGCCAGGTCATCGGTCCACCTAGTGAGAGGCCTTCCAACGCAACGTTTTCCGGTTCGCGGTCGCCACTGCGGTTGCTTGTAATAATATAATTCAATCATGTTTTAAAATCAAAAATCCAACAATAGATCTTGAAAAACTCTAACAAACGACGCGTGAAATCAGCAGTTCACTTCCTGCCTAGCTACAGACTTCATCGAACTCATCGTCGCGCTTGCCGTTCGCTACGTGCGTTTTGCCACGGTAACGATAAAACAAATCAAATTTATTGGATTCCCATAACATTCCTGAAATAATTTCTTGTACCGGTCATCTTAGTATGATATACTGAATTCACCCCATCAGTTTGTGGAGGGCTTTACCTTACACCCTGTATAAATCAGTAATCCGGCATTTACATTCACGTGTGTACCGTCTTCGCGAGAGGTACCTCCATCCCTCTTATCAGTTACAGATAAACCATGTCATTCACATTTATCAAAATCTTTGAGTAAATATTTATCTCAGTAAAACCTTGAACTGTTTCTGCATAATTCAATAAACTGATGTAACAATGTATTGCACTAGTTTGTAAATAACTTTAAATAGGTACTGAGTTATGGGCAGAGTATTTTGACAGAAAGTCATTATGGAAAGGTCTTTACACCCCACATTACCTGATAAGTTTTAGTTTGAAAAATTTGATATGGGAATAAAAAGAAAAAAAAAAACGTAAAATGGGTAAGCAGAGGAGTATACCTACGGTTTGCCATTTATAAGACCCATATAATTGGGGGCAAGCCTATTGCTATTAATTGAGCATTTTAAATAGCTTGTGCCCGCGGCTTCGCTCGCATAAATTTAGAATTTGACTATTACTAAAGGTTCTATAATTTATTTATTTATTTATAGCAGCTTAGACTATCTTATCTTTATAATAATCTGATACATTCATAATTCGAAAGACACGTGGCGCCATCTATATATATCATAAGAACGTTATTGTTGTTTTCCTCGGGAACAATACTTTTTTTCGGGATGAAAGGTAAACTATGTCCGTTTCTACACAACTGACAACGTATATAAGTCTTTTCATACACGAAATATTTTAAGAGTAATTTCTATAAGTCGTAAAGTCGCCATAGCAACGAAAAAACAAGTTATCGAGTGTTTTTGTTTTACGAAATTATTATAATTCTAACATTTTTTGAGACTTTTTGCATAAAACCTTTACTCCCATATTCTAACAATGACAGTAGGTAAATACGACGTAGTAAACTAGCGTAATGGATGTTTAAAAATAAGGAACCAGTATTTATTTTGAGGGTCAAGTAATATTAAATTATTTATTTTTAATAAAAAAATATACTCAGAGAGAAAATATACTCTATATCTCTTTATAAAAAAAATCCCTTGAAATGGCTTCGTTATAGCCGTTAGATAATTCTCTGAAAATATTTCGTGTATGAATAGTTAGACCTTATATATGGAACATTTCAGGATGATCGGTTCAGTGGTTTAGGCGTGAAAAGGTAACAAATAAACTACTAGCAACAACGAAACCACATCGATATTATATTTTAACCTAACCGCAAGAATCTGCAGCGACACTATTCACACGTAACCACTGCTTGACCTCGTTTTGTCGTTGCGATGTGGTGTGATTGTGGTATGTGTAAATTCTCCCTTCACTAATGCTAGTATTTAATAAGCTTACCATATTTCTCTCCAAGCCCAGTGACATCATAATACTTGAATTCCTTTCCATCAATGGTGATGGACTTCAGGAGGTGGCTGTATGGGTTGTTGGTGGCTGAAACAAAGAATATTACTGTTACAGAAAAAAAAAAAAAAAATTGTTGTTAAACAATAAATTATTTGAATTTGAATTTTGAACGACATTGTAGTAATAAAACTTGGAAGGAACACAGACGCACAAACGGTCACCACCACATATTCAATACATCATCCTCTGAACCCCCCCACAAAGAATTTTTTCTTTAAATCACCATTGGTCAGTAAATTCAGAATTTTTCACAATGATTTTCTTCACTGACGTCAGACCAGTCATCATCTGCCTGGCTTTTTCCCAACTATATTGGGGTCGGCTTCCAGTCTAACCGGATGCCAGTATTTTACATGGAGCGACTGCCTATCTGACCTCCACAACCCAACAGTACTGGGTAATACAATACCTCTTGGTAAGACTGGTTGTCAGTCTTTTTGGGCCACTGACTACCTAACGACTGTAAAAGACCTACAAATGACAGCCAGGACCAACGGTTTAACGTGCTTTCCAAGGTACAGAGGAAACTCGGTATGTAATGGGCGGTCAACCAATCCACAGAACAACCTAGGCAAGCACGGCTTAACGTAAAGATCGACCCGAGCGGCTGTTATTATTTAGCCACGAGCTCCTCCGTCCTGACGTCAGACCAGTGAAGTCCAAAATAAATGTAGAAAGTGCATAATTATGAATTATGTGTCATTATTTTGTATGTATTTGAACCAACAATCCCATTCATGACAGGTGAGGCCTTAAAACTGACCTATCATGACATTGTAAAAAAACATTATTAAAATAGGTAATGATAAGTAGATGATTATCTTTGGTAATGAAATCAACATCTATTTTTTCCTAAATGAGACTGAATTGAATGTCCAAATATCATTTCGGTTAGGTAGAGCAACAGAGGTGTACCTAGTAGTACACCCACATTTCACCTGTTAAGTCCCATGTAATAGGCAGGAGAGCAGTAGCAAAGGGTCAATTTTTGTAAGAGGTAAGCTGGAGTACATATCTTTAATGTGATTATATTATTTGTCTATAGACTACTGACTGTGCCAGTTGAAAGCCGGTTGGAATCGAGTTTTATGGAGCCTTCGCCACTAAAAATTCTTGATGAAAAAACCCAATAACACTTTAGCCGACCTGGTAATCGAACTCAGGACCTCATGCTCGGCAGTCAGCAGTAATTGGCGACTGTGTAAGTCCAAGATTGTAAAACCTATGTATACTTAACATATGTTGTACACATAAGCTGTTGGTGTGCCTATTTTAATCACTACATAGTATGAAACAAAGTCGCTTCCCGCTGTCTGTCTGTCCCTATGTATGCTTAGATCTTTAAAACTATGCAACGGATTTTGATGCGGTTTTTTGTCAACTGATTTTGATATTTAAATGTATATCTACATTGCACCCCTGTGAAGCCGGGGCGGGTCGCTAGTAAATAATAAAATAATGCTTATGACCACTAGACTAATGAAGCTGAGGTAGTAACTTTATAATAACTATTACTACTAAAAAGCAACAGCACCCTGTAGGTAATTAGTAATTTTGCTTGTTTGCGACAATAATAACATATCTCAAAAAATAAGATATACAGGACAGCATTTTTTTTTAGTCTGACATATAATTTGGCAAAGAAACTTTTATCAAAAGATAAAAGCTTATTTTACGTATCTCGTTAACATTTTATACTTACTTTAGTTAATTTTATATTACGCTACAACTATTGAAAAAGCAAATTTTTTGAGTTATGTCATTCTTGTCACAAACAACGAGCAATTTATAAGCTTTGTAAACATAAGAACACCCAGTTTTTATAGCATATTTTTCTGGAGGTGTGTCGCTATGTTTTATGTAAATTCACAATTACGTCACAATGACTTAAGTTAACAAATTCACTGAGTTCAAAAGTCCATTTCTAAGTTACTTACTTATTTACATAATTATACATTGAAGCAAGGCTATTAGACATGGTTTGTTTTATTACAGCATTGTGAGTTTTAGAGTTGAATTAAAGATACAATGTGAAAAAACGTTGTTTTGTAACATGTCAAGTTGAAACTCATAAAATGAACTTTAAAAATAGCAGTAATCAAATTTATTCAGAATGGACAGAATCAGCCAGTCTAATGGAATACTGATCTCGGTCAGTGGGTCGTCTTAGGGGCGGATTTGTAGGAGTTGGAGTACACGCTTAGGAGCACTATGACCAGCAAAGAAAATATTTTTATTATTTTTTTTTAATTTTAGAAGGCCCATAATTCGGAAACGGTGCGTCGGAAGACCATGCGTCTCAGAACCTTATTGGTTTCTATGATCTAGGTCAACCCGATACTGCAATAAAATTGGGAAATTTCGGGAAAAAAAAAAAACTAAAAAATTTCTCCATAGCGCCCCTAAGGTTACACTCCAACCCTGATCTCAGCTCTGGGTAGAAATTATAAAAGTAGGCAGAATAAAACAACCGTAAAGTATGGGTACAGTCTACCAGATTATTACAGGAAATTAATCTTATCAGAACGGAAAAAAAGTTTAAAAATCACATAAATTATTGATGAAAAAGTATTAAATTTTGAAGGAAAAAGATGACCAAGGAGTTTTCGACTATTGCCATGTGAATTCTAATAAGATAATATACATACAGTTGTTTATTCATTACGATAACAACATTTAAATCTTGGCATTGACGAAAGATTAATCAAATTACACATTTATACCTACAATAACCTAAAAAAAATAAAGTAAACATGAATTTATACGCTCATAGCGATAGATACGGTTATGTCGGAAGTTATTTCATCAATGCTAGTTTTCTGATAACCTGTTATTTGTACAGATAAACAGCTATTTCGATCAATCATTTTCACTTTCGTCCGGTTTAAAATTGCTTGCGATTACTACTTTTAATACAACGCTAAGTTTAGTACATAAATTTACGATTAAACTCTTATCGGGTGCATAATTAGTACTTTTAATGGGTATTAAAAGTTACGGATTAATTTTTTCGAAAATATTAAAGTTTTACTTACCCGCCATGTTAAATGTTAACTTTTTTTGCGCACTAATAGAAGGCACAGGCACACTCCCGAATCCCGATAGTGAAAAGGGAAAACGTACTAGAAATTATACGAAATCTACGTCACGAATGTTATCAACGAAACACACGTTCGGTTGATTTGACACTGACAAAATGTTGATGTCGCCGGGTTGCGTAATGTCAGAAATGTGATACCAGCTTTCATTTAAAAAACTACTACTTGCTTATTTTTACCCGACTGCGGCGAAGCCCGGTTAGCGGGTCGTCTTAGAGATTTGCGGATTTTTGGCGGCATATTGTGGGGTTCTGTTTTTTTTTCTTCCAAACCCATCTATCGGGTATCAGCAAAATTTCTGAAATTCAGAACAACTGTTGGAACGACCCTCTAAGTTTAGCAATTTTGATATTGAATAAACAGATTCAACATTTACTTAAAACATGTTGAAATCACTTTTCTCTTTCTTTTTTCCCAGACTTGTTTTTATGTAGATTTTTTACAATATATGATTATATAGTAGTGGGAGCTTGCGATCTGTTTATTAAGTACATACAGGCTTGAAGCTTGATTAAAATAAAATATTATTAAATTACACTAATAAAACTGTATGTTATAAATAAATACTCGGAAACTTGTGAAAACAGTTAATAATTTTGAATGCAGCTATTTGCGAACCAAGCACTAATCGCGTTCCGTTCCAATCGTTTTGTCTTTTAAAATTCGTTGTTTAAATCTTTGTCTCACCTTGCATTCATACACTAAAAAGAAACAGAACATGATGCTTCTAACGAGAGTTGTCAAACGCGGTATCCATGACAAAAATTGAAAAAAGTTCGTTGACTGTCATTGTTTTTCTAATTTATTGCGTTTCTATTTATTAATTCGTGTAAAGTGACCACCAAAATGTCGACTTTCGATCTAAACTCCATAAATTCAGCGCTATCTGATTCCGGCAGGCCGACCAGTGGTGTGGATTTTTCCGGAAAATCTTTAAAATTAGATACCGCGAACGATGGTAAGATAAGTGTTTGATTTCGTAATTCTATACATTTATACCATAATTATACAACAACAACACATGCAATATACATTTTCACCGTGAAAAGTAATTATGGATTGAATTCCTAGCTTTTATTTTAAATTGTCAGTGTTTGCAAAAACATAACCTATTTGTTCATGTTTTACGTTCTTAGTCACTTAATTCTATTGATAAATCAATTTTCCTGTTCTTGTCGTTATAGCAACCACTGATTTACTTGGTGTTATCGTCTTGTATGACTAGGAGGGGGAAATAATGCATTGAATTTGTGTATTACTTGCCAGACCAATGTGTTTAAAATGCTACTTATCACTCCAGCTTGTAATGTGCATATTATTTTAAGAGCATGTCAATATTATCTGCTGGACTATGCAATGCACTGTCTGTAAATGTAGAAAGTATTAATAAGTTCCTAAAACATGTTATTTACTTGTACTCAAACATACTTTATTGAATAGAATCGAATGCATTTATTTGTCAGAATATTGTGCAAAGCTGTTTTGTTCATTGTATTTTGATCATAATATTCTGCCATTTCAGGCATACAAATATGCTTTGTAAAATTATGTAGAATTACAAATAATTTTAAATAAATTGAACAATGGTTGTAAAGGAGATAGGATACATAGCTATGCACTTCAGCCGATACAATACCAATACAGATATTTATAAAAAAATATAATTATACCCATATGGACAGCCTAGATTCAAAAAGCTATAAAAGTAGTTGCAAAAACTAAAATACCCAACTGAAAAAACTGAAAAACATATAACAAGCACATTTTAAATTAAAGAAAACCTTCCTATAATGTAAATGTCATAGGATAATTAAAAAACATTTGTTTTGTTAAAATCTTAGGATTTTTCAGTGTGACTGCCTCGTTGCTCTAGTAGTTGTAAGCACAGCTGCTGAGCATGAAGTCCTGGGTCCGATTCCCGGGTTGGGCAAAGTGTTATTGGGTATTTCCATCAGGAATTTCTCAGTAGCAGCCAGATAGTCTGGTTGATGGCAATAGGCTTGCCCCCTATTACATCGGACTTAAAAATAACTGGCTAAATATGGCTGTACTATTAGATCCTAGCCTAGCTAACCTTTCGGGGATTACAGGTGTGATGTTAGTTTATGTTTTCAGTGTGTAGATGCACTCCGTGGTCAACAGTTTCACCCAAGTCATGTTCTGACACCTCCATTCTCCATTGTCTCTTGGCAAACTCTCATAAAATACCATAAAACATATATATTTATCATTTATTCTCTCTTCACAAAGCTGACTTAACGTTAATGTGTACAAAAAAGTCTCAGCTGCATTCAACCTTTGTGAGAGACTGGTACCTGATGTAGGTTTTGGGGAAAAACCTGTGTTACAGGTCACCAGGCCCCTTCCAGACTAGAATTAGCTTGTACAGAGATTCCGTGTGCGAGAAGAAGTTAAACAATATGCATTACAAAATTAAAAGCACAGTAAAAGGCAAACAATACGAATAACAAAAACATAAGAAGAAGTAATAACAACAAAATAAATAAATAAAAAATCTTGCAGAAGTTGTGGAGTCATGTGTGTGAGTGAGTATCTAGTGTGGAGTGTTAGACTTGTAGTGTGATTCTGATGAGCAATGTACATTATGAGTGAGGGTGACTTTTGTGGAGTAAGTGCAGCGAGAGATGTTTTTAAATTGTAGCAATTGTAAAGTGAGTAGGTTTGTAGGTTTTTTTTCAATTGTAGTTAGGTTTATTTCAGAACGGTCAAATGATTCTCAGTTTTTTGATAGTCAAGGGTTTTAAGTATATTTTATTTCTTTGATACAGATTGATCTAGTTTTTGGATATAGGTTTAGGGATTTATTCAACTTATTGTAAAGATAATGCCCAAGGAAGCAATAGAATCTTTTAGGGAGAGTGGATTTGAATTGAGCCGTGGGATCTCTACCCTTTCGTTGGTTGTCTTTAAGTAGTTTGGCATCAAACTGCATCTGAGAATGTTTTTTTTAGTAACGTAAGTAGTATCATCTCTCCTCGGATCGCCGTTGAGTTCGGACGTGGTTACGGTTACGATTTATTTTGTTTTTTTTTATTCAAAATTAATATATTTTACTTTATTCAATTCAAACTAAAATAATAATCTGTGAGCGAACTAAAAGTACCAGGCGCCCAGAACCAGTGGAAGGTCAAACTGCGTGAGTAGTGTAGACAGCACACACACATACCACGTCTCTACAACACACCAGTAACACTTGCAAGGACGTTGGCTTCGCCCAGCTGCCATCCTCACTGCGCAGACGTTGTCCCTCGCAGCGCACTACAGAACACATAATATTTAACTGCCCGGCCGCTGTCCGCTAATATGGCTGCTACTCAACGCACACCGCCGTCAACACCTGTACCGGTGCCTATGCAATCCTCTTCATCGTTTCCGAATTTGGCAAATGCAGATGGTGGTAGCTATGGCTCCGACACTCAATTAGATTTTTCTTCAAACCAAAGTGAAAAATCCGACGGATCCAGAAACATCACACAGAGATCGTTTAAGAGAAAATTCGTTGAAACTGGTGTTGTGGAAATCAAGGCTATGTTCGAAAGTTTCC
Source organism: Noctua fimbriata (assembly GCA_905163415.1). NCBI lineage: Eukaryota > Metazoa > Arthropoda > Insecta > Lepidoptera > Noctuidae > Noctua > Noctua fimbriata. The sequence goes on along the minus strand of LR990950.1, from coordinate 1,177,625 downwards.
AGCAACAACAAAATCTCAAGTTAGACCAACTCAACTCGGCTATGCACATAATTCAAGAACAAACCAAAGACATCAAGAAAGACCTACAATTTGTCTCTGATAAATACGACACTTTCCTGGAACGTGTGGGTAGATTGGAACAGGAAAATTCCAAAAATAAAAAAACCATTGTTTTTTTGGAGTCGAAAATTGAGTTGCTGGAACGAAATTCCCGAGCTACCTCGGTTGAAATTCATAATATCCCTAAAGACCGCAATGAAAATAAGGAAACTTTACGTACCATTGTAAAAAATATTGGTAAAATTATAGATCAGCCAATCTATGACTCAGATGTTTACGATGCCTTCCGAATCAAAACCAAAGTCGAAAATAAGCACCCGATCATAATTCAATTTACTACAACGTTCACGAAGAACAACATGATCAAAAAATGTAGAACGTTTAACAAGGACAATCCTAACAACAAGTTAAACACTTCGCACATTCAACTGGCCCCAACATCTCAGTCTCGGCCAATTTATATTGATGAGTTTTTGACACCTGCAGCCAAAAAACTTCGCTACGTTGTGAAAAATTTCAAAACTGATAATAAGTATCACAGCTTCTGGAATTCATATGGCAAAATATATTTAAAAGAAAAAGAAACATCTCGTCCAATTCGAATTGACTGCGAGGAAGACCTACTTAAATTAAAGTCTGATTGACTGGAACTTGTACTTACCGCCTATATTTGTTATGCTTTTTTTTGTTTTCTTCTTAAAAACTTAACTAAAAACGTTTGTCCCTTACACTTCAGAAATAAACACTTTTACACTCACATCACACGAATACTATACTTTACACTTAAGACATATCACTCATACACGATTACAGTCAAAACTAAACTTAATGTGAACAGAACGTTACTCTGCGAGTGTAACTATATTTGTTTACTATATCAACAACGATATTCCGATTCACGATTTATACTTGTACAACAGTATATCAGGCCTATTGCGGTGTCAATTTTTCTTCATACCCTCCAATTAAGATTGTATCACCTTCACACCTTTGCATATGATCTAATCTATACTGACAACGTTGAAGCAATTAATACTTTATTGCATGGTATTATAGTACACTATTACACGCGACCGCATGAGTGCATACTTACAATGTACAAAATATTGTCATTCTCTAATGTATTGTTAAGCAGTGGCCTTTTACCTACTCAATACTCGTTTTTAATGTTTTTATTTGCATTTCCATACAGCACCAATATATTTATGAAGTCACTATTCCCTAACATTTAAGTTCAATAGTACCAAAGACATAATCTCGGACTTAGATCGTATTTCCATGGCACGCTCGTTTACCTGTGATATTGACAATTGTCAAAACATTGTAACTGACTCTGAACTATCTCTGACAGTTATACACCAAAATATTAGAAGCATTACGCGTAACACACCAGGTTTACTCACATTGTTACAGAGATCACAAATAGATTGGGACATAATTGTATTGACAGAATGCTGGTTATCTTGTGCACACAACATTCCGCTACTTGAAGGTTATATTTACTACAAAACTAATAATATTCTAACTCAAAACGAAGGGGTTGTTATTTACTGCAAAAATAACATTGGCGTGTGCATAGAAGAACCTACCATTTCTGATTGTAACTGTCTAATGATCAAAATTAATCAAAATACGGCCATGCTAGCAGTTTACCGACCTGCTGGTTACAAAAACCTTAATAACTTTTTTACTTCTCTTGACCATTTTCTCACTACTACCTCCAATATAAAAAACTTTATTCTCATAGGTGACCTTAATGTGGACATTACAGAGACCAACACAGACTCTAATTCAGCTCATTACTTGAACCTTTTAGCATCCCATGGCATGTTGCCGGCTTATACCTTTCCTACCCATAATAAAACATGCCTAGATCACATTATATTAAAAACTCGACTTCCAGCTTCTTGTTACGTAGCTGAAACCTCCATCACTGATCATGATGCGGTTTTCCTTATCTTAGATTTAAGTAAACGCAAAAACAAAACCAATAGAATAATTTAACGCCTAAATTACGAAAAAATTGATACTGAAATTACAAATGCCAACTTTCATGAATTGTATTTAATGACGGATGTTGATCTTGCTGTTCAGTACTTTGTTAACACAATTAATTGTATTATAAAATCTAACACGCTATTTTTTAAAACCTCGAACCGCAAGAAAATCACTAAGCCTTGGATAACGACCGGATTGTTACGGTGTATGAGGAATCGTGACAAACTGCACCAAAAAGCTAAAAAGTATCCTAAGGACCAAAGCATACTGATAACCTATAAAAGATATAGAAATTTTTGTAACGAACTTTTAAAAAAGGTAAAAAGGGAACATGACAAATCAGAACTTCAGACTGCTGCTAAAACTAATAACAAAATTCTATGGAACAAAATAAAAGATATTACCCACACAAAAAAATCTAAAAACGAAGCCACACTGCTTATTAATACTCATGATCCTATTTCTTCGATTAATACAATCAATGATTTTTTTGTTAACATCGGAAAAAATATTGCTGACCGCTGCTATTCTGGTAACAATATCCCGTCGCTTTCGCTCCGGCCTCATAACAACTCGATGGTGTTTTTCCCCACGGACTTGGAAGAGATCGAAAATATAATTCATAGTTTGAAGTCTAGTTGCGCTGTTGGCTATGACAACATTTCCACCAGCATTTTGAAGAGATATAGACATGTTCTCCTTTCTCCAATCTTATTTATCTGCAACCTAGCTATTGACTCCGGTAAATTCCCAAATGCCTGGAAAATAGCGGAGATTCGCCCCATCTTCAAAAGTGGCGATGGCGCCTGTGTCAACAACTACAGACCAATTTCCATCCTTCCGGCTTTGTCTAAGATTCTAGAAAGGATCATGAAAAAGCGCCTGGTCGACTACCTGGAAAATAATTCACTGCTATCTCCGTCTCAGTACGGCTTTCGATCAGGCCTGTCGACCAGCGACGCCATTCACGATCTTACTAGGTTCGTTTCTGATAAACTAGATGTGAACAAAAAAGTCATTGTAATTTTCATGGACCTGGCAAAAGCCTTTGACACAGTCTCCGTCCCACTGCTGCTGAAGAAATTAGAGAGCATTGGTGTAAGGGATAGACAGCTTGAGCTTTTCTCTGACTACCTCACTAACAGATTCCAGAGAGTTAGGGTGGATGAATGGACGAGTAGTGACCTTCCCGTCGTGCATGGCGTGCCACAGGGCAGCATTCTTGGTCCACCATTATTTCTAACCTACATAAACGACCTCTGTGAGCTCAAGTTGCAAAGCGGAAGGATCATAACTTTCGCCGATGACACAGCGCTTTTGTTTGAAGCTGATACCTGGCCCGAAGTATACGGATACGCGCAGATGGGCTTAGATTTAGTATTGTCATGGCTAGCTAGGAATAAACTTGCTCTCAATGTGGATAAGACAAAGTACATTTCTTTTTACATAAAAAAACCTACTAGCTCACTTGATGATTTTAAAATTACCGCTCATGCATCCACGTGCATTTCTTCACATAGTTCTCATTGCGTGTGTCCCCAACTCCAGAGAACAGAATCAATCAAGTACCTGGGAGTCATTCTAGATAGCACTCTCAGCTTTCACCAACACATAAATGCTCTTTCCTCTAGAATCCGGAAATTAATATTTGTTTTTAAAAATCTTCGTCATGTTGCGGACACTGGCGTAATGATAACAGTTTATTTTGCGTTGTGCCAATCGCTGATCTCCTATTGCATAACGGTATGGGGTGGTGCGACAAAAACGTCAATGCTCCGGATCGAACGTTCGCAAAGGGCCGTTTTAAAGGTCAGTAATTTCTTGCCTTTCTTATTTCCCACTAAAGAACTCTATAAGCGAATTGGAGTTTTAACTGTACGTCAACTCTTCATTTTAAATACCATAATGCGCAGGCATTCTTCTCTTCCGTATGTTCCTAGTCTTTTTGATGGAAAGCGACGTAAACACGCAGTTTGTCCTACTACGCAGTTCCACACCGCTTTCTCCCGCCGCCATTTTGGTTTTCTTGCAAACTATTTGTACAACAAAATTAATAGAAGTTTGTCAATTTATTCACTACCAAATAAGCATTGCAAGATTAAAGTCTCAACCTGGTTGCAAAAATTAGACTATGACTCTACAGAGCAGTTACTTCTCGTACCCTCGTAATATTTAATAATAATTTACTAGTTCAAGACTGTATCACCCGACACATTACGCTCACACCATCATCCAACCTCTCCTCACACACTTCATTTACACACATCACCTACTTACTTCACCTACACACTTCACTGGACACTTTACCTACTTCACACATATTACACTACACCATTTCTAATTTTCATTTCGTTTTTTTTTTTTTTTTACGTTAATTATGTTTAAATTGTCTGCTTTTTTCCCTTATGCAATTAACCAGTTGTCTGAGTTACATTAGCTATTGTATTATATTAAACTACATTTAATTCGAGGTGAGAGCCTGGGGATCCGTCACACAGGGTATCCTAGTATGGACGCCAGTCTCTCGCAAAGGAGCATATACTATGTTAAAATGTTATTCTTACAATTATATTTATTATAACTATGTGAACCTTTGTGAAGAGAGAAAATAAAGATATTGTATTGTATTGTATTGTATTGTATTGTATTGTAGTATGAACGTTTGTCAAACTAAAACTATCTTTCCAGCACAACCAATCGTGGATGCCATCAATGGCTGCCCTGACCTCCAATACCTCACTCTCACGGGCAACACGCTGGGCGTGTCTGCGGCGCAGGCCATATCCAAAGCCCTGGAACAACACCCGGAGCTGAAGGTGGCTCGTTTCTCTGATATGTTCACTGGGAGAATGAAGACGGAGATACCACCTGCTTTGGTGAGTGGTTCAATTTACTTATTTATAGCATAAGCTTGCCAAACCTGATATGTGTGCACACAAGAAAAAAAATATTTTAGCTTTCATACACAAATGTAATAAGTTTTTTATTATCTTAAAATAGATATTTTTTGCCAAATTTTGTTCTTTTTTCAAAACATTACGAAAAAAAAAACAGTTTTTATGTTATCCTGAAAAGTTCTTAAAATGCTCATATTCGGTTTGGTAAGCGCACCGACGATGATAGAATCAAAATATTTCATTTCACATAGCCCTACATGGGCACTGATAAAACGTCGAGAAGAGAAGCACGGTTCGTGGTGGTCATTTCTAATGGAGTAGGATCAGCAAGAAACTCCATGGTTACTCTTTTAATATGATTTGGTTTTCCAATATTCTCATGTTACCGCATTAGTACTTAAATATGGGGGGACAGAGTAGGCTTGACAAGTTGTTGCTTACTAGAAGCATCTAGGAATCTATAAGACCTGCAACTGTGGGACTAGGTTAGGAAGGTGATGATGAGACCCATGTAGACTCTAAGAAGTAGTACATAACTTCATCTACTTGACTTTTCCCAACTCTGTCGGGGGCTAGTGTAACCGCATGCAGCTGAATACCAGTATTTTACATGGAGCGACTGCCTATCTGACTTCCACGACCCAGTTAGTACTGGGTAACACCTTGGTAATACTGGTTGTCAGACTTTCGGGTCACTGTAGGCCCTTGTAACAACTGTCAAAGATTACAAAAGACAGCAGGGACCATTGGCTTAACTTGCTTTCCGAGGCACGTAGGAAACTCGGGTATATAATGGATGGTCACCCATCCACAAACCGACCTAGGCAGCGCTGCTTAACCTTAAAGATGGACTGTAAAAAATAAATTATAATTTGTAATATTCTTGTTTTCCAGGCGGCTCTTGGTGATGGTATGATAACAGCCGGTGCAAGACTCAGTGTGTTAGACCTGAGTGACAACGCGTTTGGACCTATCGGAGTGGAGGGGCTGGCGAAATTGTTGCAGAGTGATGTGTGCAGTGAATTGGAGGTAAATACTGGCTAGCATTCAATGTCACAGAAGAAATCGCTTTAGAATTTTACTGTGTTTTTTTTTTGTGTTTTGTGTGTTTAATTGCCTCTGACTGTAATAAAAAAAATAATTTTGAATGTGAACTCGGCTATCATTGTGCCGATCGTCGTAACGGCCTTATAGCCAAGAGCCTCGACGACCATCTTTCGAGGCTCTCCTTAGGCGGTTGGATCAAGGGCCTGATTGAGAAGGCAGTACTCCTCAATACGGCTCGCATTGTGAGGAGGTTCCTGTCTCTGGAGCCCTAACCACCGGTAGCTTGTTTATTTATATATTCAAATGTTTTTATATTTTCAAATGTTTTTATATGGTTTTTTTAAGAAATATTTAAAAATATGTAAAGTATATAAAATAAATAAAGAAGAATATTCTATCTTTTCTAGTGACATATCACTTTGAGATGTCATTCGGTAGGCTCGCTCATATTTCACATTGACTCATATGGATTTACATGCTTACGCTCAAGTATAACGCCTTTTTTTCGGATGGGAAATCAACAAATGACCCCCCCCCCCTCTAGGCGGAGCGGAAGGGAGTGTCAGACTTGTACTGACTAAAACCCATCCATGTTCTTTCTTTGCCCTAGCCAGAGCCTAGAACAGTCCCGCAGCCCAAGTATAACGCTTCTAAGAAACATTTTACCTGTATTGAAAAACTAACCAATTGTTGCCGTTGCAGGAACTGCGCCTCAACAACAACGGGCTGGGCATAACGGGCGGGCGCCTCCTCGCCAAAGCGCTGTCCGCGCGCCCCCGCAAGCTGAAGATCTTCATCGCGGGACGCAACAGGCTGGAGAACGACGGGGCTACCGCGCTGGCTAAAGTTTTCCAAGTAAGTAGACCATCACCTCTCCTCTTCTCACCCGTGATGGAGAGGGAGAGGAAGATTTAAAGAAACGATGGATGAATTGTGTGAGGAATGATATGAAAGAAAAAGGAGTAAACGATAGCGTGACGGTTGACAGGGGATAATGGAAGAAAAAAATTGTGTTGTGCCGATCAGTGGCGAAGGTTCCATACAACTCAATTCCTACTGGCTTCCCTTTGAGGAATGGTACACACGGCGGCACATGAAGCTGTAGATTTCCAGTATAACTTGATCTCGCTTTGTATAGATTGCCTATACAATGAGAGATCCGCATAAACTGAATTTGTAAAGCTTGATTGGCCGTCGTGCGTACAGTCAGTATTCTATTGACAAATAATATAATCACATTAAAGACTCCGGCTTACCTCTTAACAAAAAATGACCTTTCGCCACTGGTGTCGGCCCCAAGTAACATGGAACAAGGGCAGGACGATAATGAATAATGATGTCAAAATCAAATCAAAGCATTTATTTGAAGTAGGCTAAGTTACAAGCACTTTTGAATTGTCGAAAAACAAAGACAACAATGAAAAATAGCTACAGTCCCAGTCACAAGGCATAAAAACTGTGAAAGTACTGTATTTGCCCATTCCCTAACGTAGATCTCTATGGAGAAGAACGGGCAAGAAACTCCATGGACACTCTTTTAAATCAGAATACTTTTACAAAACCTTTGGATGTTGAGATGGTACATTATGTGAGAATGATGTAGCAAGATGTGTACGTATGTTTTCTATTTGTTCCAGAACATGGGCACCCTAGAAGAACTTGCCATGCCTCAGAATGGAATCTACCATATCGGTATATCCGCGCTTTCAGAGGCTTTCAAACACAACGCTCAGCTAGCGAGGCTAAATCTAAACGACAACACGGTCGGTGCTAAGGGAGCTCATGCCATTGCTGCGGCGTTGCCTAAGTAAGTTATAAAGGATGTAAATAGACCCTTAACATATCCGAAAGGCACTTGTTCTCCCCGTCTTTGCGATCATTTTTTTGTTCTAGACCATACCTGCCCCTGTAGCATGACAACCGTAGACAAGGATTTCTTTCAGAATCAGAATTTTTTATTTGCTCTGAAAGTAGGTACAGTTTAGGTGTTGTACAGTGTCGACACAATGACAGATTTCTTTGCACAATCTGTCATTTTGTCGATTCTTCCGTCAAAGAAATCCAAGTCTACGGTGGTCATGCTACGGGGGCGGGGAACCTTCTAGTTACGGAGATATTGGGGGTCAAAGTTACAACTTTTTCGCAAGTTTTTAAATACATGTTTTTAATGTAAGATTTTTACTTTTCACACCTCCAGGACCTCCGTACTATTCAATCCATCCACCAGCACAATGCTTTGAGTGCGCTCCATCGAGTCCTACCGTAAAACGTGATTTTGCACCCCAAAAAAAAAGTCGTTTCCCAGCAATAATTTTTGCATAGCGTTACTTAGTTTGATGTACAGAATGCTTGGTTGACGACTTCGTGAAGGGTCCGTTTTCACCCTGTATTGACCGAAGTTATTTAAAAGCACCGTCCTCATTCACTGACGCCCCACTCCTAGTTATTTTATGTATACACCATTATCATTGATGTCTATACCCCGTTGAGTATCGGAGGATCTTGTGGCTAAATACTTGTGAAAACGTTGTAACTTTGACCCCCAATATCTCCGTAACTAGAAGGTTCCCAGGTATGGTCTAGAACAAACAAATTATTGCAAAGACGGGGAGTGCCTTTCGGCTTCGTTAAGGGTCTTGATACACTCTTTATCTTGTTAAAATAAATGATGAATATACACTTAGTTCATCCAAGTTCACTAACTTCTAGTTAATAGATACCCACACCCTATTCTTGATGAGAAATGGTAATAACAATGTTTTCAATTTGTTCCAGCCTGAAGAACTTGAAGTGTATAAACTTCGGAGACTGCCTCCTGAAGAGTAAGGGCGCCAGTGCGCTCGCGAAGGCTTTCAAAGAGAACTCATTACTTCTAGAGGTGAGAAACAAAATTGTCATATAAACATATCGAGCCTTTTCAGCCCCCGTAGCATGACCACCGTAGACAAGGATTTCTTTGACGGAAGAATCGACAAAATGACAGATAGTGCAAAGAAATCTGTCATTGTGTCGACACTATCTGTCATTTTCCTTATCATTTTCCGTCAAAGAAACCCTTGTATACGGTGGTCATGCTACTGGGGCAGGAAGAAGATCTTGACCGCCATTTTGCATATTTTACAGAAGGTTTTTTTTTTTAATATTTCTCAAAATATTTATAGTATCAATTTGAAATTTTTACTTGTTGTTATATGGGCACCTCCCTATTAATTCAAATGTTAAGATTTGACTCATTACTCTATAATCACATACATTTGTCGCTTACGTTAAAACTGATGACCGTTATTAGGTAGAGCTGCCCCCGTAGTGTGACTACCGTAGACAAGGATTTCTTTGACGGAAGAATCGACAAAATGACAGATAGTGTCGACACAATGACAGATTTCTTTGCACTATCTGTCATTTTGTCGATTCTTCCGTCAAAGAAATCCTCGTCTACGGTGGTCATGCTACGGGGGCTTATATGAGTATGTCGATTACGATAATTCTTAAATATCATGAAATAGTGAAATAATTTTTTGTGTCTTTTTTAACTGTTTTTACGAGATACCATTCCAGGCAGATAAGGACAAAGAGTCAGAAATACAAGAAAAGAGAAATAAGTGAATTAGCTTTATTAGTAAAATGAAATACTAATTTTTGGCGCTTACGATGTTCTTGTTGAAAAGACTTGATATCGTCGGGTATAGTGCAAATCCGCGGAACTAGCATTGGATAATTCCGCGTATCTGACAAATGTAGCCAATTTCAATTACGCGTTGTCGTAGCGACTAAATTAATTAATTTAATAGATTTCTACTGTTAACAATACATAGAACACATGAATTGTTACTATTCATGTAAAAATGAGGGCAAAAATCGTTGAAATAAAAAGAAATATAAACTTACAACCTTCCCCTGTAAACCTACACGTAGTGCAGATACGCGCACTTTACGTGTGGTAGATTCGCGGAGTTGCACTATCCCCGACGATATGACATTGTCATATGTTTATACAGGGTGTAAACAGACCCTTCACATAGCCGTCAACCAAGCATTCTGTACATTAAACTAAGTAACTACGCAAAAAATATTGCTGGGATACGACTTTTTTTTGGAGTGAAAAATCACGCACGGTAGGACTCGATGGAAAGCATTCAAAGCATTGTGCTGATGGATGGATTGAATAGTACGGGGGTCGTGGAGGTGTGTAAAGTAAAAATCTTACATTAAAAACATGTATTTTAAAAAAAAAAACTTGTGAAAAAGTTGTAACTTTGACCCCCAATATCTCCGTAACTAGAAGGTTCCCAGGTATGGTCTAGAACAAAAAAATGATCGCAAAGACGGGGAGAACAAGTGCCTTTCGGATGTGTTAAGGGTCTATTTACACCCTTTATGACATGAGCTAAGGTTTTATAAATTATAATATTTATTATTGATTACATTAATTATGGAGCTGGTGGATAAATAATAACAGCCGCTCGGGACGATATTAAGGTTAAGCCGTGCTTACCTAGGTTGGTCTGTGGATGAGTGACCGCCCATTACATACCGAATTTCCTCCGTGCCTCGGAAAGCACGTTAAGCCGTTGGTCCCGGCTGTCATTTGTAGATCTTTGACAGTCGTTAGGTAGTCAGTGGGACGAAAGTCTGACAACCAGTCTTAGCGAAGTCAAAGACTCGCTCCATGTAACATACTGGTATTCAGCTGCATCTGGTTAGACTGGAATTAACTGGCAGATGAGATTGACCTGTTAGTACACAAATGCTACTCTATAAAAGACTTCCTATCAGACAAATCACTGCTCCAATACAGTCTCCCTCAGTCATGATGCGTTCAGTAGTCCTTTAATGTGTGTATGTGTTTATTTTTCCCTCTATTATATTCTCATAATTTAATAATTTGTAACCCTAATGTAATAATGTATTTAATAGTAACTATAGTATGCCCAATGGGCGGGACATAGCTGATCACAATTTAATTTTTTAAGACCTGTATTATGTACCTACCTATGATCCACAATAAAGATATTGATTGATTGACTGAGATGATGATTTCATTAATTATATTATTATTTTTCTCTACCCACAGTCCTTAGACCTCAGTCACAACGAGATCGGTCGCGACGCGTGCATGGAGGTCGTGGACGCTATCACGGCGCTACCCGACAGCTACGACAGGCTCAGCAGAGTGGTGCTAGCTGGTAAGTACCTTTGTGTGATTAATTCCATCACTACTGCTCTCAAAGCGGTGAAGAAAACCATCGTATAACCAAAAGTTCGAAGACAGTAGGTGACATTTTTTTTTGGGACAAGCCCGCCACACTATTCCCTGCCCAGTGCAACTCCAGTGCGCCAGAACCAACAGTGGCGACCACCAGAACAGCGCCGAGACAATGAAGCTCGACAAAGTCCCAGAGAAACAATTAACTTCAGATGGCACGGTTGGCGCAGTGGCTGAGCGATTGACTGCTGCGCTGCGTGTCGTGGTTTCGATCCCCGCACGGAACAAATATTTGTATGATCTACAGGTAGTTGTTCCGGGTCTGACTGTTTGTGTATGTGAGTTTAAATGTTTCTAAACGCACCCACGATACAGGAGAAATTACTAGTGTTGGGGCAAAGTTTAAAACAACAAAAAAAAAACCCTCCCGTGTGGAATGTTGGATCCCCAAATGAGATTAATCAGAAAAGTATAGCGGAGGAGTAGCAAAACAAAAATTCCACTTGTGGATGTCACAACTTGCAGAGGTGTACCTAATAGTACACCCACATTTCGCCAGTTATGTTTAGTGCCAACAACTGGGCATAAATCCAGACTCCGTGGCTGCTACTGAGGAATTCCTGATGGAAAAACCCAATCTACCCGATCTGAGATCCGAAACCCAGTCGCGCTTGTGACAAGACTAACTAGGCAGTTCTTGTGATATCATCATCATCATCATCTGCCTAGCCTTTTCCCAACTATATTGGGGTCGGCTTCCAGTCTAACCGAATGCAGCTGAATACCAGTATTTTACATGGAGCGACTGCCTATCTGATCTCCACAACCCAGTTAGTAGCTTTCCGAGGCACGGAAGAAACTCGATATGTAATAGGTGGTCACCCATCCACAGACCAACCTAGGCAAGCACGGCTTAACCTAAAGATCGACCCGAGCGGCTGTTATTATTTAGCCACGAGCTCCTTGTGATATCATCATCATCATTTCAGCCGAAAGACGTCCACTGCTGGACATAGGCCTCCCCCAAGTGTCGCCACATTGACCGGTCCGTGCGACTCGCATCCAGCGGATCCCTGCAAACTTTACCAGGGCCCCAAGTCTGCTAAATTCATAATGGTCGATCATTGGTCGGCCAATGGTCTCGTAATAGAATTGTATTATAATGGCATTGTCGTATTGCCATTATTATAAAACCCGTTAGTAGAAATGATTTTCGAAAAACTACTACTAAAGAACATTTATTCATGCTAGATTTCATTTAAATATATTTTTATTATATTTTATCAGATTACTATTCTATTCCATTTCTTTCAATGGAGTGTCAGTTACATTATATTAGTAGATTACCAAACTTGTCAAAGTCAACAATTATGAAATCAATTATAGACCATTCTGACACAATTGTAATAGGGTAGTTGACAAACCAATCAATTGACATACTTTTTAAGAGCTGTCAAAACGTGATTCCACCTTATATTTTGAATGGCAATAGCACGCTATGACGTCACTATTTAATCAAATCAAAGACTCAACTATTTATTGATTTTAAAGCAACTAAAAATCTAATTTTGCAATTAATTGAAAATTAATCGGGTTTTCAGGTCTAAAATGAAGGCTTGGAATTATTGTTTAATAGTGTCAACTACCCAATAGCAGACTTGAGGCCCAGGTCATCGGTCCACCTAGTGGGAGGCCTTCCAACGCGCCTTCCAAGTGTTCTTGTGATAAATTTAATTTTGTCTTACAGGCAACAGTCTCGGTGGAGCAAGTAATAAGAAGTCAATGCGGGACAAGCTCGGTGCCTCAGCTGAGTTGAGCGACGGCGAAGGAAGTGAGGATGAATGTAAGTTACAAGTCCTTAATTATGTGTACAGTCACAAGCACCAATATGTAAATAAAATGTGTTTTTGTTATAAGTACCTTATATTTTGCTTTCCTAAGCATTCAGTAGTATTTTTCTATTACAAAGAGACACTTATTTCTATAAATAGATCATTTCTGCCACATTTAAAATAATTATATGTCGGATCCGGTCATTAGTACGGACATAAAATGAATCGCAAGTGCACTGGTGGTGACATCACGCGACCAACTTACAAGTCTACCCACACCACACCGTGCTTCTACAGAGCCCTGATGTTCAACTCGAGGCCAGGGTGACAATGTCTGATCGCAGCGGAGTTAAGACGTCTTGAAACTGTATCCGATTCATTGTGCCCCGTGTTATTGTGTTACGTTGTAATCTTACGTTATTCGTTAGTTTTGCTAGAAACAGTGTATCGCACCCAATGTGTTTTCATAGCACGAACACGGACGTTAACGTTAACGGAGTAAATCCTGACATATACAACATTAGTGTTAGTATATGCGAAACCTGAAACACGTGTCTAGTATTTTTATGTAAAGAATCTATGTATAAAATTTCAAAACTGTATCATGAAAAATCACAAAGTTAAAACCTTGTTCTGTTACCTGGTTGTCCGCACAAAAACGTGGTCACCACGCGGCTCCAGCGTCGTCTTGTGCTCATTGATAATAATAATTTGGCAGTAAGTACCTAAATGATTGCGATAGGTACTTAGTATCGCTCGGTGTCCACATTGACATTTTTAAATATTGTTGGGACAAAATATAACATGGTTGAAAAATTATTGGAATCGATTCAGTTACTTATTCTGTACAAATTATATTCAGTTTTTGCATATACTAAAAATAATGCTGTATAACAAAACGTTCTTCTCTATTCCAGATGTAACAGACTCGGAAGAAGACAATTCAAATTCTGAAGAAGAACAAGAAGATAACGACGGACAGAATTCAGAAGATAGCGCCACAGAGGACGCGCAGCATTTTGACACAGTGACGGAGTTCCCCAAAGATATCACACTGGATACATCAGGTATGTGTAAATATCTATATATAAATTATTTATTATTTAAATAAAAATATACACAGATAAAAAAAATCCTTTGAAATGGCTTCGTTATAGCCGTTAGATGATTCTCTGAAAATATTTCGTGTATGAATAGTTAGACCTTATATAGGGTGACCGGTAACTAGTGACCGATACTTAAACACGTGATTGTACTCATGATAACAAACAACTTTCCCAAAGAAACAATATTCTTTTATACACAAACATACTTTATCAAAATAACACAACAGCCGTGTGAAATTCGCGTGCGCTCGCCTGTGACCTATCAGCTGTTAGCCGCGTGACGCCGTTCTGTCTCATTACTATCGTGCCGTGTTACAGGCAGAGCACGCGGCTCGCAAGCACACCCCGTCAGTTTTATTGGGTTAAAAGTAAATGAGTATAAAAAAAAATATTTCACCCCATCAGTTTGTGGAGGGTGTTTGTGTCACCCTGTGTGTATGTTTGTAACTAACTTAGTTACTATCTAATACTTTTTATATTGGTTCCAGGAGTAGAAGAAGTTGAATCAGACGTGGGCAGATTCTTGGCGCAGCCGACAGTTGAGAACCTGAACCGACTCGGAGCGAACGCGGCTGATGTTATAGACGTACATTTACAGGTAAGCAGTGTTTTTTAGCTATGTCCTTCAACGTGGTCGCTCACAATGGGCGCTCAGTGGATACGAAATGGGGCACTATGCAAAAAAGTCTTCGAAAAATTTCACTAAAATCCATCGCCTAATCAAGCGTTCGGGACCCGGTGGGATGTGGGAGTAGTAGGGAGGGGGAAACTCCATGGGACACCTCAAGGGCACTGGCCTTGACCGCATGGTCATTGACCTTGAGGTCAAGGTCAAAATCCGCTGTTCTCCTGAGGTTACTAACCTTGACCTCAAGGTCATTGACTTTGAGGTCAAGGTCAAAATTCCTAGTCAAAATCCGTGATTCTCCTAAGGTTACTGACCTTGTCCTCATGGCTCTTGACCTTGAGATCAAGGTTAAAATTCCGAAAACCAAGATCCGTGATTCTCAGGAGCAATAACAGGTCAATATTCATAGTGTCCTTGAGGTCAAGGTGTATTTTTTCCTCAGTGCCCCGTTACGTATACTCCAACCCAATGGGCTTCATCAGAAGGCTTAAAGTCACCCAAAATAACAAAAAATTACATCCCAATTATATTCAACTCTATTCTCTCTGCTTACAGGCAATAAAAGATCCAACAGCTCTGATTCAAGCATACGTAGAGGCCACATTCTGCGTGGCCGGACTCTCGGAACAGTACCCCAAGGCGGCTGAGATAGCGGAACAGATGTACCCCATACTGATTATAAGAGCAGGACAGCAACATGCCGCTGCGTGGATACTAGCCAACACTGTGTTGTCTGCGCTGGGGTTGATTAAAGTAAGTAATTTTTTGTTTTTGAGAACGCCCATGCTGGCCCGGTGTCCGTATACACGTGGCCCATACTAGCCCACTCTACGATGACCCATGCTGCACCAAAATGCCTTCAAAAGTAGCCCATGCTGGACCTGAAAACACGTCCACGAAAGCCCATGCTGGCCCAACACCATTGTAAGTGACGCCCATGCTGGCCCAGTGTCCGTTCACACTTGGCCCACACTGGCCCACTCCACGATGGCCCATGCTGGACCTGAAAACAGGTCCACGAAGAGCCATCCTGCCCCAGTACCATTGTAAGTGATGCCCCATGTTGGCCCAGTGTTAAAGTTCACGATGGCCCATGCTGGCCCAAAGTCTTTGGTCAAGATGGCGCATATCATGTGCACTACAGCCCATGTCACTGGTTCATGCTGAACCAATTTGCCTTCATATGATGGCCCATGGATCAATAACAACGTAGAGGCCACTTGTATGCATGGCTGGACTCTCTGAACAGTACCTCAAGGCGGCAGAGATAGCGGCTTAGACCACTTACCCCATACTGATTATAAGAGCAGGACAGCAAAACGCCGCTGCTTGGGTACTAGCCAACACTGTTCTCTCTGCGCTGCGGTTGATTAAAGCAAAAAGTACCTAATGTTTATTTTTAAAGATGGCCCTTGCTGGTAAATTGTCCGCATAGACAATGATAGTCTATGCTGGTTCAGTCCTCATTTAATTTTTCATTTTAGTCTTTAATTCTATGGAATGACATTTTTGATGAAAGTCATGAAATTAAATTATAATACATTAATAAAAACCGAATTTCGTGGCGCTTTCACCAAGAAATTTTTATTTAAATTCACTTTATTTCTTCTTTTCTAGTCGGAAGACAAGACCCGCAAGATCCGCTGGGCCCTAGGCCCCTGCTACACCTCACTCTCCCGAGTGATCGACGCGCACTACTTCCCAACAGCCTTAAGAGACACGATACGTTTCTTCGCGAGCAGCAAGAAGGCGTCGCTGCCCCTCGCCGCAAGCTTGTGCCGGTAGTTTGTGAGAAATTAACTCGGTTTGTGAGCGATTAACTTCAGATAATCACCAATTAACTCGAGTTAATGGTCCAATCACACGGTTTTTGAGACATTAACTCGAGTTAATGGACCATTAACTTTGGTATTATGAGGCATTAATTTTGTTAAGTCATTAATATGTTAGTGACAAAGATTTAGCTTAATAACTACAATAAATGTATTAAAAAAAAACAGTGATTTGTGAAGAAATCAGCCAATAATCCTCTAAGCTCTAGATCCCTGCTACACTGACACGATTGATCGACGCGCATTATTTCCCTATCGCCCTCGGAGAGACGATACGCTTCTTTGCTAGCAGCAAGAAGGCTTCGCAGCCCCTCGCCACATGCCGGTAGTTTGTGATAAATTAACTGTAGATAATGACCAATTAACTCGAGTTAATTGTCCATTAACTTGGTTTGTGAGCGATTAACTCGAGTTAATGGACCATTAACTTTCGTATTTGAGGCATTAATTTTGTTAACAAGTTATTAATATGTTAGTGACAAAAGTTTTAGCTATAAAACTCCAATAAATGTGTTAAAAATAATAGTGGTTTGCGAGGGTTCCGTTCAAACTTGTAGGTATTTTGTTATTAAATTACATATTTACCGGTTTCCAATTCTTGTCCGATTTCATGATTCTAGGTCAACGGGAAATACCACAGATATAGATAGACCTAGATAACGCAAGTATCACGATCTGTATGAAAACCAAGCGTGCCATTTTTTGACTACGTATTATGACGTCACAAGCACTATTTGGAAAATCAAACCGATTCAAAGACGCCGCCGCGTACGGCGCCCCCCTCGTCCTACCCCCCGCCATGACGTCCGACTAGCGCTATGCTCCGATGCAGACTGAGCGCGAAATTGGCCACTTACGATTTTTGTACGTAAGCTAGGCACGCGAAGTAGTTGCTCTCGCGTTATCTAGGTCTATCTATACCCTTAGGTGTTGATTCTCTTGTGAAATCGCAAAATATGCGACATAAACGGTCATATCTTTTGATCGCGGTTACTTTCAAGTTTGATTTTTACTAGGGATGCAACGATACCGATAATCGCATACCGCAGGTTATCACAATTTTTGACGAGCATCCATATTGTAAAAAGTATTACGTTTTATAGCGATTCTTAAAATTAGTTTGATGTAATTTTTAGGAATGCAAGACTGTCTTGTCTTGTCTACGATACAGGGCTAATGTGAGCCACTGGTTGTTTGTTTAGTCCAGCTCGTCCCGCCATCTTCTACGAGGTCTGCCGCGACGCCTTCTGGCTGTGTCAGGGCTCCAAAAAGTGTTTGATTTGGCCCACAGCTCATTGGGCATGCGGCAGACGTAGCCAGACCAGTCCCACTTTAGCTTAAACCTCAAAAGCATAATAATAATTTATTTCATTTACCCATAGTTCACTTATTAATACTCCAATGTAATTTGCAATCGTACATTTTTATGTCAGAATACTGCAAATTTCACTAATGTAACTTTTTCTTTCTTTATCGTGTGGTTAGTGCCTAACCTGGTGTCAGAGTTTTCATGCCGCCCATGGGTCTCTGACTTGGCTTTACATGCCGTCCAGAAATGTCTCAGGCATGCCGGTTTCCTCACGATGTTTTCTATCACCGAAGCACGTGATAAATTATACAATACGCACATGAATTCGAAAAATCAGAGGTGCGTGTCTTGGGTTCGTACTTGAGACCTTTGACTTGGCAGTCCGACGGTCACACCACTAGACTATCTTGCTTACTGATGTAACTGAAGGCGATCAACACATTTCTCATTAAGCAAGGAAAACCTATTCAGTGTAAATGTAGTGTTGCTCCACAAACGATGGGGTACTTGATCGTGTCCTGTCTGTCCTGTTGTTTGCATATCACAGTGCTGATACATCAGCCCCCGTAGCATGACCACCATAGACAAGGATTTCTTTGACGGAAGAATCGACAAAATAACAGATAGTGCAAAGAAATCTGTCATTTTGTCGATTCTTCCGTCAAAAAAATCCTTGTCTACGGTGGTCATGCTACGGGGGCTGCAGCGGCAATCGAAAGCTGTCGGTGTCATAGTTGTTACAGAGATTCATTGGTGTGTAAACAGACCCTTCACGAAGCCGTCAACCAAGCATTCTGTTCATCAAACTAAGTAACGCTATGCAAAAATTATTGCTGGGAAACGACTTTTTTTTTGGGGTGTAAATTCACGATGGAAAGCACTCAAAGCATTGTGCTGATGGATGGATTGAATAGTACGGGGGTCGTGGAGGTGTTTAAAGTAAAAATCTTACATTAAAAACATATATTTAAAAAAAAAACAATTGGAATTTTGACCCCCAATATCTCCGTAACTAGAAGGTTCCCAGGTATGGTCTACAACAAAAAAATAATCGCAATGACGGGGAGAACAAGTGCCTTTCGGCTTCGTTAAGGGTCTTTTTATATTTCAGATTTCCTTTTCGATACTTTCGATACCCTTTCCGATACTTTCGATACCTTCGATACTTTCGATACTTTCGTTAAGGGTCTTTTTATATTTCAGATTTCCTTTTCGATACTTTCTCCATTGTATTCAGGCTGGAAAGGACACCGACGCCTAAAACCGTTAAAACGTATTCAGTACATCCCACATAGAAACTTTTTTTCAGTAATTAAAAAAAAATGTTTTTTTATAAGACGTTGCCCCACACTAGGAATTTCTCCTGTATCGTGGGTGCGTTTACAAACGTTTAAACTCACATGCACAAACAGCCAGACCCGGAGCAACTACCTGTAGATCATACAAATATTTGTTCCGTGTGGGGATCGAACCCGCGACACGCAGCACAGCAGCCGATCGCTCAGCCACTGCGCCAACCGTGCCGTCAATTTTTTGACCGTTTAGTTATTGCAGTTTTACCGACGTCACTCCTAACCTATATAAGGTCTAACTATTCATACACGAAATATTTTCAGGGAATCATGTAACGGCTATAACGAAGCCAAGGGATTTTTTTTTTTTATCTGAGTATATTTTTATAAAAAATAAATAATTTAAAATTACTTGACCCACAAAATAAATACTGGCTCCTTATTTTTGAACATCCATTACGCTAGTTTACTACGTCTTATTTTCCTACTGTCATTGTTAGAATATGGGAGTAAAGATTTTATGCAATATTTTTAGAATTATAATAATTTCGTAAAAAAAAACAGATTTTTTTTTTTCGTTGCTATGGCGACTTTACGACTTATAGAAGTTACTCTTAAAATATTTCGTGTATGAATAGTTAGACCTTATATACTGGATTTTTGTAACTCTGATTTTTGCGTGTAAATATGATTTAATTTTTTTTTTCATATTTCCTCTTCGATTCCTACTTTCCCCATTGTATATAAAACTTTGTTAATCGTGTTTGGTTGATTCCACATATTAAATGTTATTGTAGTCCCTTCAAAGTTATTTAACCTCTAGCTTTGCATGATTGTCAAATGAAAATGATCTTTATTGTAATTAATTTAGGATTGCTACCAATTACAAAACTGTCAAAATAAGTGATTTTTATCTTCGTTATAATAAGAGTCAGTTCAAAAAACGGTGCTCATGTGGAGGAAGCGCGCGGTCTCGAGACTTCTCTCAATGTCACATCGTCACGGAGCGCGTTTCTGCTCTTGACGTAAATTGCGATCCAAGGATCCTCGAGCATGCTCGAGGCTCGAGGATTTTTCCGTTCTTTAAAACATTATTTTTAGTATATGCGAAACCTGAATATAGTTTGTTCAGAATAAGTAACTGAATTGATTCCAATAATTTTTAAACCATGTTATATTTTTTTCCAAAAATATCTAAAAAAGTTAAAAGTTGGACACCGAACGACTTTGAGTACCTATCGCAATAATTTAAGTACCTACTGCCAAATTATTATTATCAATGAGCTCAAGACGACGCTGGAGGCGCGCGCTGCGTGGTGACAACGTTTTTGTGCGGACAACTAGGTAACAGAAAAAACTTATAACTTTGAGATTTTTCATGATACAGTTTTGAAATTTTGTACATAGATTCTTTACATAAAAATACTAGACACGTGTATCAGGTTTCGCATATACTAAAACTAATGTTGTATAGTGCCTTTGGGTATTAAGATTTTAAAGGATTCTTCTTGATTTTTGTACGTATTTTTCTAGCTCCGTCTGTCAATGAAAATGATATAAATGATAACTGCTAGTAAGGGACTGTAAGATACTAAATTATGTATGAATTCTGTCTGTCAGTATGAATTGTGCTGTGCACATAATAACGAATGTCTTAGTTTTATTGACTAAATAATAAAATGTTAACTGTTACTTTGGTATGGATTTGTTTTATTTTCGGTATTTTTTTCCTGACTCCTGTCTGTGAGAGGGACCACCACGTGGTCACAGGGCGCGTTCCGCTCACAATTTTACTTTGACATATCGTCGGGGATAGTGTAAATCCGCGGAACTAGCATTGGATAATTCCGCGTATCTGACAAATGTAGCCAATTTCAATTATGCATTGTCGTAGCGACTAAATGGATTTAATAGATTTCTATTGTTAACAATACATAGTACACATGAATTGTTACTATTCATGTACAAATGAGGTCAAAATACCTTGAAAAAAAAAAAAAAACATAACCTTCCCCTGTAAACGTACACGTAGTGAGATACGCGCACTTTACGTATGGTAGATTCGCGGATTTGCACTATCCCCGACGATATTATGATAAAGTTCACCACTCCTGTATTTTGAGTGCCATACTAAAGCCCAGGCCACCATCACCTCTTTTCATACTTCGGTTCCCACCGCATTCTACCGAAAGAGCCGAGCCGAAGTATTAAAAGAGGAGTAACGACACTCGCCCGGCTCGCTCGCCAGCTGGCGGTGTTCGTCAGTTGAGTCCTACATAACGGGGCGAGTCCATTGCCTTTTACCGGTTGCAATCCAGTCCATTGGTTTAAGTATTCTACTCTTTGATCCAGGCTCCCGGTTGAAGCTGAGAAATTCCTGATGGGGAAACTCGAATCATAATTTGTCTGAACTTAGAATTGAACACAGGAACCTATGTTCAGCAGTAGAATTAGGTATCTGAAAGGAAATGTCGGCAGTGTCGTATATAGAGCGGTTCAAATTTTGACGTCAAAAAACAAATGAATGTTTCACGCCCAGGGGTATCCGAAAATACTTCATGTATGTTTCGCGATTCTTTATAGTTTTCGAGGTTTTTTGGGTTTTGGTTTTTTGAGGTTTTGGTTCTTGAAAATGGTACCTTGGAGTATCAAGAATCGCGGAACATACATGGGGTATTTTTTTATGACATCTCTATTTAGACCACCCAGTATTTGTGTAGAGCTTGCCCATTCCCAGTAATTAATCGACACTGCTAGGCGGCAAACTCGAATAAAAATGTAGTCATCGCTTTGCAGTTTGCTGTTCGATAAATGGCGGAAGCATCATCCATACAAGTTGCAGTTCCAAGATGAGAGGGTGTGTGGTTAACTTAGATCAAGCACAGTTTCAAGATACCTAACCAGTAAAATATGTACCTACCTAAATCATAATCTGTCACTTTAAGTTTGGATAACTATTATGGGAGATCACCTGAAATAAGCGTAGATCCTGGCTGCAGGGATGGTTAGGAATTACTATCTACTAAACGGACATTTTTTTTTTTTTATTTCTATGAACTAACTAAACGTAACCCAAGTGACAGTTGACAGTGACAGCAAAATATAACCTAAAAATATGGTGGTGTTGTGTTTGTAAATAAACTCAAATAAAAGTTTTTGAATAAAATATCTTAGTAAATAAGCGTTTTACTGCAAAAAGTTAATAATAAGGTACGTAATAGAGTTCATATCAATTCATTGTAAACTTTCATTAGCATGAACTTCTCAGTTTTCTTTCTTGCTTGTTCAAACGAGTTAATAAATCTTTGCGAGTCACGAGCACAGCATTTACAGTAAATTAGTCACAAAGAGATTAAAAATTAAAAGAAATTAATCTTATCAGTATATAATGATTAAATGCACATCATGAAACTGCCGATTGCAGAGACAGAATTTCAGTAATCAACACCAGCAATTATCTCTGCTCAGTATGCAGAATGTCACAGGACAAAAACCCGAAACTCTGACAATTAGTTATACTAAGGAGTATCGTGATACAGCTGCTGCAGTCTAATGGGACCGTTAGGTTAGGTAAACAGCATCATTGTCAAATAGCTTTAAAGAGGATGACTTTTTTTGTATGTTATTGTCAAGTGTATTTACTTATATCAAACTAGCTTTTGCTCGCCACTTCGCTCGCCTCATACAGGGTGTAAACGGAAACTTCACGAAGCCGCCAACCAAGCATTCTATACATCAAACTAAGTAAATTTATGCAAAAATTATTGCTGGGAAATGACTTTTTTTTTGGGTTCATGTTTTACGGTAGGACTCGATGTAACGCCTCAAAACATTGTGCTGATGGATGCATTGTTTAGTATGGGGACCATGGAGGTGTAAAGTAAAGTTAGTAACATTAAAAACATGTACCTATTTAAAAGAAAACTTGTAAAAAAGTTGGATCTTTGACCCCCAATATCTCCGCAACTAGAAGGTTCCCAGGTGTGGTCTAGAACAAAAAAATGATCGCAATGACGCGGAGAACAAGTGCCTTTGGCTTCGTTAAGGGTCTTGTTACACCTTTTGTATATATCGAGAATTATTCCACTGAACCGTCATGAATATAGGCTATGACAGTCTGAGAGAATACAGCTTCCCAAAATTTAAAGAATTTCCTGAATCCTACCACTAGTTCTGAAGATTACTCCCTGCGTCCAAACTTGATTAATTGTTTTATTTCATTTTCAGTTTCAAAATGACAGAGCTACTAACTCTCAACATACACTTTGGAGGTGGAGCAGAACTACTGTTTGACAAAATAAAGAAAAGAGAAATAGAGTTGCCAGCCTTAAAAAAATACAAACCAGATAGCCAACATGAAAAATGGACCATCAGAGAATTATTAATGTGGATAAAAGAAAACTTACTGAGAGAGAGAGAAGAATTGTTTCTACAGGTAATGTGTCTACATAATAAGAAAGAAAACATATTTATTTGGCACATGCCACAAGCACACACAACAAACAAATAAAAATAATTTAAATTTACAAAATAAAAAAGTTAAATATAATAACAGCCGCTCAGGTCGATCTTTAGGTTAAGCCGTGCTTGCCTAGGTTGTTCTGTGGATGGGTGACCGCCCATTACATATCGAGTTTCCTCCGTGCCTGAAAGCACGATAAGCCGTTGGTCCCAGGTGTCATTTGTAGATCTTTGACTGTCATTACAGGTAGTCAGTGGGACGAAAGTGACTACCAGTCTTACCGAAGCCAAAAAGTCACTCCATGTAACATACTGGTATTCAGCTGCATCTGGTTAGACTGGAATGAACTGGCAGATGAGAAGATGATTGCATTAATTACTAGATAGATCTACAAAGATCTTTGAGTTCAGTTGTTAGGTAGTCAGTGGCCCAAAAAGTCTGACAAACAATATTACCAAGAGGTATTGTATTAACCAGTACTAACTGGGTTGTGGAGGTCAGATAGGCAGTCGCTCCATATAAAATACTGGTATTCAGCTGCATCCGGTTAGACTGGAAGCCGACTCCAACATAGTTGGGAAAAGGCTAGGCAGATGACGATGTTGTTTCTTAGATTTTTGGCTCACTTACTTAATTAGGGGTTGTACAGACGACAGCACATCAAGCTACCCGGAACTGTCAAATTTTCCCAATCAACCTTGAACCTAATGCTTTAGTGATAAAGTTGAAATCCTATTAAAGAAATTTGACAGATAGTAGTCGCTTGATGTGCCAATCATACGCAGAATGGGGGGAAGCATTCAGGCTCTGCAATTAGTAGGTTTGTCAAGCTACATGTAACACATAGGGCTTGATAAATTTAACAAAGATAACAATGTTTAATATTATAATTATAATCGTGTCTACTAACATAGTTTTTTTTTAGTTTATTCTTACACTATACAGGGTGTAAACAGACCCTTCACATAGCCGTCAACCAATCATTCTGTACATCAAACTAAGTTACTTTACGCAAAAATTATTGCTGGGAATCAACTTTTTTTTTGGGGTGAATAATCACGTTTTAAGGTAGGACTAGATGGAAAGCACTCAAAGCATTGTGCTGATGGATGGATTGAATAGTAAGGGGGTCGTGGAGGTGTGTAAAGTAAAAATCTTACATTAAAAACATGTATTTAAAAAAAAAAACTTGTGAAAAAGTTGGAACTTTGACCCCCAATATCTCCGTAACTAGAAGGTTCCCAGGTATGGTCTAGAACAAAAAAATGAACGCAAAGACGGGGAGAACAAGTGCCTTTCGGTTATGTTAAGGGTCTATTTACACCCTTTATGGGCCATGCTGTCTGAAAATATATATATTTTTTTTATATTGTCGGTCATATCTGTAGTTTCGCTAGCGAATTTAATACGACCCTCTATAACATTCACTTTCCTTTGTTTCAGGGAGAATCAGTAAGGCCAGGTATCTTAGTTCTAATCAACGATTCTGACTGGGAGCTGTACGGAGAGTTAGATTATGAGCTGCAGAATAAAGATACGATCATGTTTATATCTACATTGCATGGCGGATAAAAAATATATTACAAGTTTTGTGTTTTATTTATAGTCGCATACAGTTGGTGGCCCAGTGGTGGCGGCCATGACTTACGAGCAGTAAGTCCTGGGTTCGAACCCAGGCAGGCGCATTACTTTTTGTAATTTATTTCATCACCACTGCTCTCAAAACGGTGAAGGAAAACATCGTGAGGAAACCGGCATGTCCTAGAACCAAACATTTGAAGACATGTGACATCTACCAATCCGCACTGGGCTCGCGTGGTGGTACAGCCCACTCCCTCTCATAAAGACCTGTGTCCCAGCAGAGGGAATATTATAGGCTGATTATGCTATACAATGAGGAATAATTGTGGGACCTTGAGAGCTTTTTGATTTACAATATTATAACATGATGGGAGGCCTATGTCCAGCAGTGGACGTCTTTCGGCTGAAATGATGATGATGGTGAACACCGAGGAGCAACGCGAGCCGCAGCTATTCTGTGGATGGGAACACTCTGGTCTGCTCCCAGACCTCGGTGTGCCCTCTCTTCCCTGACTCTCATAGTCCGATGTGATGGCAATCAGACACGACCAGAGAGAGATCAGGCGCAGGACCAACAGCTTAAGGGCCGGCGCTCACTGACGGCGTGGCACGGCAGGTTGTGCTGCGGCATCCCGCGGCGTTCCGTGGCATCCTGCTGAAAGCCCAGCCACTCTGGCATCAGAAGTTCGAAGTTTGAACCTTATTTCAATTAGCTTACCAATTCCTCGACACAAAGTGGCCCATACGTCTCGCGGGATGCAATGGCGCGCCGCGGCGACCCGTGGAATGAAACGGCATGACACGTCATGTCATTGAAATATAAACTTAGGATTTTTTGTTGTATTTTTGCTAGTTTTGACAAATTCAAATCTAGGTTTTACAAAAAACTTCAGACCTCTGCGATGCTTTTTCAGCGAGATATTGGCGAAAAACTAAATTTTCACCGTTTCGATGCCGCGGCCGTAGGGTTTTAGTCTTACAGCTCCTGAAATATAAACCTAGGATTTTTTGTTGTATTTTTATTAGTTTTGACAAAATCAAATCTGTGTTTTACAAAAAACTTCAGATGTCTGCGATGCTTTTTCAGCGAGATATCGGCGATAACGTGTTTGTCACCGTTTCAATGGCGCGGCCATGAGGTTTTAGCATTACAGCTCATAAAATATAAACACAGGATTTTTTTCTATATTTTTAAAATTTTTTTACAAATTCAATCTATTATTTCCCAAAATTTCAGGTCTCTGCGACGCTTAGTTTTAAAGATCTCCATGGCCGCGCGGTTCGCCGCGTTTCGATGGCGCGGCCACGTTCAAACCCTTATAACTTTTTAACCATTGCTTTGACAAATTTATGGTATTTGGGAATCGACTTTTACATGTTTTTACAAAAACTTGGGATGGTTTTTATTTTAAAAAAACGCCATGGCCGCGCGGTAGAAACGGACACGCAGGCTGATGTGACCTGATTCCTTGAACAGGAATCTAATAAGACTAGAAACTACTATCGAGGACAAGACTAGAAATAACAGCCATGCTGAACTATCGATCTGGGAAAATCCCATTTCTACAAGGTGTAAACGGATCCCCACGAAGCAGTCAACCGAGAATTCTGTACATCAAACTAAGTAACTCTACGTAAAAATTATTGCTGGGAAACGACTTAATTTTTTGGTGTGAAAAATCACGGTTTACGGTAGGACTCCATGTAACGTACTTAAAACATGGTGCTGATGCATACTATTTAAAGTAAAGCTATAACATATAAAAAGTAAATATAAAAAGTAGTATTTAAAAAAAAGTTGTGAAAAAGTTGTCACTTTGACCTCCAATATCTGCGTAACTAGAAGGTATCATCATTTCAGCCGAAAGACGTCCACTGAACATAGGCCTCCCCCAAGTGTCGCCACATTGACCGGTCTCGTGCGAATCGCATCCAGCGGATCCCTGCAACCTTCATCATCAGTCCACCTAGTGGGAGGCCTTCCAACGCAACGTCTTACGGTTCGCGGTCGCCACTCCAGAACTTTTCGGCCCCATCGGCCATCCGGTTTAGTTCAGAGAAAAAGAATGTAATGACGGGAAGAACAAGTGCCTTTTGGCTTCATTAAGAGGGTATTAACACCGTTTATTCTTAAATCCTTGTTATAACCAAACATGAGGACACTACTCCACCTCCTTGCCCACACATGTTGACTTAACTCTCAAGCGCCGTTACGACAGCCCCTAGATTACAAAATGCATTTTAATTATGATTTAACAATGATTTCCTTGAGCGCTGATGTGTCCTCAAGATAGAGAGAGCATGCATGACCCCATAATTGGCTTAGCGATCTCGTTTGTATGGAATCATGACAAAAAACTGGTGTACAGGGAGGTACTTGAAATAGTATAAATGACGACGTAGGAACCAGAGTGATCTAGGGCACAACAGTATGCAGATGCACCTCAGTACTTAGATCAGTGTGACATGGTCTTCACTTTAGAGACCGCACCAATTCTATAGTGACATGTTGTGATCCCTCAAGGAAGAAAGCACTGAAGAGCACTTAGATAAGTGTGGCATGAAAGAATTATGATTTTTATATGCCATTGTGTCATAACCTCAGTATTGGTAAAAATGACACTTAGATCACACTGGTTCCAACATCGTCAAATAATACCTACTCGAAACTCGAAGCATTTATTTCAAATGGACCCGTGACAGGCACTTTTGTATAGTCAAAAATAAGCTACCACACAGCAGCCACAGGCATTATAACTGTGTAATGGACTGTAGTTGCCTTTTCCAAAATCGTAGATCTCATGGAAGAAGAATGGGTAAGAAACTTCATGGACACTCTTTTTAAATCAAGTTAGATATTACATAGTCCTGGGTACAATATTTTTGCTTCTATAAAGGGTGTAAAAAGACCCTTAACGAAGCCGAAAGGCACTTGTTCTCCCCGTCATTGCGATATTTTTTTTGTTCTGGATCATACCTTTCCCAGGTATGTTGTAGTTACGGAGATATCGTCAAAGTCGCAATTTTTACAAAAGTTGTTCTTTAAATACTAGTTTTTAAGTTTATAAATTGACTTTAATTACCTCAATGACCTGTTCACTATTCAAAGCTTTAGGTACTGTAAAACGTGATTTTTCACCCCAAAAAAAGAGTCGTTTCCCAGCAATCATTTTTGCTTAGGGTTACTTAGCTTGATGTACAGAATTCTTGGTTGACGGCTTGCTATGTGAACACAATGTAGAAAGAGAAAAAAGCTAATTAAACTACCTCGGGGAGGGCTTCCAGTCTAACTGCAAGCAACTGTATAGGTATCAGTGGCGAAGGTTCCATACAACTCGATTCCTACCGGCTTCTCTTTGAAAAATGCCACAGTCAGCATTCTATAGACAAATAATATAATCACATTAAAGATATGTACTCCGGCTTACCTCTTACAGAAATTGACTCTTCGCTACTGATATTATGTACGTCTTGAGCTCTAAAACTATAGCTCTCATTGTGTAGAATAGTATTCCGTTATGCCCTTATTTATCATAGCAATTCAATTGGATGAAGGGAAAGGGCAACAATATTGAATATAAATGATAGATTCATCTTTATTTAGGTACAAAATGCTCACAAAGAACCTTCTCGTGTATTTCTGAATAATTTTACGGGAAAAATACCCACTCTAAGTTCCGTACAGAAAATAAGAAAACAAGATGGCAGGGATATTTTTCTGTTTAACATTTTGAAAGCCATTGTCACACATACGGGACAAGCAAGCGCGTGCTCTTGACGCCAAATGATACAAATATTATGTGACAAACTGGTAGGTGAAATTGTGACGTGCCGTGGAGAGCACGCGCGTGCCATTATGCTCTGGCGTTCAAAATATTAAAAAAATTCATCAGCCTAACCAGTTAGGGTCTGCTTCCAGTCTAATCGGATGCAGCTGAATGCAGTATTTTACATGGAGCGACTGTCTAATTGACTTCCACAACCAAGTGGATTGACAGACTTTCAGGGCTTTTAGACTACTAGTCATACGACGTTTGTTAATCAATAATTTTATTGTCAGGCAACTGAGGCCCATAGATAAAAATATACAAAATAATCTTATAAAATACTGAACTAATACATATAAAAAACCTTATTTAACTAAAACTAGACACGAATCGTTGACGGCGTCGTGTTCTGCTGCGTGGTGTCGCGTAACCGTCCTCGGAATCGTCGGTATACGACACCTTTCGGCCAAAAGATCTCTTTCAAGAAGGTTAATGATGGTCACCCATCCACCGTCCGACCCCGGGCAGCGTAGCTTAACCTTGAAGATCGAACCTTGTTTCGACTGACAGTTATTATTTAGCCACGATTGATATTTTTAACACCCAACAACATGCCGATTTCAGAAGTCAGCCGATTCGTTGTTCTTTGAACTTCTTGAATAATTTTTACTTTTATTTAACTGCCTTTCATCATCATCATCATCATTTCAGCCGAAAGACGTCCACTGCTGGACATAGGCCTCCCCCAAGAAGGGGGGTTTTGCCATAATCGCCACGCTTGGCAGGCGGGTTGGCGATCGCAGTATGGTTGTTATAAAACACAGAGAACGCTGCTGCCCATTCTCTGGTAAGTCCCTTAGTCGCCTCTTACGACACCCACGGGAAGATATGGGATGGTGCTATTCTTTACGTCCGGACACCATACAGAACTACCTTTAGTGCGCTGCTTTGCTTGCGTTATGTATTCTCTACGCAAGCAAGTCAGCACATCAAGCCACCCGAAATTTTCAAATTTTCCCAATCGACTTTGAACTTAATGCTTAAGCGATAACGTTGAAAATCTAATAAAGAAATTTGACAGAGGTAGTAGCTTGAAAATCATCCTACCTTGCAATCTTTAGATACCTTTTACGATATTAGTGTAGTAGGTGGATTTATAACATCAGTTTTAGTATATGCGAAACTTGAAACACGTGTCTAGTATTTTTATGTAAAGAATCTATGTACAATTTCAAAACTGTATCATGAAAAATCACAAAGTTATAAACTTGTCCTGTTACCTGGCTGTCCGCACAAAAACGTGGTCAGCACGCGGCGCCTCCAGCGTCGTCTTGAGATCATTGATAATAATAATTCGGCAGTAGGTTCCTAAATGATTGCGATAGGTACTTAGCGTCGATCGGTGTCCAACTTGTAACCTTTTTTTAAATAGTTTTGGGACAAAATACAACATGGTTTAAAAATTATTGGAATCGATTCAGTTATTCTGAACAAACTATATTCAGGTTTCGTAAATACTAAAAATAATGTTGCATATTATATTATCAATCAGCTCTGCAATCCGTCCCTGTTGGCTGTCACTCAATTAAAAATAAAGGGTCTGCCCTTCGCACCCTCGTTTATAGGGGAGCTCCGTACTGTCGCTCGCACAAGTCAGTAAGTGTCATGCAATGGAAATAAAAAGACGTTGATAGTTTTTATTACCTACTACTTCTTTATTACTGACTAAACAAAATTCAAGTTTATACTCAGTAAAAAGACCTTTCAGGAAGCCGTCAACCAAGCATTCTGTACATCAAAATAAGTACTCTACGCAAAAATTGTTGCTGGGAAACGACTTTTTTTTCTGGAGTGAAAAATAATGTTTTATGGTAGGACTTAATGAAACGCACTCGAAACATTGTGCTGATGGATGCATTGAATAGTACGGGGGTCGTGGAGGTATTTAAAGTAGTAATATCAAAAACGTACCCACCTCTCCATTTCATATCGAGTTTCCTCCGTGCCTCGGAAAGCACGGTAAGCCGTTGGTCCCGGCTGTCATTTGTACATCTTTGACAGCTGTTACAGGTAGTCAGTGGCCTGAAAGTCTGACAACCAGTCTTACCAAGGGGTATGGTATTAGCCAGTACTAACTGGGTTGTGTAGGTCAGATAGGCAGTCGCTCCATGTAAAATACTGGTATTCAGCTGCATCCGGTTAGACAGGAAGCCGATCCCAACACAATTGGGAAAAGGCTAGGCAAATGATGAGTAATATGAAGAACTTGTATTTAAAAAAAACACGGAGTCTGGATTTGTGCACGGTTGATGGCAATAGGCTCGCCCTATTACATGGGACTTTAACATACTGGCGAAATATGGGTATAATTATCTACACCTCTGCCTAACCCTTCGGGGATTATAGGCGGGAAGTTATAAATAAAATATAATTATTTATTGTTCTAAAATTAAGGTTACCACGTTAAAATACAGAAGTTGCTCCTTTGACGTCTAAAACCCGGTTACTGTAACAAAAATCTCGAAAATCTCTTGTAACAAAATATGTCAGATCCTGTCATTAGTATGGATATAAAATGAATCGCAAGTGCACCGGTGGTGACATCACCTACTTCCAAGTCTACCCACACCACAGCGTGCTTCTACAGAGCCCTGATGTTCAGCTTGAGGCGAGGGCGACAGTCAATGTACGATCGCGGCGGAATTGAGACGTCTTGGAACTGTACCCGATTCATTGTGCCCCGTGTTATTGTATTAAGTTGTAATTACAAGTAATTTGTTAGTTTAATAGAAACAGTGTATCGCACCCAGTGTGTTTTTATTGCACGAAACCCATCGTCTGTCCACATGATGTACGAGCCTAACGGAATAAATCCTGACATATCCGACATATAAATATTTTTTTACCAACCGCTTCTCTCCACGCCTGTACCTCTAAGCGTACAGTCGGCGCCACAAATTGCGCCCCGCCAGAGATTGTGTTTTAATCTCAGTAATATCATTACGCTCGTAAAGTCAGGGGGACCGGCAGTAACATTGAAAAACATGACGTTTTACGTACGCTATGATGGATTGTGTCGTGTGATTCAAAAACGGGTAGGTTGATAGGTAATTATATTGTTTTCTTTTGGTTGTTTGTTTTTGTTTAAGTGATTGTTGTTTTTATAAGAATTACGAACATTCTGACTGCATATACAACATTAGTTTTAGTATATGCGAAACCTGATACACGTGTCTAGTATTTTTATGTAAAGAATCTATGTACGAAACTGTATCATGAAAAATCACGAAGTTATAAGCTTGTTCTGTTACCTAGTTGTCCGCACAAAAACGCGGTCACCGCGCAGCGTGCGCCTAATCGATTCAGTTACTTACTCTGAACAAACTATATTCAGGTTTCGCATATACTAAAAATAATGTTATATAAGTTTTTAAGCTGACACGGTCACTAACAGGAGCTCGTGGCTAAATAATAACAGCCGCTCGGGTCGATCTTTAGGTTAAGCCGTGCTTGCATAGGTTGGTCTGTGGATGGGTGACCACTAACACATGTTTACCTAACTGACATATTTTAAATTGACTGTTTTTTGTGTTTTTGCTTAATGTAATCTATTGACATGCCACCTTATTTGTAACTGATTTTTTATGCTTGTTTATGTTCATTTTGTACGCCATAAATTGGCAAAACATAGTGCACATATTCTAGACAATATACTATCTTTAACCATACCTATGTTTAACAAAATAAATTATTGACAGATTGAAAAAAAAAAGTCTTCAAGTTTTATGAAAAATTCACATTAGTACTTGCCTGGATTTAAACCCACAGCCTCGTGCATTAGAGGCGAGGCTTTAAACACTGAGTCATCACGACTTCAACGACAAATGTCTAACGACAAAATAATCGCCTTTTTTTTCTTAAAAGGCTCTAATGTGTCTAATGCTATAATAAACATACATAGTTATACCTAACAATGTCCATTATTAAATATAGGTATGAAAGAAATAATACATTTTGATACAAGTGAAATGTACTATTTCTTGTAATATAGGCGAGGGTGTTATGGAGCCAAGAACTGCAGTGACTAATCTCCACGCGAACCAAACGACGTTTTTCAATACATCTACGAAGATATAAAATAACAGACTGAGGTGTTTTTGTCATTAATCATTATGAAACTATGATTTAATTTGTTTTTTTTCCCGCGCTTTGCCGTCGCAGGTTGACGGAGAAGCAAAGGAATGAAGCCGCAAAACAGCCTAATATTAAAAATAAAAATTCAAATATTTTTGAATTAGGAACACAAATAAAATCTTACTTTCGTGATAAAAGCAAATTATTTTATAAATATTAATGTTTAGAGCCAGTTTTGGAGGCAGAATGAAGAAATTTCTTTTTCAATACACTTTCAAGAAAATTGGCTCTTATCCCACTATGATTAAGTTCATTCAGTTGACATGCCGTCAATATGTCGGCTTTAATGTGTGGAGTCCATAAGACAACTACTTTAAGGTTCAAATATGTCTAATGTTATAATGAGCTCGTGGCTAAATAATAACAGCCGTTCGGATCGATCTTTAGGTTAAGCCGTGCATGCCTAGGTTGGTGTGTGGATGGAACCTTTACATACCGAGTTTAATCC
Source organism: Noctua fimbriata (assembly GCA_905163415.1). Classification (NCBI taxonomy): domain Eukaryota; kingdom Metazoa; phylum Arthropoda; class Insecta; order Lepidoptera; family Noctuidae; genus Noctua; species Noctua fimbriata. The sequence goes on along the minus strand of LR990950.1, from coordinate 1,143,966 downwards.
GTGCCTCGGAAAGCACGTTAAGCCGTTGGTCCCGGCTGTCATTTGTAGATCTTTGACAGTCGTTACAGGTAGTCAGTGGCCCAAAAAGTCTGACAACCAGTCTTACCAAGGGGTATAGTATTACCTAGAATTTTATTTGAGCAAGACGCGCGTTCGATGTGGCCAGAGACCCGTCTTCGCGTGGGCTAGCGATTTACGTAATAAAACAAGGTAAGAAAAGAAAATTCTGGATTTTTAGTCAAAAAACCAGTTTTTGAGTGAATAAATTTCTGTGTTGTGGAGGTCAGATAGACAGTCCATTTAAAATACTGGTATTCAGCTGCATCCGTTTGGACTGGAAGCCGACCCCAACATAGTTGGGAAAAGGCAGGCAGATGATGAGTTGTATAATGTTATAATAATAACTAATGATGGACTAGGAAAATGACTTTCTTACATCACTTTCTGTCAATTCGTGTAACTAGTAAACAAAAATATAATTTAAAATCTTTAGTTATCACAAAAACAAAAACAAAAAAAAAAAACGAAAAACGAAACGAAAAAAAACAACGAAACGAGAAAACGAACGAAATGATCATAACTCATATCATCTCATTTAGTTTTAAGAAAGTTTTATATTGTATTCATTTGTATTATTTCATAATTAAGATTTGAGAACTTTATGTTGTTGTCTTATGGTAAATGCTGCGTATGCCTATAAAAGGCATACATACCAGCACTGTATATGTTATTTTTAATTGTTTCAAATTAATACTTAGTATGTACTGCTGTTGTTGTTGGCGTACCAAATAAATAAATACCACACAAGTCTTACTTAAAAAACTTTTTGTTTCCTATTAATAAATTAACTGAAAACGATCAAAAAGTCATCATAGGCGAAACAAGGGAACTTAACACAATGGCGTCGTGTATGTTCGGGGGAGCTCGTGTGACGTCGGGAACGATCGATTGAGTACGGACTGAGTGAGTTTGATACTTTGACATTTTAATTTAGGATAATTGTGTTCTAAGTAGTTAAAATCATTTAGCTTTACTTTTAATTGGTAACTTTCAATCGTACGTGTAGGTTTTAGTTAAGTAAATATAATCGTTTTTTTTTGGTCGAATATAATTATATTTCTGTCTTACAAAATGTACAATTTGAACAATTTATATGCAAACTAATTCAAATCAAAATCATTTATTTCAAGTAGGTACTTTTGAATGCCCAAAACAAAGACAACGATAAAAATGAAGCTATAGTCACAGTCACAAGGCATAATAAATATGAAAGTACTGTAGTTGCCCATTCCAAAGCGTATATCTCTATGGAGAAGAACGGGCAAGAAAGTCCATGAACACTCTTTTAAATCAGAATATTCTTACAAAAACCTTCGTTGCATCATTCATGTTGAGATGGTACATTATGTGAGAACGATGTAGCAAGCCGTGCACATTAAAAGTGTCCATAGTAAAGATAAAAAAGACAATTCAGAAATAAAATAATTAGTTCAAATAAGCTGTGGCAACTAAAAGATGACCAGTCACAACTGACAGCGCCCGTGCCCGTATGACAATTATGTTCCAATTTTGAGACCCATTACTTGCGAGCTTCCGGACAGTGACTGATGTTATCAATAAAATTAATCATTAATTTGTCATTGTGGCTAGTTTTTTACTGCGCTATCCACCACTTATCCACCATCCTTATCGATATTTGGCCGGTAGTGTCTTCGGACGTTCCGTACTTCGGAAAGCATGTTAAGCCGTTGGTCCCGTCTGTCAATTGTAGATTTTTTACAGTTGTTACAGGTAGTCAGTGGCCCGAAAGTCTGACAACCGGTTTTAACAAGGGGTATCGTATTACCCGGTACCTACTACCTTGGTTGTGGAGGTCAGATAGGCAGTCGCTTCATGTAAAATACTTCGTTATTAATTTAAAACAAAGTTACATTCCCGTATTTCCTAGCAGCTTAATGTATACAGCCCATTTTTAACTTTTAATTGTTAATTTTAATTATCTGTTTATTGTAAAACTTTAATTCTGTAATAGTAGGTATCTTACTTGTCTTTTTATTATTCTGAGAGTGCTGTGCACTTGTGTGGGTGACGAATTCACTATACCTGTTCGACTTGCTCGTTGGAGACTAAACGTAAAACGGTGTGTGATTTCGGTTTTTGTATGTTTTAGTGAGTAAGTCGTTGAAGACATCTATACATACAAATAAATAAAGTTGAAGTGTGTGTTTGTAATATCAAAATAGCAGCCTTTAACTAAATGCGTATGAAAATATATACGGCACTTATTACAAAAAAACTAATTTTTAATTTTTGTCTGTCTGTCTGTTTGTTTCGGATAATCTCCTGAATGGTTGGACCGACTTTTACTGGCAGATAGCTGATATTATAAGGTCTAAGTTAGGCTACTTTTATTTTGGGCTGCGGGACTGTTCGAAAGAGATACCGCGGCCCTGGAACACAAAGGGCAAAGAAGGAACATGGATGGGTTTTAGTCAGTACAAGTCTGACACTCCCTTCCGCTCCGCCCAGAGCGGGGGGAGGGGGTCATTTGATGATTTCCCATACTAAAAAAAAAAAAAAAAGGCTACTTTTATTTTAGAATAAGAATTAGGGTTGTTAGCAAAAAAAATGAAACCCTTACAAATTGGTAAGTATTTTTATTTTAATTTCTCGCGAATGAAAGTCGCGGGCAACAGCTAGTAAATAACCATTTAACTTCGGAACAGATTCGATCGCAGAGCCTCCCACTTCGACGTCGTCAAGTATCAAGTCTCCTCCATCGCAGTCCACACATTGGTGTAGGTCATAGCCGAAGTCATATTTTATCGCGTCGGTACATACATCAGCGGTGGGGCTAGCCGGATGTTAGCCTGTGGGCTAGACTATAGTTTTTGACGTATGGCTGAAATTTTATAATGTAACTACCTCCATTATGTAGCACTTAAATTGAATTTGGGTCATGTGGGTGTAATTTGTATACTTCTCATACAACATTATTTTTAGTATATGCGCAACCTGAATATAGTTTGTTCAGAATAAGTAACTGAATCGATTCCAATCATTTTTAAACCATGTTATATTTTGTCCCAAAAATATTTATAAATAGTTACAAGTTGGACACCGAGCGACACTAAGTACCTATCGCAATCATTTAGGTACCTACTGCCAAATTATTATTATCAATGAGTTCAAGACGACACTGGAGGCGCCGCGTGGTGACCACGTTTTGGTGCGGACAACCAGGTAACAGAACAAGCTTATAAGTTTGTGATTTTTCATGATACAGTTTTGAAATTTTGTACATAGATTCTTTACATAAAAATACTAGACACGTGTATCAGGTTTCGCATAAACTAAAACTAATGTATAAGAGGCGTGATTTGTGTATAGCAACGTGTATGAAGCATAGCTAGCATAATCAGTCAGTACTTTTTGTTTTTTATGTTGACTTTAAGCAGATATGAAACATAACATCACGCCCTCATCCTCGAAGGGCTAGGCAGTGATGTACCTATTAGTACACCTACCCCCCTTATGTTTATCGAAGATCTCGTTCGCTCTGATTATCGACGGGTCGGATAGTCTTGTAGACATGAGAGGACACCAGGAACGATCATTTATTTAAAAATTACAAAGTCTCTTATGCCCCGCGTAGTAACCAAACGATAGCTCGAATTTAAATCGACCAACGCCATCTATCGAGGCATGAGGTAACTAATGCTACAAAATTGGTTGAGCTTTCATCTATGATGAGACGTTAACACCTTTTGTTTAAGTCCCATGTAATAGGGGGCGAGCCTATTGCCATCATTCAGACTCCGTTACTGCTACTGAGAATTGAACTTCGAACTTTACCCAAAAAGCTTGGATATTACTATTTTTACCCTGGTAAACCTAGATTTTCTTCCTCTACTATCATTACCCGTTACAGATATACAATATCATAGCTAAGCGATCAGTAGAGGCTCAGCAGTGGTTACGGCCAAGACTTTCGACCTGACAATCGTAGGTTCAAATCAAACTCAAGCAGGTACCTCTCTTATAGTAAGTTATTTCCCCACCAGTTTTTTTCTGATGGGAAGTCATCAAATGACCCCCCCCCCCCGCTCTGGACGGAGCGGAAGGGAGTGTCAGACTTGTACTGACTAAAAACCATTCATGTTCCTTCTTTGCCCTTTGTGTTCCAGGGCCGCGGTATCTCTTACCGACTTACGAACAGTAAGTCGTGAGTTCGAACCCTGGCAGGCGCATTACTTTGTGTAATTTATTTCATCACCACTGCTCTCAAAACGGTGAAGGAAAACATCGTGAGGAAACCGGCATGTCCTAGAACCAAACATTCGAAGACATGTGACATCTACCAACCCGCACTGGGCCCGCGTGGTGGTACAGCCCACTCCCTCTCGTTGAGAGGAGGCCTGTGTCCCAGCAGTGGGAACGTTACAGGCTGATTATCATACTTCAGTCTAAATAAAAACATTTACCGAGTTCAATTAAGGTAATTATTTACTATAGCACTTTGCCCCCGACTTCATTCGCAATAATTGTGATAGCTAGGTTAATATGCATGATATAAATATAACTTATAGCCTATAACACTCACAAATAATGTAGCTTTTTGACAGTGAAAGAATATTTCGAATTGGATTATTAGTTCTTGAGATTACCTACAAATTTTACATCTTTATAATATTACTAGCTGTTGCCCGTCACCTTCGTCCGCTTAAAAAAATATAGCCTATAACCTTCCTCGATAAATGGGCTATCCAACCCTAAAAGATTTTTTCAAATCGAACCAGCAGTTCCCGAGATTAGCGCGTTCAACCAAACAAACTCTTCAGCTTTATAATATTAGTATAGATTATAGACGACCACATATCCATCCGTAGACAGTCTACGCAGAATGACGTAGCGGTTACTACGGCGTAGCACCGTAGCCAAACACTAGGAGTTTAAAATTTTGCATGCAAAATGAAACCCTATTGACACGATTTCAAAGTAGTGTCTGTGTAGTAGTCTGTGTTTCTTTATAACATAACATCACGCCTGTAATCCCCGAAGGGTTAGGCAGAGGTTTACCTAAATGAGTACTGCGAGTAGTAGTAATTTAACACACACTCTCCGTTTCACTTTTTCATCTTTATCGTGTGGTTAGTGCCTAACCTGGTGTCAGAGTTTTTATGCCACCCATGGGCCTCTGACTTGGCTTTACAAGCCGTCGAGAAATATCTCTCAGGAATGCTGGTTTCCTCACGATGTTTTCACGATAAATCAGAGGTGCGTGTCTTGGGTTCGAACTCGAGACCTACGACTTGGAAGTCCGACGGTCACACTACTAGACTATCTACTGCTTCGTTTTTTACTGAAAAACGATTAAAAAACGTTTGTTTTGTCATAGCGGGCTAAATTATAGTAAATATGTACTTACCATACTACATACGTATTTTTTCACATTACCAAACAAAAAAATAAATAAAAGAAAACTAATATTTTTAAACAGACGACCACAACGTAACTGAACACATTATTAAAAACGACTTACTACTAAATAAGTAATTATGATAAATAAAAAAAAAACAATAACAATTATAGTCTATTGGAGGAGCTCGCGCCGATTCTCCGTCTCATTCACTCGCTGTCTATCCTTTTCTAGCGCGGAACATTGCGTATATTATGGGGCAGTATGGAGGTGGTATATTTTCTCTTGTATAGCGTTAAAAGGGAAGAAATTTTGTGTTAGTTCTTTTATACTTTTAAAGCTTATGTGGCCTTTTAAATAACTTGAGTTGTGGTTTTTCACTGTGAAACTTTTGAGATTTTTATTCTTATCGTTTCTTGTTGTGTTCAAACACTGTTTTAAGCTTTCACGGTTTACAACTAAACTTATACTGTCACTTACGGGATATCTTCCGTGATTGTTCATTATTTTGAGCAACATCGTCATCATCATTGTATTTTTTTTGTTGGGAGCTCAAAATAATGACCAATCACGGAAGATATCCCCGTAAGTGACAGTATAAGTTTTGTGTTCATTTCAGTCAGACCTAAATAAATGTAGTTCTTTTTGTGTTTGTTTAAACTAGATTTTAGTAGCTGGTGTTCTGTAGTTTCTGCCTGTACCCAAGGGACAAGTTTTAGACAATGATTATAGACGTAATACAATTTTAAATTAAAAAAAAAAACAAATTGGTTCTTATTCCTGAACCATAGCTAGTCTATTATTATTTTTTAATTAATTTAGCCTATGTTACACGGGATAACGCAGAGATTCTAACGATATCAAATACATCAAAATCGGTTGAGGCGTTTAGAAGTTATGGTGGAATAAAAAAACACATAAACGTACATACATACTATACACTCCTTTTTTGGGCAGTCGTGTAAAAAGGCGTAGAAAGGTGTAGATTTTTTTTTCATGTGTAGCGAGAAAGTTCTAGTTTTTAATAAACATAAATTTTTTTAACTTAGGTACTTTGCTCGGTTGACACTACTTTCCACCTCGCTGCTTCTCTACGCCTAGGCGCTTGTCTCCTCATCGCTGTCACTGTGGTAAGGTTGTCAACAGCCTTGGACACCACGGCCTGTCATGCAGTCGGTCAAGTGCGGGCCGTGTTACACGGCACGCGAACTTAAACAACATCATCCAACAAGCTGTTGTCACCGTCGGCGTTCCAGCTTTATTAGAACCCAACGGCTAGGCAAGCGACGATGGCAAGAGACCGGACGGCATGTCTTTGTTTCCATGGAAGATGGGTAGGCCTTTAGTGTGGGACGCAACATGTGTCGATACTCTTGCGCCATCACATCTTCCTAGCTCATCGTGCTGTGCTGGGTCTGCCGCTGCGGCTGCAGAGAACCTCAAGCGTCGTAAATATAGTAACTGTAACTATATTTTCGAGCCGTTTGGGGTTGAAACTCTAGGTCCATGGGGTCCGAGTGCTCACAGCCTTTTCAAGGACATTTCAAAACGCTTATTTGACACTTCCCGTGACCCAAGGGCTGCCTTTTATCTTGGCCAAAGGCTAAGCGTTGCCATACAACGTGGCAACGCCGCCAGTTTCTTGGGTACATTACCAGTTGACAGCGTTGAGGAAGAGTATTTTGACGCCATTTTTTAAGTTAGTTATTTTAAATTATAAATGTATAAAGGATGTAAATATACCCTTAACATATCCGAAAGGCACTTGTTCTCCCCGTCTTTGCGATCATTTTTTTGTTCTAGACCATACCTGGGAACCTTCTAGTTACGGAGATATTTGGGATTAAAAATCTAACATTTTCACAAGTTTTTTTTTAAATACATGTTTTTAATGTAAGATTTTTACTTTAAACACCTCCATGACCCCCGTACTATTCAATAATCCATCAGCACAATGCTTTGAGTGCGTTCTATTGAGCCCTACCGTAAAACGTGATTTTTCAACCCAAAAAAAAAGTCGTTTCCCAGCAATAATTTTTGCTTAAAGTTACTTAGTTTGATGTACAGAATGCTTGGTTGCCGTCTTCGTGAAGGGTCTGTTTACACCCTATATAATATAAACTTTGCATTAAGAACTAAGCATTAGTAGAACAACCTCCGAAATAGGAAAACTACCTCAAAGATCTAAACTTGAACCAAAGTTACAACTCCCTTAGTAAGTACACGGTAACCTTATTACTATAAAACTATAAACAATTACCTTTAACAATGACTTAAACTGTCAGACACAATAAAAATTACCATCCCACACTCATACTGCAAAATGTCATATCCAAAAGCGGGACTCATTCATCACTCCTTGTTCAAAAATATCGAACCTTACCCAGTACTCGGCGGGTATCAGAGGGAGACACACGCGCGTCCCTGTCTCGAAAATCCTGAAAAAAACTCACAAAAAAACTATATTCAACACTAAAATCATTAAAAAATAAATCTTAAAGTTCCATCTCAGTGTTTCAAAGTGTTTTTCAGAGTGTGTTAGTGTAGTTTCATGGCGTAATAAATGAATATTTGCAGCCAAGATGGCTGTGGTGTTTCAGAGCTGAAGAAATAGGATTTTCAGTGAATTTTTTTGGGTGTTGTCTTCTCTATTACTGGTAAGTCTATCTAGTATAGTTTTCTAAACAAAAATGTGTTTGTTAACGTGTTATTTTTGACCTGAAAGATAGGTCTCATTAGTGCTATGTTGAAATGACAATGTACGTTGGTTATGCCAGGAGCACAGTTTTCTACGTTAAGCGCATGTCTGGTTAAAAGCGAAATAGTAAGAAATCTTTGGATATATAAAGGTTAGGAACTTGAAATTAGCAGTATAGGTATCTTTTGAGGCGTTGAAAAGATTTTTCACAAAATATTGCCTCGAAAACTGTTTCATTGGCGTGTTTGTGAATAGGTATCTATTTCTTATACAACGATCGTTGTGCTTATTGGACTATATGACGGAGTTCCATACAAAATTTCATCCCGTATTTAACCCCTTAAGGGGATGAACTATCAAAAATACTGCCTCAGTGCTCAGTGTCGATATAAAGGCTATTCGTGTGCAAAATTTCGTACATATAGGTCGAATAGTGTAGATAATACGTTGTCTGTTATTGAATTACTGAATTAAAGATTTTTATTGATACTAAATTAATAGAGGAGCTGGAAGCTAAATAATAACAGCCGCTCGGGTCGATGTTTAGGTTAAGCCGTACTTGCCTAGGTTGGTCTGTGGATGTGTACATGCCGAGTTTCCTCCGTGCCTCGGAAAGCACGTTAAGCCGTTGGTCACGGGTGTCATTTGTAGATCTTTGACAGTCGTTAGGTAGTCAGTGGCCCAAAAAAGTCTGACAACCAGTCTTACCAAGGGGTATCGTAGTACCCAGTATTAACTGGGTTGTGGAGGTCAGACAGGCAGTCGCTCCATGTGCCTCCGGTTAGACTGGAAGCCGACCCCAACTAGTTGGGAAAAGGCAGGCAGATGATATTGCTGCTGAATTATTAATTTATTTTAATTATTGAGCTAAATAAATAAAGAATAATTTATTTAAAAAGTATGACAAAAGTGTACATATAGGAGCCTCAGTGTTATTTCTCATATAATGGTATAATTAGTGGAACTATACCTAAAATATTGAAATCAAATGACAGTTGATAGATGTCATTTGTTTTTTCATTAATATCACTTTGAAACTTTGAACAGTTTTCTTTCTTATACATTTGTCATTTCAACCTTGTTTTTATTATGTTACCAGTTAATAAAAATAAAGTCCATTTATTTCAGCTTCTCACATATTAAAATCACAAAACAAGTCACAATAAAAAAACAAATACAATGTCATCAAATCAGAAATACAGTGTCAAGAAAATCAAATCAGTGTCAATGTTAAATAAAAAAAAGATCAATAAATCGGAAATTAATAATATAAAATACAAATAAAAATAAAAGTTTAGGGCAAATTTTGGATAAAATATAATAAAAAAATAATAAAACAAGGCAAATATCAAGTTGGTCGTTAACATGCCCTGCCTATATGCCTACTGCAACACTTCATAATATAAGGGCAGTCCAATCGAATTAATGCCAATAGGCTCGCCCTCTATAACATTAGTGGCGAAATGTGGATGTACTATTACCTCTGCCTTCGCTCGAGAAATTCAGGCGTGATGATATGTGTGTTTATAACACATTAGTTTTAGTATATGCGAAACCTGATACACGTGTCTAGTATTTTTATGTAAAGAATCTATGTGCAAAATTACAAAACTATATCATGAAAAATCACAAAGTTATAAGCTTTTTCTGTTACCTGGTTGTCCGCACTCAAACGTGGTCACCACGTGGTGCGCGCCTCCAGCGGCGTCTTGAGCTCATTGATAATAATAATTTGGCAGTAGGTACCTAAATTATTGCAAAAGGTACTCAAAGTCGCTCGGTATCCAACTTTTAACTTTTTTAAATATTTTTGGGAAAAAATATAACATGGTTTAAAAATTATTGGAATCGATTCAGTTACTTATTCTGAACAAACTATATTCAGGTTTCGCATATACTAAAAATAATGTTGTATGGCATTTCACTTAGCTGTAGATATATTTATTTATTTTATCAAAGGTACCTTCACAGTACATTAACTTAAATTTTTTATATCAAACATCACATATATTACGAAGTACACAAAAGATAGCCGAGTGACTTGAATTAATTGGCATTTAAAATTATTGTGTGCCTGTGTGCGTGCGGGTTTCTGTACGGTGTGTGTGTGATGATGTGTGTATGGCTATGCATTTATGACTAACTGATATATCTACAACATTAGTTTTAGTATATGCGAAACCTGAAACACGTGTCTAGTATTTTTATGTAAAGAATCTATGTACAAAATTTCAAAACTGTATCATGAAATATCACAAATTTATAAGCTTGTTCTGTTACCTGACTGTCCGCACAAAAACGTGGTCACCACTTGGTGCGCGCCTCCAGCGGCGTCTTGAGCTCATTGATAATAATAATTTGGCAGTAGGTACCTAAATGATTGCGATAGGTACTTAGTGTCGCTCGGTGTCCAACTTGTAACTTTTTTAAATATTTTTGGGACAAAACATAACATGGTTTAAATATTATTGGAATCGATTCAGTTACTTATTCTGAACAAACTATATTCAGGTTTCGCATATACTAAAAATAATGTTTTATAAAGGGTGTAAAAAGACCCTTAACGAAGGCGAAAGGCACTTTTTCTCCCCCTCACTGCGATCATTTTTTTTTGTTCTAGACCATACCTGGGAACCTTCTAGTTACGGAGATATTTGAGGTTAAAGTTCCAATTTATAACAAACAAAGTTTTCTTTTTACTCAAGTTTTTTTTAAATACTAGTTTTTAATGTTATAAATTGACTTTAATTACCTCATTTTTTTTCTTGTTTTGTTCCGTCCTGTTGAATTTATAGTTTATTGTTTTATTTGAGTTTTGTTATTTTTTTTTGTAATTTTGTGTGATGCACGTCATGTCCCTGCAGCAAATATATATATTTTCTTTCTTTCTTTCTTCTTTCAATGACCTGTTTACTATTCAAAGCATCCATCAGATGTTTTGAGTGGGTTACATTGAGTTTTACCCTAAAACGTGACTTTTCACCCCAAAAAAAAGTCGTTTCCCAAGAATAATTTTTGTTATTTAGTTTATTATGTCTTATGTATTCCCATGATATGGGCATCAAATAAAGAGCTTTGCTAGAAAGAATACGATAAATAAAATGACGTCATTTTAAAGCGGATTTTTTTTGGTTTTTAAACTACAATATTTTGCTTTCGACTGTCATGTCCGAGCCTAACTGACAAAATGGCAACTTTACAAAAATCAAAATCAAAGCATTTATTTCAAATAAGCCAGTTACAGGCACTTTTGAATTGTAGAAACAAAGCCAACAATGAAATGTAGCTACAGTCCCAGTCACAAGGCATAAAAACTGTGAAAGTACTGTAGTTGCCCATTCCCTAACGTAGATCTCTATGGAGAAGAACGGGCAAGAAACTCCATGGACACTCTTTTAAATCAGAATACTTTTACAAAACCTTGGTTACATCATTTATGTTGAGATGGTACATTATGTGAGAACGATGTAGCAAGATGTGTACGTTAAAAGTGTCCTTAATAAAAATAATTAAAAAATGGCCGAGCTGTTGTTTATCTTAATACTGTGACCGTGGACTGCTATAATATTCAGCGATGGCTTTGTGATACACCACATTCCAGCTGGCTACAATGTTACTAGGTAACCTAGGGAATATCTAGGGTATTATATGACTATTCCGACTCCGACATTCTAAACATAACATAGTTGGGAGATGGCTATGGAAATGAAGAGACTAAGGGTCCCCGCACACAGGCCACCGACAACAAAAAGACGCCACCGGCATATTTCCTGTAGTTTTCATACATTTTCTTTCTTTCTTTCTTTTTTTTTAAAAACGTTGCCCCACACTAGGAATTTCTCCTATATCGTGGGTGCGTTTACAAACATTTAAACTCACATACACAAACAGCCAGACCCGGAACAACTACCTGTAGATCATACAAATATTTGTTCCGTGCGGGGATCGAACCCGCGACACGCAGCGCAGCAGCCAATCGCTCAGCCGTTGCGCCAATCGTGCCGTCATTTTATATGGACTCGCCGAACACAGTTGACGCTGGTCGCCTCAACACGCTACAAATCGTCGCGGCTCGCTTCTTGTGGCCCGCACCGGCCACTAAACGCCGACACACACCACTCGCGCGATTCCCCACCCCTCTCTCCCTTACCTCAGTCAACCTGTTCAAGTCGGAGGCAACGCACGCAGTGTCGACCACCGGCTCCAGCACCGATCAAGTAGCTGTCGCGCGCTTCAGCTGCCTTTGTAGCCGCTTCTAGCTTCTTGTGGCGGCGTTTGTGGCTGTGGCCGGTGGCCCGTGTGCGGGGACCCTTACACAGTTAGGCCAGGTGAGTCTGCGTGTTCCGGACAGGTACGTGTGGCGACGACGCGACGGCAGCCACGACTGCTGGTGGAACCGCGTGCCCGGTACCTTTTAAAGGAGGCGTCGCTGACGCCTGCACTCCGCACGGTCAACCTCATAGCGAGTGAGACGGACCTATTATAAAAAATATAATATGGTATAAAAATGATTGGAATCGATTCAGTTACTTATTCTGAACAAACTATATTCAGGATTCGCATATACTAAAAATAATGTTGTAGATATTAGTTATGAGGAGTCATTCAAGTATTACGTAAACACTACGGGGGTGCAGGGTCTTTGCTTTGCTTATTTTTGATGACACGTCAGCAGTATATTTTTTTTTTTTTTTTTTCGGATTTTCTACAAAATTTAATAGATTTCGGTTTAAACATATGTGGCAACCCTACTTCCAAGCCTATTCCTTATTTCTAGATGTATAAGGGTCAGCTCACACCGAGACGTGACGCGACGCGACGCGGCGTGCATTCAAGCCATTTCATGCCTTATCTCCATTAGGAAATACATAGTATCGTTTGAAAGACAAGCGGCCACTCGCAAGCCGCGAGACGTCACGCGGCCCGAGTCTTTCAAACGATACCAGCCCCCGTAGCATGACCACCGTAGACAAGAATTTCTTTGACGGAAGAATCGACAAAATGACAGATTGTGTCGACACAATGACAGATTTCTTTGCACTATCTGTCATTTTGTCGATTCTTCTTACGTCAAAGAAATCATAGTCGACGGTGGTCATACTACGGGAGCAGTGTTTTCCATACCAGTGTTTCTCGGCTTAAGCATTTGTTAGTGAAAAGCTTTTTTACGGAAAAGTAACAGTTTGCGTCTGAATTTTGTTTTTTTTTAATTTTTAGTTTGTAGTTTTTATTTAATAGATCGTTTTTTTTTTGTTTAATTTATGTTATTACCTAACTTCTTTTTTGTTGTCTTTTTTGTTTCAAGTGTTTATTTGTAGAAATTTGTAAATGGCCTTCGAATTCTTATTGTTTAAGAACATTGCTTATACAATATTATTTTTAGTATATGCGAAACCTGAATTTAGTTTGTTCAGAATAAGTAACTGAATCGATTCCAATAATTTTTAAACCATGTTATATTTTTCCCGAAAATATTTAAAAAAGTTAAAAGTTGGATATCGAGCGACTTTGAGTACCTATCGCAATAATTTAGGTACCTACTGCCAAATTATTATTATCAATGAGCTCAAGACGAAGCCGCAGGCGCGCGCTGCGTGGTGACCGCGTTTTTGTGCGGACAACTAGGTAACAGAACAAGCTTATAATTTTGTGATTGTTCATGAAACAGTTTTGAAATTTTGTACATAGATTCTTTACATAATAATACTAGACACGTGTATCAGGTTTCGCATGTACTAAAACGAATGTTGTATTAGCTGTAAGTTTCCCGAATAGTATAAAATAAAATAAAATAAAAATACAATGCATTTCCTAATGGAGATAAAGCATAAAATGGCTTGACAGTGACACGTCGCGTCGCGTCGCGTCACGTCTCGATGTGAATTGACCCTAACTGCTGCTTATGAATCAATAAAGAAACCAGAACACATTGAAAAATGCATGTATGAATGTTTAAGTAAGCATGGGTGGAGGGGGGGGGGCTAAGAGTTTTGCTTACTTTTGCTGACGAAGGGGAGGGAGGGGTTAATAATTGCAATAAATCTGCTTTCATATTACTTGACCGGCCCCTAAGTAAAAATTAAGTAAGGATTAAGGCTTATTTATCGCATTGGGTTGTCCTGTAATTGTAGATAAATAAATAAATAAAGATAAAAACACGTTATCGTCGGGGATAGTGCAAATCCGCGGAACTAGCATTGGATAATTCCACGTATCTGACAAATGTAGCCAATTTCAATTACGCGTTGTCGTAGCGACTAAATTAATGAATTTAATAGATTTCTACTGTTAACAATACATAGAACACATTAATTGTTACTATTCATGTATAAATGAGGTCAAAAATCGTTGAAAAAAATAAAATAAACTTATAACCTTCCCCTGTAAACCTACACGTAGTGCAGATACGCGCACTTTACGTGTGGTAGATTCGCGGATTTGCACTATCGCCGATGTTATGTCAAGGTAAGAGTGGATGCTATAAGATTTATAACTAGATTTACATTGAAAAGACTTTTCGAAAGTGAAGGTGCTATTATAACAAACCGGGGATGTTCCGATTGTCGATTCACAAAATAAGGAATTATTTATATTCTAAGAGAAATGTCTAAGCTTTCGACAATTGAAGAGAATCTTAAATACGTTGTCATTAAAAAACGATTAAATAATCATTTGGCACCTTTAATACCTTTCAGACAGCTTAATGAGAAGTTCTTAATAATGAATTAGATTTTCTTTAGAAATATACAACAGGGCGATGTCGGGGTTTAGCATGGCAATAGCGGTCATTGCCTCTTCTCTTTGCGCTACTTGGCGGCAGAAATAGGTATGACTAGCTGTTGCATATGTCGGATATGTCAGGATTTATTCCGTAAGGCTTGTACATCATGTGGGCGAACGATGGGTTTCGTGCTATGAAAACACACTGGGTGCGATACACTGTTTCTAGCCAAACTAACGAATTACTTGAGATTACAACTTAACACAATAACACGGGGCACAATAAATCGGGTACAGTTCCAAGACGTCTCAACTCCGCCGCGATCAGACATTGACTGTCGCCCTCGCCTCGAGTTGGACCTCGGGGCTCTGTAGAAGCACGCTGTGTTGTGACTGGTAAGTAGGTCGCGTGATGCCACCACTGCACACAGGCTCGCTTTCCGATTCATTTTATGTCCGTACTAACGACCGGATCCGACATATATTACTTCCCTATTTGAATCGGGGTTTTGTTAAGAACCCAGTTGTTTCGAAGATTAGACGGAACAGACAGAACGACAAAATTAAAAAAAAAAGTTTTTTTGCCAAATTCTATATCTACTTTCATATGCATTCTGTAAAAATCTGTTAGCTTGAAATTACAAACAGACAATTTTATTTTATTTATTTATACAGGGTGTAAACGGACCCTTCACGAAGCCGTCAACCAAGCAACTTTTCTCAATAATTATTGCTGGCAAAAGACTTTTTTTTTGTGTGTAAAACTCAATGTAACACACTCAAAACTTTGTGCTGATAAAAGCATTGAATAGTAGGGAGGTCGTCGATCGTGGAGGTTTTCAAAGTAAAGTTATAACTTTAAAAACTTGTACCAAAAAAAATTAGAGAACTTTGACCTCCAATATCTCCGTAACTAGAAGGTTCCCAGGTATGGTCTAGAACAAAAAAATGATCTCAAAGACGGGGAGAACAAGTGCCTTTCAGCTTCGTTAAGGGTGCTTTTACACCCATTACGTACACCTCTGCCTAATCCTTCTGGGATTACAGGCGTGATGTTACGTCAATCCATCTATTCAATCAATAGTTCCGGTCACAGAGCTGAAGCTTTTTACCTCACCAACCCTATTTGATTTAGGCCCGTCGATCTCTTATGCAATTTGTTCGCAAACCCTAGGGGTTCAAACCTTTTTAGAGTGTTATATGAGTGGAGAGGAGCCTTGCATGGGGTAGGTAGACTTACACATTGGTGGTAATAATAAAGGCGTGTTATGAGAAGAACACTCTCAGACGACGAAGGAAGACGCTGCGTTGGAAGGCCTCCCACTAGGTGGACCGATGACCTGGTGAAGGTTGCAGGGATCCGCTGGATGCGAGTCGAGCCGGACCGGTCAATGTGGCGACACTTGGGAGAGGCCTATGTCCAGCAGTGGACGTCTTTCGACTGACATGATGATGATGATGATGACGATGATCGGATAAAAAATTTAAATTTAAAAAAACCTCATCGTAACAAAGAAAAGCGAACAAACATTTGAAAAGTCAATAAAATGGCTGAGCCGGTTTTGGTAAAACATGTCTTATTGTAATATACACATCATGCCCTTTCATTTGATACCCCACTTGGGTATATTTGAAAATATTCGAATTTTCATACCCACTTTCATCCCTCATAACTAGTAAATGGCTGCACCGATTTTGATAAAACGTATCTAAGAACCATCGCCAAGAAACTAGCTCTCAAATAAAAAAAAATGCATCCAAATCGGTTCATTCATTTAAGAGCTACGGTGCCAGAGACAGACATACAGACACACATTGCGGACAAACTTATAACACCCCTCTTTTTGCGTCGGGGTTTAAAATACAGGGTGTACACCATCCTGTATAGTGCAATACGTGTGCAAAACATCTTGTCAACACACCCTGTCGTTAAAGGTGGCCCGTAAGTCTGATACCCAGTCTTACCAAGGGATATCGTATTACCCAGTCGCAGATAGTGTCAGATAGGCAGTCGCTCCATATAAAATACCGGAAGTCAGCTGCGTCCCGTAAGACTGGAAGCCAACCCCAAAAGGCAGACTGCTGATGATTATACACAGCCTTTATACAAGGTGTAAACGGACCCTTCACGAAGCCGTCAACCAAGCATTCTGTACATCAAACTAAGTAACTTTACGCAAAAAATATTGCTGGGAAACGAGTCTTTTTTTGGTGTGAAAAATCACGTTTTATTGTAGGACTCAAAAAATTCTCATTGGAAGGCCTCCCACTAGATGGTCCTATGACCTGATGAAGGTTGCAGGGATCCGGTGGATGCGAGTCGCACGGGACCGGTCAATGTGGCGACACTTGGGGGAGGTCTATGTCCAGCATTGGACGTCTTTCGGCTGAAATGATGATGATGATGTAGGACTCAATGTAATGCACTCAAAACATTGTGCTGATGGATGCATTAAATAGTACAGGGGTCATGAAGGTGTTGCCAGTAAAGTTATAACGTTTGAAATTCGTATTTAAAATAAACAATACACGGGAAAACGTTGGATATTTGACCTCCAATATCTCCGTAACTAGACGGTTCCCAGGTTCAGAAAGACGGGGAGAACAAGTGCCTCTCAGCTTCGTCAATATGGACAGGAGTATCATGATAATTCTTAGCTCGTGGCAACAATGAGCAAAAAACCAAAAAAACATGGCGTCCGCTTCAAGTCTTAACGGAATACGGATATTTTATATGGAGCGAGTGCCTGTCTGACCTCTATACCTAGTACCAGGGTAATAGGTAAGATACCCCTTGGTAAGACTGGTTGTCAGACTTTCGGGCCACCGACTACCTGAAACCACTGTCAAAGATCTACAAACGACAGACTGGACTAAAGGCTTAAGCGGCTGAGGAAACTCGGTATGTGATGGATGGTCACCTATTCATGGACTTACCTTGGTTAGCCCTGCTTAACCTCGAAGACCGATCCGTGTGGCTGTTATTATTTAAACACGAGCTCCTCTATAACATTAGTTTTAGTATATGCGAAACCTGATACACGTGTCTAGTATTTTTATGAAAAGAATCTATGTACAAAATTTCAAAACTGTATCACGAAAAATCACAAAGTTATAAGCTTGTTCTGTTACCTGGTTGTCCGCATAAAAACGTGGTCACCACGCGGCGCCTCCAGCGTAGTCTTGAGCTCATTGATAATATTAATTTGGTAGTAGGTACCGAAATGATTGCGATTGGTACTTAATGTCGCTCGGTGTCCAACTTGTAACTTTTTTTAAATATTTTTGGGACAAAATATAACATGGTTTAAAAATTATTGAAATCGATTCAGTTACTTATTCTGAACAAACTATATTCAGGTTTCGCATATACTAAAAATAATGTTGTCTAACCATTGAACATCATTTCTGTTAACGCAATAATAACACAAAAAACTCATACTTAGAACCAATTTGCACTTTAAAACTGACACTACAAAACATTTCCAAACCCACCCTCCACAAAATACGTCATAAATTTCTTTGAAACTCTAAAAACAAACCAATTTGTGAACTACAAAATTTCACAAAGGATTTTAGACGGTGTGCTACTAGTTTTAAAGCGTAAATTCGGTTGTAGTTCACATTAGTAGGGGTTTAAAGTATATAATTCAATAAAGTAAGGGATTTTGCTATGATTTGCTTCAATCATATGTCATGGGGGGGCATCAAATGTCATTAAGGGGTGTGCCTGTCAATTTAAAGCTTTTAAAGAAAATGGGATCAGTAGAAATGTTAGTAGTGAACTTTAGATGTCGTAATTCAGTTTGTGAATGCCTCGGTGGTCGGCTGAGATGTTATGGATATGATATTTCGGATCTGAATACGGATATGGATATAGGACTAAAATTATATCGGTTTCGGATACGGTTACAGATATGTAATTATTTCGGATTATCCGTTAGTTTCGGATAGTTTTGGTTACGGATATTAGATTGAAGTAAAATATAAACACAAATAGTATGTAATAATTTGGTTTTATTTATAGGTTTTATCTAGTCTAGGTTATCATTTGGTATTATAATCAGTGACATAGTCAAGTTTGAAAGAGGTTATGTTATGACTAGAAATAACAAACAAACTGCAAGATTCACGTGGCGCGCGAGCGGTGAAACAAAAACCAGTCGAAACAAGTCGTTTTATTTAGACTCCGCCCTTATACAAAACTATCCGAAACTTGTGAAACGGATACGGTTACGGATATATTTTTATTTCGGATATCCGATAGTTTCGGTTACGGGTACGGAGCTCCATAACATCCCTGGTCCTGGGTTCGATTGTGGGTCTGGCAAGGTATTATTAGGTATTTCAAATAGGAACTCTTAGTGGCAGCACACAGTCTGGATTAGTGCAAGTTTGGAACATAACTGTCAAAATGTGTGTGTGTGGTACACCTCTGGCTATCCCTTCTGGTAGAACAGGCATGTAAAATATCGCAATGACGGGGAGAACAAGTGGCCTTCGGTTTCGTTAAGAGTCTAGTTACACCCTTTATACTTCAATTCCTAAGTTTTTTTTTTATACTCATATTCTGGCGAAGCCCACAAGGGGCACGACTTGTCTAAATAGAATAGTGAAGTAACATTTGAGAATTCACAACTAGGGTAATTATTCATCATCATCATCATCATTTCAGCCGAAAGACGTCCACTGCTGGACATAGGCCTCCCCCAAGTGTGCAACCTTCACCAGGTCATCGGTCCACCTAGTGGGAGGCCTTCCAACGCAGCATCATCCGGTTCGCGGTCGCCACTCCAGAACTTTTCGGCCCCATCGGCCATCCGTTCTGCGAGCAATGTGCCCTGCCCACTGCCACTTAAGTTTGGCAATTCTTCGGGCTACGTCGGTAACCTTGGTTCTGTTGCTCTTGGGTTATTACAAAATTCAAAAACTCTAAACACAAAGCTTGGCCAAAAAAACCGTATATTTAAAAAAAAACTTTCAAATATTCCCTGATTGGTTTGTATTTTTTTACCCGACTGCCAAGGAAGGTTTATGTTTTTCGCGCGTGTCTTGTATGTTTCTTTGTAAATTTCTTTACTACCTCGTATGTTCCAAATGGCTGGCTGGATGGATATCGGCGATTAAGGTCTCATTAGATTCGTCTCAAAAGCCAAAGTGTCCTTAGAAAAGTATTAAAAAAAAACAAAATGGCGGATTTTTGGCGGTAAATTGTAAGTTGTTAATATTATTTTTCAACCAAACCCATCGAGTAGTGTAACAAAATGAAGGAAATTAAAAGGAGATTGCAAATATGTGTACATATATACAACATTAGTTTTAGTATATGCGAAACCTGATACACGTGTCTAGTATTTTTATGTAAACAATCTATGTACAAAATTTCAAAACTGTATCATGAAAAATCACAAAGTTATAAGCTTGTTCTGTTACCTAGTTTTCCGCACAAAAATGTGGTCACCGCGTAGCGCGCGCCTCTGACGTCGTCTTGAGCTCATTGATAATAATAATTTGGCAGTAGGTACCTAAATGATTGCGATAGGTATATACTTGATGTTTAAAATCAATAGTTTCAGAGAAAATCGTCTGTGACAGATAGGTGTGTATATTCTTGGTCGTTGCTCTCCTGGGACTAAATGAACCAATTTAAGTGTATTCGTTGTGATTTTTACGCAACATCACGTCTTTTTCAGAGGTCTTAGCACATGCGCGGTGTAAATGTAATGTAAGTACGTCGATTTTTTAATCGAAAATACAATTATCCTATAGCATTCTAGTTCAACTCTATCTTGTCTTCTGTCAAGAAAAGAAGAAATAAAAGTGAATATAAATAAAACTTTCTTGGTGGAAGCGCCAGGGTAGCCGGCGAAATTCGGTTTTATAATACAAGGTGTAAACAAACCGATGGAGCGCACTCAAAGCATTGTGCTGATGGATGGATTGAATAGTACGGGGTCGTGGAGGTGTTTAAAATAAAAATCTTACATTAAAAACAAATATTAAAAAAAAAGTTGGTGAAAAAGTTGGAACTTTGACCCCCAATATATCCGTAACTAGAAGGTTCCCAAGTATGAAAAAAAATCGCAATGACGGGGAAAACAAATGCCTTTCGGCTTCGTTAAGGGTCTTGTTACACCCATTATATTGATATTTTATTACAGGTACATATTTCGAGTCTCCTGCCTGCATTGAAGCTTAAGAGGTAAGTTTACTTACTTACTGCATACTTACTTTAATGCTGGTTTCATACGAGGGCAGAACAGTTTGGAAGGACAGTGGCTTTTAAATATAGGACAGTCCGCGAGTGATAGCGATGGAGCGTCGACGACGACAACGAAAACATTTACGCCACTTACTCAAAATTGCAGCACTAATAGCTCTGGATCAGCTAATTGAAATGTAAAGAATGAAATAAATAGGAAAGAAAAACTTAAAACAAGTCAGGACGCGCGCACTCACACTGTCCTGCTCTTTGCACTGCATTGCCCTCGCGTTCACACGAGTCCAGCCACAAGGCAGACGAGCGAAAAAGGTGGTGGGGGAGCAAGCTGCACCGAAAAAATAGACCGGCGAGCTATTAAGGGCATTACATTGCTCGATGACCTTGATGATTTGATCCCTGTACTGGTTTTTGTTGACTTGCCCCGCACATTTCGCAAAATTTCGGTTTTTATTTATTATTTAAAAATATTAAAAGAAATAACAGAAAAAAAAACAATACAGATTGTTAAGTATATCATTACGTATTTGTTGTTACAAAATTCATGCCGATCTATTCAGCCGTTACAGAGATAATTTACAATTAAGGTTGAAAAAGGACCTATATTCTACGATTAACCAAAAAAAATTGAGAAGGTTTATTAAAATTTTAAACAATACAATTTATTTGTGATGAACTTAACTATAACATACTTTTTTTACACGGAAAACGCACGAAGGGATTCATCAACAAATTTCTTTGAACATACGCTGTTTTTGGGATTTGAGCCATTAACCTGCCTTTAACTGTAATGCCTGTTCTGTGCGTTCAACCAGTAGCAGTACTGTGCTGCCCACTGCTCTGCCCTCGTGTGAAACCAGCATTAGAGCTCCTTGAGAGACAGTGTGTCCGGGCAAGTGCTGCCGTCAACTTGTGCATTACCGACAAGTATTGGCACTGTTTGTTTTATTGCCAACTAGCTTTTGGCCGCAACTGCGCTCGCGTTAATTTAGAATTTGACAATCAATTTGGGTTGTACTCTGCTTGTAATAATACAATTCAATCATGATTCGAAAGACACGTGGCGCCATCTATTATCATAAGAACGTTATTGTTGTTTTTCTCGGGAATAGTACTCTTTTTCGAGATGAAAGGTTATTTATGTCCGTTTCTGTACACCTGACAACGTATATGCAAAATATCAGGAAGATCGCTTCAGTGGTTTAGGCGTGAAAAGTTAACAAACAAACAAACTTACTTTCGCATTTGTAACATTAATAATAATAATTGACTTTTTGCAAAATATTATGTCTCAATGGTAAACTATCCTTTGAACGATAACACTGCCACAACTAGACAGATAGCCATAAAAAAAAGGTATTTATCAAGGAGATTCCTTAACTCCTTTATGGCTCTGTCTCGCTCTAAACCCTTTATCTCACTTACTGCAGCGTTGCCAGGCCGGATATTGTCTTAAACATACAACAAAAAAACACTATTTCACATCTTATTTATATGGACGCGATCAAAAGATATGACCGTTTATGTCGCATATTTTTGATTTTTTTGGGATTTCACAAGGGAAT